>BLBF01000018.1:30453478-30485128 GCA_015471245.1 Laticauda colubrina
TACATATGAAGCTGCGGTTTCAGCATGGGGCTGTAGTTGTTTTGCTAAGTATTTAGCTAGGTTTTGTAATGGTGCTCCTATGGAGCTGACTATGGGTCTGAGAGGTATGCCTTCTTTGTGTATTTTTGGGAGGCTGTATAATTTGGGGCATCTAGAAGATTTTTCTCTTGGGATGATCGTCTGTTGGATTTACGAAACTTACAAGCAGATCTTCTTGTTCTATATGTACATATATATATACATATACATATGTATGTATGTATGTATATATATATATACATATATGTATGTATGTATGTATGTGTATATATATACATATACATATGTATGTATGTATGTATGTGTGTATATATATATACATATACATATGTATGTATATACATACGTATGTATATACATATGTATGTATATATATACGTATGTATATATACATATACATATACATATACATATACATACATACATACATACATACATACATACATACATACATACATACATACATACATACATATATATATATATATATATATATATATATATATATATATATATATATATGCCTTTACGAGCCTACGAAGCTGAGAAAGTCTTCCCCCTTCATCTGCTTTCAAACCAGACACAAATTGCTGAGACCCGAAGAAGCCGCTCGAGTTGCTTTCCGAGGTCTGCACATGCGCATCTCCTTCTTCGTGTGTGGAAAACTAAAGAGCGAACGTGGGGAATCGAATTCAGGTGCTCCCCTCCTCCAGAGAGCTAAACTACGCAAGAGGCGCATCGGGCGGAGAAGGCCAGCGGAGGAGGAATCCTGGATATGCAAAAGACTTCAAATAAGGGGCGGAGTTAATGATGCTGATTGGCTGGGCCAGACAGCTGCGTGCCGGAATGGGCGTGAAGGGTAAGCCACGGGAGAGAACCTTTGATGCAGATACATTGCTGCATGGGGGTGGTCGGCGGCTGGGCGCAGTTTAGCTGGACTACCTGATTTACCCTCTCCGACGTCTGTGCGGTGGGCGGGGCCCCAGATTGATGGGCGGTACCTTTTTCCCCCCTCAGTTCTCAGGAGCCGCAGTTGCGGAGGGGACGGCAGGTGAGGGCGGCCGGGGATGGGGAGTTGTTCCTACTGCCGCTGTCTTCGTGCGGGTTATGTGGAAAGACTTCGGGCCAGAGCACGCCGAAGGGTTGGTCCCCATTCCCCAAACCGGAGGCGTGGCGTGGGTTAGGCTGGGGGAAGGGGGGGGGGGGGAAGGCAGAATGACGCGCGGGGGGTGGGTGGGGGGAATATGCTCAGCTTTGTGGTATGAGGGGTGGGCGGAGGGGGGGATGTCACGTGGTACCCTAACGTCTGAAAAGAAACCTGCCGCTTGGCTGCACGTGCACCGGGTGGCGCGGTGGGAAGCCTTTTTGCGCGCGCTGATAAACCGCTGGTTTCGGGAGCGCGTCTTGAGGGTTTGTGGCAAGGTGAACGGTGGCGATGTTTGCGGGCAGAACTGCGAGCCGAAGTCAAGACAGCAGGAATGCCACCCAGGATCTGTTTCTGGATGTGTAAAAACGTCATGTAACACAGGTTTTTAGGGAGGGAGGGGACTCTTTCGGTATCCTCCAAAGGAGTTTACCCCCATCTCCGTATCTTTTTATCAATTTCATAGAACAAATAGCCTCTTATCTTTTTTGAAAAGCCCAAGACTTTTCAAGTCAAGACTTGATTTCCTCTCCCCTTGGTTTCCTGGTCTGCCCAAGCCTTGGCAAGAAGAAACAATTTCACTGATAAAGCTTTAGTAGGTGTCACGTCTTTCAAGTGGAGGCATTTAAAGCAAAACTGCAGGCTAAGGCCATAGATTGACGTTGAAATTACCTGTCGTTTCTCTTCTGTCCATTTGCTACTGATTAATTGAAGTCGGATTTAATTTGAGCTCAGGGAAGTATTACCCTATGTGTAAAGCAGCCAGATAGAGCAGCTTTCAGTCCTAGTAACTCCCCCCCCCCCACCCCCATTTTGGGTAGCTGGCCTGGTTACTTCTTTGACATATCAAACTTTTTGTGACATAATTTCGATTTAATAATTTTCTGCCAATGTCCCTCTATTAAATGAGCAGATAGTATAACATTTTACCATGTTTATTTTTGAACATTCAGAAACACAGTCACAATTTATTGGTGGAACAGGAAATATCCCTTAATTTATGAAGATGCCTTCCGTGTCAAACTAGGAATGTTCTGGTGATTAGGTTTCATTATTATTTATGTATTATATTTATGTCCAATTGCAACAGAAAAACCCTTTTGATTTCTGTGCAGTTATCACAATGTGAAACTTAATAGGCCCTGCATGGTGCTGAAACTTAACAGACCTGTTGGTTATAGTTGATGAAGCTTATGCTATATTTAGTAGCAGGGTAAGACGTAATGGTGTTTAATGCTATTTACAGCCTAAACTGTACACAACAACTAAAACGTAGAATACTTTTTCTCTTTGAATTCTTTAGTTATTCACTAAATGAAATCAACTAGAAGTAGGAATAGAATAGAATCCTTATTGTGTGATTGGAAACATCAGGAATTTGTCTTGGTGGAAATGCTCTCAGTATACATAAAAGAAAAGATACATTCGTCAACAGTCGAGAAAGGTGACTGGATTTGGAGTGTGTTATAACATCCTTTGAGAAGTAAACCAGCTCACTGAATGATATCCAGTGAGTGAAGAAACTGAGCCTAGTTACTTGTGGCTTGGCTTCCTTCGGATAATCTACATGCATGCAGCTGGTGGGTTGAAAAGTCAAAACATGTTTTGAAGGAAGGTGTGACTCATAGCCAAATCCATCAAAGATGTATTTGCCTTTTCTTTTGTTACAAAACTCTTATTAAGTATTATTGGGGAATTGTTTTGCTAATAAATGCTTACTATATTCACAATTTACAAAACACAAGATCTGTAACATTAAATATTTCTGGAAATCACCCAGAGTCATTGATGAGTAGGCAGCCCTATTAAAGTATAAATAATATCTAATTTGCAATTTAAGATAGTATAAATTATTTTATATTCTTAAATGTATCTTATAATCAAGATTAATGTAGTAGATTTAATCAGTTCAAATATTCTAGCTCACAATACCCAGACACTGGTTTTTGGCTAAGTCTAAAAACACTAGAGAATTCCTGGAAACCTGGCACTCAGACAAAGCAGCCATCAACAGGCACATAGAAGTAAACAACACACACACACACATACACACACACCATATTCCAAAGAGACAATCAAAAAGCCAAAAATGAAAGAAAGAAACCAAAACACCACCCCACCATCACACAACACACAGATAAACTCTGAGACTAATACAAGAACAGTAATTGTTTACTTATTTGGTTACAATATCCCAACAAACTAACAGTAAACAGGCTAATCAAGGAACCACAAGAACAGTGACACTAGTATATAAAAAGAGAACAAACCCGATACCTTTATAGAACTGATGTTACCTTATTTGGTAATGAAACATCTGCCAGAAAACAGCTAAGCTTAGACAGCACCCAGATATATCCTGAAGTAAAAAATTGTATAATAATATGCTCTGTCAGAGAAATATTCATAAACATATGAAATAAATAAATAAAATTGGATAGAATCCTGAAAGAAGTTCCTTCAAAATACTAGTGGAATTGGAATCTATAAAAACAATAGGCCAAAGACAAAAATGATGGTTGCTTTCTTATTTTATTTATCATTTCACCCATCTATTTCTTAAAACAACATTCCCAAGTATATGAAAGAATAAAAGAGATTGACAGGTTGTAATTAGGTTTAAAGAATATTAAAAAGTTTTTTGTATTTTCCTGGTAAATTTTGCTTTATGTATTGTTGCAGTGCACTAAAATTGACTCATTGTCTTCAGAATATAAATCTCAGAATATAATTCTCAGATAATTTACAGTTATTGACCCAGATGTATCTAAGCTAGCTGATTGCAATGAATCAAGCTAATAAGAACTATCTCTAGAAATGTAGAAAAACAGTGCTTTTCAGATGTCCTAATTTATTTTTCTATATTTAACTTTGAATAATCAGTAGATCATGGAATAGCAGTGCTAAAAGAAGAACATATGCATTCTAAGATACCTGAAAAGAAAAGGGGGTGTTTTTCTGCTTCATCTAAGACTTTTTTTTTCTCCAAAAAAGAAAAATGAAAATAAATGGATTTTTACATATTTTCTTTCATACAATCCAAAAATATTTGTAAAACAAATTGATATGAATTTAGAGCTACTTCTGCCAAATCTAAGAAACAAACAAGTGAAGGGTTTTATTTAAGTCCATGCAAATGATAACAGAAGATTATACTATGGTTTGCTGTTAAGAAAACATTTCATTTGAAAAAAAATATGGATTCTGAGTGGCTCAGTGCATGGTGGCTCAGTGGCTTAAAGAGTCTGGAGAAAGTCTGTGCTCTGGCACTTCGAGTCCTAGAACGGGGTGAGCTCCTGCACTTGCCATGGCTTCTGCCAAGCTAGCAATTTGAGAGCATGCTCCATGCAAGTAGATAAATAGGTTCCACTTTAGTGGGACAAATAACATAATTTTATGTGGAAGTACAAACACAATCGATGCTGGATCTGCCCGAGCGCAATGTCTGAATGCGAGGCGACATCCGTAGAGGGAAAAAGCCCTGGCTGCTGCTGCTGCTGCTGCTGAATGCCATTAGCCATTCTGAATGCATTCTAGCTCACCCCTGTGGTATACTTTTAGATTGCGTGTGAGCATGAACCGAATGGACTAGCAGTCTTAGGCAGGCAAACAACTACTCTGTATTAACCCTGTAGTCTCCTAGGTATTATTACCTTAAGATAAATAAATCCTGTGGCTTCGTGCCTAAGGCTGGATTAGAAGTCTCCTGGCTTCTAGCCTGATGTCTTAACCATTACACAAAATTGACTCTCATGCATTTAATAGTACAATTATTTTTCTTATCCTGTGATTGAGAAACACTCTTCAATTTTGATTTGGTGAAATCTATGCAAGTCTGACTTTAATCATATTTATAGCTTTTTTAATCTTTTTTTTTTTTTAAAGTTTTTATTAATTTTCTACAAACAAACAAACATACAAAACATTAAAAACATCTACTCTCATATATACTTCCGGTGTATCGGTTGGTTCATCAGTTTTGTGCATTCATTTTATAGTGTCAATTACAATTATATTGCATAACCACTCATATTGTCAATCCATATTCTAATATTACTAAAAAAAAAAAAAAAAAAAAAAAATCTTTTTCTGACTATACTTTTAATCATTCATGCTTTGCGAGATAACAATACTTCAAACAGTTTATTCTATAATTTGTCGTATAATCATAACAAATCAATCCTAAAAACTCTTCATATATATAATATTAATGCTCTATTATTGTATTTTATCATCTAACCATTGATAAAAAAAACCCCAAATTGCATAAAATTGTTTATCTTCTTGTTCTCTAATTTCAAATGTCAATCTACTCATCTCAGCACATTCCAATATTTTCTTAATAATTTCTTCCTGCAATGGTATTTTCTCATTCTTCCAGTTTTTAGCAAATACAATCCTAGCCGCCGTTAATACATTTACAATCAAATATTTCAAATCTTTATTATATATATCAGGTAAAATTCCCAATAAAAAGATCTCTGGCTTCAAGTCTATGTGTTTCTTTGTCATTTTTTCCAACCACATGTGAATTTTAGTCCAATATTTTCTAGCATTCTCACAAGTCCACCACATATGATAGTATGAGCCAGGTATCTGATGACATTTCCAACATTTTTCAGATTTATTCTTGAACATTCTTGCTATTCTTGTCGGGGGAAGGTGCCACCTGTAAAACATCTTATACAAGTTTTCTTTATATGCTATTGACATTGTCATTTTATAATTTTGAGTCCACAATTTTTGCCATTGTTCTAAATCAATTCCATATCCAAAATTCTTCCCCCATGCAATCATAGTTTCTTTAACTTGTTCTTCCTCTAGCTTAATTCCCAATAAATAACCATATAACTTTTTAATCACTTTCTCATCAGTACCCATCAATATCTTATCTAAATCAGTCTGTTTATCATAGAATCCTTCCATTTTAAAATCTTCAAGATATCTTGAGTGTATTTGCGCATATGAAAACCAATTCATCCTTATACCTTGTTCCTCTAAATTTTGGATCGTTTTAAGTCCACCCTTTTCATCCAACAGTTCCCCATATCTAACTGTTTGTTCCTTTTTATAGATCATAGGATAGGAAAATGCTTCAATAGTCGATAACCAAATTGGAATTTTCAAATAACATTGTTTTTTTATCTTCTCCCAATTTAACCACAAAGACTCCCGTATATAATGTCTTCTGAAATACCCCTGTGTTTTAGTTCCCTTGTACCATAAAAAAGCATGCCAGCCCAACAGTAAATCATGTCCTTCTAATGTCAACAATCTATGTTTTCTTAATGTTATCCATTCTTTGACCCACATCAAACTTGCAGCTTGATAATACAATTCCCAATTAGGCAGGCCAAAACCTCCTCTATTTCTAGCATCTTGCAAAAGTTTTAACTTTATTCTCGCTTTTTTACCTTGCCATATAAACTTCAACATAGTTTTATTTAAATCTTCAAAATAGTCTTTTCCAAGTCTAATTGGTATTGTTTGAAAGAGAAATAAAATTCTAGGTAAAATATTCATCTTAATTGTTGAAATTCTCCCTATTAATGACAATTGTAAATTTTCCCATTTCTTCAAATCTGTAATTATCTGTTGTTTAAGTTTAATATAATTATTCTCTTTTAATGTGCTACATCTTGCTGTCAAATATATCCCCAGATACTTAACCTTGTTTGTAATTTGAATTTTCAAAAGATCTGTCAGTTCTTCTCTTTGTCTCAATAACATATTTTTTGTCAAAATCTTTGTTTTATCTTTATTTATTTTCAAGCCAGCCATCTCACCATATGTCTCTACCTTTTCCAATCTATGCAAATCTATGCAAGTCTGACTTTAATCATATTTATAGCTTTTTTAATCTTGAGTGCTATACATTGGCTCATACAATAATTTCCCACAGAATAGTTGATAAATGTTTACAAAGAATTCAAGTGATCAGCAATAGCTCTATATTTACGTATAGATAATAGTCATCCTGTAATCCTTCATTCTATTGAAAACCATCCTTATATATTAATGTATAATACTAGATTACAGATTAGTCTTCTTTAATTTGTATTATAGATTATTATACTAGATTATATACTAATATAAATAACACAAAATGCTATTCAATGACCTTTTGTTTTTTTTAAATGCTTCATTGCGTTAAAAACAATGAATAGGTTTTTATTTCTAAACTTCACATTTGGGGAAAGTATTTTATTACCTACCTTACGTAGTAGTGACCTTAAAGTTATTTTTGCTGAAAAGTAAATATTATTTAATTAAAAATTAAAGATGAAATGCTGTTACGGTTAGCGAGCCTAACAGTAACCATAACAGTGAGACAGAAAAAGTAATATCCTTTGAGCAACCTTTCCTATATTTTGCTCTTCAATTCTCTAGAAATAGTTCCTAAATTTCAGATTAATTAGAACAACTGTGTCTTAAAAGATTTGACCAGAACTATTAAAAGAAATAGAATATGTGAACAACAAATTAAGATTTTGAAAGAATGGATATTGAATTACATATGTCATAACTTTATAACTGTAGCAAGTATGTTCTTGGCCATATTTTCAAGCAATGTGAGGACCAAATTTTATCTAGAAAATTGCAGGAAAATAATTTTTGGATTTAAGACCATATACAATATTTCAATTTAGATAAGGAGATTTGCTAACCCTATACCATACTGTCAATTAATTATACCTTGCTAAGTAAGATTTCATTTTGCCTTCTAGTTTCATCTCAAGCCTTGTGATAAAATTCTAATATTTAGGAGTGATGAAATGATGATGCAATAACCTATGAATTCACATGATGTTCAAAATATTTGGACATATATTTAATATATTTTAGTAAGTAATAGAAATACAAATTGCATGAGCAGATAATATTTCCAGTCATTTGTCAATTGATGAGATATTTTTGAAAAAAATCCTTTTTAGCCAAAGGTGTCTTTCTAAAAGATGACCATAGAGGAACTTCCTGACCCTTCTGAAGATGAAGTTTCATTAAGTAGAAGACACCAGTATTTTATCTTGGGCTCTGAAGATTCAGTTACACATTCAGTCTCTGCTGCACCAATGCCTTCAGAATATGGTAAGACTATTTATAGAAGGAGGTAACTGTGCAGAGCTGTTTTCAAAATATTGAATGAGTAGAGATTGATTCCAAAGGGATGCTTGAAACTTAAAACTAATCAACATTATCTGGCAAAATATTATAATTCTTTTTAAAAATGTGCTGTATGCTAGATGTAGTGAATTATCTTTCTCAGAATAGTTTTATTATATAAACAGTGCACAACACACATCTTGGAAAATCATTTGGTTTCCAACAGAAAAAAGTTGTTTAGTATGAAATATATAAAATTATTTTCCTACCAGGGCATCAAGAGCAATTTTGAGTGCTATGAGAAAAAAATTTGTGCAAGTGTCATGGAAGCTGTTGTACAATATTTTATCTGCTAGTCATGTGAAAAACTGATATATTAGAACTTCTTTCCTCTTTGGGCATCTTTCCTTGGTGCAAGACTAGAGGCAAGCAGGTGAATAAATAATCTCTCACAAAATAAACTTGCACAAAAACAAATTATCTCAAATTTGCATATATTCTAATTAATTAAATCATATTGCAATTAAAGAAGGCAGCTCAATAAATAAAATGTGTAATTTAATACAAAGCTAAATAAAATATTAATAAATAACATCATATTTGTTAAGCTGAATGAAATTTAAAAATGAAATTGAGAAATTAAGAAAGAACAAAATGAATTGTAGCCGCTTCTTTAATAATCTTAACAAAAAAAGTGACTAAAATATAGTTTTAGTGAAAACCAATTTATGCACAGCTTCAGACTATGTTGGAAGCACTTGCTTCTGATTATTAACTTACTCAAAAGATCAAATAGACAATGCAGATGACCTTCTGACATGTTAGAATTACAACAATAAAATGAATAAAAAGCTTTTGAATATTCCTTGGCACTGAAGCAAATGGCAACAACATTTACCCTTGTATATACATTTTTTGTAATGCAACAAGGTATGCTGTAGCTCATGGTTTCTGTTTCAACTTCGTTAAACAGAAAGCTATCTTGATTTTACTCCAGGAGGATAAATTTCTGTAAGAATGCTTATCTGATTGTCTGTATGAAGTCTTGTTTTGTCTACACTTGTTCACATTGGGAGACATATGACTTAGAGAAGCTACATTTTTAAAATAAAATTTAGAATTTGAAAATTTCTAAGCTGCATGTTTTGGTCTCTATGTCTAACAGCTTGAGGTTAGACAACTCTTTTCTATTAACAGTAGTCTCTAGAATAAGATTTCTCTCAATTTTGGCTATTAAACTTAGATGCTTAAGCTTATAATAAATTGTCAAATGGTTATCCTGGTAAGTGGTTCATGTGGTTTTTAAGACTTTGGATATATGAAATAAAATAAATGTAAAGTAAAATTGTTATTATCTGCACAGAGTAAAAGTGAAACAGATAATTAGTTCATTAACTAATTAAAAAGGGAAGGTGCCAAATCACAATCTTATTTCCCGTCTCTGTTTAGAGAGGATAACATGAAGATTAGACGTCCCTTAAAATATAAGGCATAGACAAGATATAGAAGGTGATGGAAAAAATTCTGTGATAAAATTAAGTATAAATTGTATTGAATGCCAACATCCCCAAAGAAAGCAAATCATTTGCCCATCGTGATCTCTGTATGTTTATTAAATAAATGATTTAAAATATAAGTCTTATCAACAATAGAGTTCATGAACACCTACTACAGGTTTTGCTTGTTCTGAAAATATATTATGCCAGTATCTCTAATTTTATTAAAAGAAATTGCACACATATCTCAGCCACAATCTTTATCAAAGTAATTGTTCTTTAATTAATGACAGTTACCTACTCCCACTTAAAAAAATCTTATACATCTTGTATGCATGTTTTTAAGCTCCATGTGATTAAATTTCCATCCAGTGGGCATATGATCAGTCAATTTTTATTATAAAATATTTTACAAAAATTGACATTACAAATTCAGGTTTATTTTATATAATTAGCCATATAATTAGTCTCTGAACAACAGCAGAAGGTAAAGTGGTAAGAACTAATAATTTGTTATCTGTAACAGGGTACCAAATAAGTGTAGAGTAAATTTCAGAGAATGCTTTTATCTGTCCTTCTGTTAAAAGATAGATTTAAAATGACATACCTCTTTGTTCTGGGAAACAATTGTTACAGTTCTGATAAAGTATTTTTCAGAACCCAGTTTGGTTTTTTTTAAGTTCAAATGCAGTCCATAACTAATTCTGAAATAGCTTCATGTTGTATTTAAAAAAAAACAAACAGTTACCCTTCTTATCTAACTGATGAGCTTGTCTCTTTTATATGAGTTCTTTGATTTCCAAAACAACACAGAATTATTTTGTTGTCAGAGAGGACTAAACATGGTCTAATATTTTTTATCAGTGCTCTAAATGATTCCAGTATTAATAGTCTATTTTAAAAGTATTAGAGATTCAGATGTTTAAAGCCATTCAGTACTGGTTTAGCTAATTGGTCATTTCAGGGACATTTTATTTATTTTAAAATTGATATAGCACTCAATCTGCAGAAATGTGACTTTGACTCTGTTATTGCAATCTTTATTTCAATATTTATGGGTTTAATATATAGAGTGCCAAGACAGCCAGATCCGTTGATGCTTTCCATTAATAGATACATGTTTAAAAATGAAAAAAGAAATGCTTGCTGTTGAATCCAAGAGTGAAGAAATGTAAAATGCTCTTCTAAAATTTCTTTTCCTATTTTTCTTTCTGCATAGTTAAAATTGTTTGAACAGAGTCATTCATCCTACTTCAGATATTGTATAGTTATTGTTCTTTCGTTTAAAACACTCCTCCCTCCTCCCTCACATTCATCCTCTTTAGGGGGAAACTTTTCACAATAGTAATTTAATCAAAAGTGTTTTCCTATTGCACAATAACATTTTTTTTGCAATCTGAAGTGTAAGTCGCCACCTAAAGAATTCCATTCCATTCTCTGCAAACACTGATGATTCTTTAGGGTTTTTTTTGAATCTCAATAAAACTCTAATGATATTTTTGAATATCTATAAAATTAAATGGTATATCCTAAATGGTTTTTGTGTATATATAATTTGTATTAAGAATTTTAATTGCAATGGAAGAATCTAATGCAAACTAAAAGTAAAATAGAAAATAAATGGTGCAAAGGAGAAGAAAAAACATGGAAAATAAAAATAAAAAATAAAAATATAGCAATGAAAGAAAAAAGCCATATATAAAGAAATGATTTCCAATCTTCATCATAATAAATATATAAATATAATCTGTTTTGTAACTCTTCACTTCCTCCTAATTTACAACCAATGATCTCTTGATCCAATATCTGATGTCTTATCTATAGAGAAGTCCATAAAATATTATAGCCCTAATGTCAGTAGAATGTTATTTATTGAATTTATATTAGCAATAGCACTTAGACTTATATACCACTTTACAGTGCTTTTACAGTCCTCACTAAACAATTTACAGAGTTAGAATATTGCTTCCAACAATGTGGGTCCTTGCCTCCAACAACCTTGGAAGGATGGAAGGCTGAGTCAACCTTGAGCTGGTGGGACTTGAACTGCTGGCAAACAGTCAGCAGAAGTAGCCTGCAGTACTGCACTGAGCCACCACGGCTCACTAATTGCCGCCTATTTGTCCATGGCGACTCAAGGCAGTTTACAGAATATAAAAGCACATTTAAAACAATAAAACTAATAAAAAGAATCAAATTAATATAGTAAAATACAATAAAATCACCCCCATGCCCCACCCTGGAAACAGCAGATCACACAAGCCATTTAATGGGCTCCATCCTGCTCTGGGATCCCCAGGCCCACTGGCAGAACCAAGTCTTCAGCACTTTCTGGAAGAGTATTAGAGTGGGGGGCATTCTATTCTCTGGGGGAATGATGTTCCAGAGAGGGAGCCACCATGGGGAAGGCCCTTCTTCTGGGTCCCAACAGGTAAATCTCTCGCAGGGATGGGACCTGCAGCATTACCAGAAATAATAAATTATTTTATTTTAACCTTGATTAAATAAACCAAGTTTATATTCCTTGCTTTTAATTTTGACAATCTTAACCTTTAATCCATTGAAAAACCATAGAATTTGCTTTCTTTTTATTTTTTATTTTTCCCTTCTGATGAGATTGTTCGAAGTTTTAACAAGCTTTTTTGTAAATCCAGTATAAAAGAATTATCCAAACCATGGTTTATTGTTTTATTTCCTTTTTGATTTTTAAATATCAACCCATTTCTTTTCTTTTTCATGTTATTCTCATAGCTTGTCAATTGTATATCTACTTTAAGTGCCATCTCTATCTTGTCAAGTAAAACATGTTTTTCCTTAGTAGATTTTCTGGGTTAAGAAGGAAGATTTTCTATAGCAAAATATGAAAGAGTAGTACCTTGAGACTGTGACATTTAAATAAATAATAAGACATCATAAAAATTGTAAAAAAATATCCTATGTGGAATATTCAATATCATCAAATTAGAGAATCCCTTATTGATTACATAGTAAAATGTTTTCCAATTGTGGATTGTCCAGATGTTTTACATTTGAACACTGTATCTTTAGTTAGCATCTTCAGGGCACTAGGTGGTGAAGGTTTGTTAAGTTGTATTGACTAAAAGTGTTTTTAAAATATTTCTGAATATTTTTATCAACTAATTTTTTTTTAATTCTTTCATTCCTGTAGAGTTCTCTTTTTTTGATCCAAATGATGCAGCATGCCAGGAAATTCTTTTCAATCCCAAAACATCTGTGTCTGAATTATTTGCTATCTTAAGACAGTGGGTTCCCCAAGTTCAGCAAAACATTGATATGATAGGAAATGAGGTGAGATATTTATTGATTTCCTGGATTTATCTATAAATTTTTATATTATGCCCTCATTTAATATATGGAAATATTTGTTTAATTTTTGTTTACAGTTCAATGTTACCAAATATGTCTTTACATCTGCATCCTTATTAGAACTTTTCGTGATCTGCTAAGAGCAGAATCCTTCATTAAAAATGCATTAAGAACTATATATCTTTTGGGGTTTACATGGTTTTGGCAAGTTTTTTTTTATTTAAGTAACTCTATAGTACTAAGTGAACTGATGAAATGCAAATTGGTAATCACATGAACCTAGATATTTATGTCATCATTGCTGCGAAATTGTATCAGCTAATCCCTTTGGCAGTAAAAATAATTTGTTACTAGGTGTCACTATGAGAGTGATATATATTTTACCTTCCAGGAAATAGGAGTTGCTGCATCAGAACCATAAATGATATATTTTTTTCAAAAAACAGATCATTAAGAGAGGCTGTAACGTGAATGACAGAGATGGCTTGACTGACATGACTCTTTTGCACTATACTTGCAAGTCAGGAGCTCATGGAATTGGTAAGAAAATGAATTGGAAATTTTCTGTGGTTAGTTTTTCCAGCAAGAATAGTAATTGTTTTTCCAAACTTTATCCAGGTATATTGCTTATGCCAAGATAGAGAGGAATGAAGTGTCATTCCTCTTCAAATCATCTACCTGTAATATTCTAATATATTAGAAATTCCACCTCCCTCTGCGTCCAAAATTCTACCAATTTGAATAGTTTGGATCTTTTGCAGCAGTTTTCCCACCTTCAGCAAATTCTGTTCAAAAGCCACATATCTTCCTGAGCACCCCAACAATCACTTTACTGAATTTCTGAACCCTTCCTCCCACTGGCCAAAGTGATGCGCCTTGGTAACATTACAACATCACTTCCTATAAGGCTTTGTATAGATGATAAATTAGGTTCTGAGACATCAAATAGCATTTTAAATTCATGAAGTGGCTATATTTACTATATGTAATCACAGACTTTGCATGCTGCCCTTTCTCTCCAAACTTTCTAAATGGAATTGTAGCTAAACTGAAATAATCATATTACCTTTTCTATTTTCCCATTGTTCTGTAGCCATGTAACCTATACAGCAGCAATTTAAAATTAATGGGGTGGAAACTGACAGAAACTTTATTTTATCATTTGAAAATCCTAGGAAATAATAGAATTACATGTTAGTACGTGGTACAGATAAAAATGTAACATAATTTAACAGTTGAATTAAATAGTTTTAGTCCTAATTGCTATGTAAAAATCAATAGTAGTATTCCACTGAAGTCATAGCATAGGTATAATTTCACTAATATTTTGGTCAGATGTTTTTTAGTATTGCTGGATTGATTATGGGACTCTCTCTACTACTGGTTAATTATCCATTAGCTCTCTATCTTGATCTAGAATAGTAACATGTGATGTTTAAAGGCCCTGTCACACTGCCCAACGGATGCAAAACGTTTGTAAAAAGGACACAGCGGACAAGAAAAATGTTCCATCCGTTGTTATCCGCTCTCAAAAGGGGCAAAAATTTTCATAAGCAGAGCGGATAACACGGAAAGGAACGGACGGGGGGAGGACGCAGAGCGGATGGAAAGCTGATGCGGAACGGAAGCCTAGCGGATGGAAGTGGATGGGAGCAGATGGCACATCCGCAGGACTTCTGGGGGGCCTCAGCAAAGTGGGCGCGGAACAGATACAGTGGATGCACAGCGGATGCACAGCGGATGAAGCAGATGCACAGCGGAAGCCTAACGGATGCCTAGCGTTAATTGCGCATGCAGGGAGGATGCATTGTGTAAGCCCCGCGGAAATAAGGGAAGCAGCTTGGAGCAGGTCACCATTCAGAGGAAAGACCTGCTGCCGGACGGATTGACAGCCCTGCCTGCCCTGCCTGCAAGCCTCCCTGCCAGCCTTGCTGTCTGCCTGCCTGCCAGCCTTGCTGTCTGCCTGCCTGCCAGCCTTGCTGCCAGCCTCCCTGCCAGCCTCCCTGCCAGCCTTGCTGTCTACCTGCCTGCAAGCCTTGCTGCCTGCCTGCCTGCCAGCCTTGCTGCCTGCCTGCCTGCCAGCCTTGGTTCATGCCTGCCTGCCACCCTTCCTGCCAGCCTTCCTGCCAGCCTTGGTTCCTGCCTTCTTGCCAGCCTTGGTTCATACCTGCCTGCCAGCCTTGGTGCCTGCCTGCCAGCCTTCCTGCTAGCCTTGGTGCCTGCCAGCCTTCCTGCCAGGCTTGGTGCTTGCCTGCCTGCCAGCCTTCCTGCCAGCCTTGGTTCCTGCCAGCCTCCCTGCCAGCCAGCAACCCCACAACCATGGGGAAGAACAGAAAGCCTCAGCCATCTGCTGCCAGCCCTGGCAAGAGGGACAGGGCCACCATCCCGCCCCCTGGCCCTCACTCTGGTTCTGCTGGGGCTTCTGTAGCACGGGCTCGCTCTTCAGGGGCTGGAGCTTCTGCTGCTTCTGCTTCTGGAGGAGCTGATTTTGCGGGGGATCAGACAAGCACTCCAGCACCAGCCACTTCCACAGCACCTGGACCCTTCACCCCTGAGACTAAGCGACCAACATGAGTGCCAGAGACTCATTTTTGTTTTATAGCTTGTTAATAAAGTCTATCTTAGATTCACACACTTGCTTCATTTCTTTTTTTTAATAAAGTCTTGGTGGAAACTTTTAGAAATGGTTTAAGCCTTTGCAGGCTTGAAGGATGGGTTAAGATAGCAGTGGGATGGGCAGGGATACCTTTGGGATGGGTAATAGCTGTGGGATAGATAAACCTCCAGTGCAAGCATAGTGGGACTGTATGGTCCACCCTCCCAGGTGCCACACTTATGGCCCTTTATTATCAATAATAATGTAATCAATCATCCACACATGTCAACATAAACACAACTCTTTATTAATGCCCTCTCCATTGTAGGGCCACTCAACATACATGGCACAACCTCATCAGTGTTATGCCACAGGCTCAAGGAAGCATCCATTAACCATCTATCATCCTGTCTTGCCACTCCACTGCTCCAGCTGGGGAGTTGCACCAGTGTCTCAGGAGGTTGCGCTGCTTCTTCCCTTCACGTGAGGCTCTGTTGGGGCCTTGCACATCCTCAGTGTCTATCAGGTTTTGCCCTTGCCTCCATTCCCCAGGCTCCATGTCCCCATTGTCTTATTGGAGGTCCACGAGCCTGTTCTGCAAGACTGGGTAGCGGGTGCGCATGAGATTGTGCAGGATGCAGCAAGCTTCCATGATCCTCCTCACGGTCTGTGGGCGATGCTGCATGGTGGTGAGAAGTACCCGGAACCTGTTGGCCAGGATGCCAAAGGCATTCTCCACCACCTGCCTTGCCCTGGACAGCCTGTAGTTGAAGATCCTCTCTTCACGGGTGAGGCATTTGGAGGTGTAGGGCTTCATGAGGTAGGTTGTGAGGGAGAAGGCGTCATCCCCCACGATGAAGTAGGGCACATCTTGCTTGTCGTTGGGTAGGGGGTCTGGATCTGGGAAGCCCACGATGAGGTTGCGTTCCAGCCCCTCCTTGAGGTGACTGGCATTGTATACCTGGGCATCTGAAGATGAGCCGTTGCCTGAAGCATCGATGTACATGAACTTGTAGTCAGCATTGACCATGGCAAAGAGGATGATGCTGAAGAAGCCCTTGTAGTTGAAATAAGTGGACCCCGACTTGGCTAGCGCTTTGCAGGCCACGTGCTTGCCATCGATAGCTCCAACGGTGTGTGGGAAATTCCACCTCTGATACCACTGCTCTGGAACTTTCTTCCATCCTTCTTCAGTGGAGGGGCACTGGAGGAGCTCCTCCATGTATTCTTCGATGATGGCCTGCACCACTTCTCTGACCACAATGCTGATGGTGTTGTGTGGCACCCTCCAGCCGTACTGCATGCTCCTGTAGGTGGTCCCTGAGACCAGGTGGCGCAGAGTGAGTGCCACCTTGAGCCCAGGTTCCAGGCTGGGCTGGAAGTTGGTGCTCTGCTTGGTCAACCTGGGTGTCAGCCGTTGCACAACTTCATCAAACATGGCTGGAGGCATCCTCATGAAGTTCTGGAATGCACTAGTGTCTTCGTTCCTGAGCTCCACCATCAGCTTGTTGTACAGTCCGTTCTCTGCTCTTCTGGTGATCCATCTTTGGACCCAGACGCTTCTTGGCCGCCTCCTTTTCTTCCCGTAGTAGAGTTCCCAGAGCCTGTACATGGCTTCGCACTGTTGCAGAAGGATGGTGGCTGCCAAAAGGACTTTGTTATGATCCACGGTGGACATGACTGGATGCTGTGGAAGAGGAACAGTCAGATGAAGGCTGCAGAGGTCTGCACCGCAGGGCTGCTGGTCTGAAAGTGAGATGCAGGTGAGTTGCTCCCCCTTTTTATAGGCAGTATAGGTTTTCCCCTAGGTGTCCCTTTGCATCCTCTAGGCATCTTCTAGACATCCTTAATATCTGAGATAGGTCCCCTCTGCGAACGTTTTTTCCGTTTTAAACGCTTTGTTTCCGTGCTGCATCCGCTAGGCATCCATTCTGCATCCGTTCCGTGTCCGTTCCGCTTCCTCCCTGTGTCCGTTTACCGCTGGAGCAGATGGAGTTGCGTGGATGCGCAGTGGATGCCTAGCGGATATAACGGATGCGTAAGGGATGCAGAACGGATGCCTAGCGGATGCAGAACGGACGCATTGGATACATTTTCTGTTCAAAAGTTTTGGGCAGTTCAAAAGTTTCTGAGCGGATGAAACGTCAATAAACGGATGCTGGACAGATAAAGAGGATGAAAAATGGAGGCAGTGAGAATAGAACGGATGCATCGCGTTAATCAAGGGATGACAAGTGTTTTTCTCCATTTTAAATCCTCTTTCCATCCGTTGGTGCAGTGTGACAGGGGCTTTAGTTATCACCATGACCACCACCACTACAACTGTTATTCCAGCATCTGTGCAAGGAAGGAGCTGTTGTTACTTGAACATCTGTTCCTATTGTATGAGATGCAGTCGATCCTGCAGTATTTCTGCTGTCCTAAAACAGAAACAAGACAATTTAATTCAAATCGAGACAGAAAATTGCATGGCATAACATAAAATATATTTTTCTACAGAAAATAAGATAAAACTCAAGCATCTTTTTTGCTGCATATATATATCTCTAGAACAAGTTTCCCCAATTTGAATCTCTCCAGATGTGTTGAGATAGCAGTTGTCATTAATTCCAGTCATTGGCTATAGATATTGAGAATCAAGAAAGCGATTGCCCTGGACATCCAAAGAAAAAGGCTATATATAAAGTACTAGAAAACTTTACTGAGTTTTTTCTTCATTGTTGATGTAGTTATAGTCTGACTAATCTTCAAACTCTAGTAAGGAAACATCTTCTAAGGACTGGCTATATGGAAACTTGCCAATTTTGGACATAGTCTTTTTTTATCTAGTATGTTGTGAAAATCTACCAAGAACCCACTAATGTACATATAAGCTATGTTTTCAAACTATTTGCTTTGCAGGGGATGTGAAAACAGCAGAAAAATTTGCCTCTCAACTTATTGAGTTGGGTGCAGATATCAATTTGAGAAGTCGTTGGACTAATATGAATGCTCTGCATTATGCTTCCTATTTTGATGTTCCAGAACTCATTACTATCCTTTTGAAAAATGCAAAACCAAAAGGTAAATCTTGTCAGTAACCAATAAATAAAATGTTCCTTTCCCTTGCCAGTAAGACTGTCCCCAAATTGATGTTGCCCTGAATATGAGGACAATTTAAAAATTTGGACAAAGATGCATACTGTAATGTGATAACAATGTTGCTAAAATCTCCAAATAATCACACATCAATGAATTACTCATTTTAGCTGCAGTATTTATTATCTCTATCTCTGTGTTTGTCTTCCTTCCTTCCTTCCTTCCTTCCTGGTTTCCGTCTATACCAGTGATGGCGAACCTTTTCGGCACCGAGTGCTAAAAAGGTCATGCGGAAATGTCGTGTGTACACGCGCTTATCAGAACCATGCTCCAGAAAAGCCGAACTTCTGGGTTCTGGTGCACATGCGCACCCAACAATCAGCTGGCTGTCATGCATGTGCACACCAGTTATCAGTACTGGCACATGGGCGAAGGACAGCTGAACGTTGCACACGCATGCTCGCCAGAAGCCCAGAAGACGAACAGGCAAGGCCATGTGTGCCAGGCGACATGGCTTCGCGTGCCACTTTGGGCACATGTGCCATAGGTTTGTTATCATGTGTCTATACTATTACCGGCAATTGAAGGGTGTAGAAAGGGAAAAGGAAATGTTTTGCACCTACAGTGTTTAGATATACAGCCACATCACTGATCACTGATATTTACCATCGTTGTGTCTACCTGAACATACTATTACTAAATATCTATTATGATCTCTTGAAAGTGAAATAATTTAGCTCTAAGATATACAGTATATCTTGCAATAAGTATGGAAAGAAATATTAGAAAAGTTTGTGTGTGTGTGTATCACTAGCTATAAATTGCATACACATTTTCCATATTGAAGTTTTGAATTTCTGTTTATTCTGTTTGTTCCTAAAATTCCAAATCAATTACCACTATTTTAGTGGAAACTTTGAATTGCCATATATTCAAAAAAAATTTCTGTTATATATATAGCATTGTAGGTTATGAGGTCAATCATTAACAAAGCAACTGGGTTAAATGGTATTTATTTCAGAAATTATGGCTCTGAACATTTAGTTAAAAAAGATGAAAGATAATATGTGGCCTTCCTTTGAGGTAGATTCTTCAGAGAGAATTTGAGATGGATTTAATTATTATGTGTAATATATTATTGTTTTGAAAATTATATCCATCTTTGTTTTCTTGATAACACATGACAACTGATCTCCCCTTCCTCATGGTGGCTGTTTTTATGTTTATGTCTATGGAGTTGTCATAGACAGGTGATGTAGAACATACTGATATCACATATTTTCATTTTATTTATTTCTTTAAAACATTTTCTTTAAGTAGCTCAATCATACAGATATAGTTATGTCTTATCCTCCCCACCCCTTTTATTTTCATAATGATATTGAGTTTGTGGGAAATAGGAATTAATAACTGCTTTCTGATCATCTTACGAGGTTTCATGTCAGTTTTTTTCATCACTTAATGTTATAAAAATTTAATGTATTCATAATTTTTTACTTTGGGTTTTAGCTTGAACCTGAATTAGAACAGATAGAACTGTTTACTCCTTTCTGCTTTTTGATTTCTCTTTCTTTTGTTCCCAAATGTATTCGTCTCATTCAAAATTTCTCAGAATTTCTAGCACAGGTTCTTCTTTTCAATAGTGCAAAGATTTATATTACCAGTTTCTTTTAGCACATTTTTTAATTGATGTGGATGATAAGGAATAAGCTCTTCATTTCTCCAGTAAATCATTAGAACTTCTTTCTGTCTTCTCAAACATATGAGATGGCAGCATAAGATTAGCTATATTATAAAAGGCAGAGAGTGTGAATAAGTTATATGATGGTAGTCACATGAAAGAGTATATTCCTTGTGAGCCCAGGTTCATGATGTTTGAAAATATTAATTTGTTTTTTGTAAAGCCTTCATGTTTACCTAGAAGGGAGCATTGGTTCATAGAGGATGACAAGTTCTTAACCAATGTCAGCACTTCGAAACAACATGGTTGTTACATAAAGTTAACAGCCATGTGGGCTTCCAGTAACAGTTTTCTCTGATGCTAAAAGGTTTGTTGCATCTTGTTCCATTGAAGGGGAAATTTTAGCAGAACCTTTGAAGGAAGGAAGTCCTATTTTCGCTTCCCACTGCTATTTTTCTAAAAGCAGAGGAACAATTGATCCTTAAAAATGCCTGAGAACTGCTTAATGCCTGAAAACTATTTATTGGCCCTTTTCCCACATTATGTTTAATTAGGCCAAGAAATAAGTGTGAAGAAGCTGAAAAACTAACACATCAGACAATAAATTGAATAAATCACTGGATCAATTCAATTTCCTACTCTATACAGGAATCCAAATTCATCCATCACAAATGGAAATCTAGGCTCTACCAAAACACAACCAATGGAAGGGAGCTATCTATCGTATTAGAAATTTAATAATTACAATTCGTTGCTGCATTGTGCAGATTCCCCCTAAATATTACCTTCTTTCAGTTGTTTCAAATGTATGTTTAGTTTTACCCATGAGGTATTAAGCTAGTTTTGCTCCTTTTTATTTTTGTTCATTCTGTCTTTAAATAGAGAGGATACTTGTGCAACTGAGAGCTTCCTTTTGATACTTTATGTTTAATTTCCAGAGTTAAATTGTTCAAACAATCAGGAAAATAATTTGTGTCTGCCTTTTTAAAAAATGATGAATTTAAACCATCAGCATATGCATGCATAGATAACACTTTTGTGTGTCGTGACCAATATGAACATGAAACATAAATATGCACAAAGAGACAACTGGAGAAAGATTTCAAAGTACTTCTGCCTATTTTCCTGGAGATCAC
Source organism: Laticauda colubrina (assembly GCA_015471245.1). Classification (NCBI taxonomy): domain Eukaryota; kingdom Metazoa; phylum Chordata; class Lepidosauria; order Squamata; family Elapidae; genus Laticauda; species Laticauda colubrina. The sequence goes on from BLBF01000018.1 coordinate 30,475,080, forward strand.
AACTGATCTGACACTTTGAGGAGGAATGCTTTGCTTATACTGATGCACTTTGTAAAAAGTATTTCCAGGGCAATGTTAAGTCTTGTGTAGACCAGTCTTTTAAAATATAAATATACAGTAATAAACAACAAACACTAAAATTGAGAAAGCAAGCCACACCAAAACAAAACAAAAGAATTTAGTAGGATATATTTTTAATATTTTAGGAGAGGGATTGTTTTAAAAATATTAAATGTCGATATACAATATTTCCATCCCCCATAAATCTGTATAAATCCAAGTAATGTAAAAAGAACTATTTTGACATAATTAAAAAGGAAAAATATAAATAAAGCAATCAAAATAAAATATTGGAAAATATGATTATTAGAAATTAATATGATTGTCAATTAACATATTTTTAAGCGGTCAACTTCCATACTAGTAGTTATAATAAATAATGATTCTTTAAACCATTTGACAAAGTTTTCTATGACAGTCTGATTGTCAGCCAGTTGAGAATATGCTGAATGGGATAACAATTAAATGGATGGATATTTTGTTTGACTATCAGACAAGGAAATGTATCATTTGTTAAGTAAAAGCATATATATCGTATTCAGGAAATCTGAGGCCTATTTACTGCCATATCTGGAGACATGGCATGGATAATAGATTTTTCATTCCAAGAAAGCAGTTTCCAATTGAAAGGAAAATTTTCTGTTGTTTTGGTAGAGCCAAATTTTCAGCTGAAAATGGTAGATTTCCATTTTGTGATGGATGCTGGAATTGGATTCCTGTATAGAGTAGGAAATTGAATTGATCCTGTGATTTATTCAATTCATTATCTGATGTGTTAGTTTTTCAGCTTTGTCACACTTCTTCCCTGGCCTAATTAAACATAATGTGGGAAAAGGGCCAATAAATAGTTTTCAGGCATTAAACAGTTCTCAGGCATTTTTAAGGATCAATTGTTCCTCTGCTTTTAGAAAAATAGCAATGGGAAGGGAAATAAAATTTAATGGGACTTCCTTCCTTCAAAGGTTCTGCTAAAATTTCCCCTTCAATTTGACCTTTCTTTGCCATTTTTCTTTCTTGCTTGAGAGGAATTTTTTTTGCTCTCACTTATTATTATTGCTGATATTGAATTCTCATATCCCAGCTTCTCTGGTCCCAATGTTTTAAGACAACCTTAAAGTTGCTATTTATTAATCTGACACATGAATTGTATTCAAGCAAATTGATATTATTTCTCTTATTACTAAAAAGTCAATTTGGAAGGCAGTAGTTGCATATACATTTAATAAATTAAAAACATTTTTGGGTTTGTTTAGTGGGTGACTGGCTGTTTGACCATTCTGTCTTGAATTTGACATTTTATTGGCTATATCTAATGTTGACTTAGTAATTGTATTTGCTCATAGTATGTCATTAAGGATATTGGTTCTTAATTGTAGATGTTGATGCCACTTGCAGTGATTTTGATTTTGGAACTGCCTTGCATATTGCTGCCTTCAATTTATGTACTGGAGCTGTAAAGTGTCTGTTGGAAAACCGTGCTAACCCTGCTTTTAGGGTGAGATGTTGATTTTGTCAAATATTTGTTTTATCTGACTGAATCTGAATTACAATGATTGTTTAAAAATGTAGTTATTTTTATATTGGAAACATCAAAAATGCACAGGAAAATATATGTAAATTATATTTGTACTTCAGTTTATTTTTAGATCTTTTTGTAAATTATTTGAAATTTGTTTACCCTGGCAATGGAAGTTTAGGATTAGTTGTGTTTGATGATGACAATGGCATTTTTAGTTATATAATAGGTGTTAATGTATTAATAGCTCTGTTTTGATTTAGATCAATACTGTGTGTGTATTTACTCCCTTGTTTTGGTGGTTATTGTTCCACAGAATGACAAAGGGCAGACACCTGCTGATGTGGTTCCTGATCCAGTAGATATGCCATTGGAAATGGCTGATGCAGCAGCCAGCGCTAAAGAAATCAAACAGATGCTTTTAGATGCAGTACCTCTGGTTTGCGACCTTTCCAATATAATGCTTCCAAATTATGATAATGTCACTGGAAAAGACATGCTTGAATCCCTTGGTCTAAAACTGGGAGATCGAGTTGTCATTGCAGGACAGAAGGTATGGTTAATAAGCAAATTGTGAAAGAAAAAATAACTGGATTGAAAATGTTTCTGGATTTATATGTCGGGCTGTTAATCACAATGAGCTAAATGATTCTCCTGGTAGCTCTGTCACATCAGCTAGTAAAATGTAATTTTTTTTAAAGAAGATCTGTAACTGGCTTACTTGGATAAACTATGTAAAAAATTATATCATCCTTGCCCACCTGAATAATATGCACGTGTTCTCTGTCATAAAGTAGCAAACATGGTACCAGGTTGATTGCAAGTTTCATAAAATTGTGCTATACTTTGCAGTTTAAAATGCATGTTGCAAAGTTTTATCGATCCATATGTTGCTTCTACAGTATTTTATTAATTTTAACTTTTAATGAAATATAAATTGTGCTTCATTACCTTTAAAAAGAATTGATGCAAATATATTTTGGAAAGCAGACAACTTTGAACAGAAATTCAGTGTCTGGAACTTCATGAAACTGGCACATTTCTGATGTGTTAGAAGATTAGATATCTGATAGTTACCCTAGTTAGCAGTGGACACTGCTCAAAGCAAATTCTTAGCTTTAATGTAAAATGTAACATGCAAAGCACAATGGTTCCAATAAAAGTTTTGAAACAAGCTAAATTTTTAAGCAGAACTGATTTACAACTTCAATTTTTTAAATAAATAATATAATAGGAAGTTTTGATTAAATGTCATATTATAATTTAGCACGTTTGATAGTAATGCAATTGTATTTAGTGACCAACAAATAATTTGAAATTAGTAGTTTTTGTGATAAAATTCCGTATAAATATGCTGAGTCAAATTTAGCATTTTGAGAACTTTGCTTCAAACAAAAAAAAAAAAATATTTTGGCAACGGTTTGCTCTCTAAGCTTGTTTCAGTTTAGTTTCTGAAAGTTTCGTTATCAGACAAGGTAACATCATCAGTAGGTTTCTTGTCTTATTCTTCTTTAGCTTATGTTCTATATGTAAAGTGGGTGACTCCAAATCTGCAAACCTGATTGGTCAAATAAACTAAGGATTCACTAGGAACCAATCCAAAGAGCTGCTGAAAGGCGGCAAATTTAAGCAACTGCCATTGGCTGCAAGCAGGCAAGCCAGCCTGTATAAAAGGCTGGCCTCGTCTTCAGCCAAGTGTTCCTATTTACTGACTAGTTAAAGAATAAAGTATTTGTTAAGCCTGGGTTCCCCAACCAGGGTTAGGTAGACAAGCTAAACAGAATGTGCAGCGTTAGTCAGATAGGCACACAGATAAATGAGTGAGCTAAGCTTGTATGTTTATTAACATACAGTAAAAATAACAGATACGCTTGTGCTATCAAGAATATATTTTATTCAGTATAAGTTTATAGCATAGTCAAAAACAGTCCAATATTCATTTACCATGTAGTCAGTCCATTCAGGGATATTCAGTTAGCAAAGTCCATGTAGAATATCCTATTGTCAGTTCACATAAATCAGTCCGTTGTAGTCTCTCCCGTTCGAGCAATGCAGTCTTGCTTCCAAGCAGTAATCAGGGATCATCAAAGCCAGAGAGAGAGAGAGCAAGCTGTAGCCTTGCTACTTTTATATGGTTTTCATAACCACACCCACAGTTGCCATTTTACAGTTAAAGCTGCATACACTAACTATGATTTATAGTTAGTATTTCACCTAAAACAGTTAGGGTGAACAATGTTATCCCTAACAGTATTTGTTGTTGGAACCCGGTCTACCTCGTGTGTTTTCCGAACAAAACACTGGCGACGAGGATGGGATCGTCCTAAACGAAAAAACCTGCACGCGGTGATAAGAAGTCCAGATGACAACCAAGATGCCTGGAAACAACGCACTGCCCGCACCCTTCAATCCCAACGAAAAGGATTGGGATTCCTATGCAGATCGCTTCCAAATGTATTTGGAGAGCAATGAAATGGAAGACATTTCAGAGCAACGCAAGAGAGCTGTGTTCCTGACTCACTGCGGGCCAACGGTTTTCAAGATGGCAAAGGCCCTTGCGAAGCCCCGTGACGTTAAACAACTAACGTGGCCAGAATTGCAAAGAATCCTCAAAGCACACTACGCTCCGATGGTGTCAAACTTAATAAAGCAACATGAATTTTACCGCAGCGACCAGAGAGAGGGAGAGACCGTCGCCGATTTCATTGCTGCCCTTAGGCAAATAAGGGGTGAGTGTGATTTCCTGAACATTGACGAAGCAATGAGGGACTGCGTGGTGTTGGGTCTGAGAGACTCGACCACACAGAGTAAATTACTCAACAAGCCCAACATCACCGTAACCGAAGCCATCGCGGAAGCCACAGCCACTGAAGCCGCGAAAAAATCTGCCGTAGCCATGAAAAAGTTGAACACACACAGCGAAGAAACACCAACCAAAGACAGAAAGCAGCCTGCCACCACAACCCACTACGAAGAGTCTGGCGAAACAATTGAATCGAGCGAAGAAGACGACGAAGTCCACCGTTTGCTCACGAACAGAAAAGAGTGCGAAAGAAGGAATTGGTGGGAGTGCGCTGGCTGCGGAGGAAACCATCCCCGAGCCGAATGCAGATTTCTTGATGCCATCTGCCGGCATTGCAAGAAACGAGGGCATATCGAGAAAGTCTGCAGGAACAAAAAATGCTACAGCCCAACGAGACGCAGAAATTCCCCAACACGAGCTGAGCCTAAACGAGCTGAGAGAAAGTGGCAGCAAGAGAAGCGAGCCAATACACACCAAACTGTCATTATAAAGAGCGCTCAGACGGAAAGCGGGAAGAAAATTAAAGTCATTGTAAAAATCGAAGGAAAACACTGCAAGATGGAAGTGGACTCGGGGTCCTTCCTCTCCATGGTATCGTGGGACACAATAAGATAGCTAGTCCCAGGTATCAAACCCGAAGAATTAAAGAAGCAGCACCTAACTCTCAAGGACTATCAGGGAAACCAAATCCCTGTAGTCGGCATGGGACAATTCCGAGTCGCCTATAAACATCACGTCAAGGTGCTACCGCTGACCATAGTCGACCAAGACAGACCAAGCCTCCTGGGCATCGAATGGTTCTCGCCATTGGGCATCGGGATGACCGGGATCGATTGAGTTACTACAACCGGCTGGGAAGACGACCTCATTCAAGAATTCCAGGATGTTTTTGACGGCTCACTTGGCAAGTATCGGGGAAATCCCATTTCTTTCAGTCTAAACTCCCAAATAGCCCCACGAAGAATAAAAGCCAGGCGAGTTCCTTTTGCACTAAAGACAAAAATAGAGGAACAGCTGGACAAATTAATAGCCCAAGGGGTGTTAGAACCTGTGGACCATGCCAAGTGGGAAACACCTATAGTCACACCGGTCAAACCCGACGGGTCCGTTAGAATCTGTGGTGACTATAAGGCTACCCTGAACCACGCATTACAACCAAGCGCATACCCGGTGCCTGTAGTCCAGCATTTGCTTCACTCCCTGGGAAAAGGAAAAGTTTTTGCTAAACTTGACTTAGCACAAGCCTATCAACAGCTCCCAGTGGACCCAGAAACTGCTGAAGCATAGACTATAGTCACACATAAGGGCGCATTCAAATGTCACCGACTCCAATTTGGAGTGAGTGTGGCCCCAGGCGTCTTCCAGAGTCTAATGGAACGCCTCCTAAATGGCATACAAGGAGTCGTTCCATATTTCGACGACGTCCTGATCTCAGCCAAAGATGAAACCCAATTAAAAAACGTTTGAGGATGTTAGCAAGCCTTCCAAAAAATTAAAAGCTTGCTAACATCCTCAAACGTCCTCATTCAATTTAGCAACACACTGCCCTTAAGAGTGACCTGCGACGCCTCCCCATTCGGAGCAGGTGCCATCCTAAGCCACCAACTACCGGATGTCAGAGAAGCGCCCGTCGCATATTATTCGAGGACTTTATCTAAAACCGAGCGGAATTACAGCCAATTGGACAGAGAGGCACTAGCAATTGTCGCAGGAGTGAAACGTTTCCACAAGTACCTATACGGGCGGACTTTTCAAATTATAACAGACCACAAACCGCTAATAGGAATTTTGGCGGGAAACAAACCTACACCAAATATCCTCTCCCCAAGAATGACGAGATGGTCAGAGTTCCTAGCAGCCTACTCATACACTCTGACACACCAACCGGGGAAACAGATTTCACACGCGGACGCTTTAAGCAGAGCACCCTTGCCAGCGACTGAAGAAGACCCGGCACCAGCGATGACAGCACTACAAATAGAGACTTGCCGCGATCTACCCATATCAGCATATGATGTTGCCAGAGCCACCGCAAAAGACTCTTTGACTGCCCGTGTCCTTAACTGGGTAGGTAAAGGCTGGCCGGAAAATCAAAAAACTGAAAACTTTAAACCTTTCCGGACCAGACAAACCGAACTTTCTATTCAAAAAGGGTGTTTACTGTGGGGTGATCGGGTGGTTATTCCTAACAAACTACAACCTAGGGTACTTAGTATGCTACACGAAGGTCACCCGGGGATTATAAAAATGAAAAGCCTTGCTAGAAGTTATGTCTGGTGGCCGGGTATTGATAGGGACATAGAATAATGGGTAACCTCGTGTAACAAATGTCAAAAAATTAGACCATCCCCACCCAAAGCACCCATTAGAGATTGGGAAATTCCATGGGACCCCTGGTCACGAATCCACATCGATTTCGCTGGTCCAACTAAAGGACATACCTTTCTGATTGTTGTGGACGCCTATTCTAACTGGTTAGAAGTAAAAATTATGCCATCAACAACATCTGAATTAGTAATAAAACTACTGGACACCCTTTTTGCCACCCATGGCATTCCGGACGTCCTCGTGTCCGATAATGGACCACAACTAACCAGCCTACACTTTGAACAATACCTAGCCTCCCTAGGTATTAGACATGCCCTAACCACGCCGGCCCATCCGGCTGCAAACGGTAGGGCAGAGAGAATGGTCCGATTTACAAAGGAAGGGTTAGAAAAAATGGACACTGGAGATGTACAGCAAAAAAATTACCGATTGCTCACACTCCAGCACCTAACACCCAGTACCAACACCCACAACCAACAAGTCCCCAGCAGAACTACTCATGGGGAGAAAACTAAGGTCACACCTTGATAGACTGCACCCAGAATTCACACCAGAAAACCCCCCCCCCACGACTCCTCTACACGGTTTAGAAAATTTGGAATTGGTGATTTAGTCTAAGCCAAAAACTTCACTGGGGACCCAGCATGGCTACCAGGACAAATTACCCAAATAACAGGCCCCAAATCCTACCGGTTAACAGTAGATGATGGCAGGGAATGGAAGCGGCACATAGACCAGCTTCGATCCCGAAATATAGAAAGAACCACAGACATACAACCATTCATCGAAAAAACCGACAAATTGCCAACTAAGGTGGGGGGGGAATCGCAAGAATTAAATAAAGAACCGTTAAAAAAATAAAACCAATGAAACACATGAACAAAAAGAGCATATAAAAGACTCACTGTTTGGAGAGACTTGCATGAAGAGCCCATCGGAAGGGGCCAGCCAGGCCAGCTCGACCTGCCCGGAGGAAACGGGTGGGAGTGGCAAAACCGCCAGCCTAAGAGACTCAGGCGGCGGTAAAATGGCTGACTCACCCTTCCAGACAGTTCCAGGGAGAAGAATGGACGACACAACAGCCCCATCCGAACCAGTCGAAGTCTTCACTAAGAATGAACCGCGCAAGTCAAGTCGAGTCCGGAAAAGCCCCACCTACCTGCGAGACTACGTCACCACGTAGGACTGAATTAGAGGGGAGGGGTGTTCTATATGTAAAGTGGGTGACTCCAAATCTGCAAACCTGATTGGTCAAATAAACTAAGGATTGGATTGGTTCACTAGGAACCAATCCAAAGAGCTGCTGAAAGGCGGCAAATTTAAGCAACTGCCATTGGCTGCAAGCAGGCAAGCCAGCCTGTATAAAAGGCTGGCCTCGGCTTCAGCCAAGTGTTCCCATTTACTGACTAGTTAAAGAATAAAGTATTTGTTGTTGGAACCCGGTCTACCTCGTGTGTTTTCCGAACAAAACAGCTTATAAATATACTGATCAGTGTGGTCAGTTGGTCAGGAGATTGGTTGTTCATTTAGAGCTATATTTAAATTCTGAGCAGCTGATTGGTTCTCTTGTTGAATGGTTGTTCAAATGGTGTGGTTTCTTACGTATTCATATGCTGGATCTAGATGAATATGCTTGTTAATTACTCCTTTAGTAGAATACCAGGCGTCAAAAAATTCACAAGTATAAGCGCATGTTGGCATGATCAATTGTTTTTGTTCTTCCCAATGAATTGATGATGTTTATCAATATAGTTTGAGATGTGTGCATGCGTGTGTGTGTGTGTATATATGATATTTTTAGATATTGTATGTATTTAGTTATAGAATCATAAAACTGGAAGAGTTTAACTTTATCTGCACAAAAAACATAATAATAAAATGCATGATGATATAAACACTAAGACAATTAAAAATAGCAGAGCAAAGTGTTTGCATTTGTTATACATGTTTAATATTAAAACGATTAATTAAAATGTGGGAGAGTAAAAACATATTTCTTGGTTGCTGAAAAGACAATAATATTGGCTCCATGCCTCGGGAAGTTAGCTCAGAGTTGGGCAAGAACCACTGAAAAAGCCAGTTCATAAGTCCCACTTACAACCCTCTGTATTTATTTATTTAGTCTGCCTATATCCTGAATTTCTGTCTATATAAATATGATAATTAAGATATAAATAGGATACAAGCTGGAAGAGACAGTATTTCAATTACTGTAATTGCAAGCTCTGAAAGGCTTTTCTAAGTGAAGAGCTTTATAGAATTAAAAATGAAATTGAGAGCCAGTAAAGATTGTATACAATGGCATACTATGTTCATTATACTTAAATCAAGTCAGTACTCTCACTGTAGTAATTAACTGTCTGAATTGTCTTCAAGGATAGCTTTTTGTTATGAATAATAATAATAATAATAATAATAATAATAATAATAATAATAATAATAATAATAATAATAATAATAATCAAACCAACAAATTACCAGGACGTGGATTGAGGTAGCAAGCTCTGTTCGAATGGATTTGTAATGGGTACGCAATGTCAAGTAAGAAGAAATTGTGTTCCACTGAGGATAGTTGCGCCTTTAGTTCATAGTTAGATTTTATGGCAAATACATTTTTTTCTCCTCAAAGTGTCTAAACAGATATTAGCTTGTTCTGAACCAGATTCCAGAAGACTGAATCATTTGGAAGGACTTTAATAGACATCATTGAGAGGACTTAGTAGTGGTGGAGAAGAAATTGCTTCTTCATCATTGCCATTAAAGAGATCAAATTTAATAATTTTCTGCCATCTGTGTTTTAGTTGTCTTCTTTAATAGTCTTCAGCTGGAATATGTAACAAGCTGAAATAGGGTGCTGCATAATGGTAGAGGATATCCAGAAGTGATCATATGAAACTACCCAAGTCATGTTAAGCAAAGGGTTAACTAAGGTTTTAAAAAGAGCATCTATCACTATTCTACCCTTTTGTAGAATCCATCATAAACCATTATTTTTCAATTTGGACAATTCTAATTAGTACTTCAGTTCTTCAGAGAGGAAGTTATTGCAAGTATAAATTAGAAATGTTCTCACCATGACAAAGAACAGATTTAAATTCCCTTGGTTCAGACCATTGTTCTGTTCAATAGATCTAAGCATCTATTACCTGGATTAAACAATGATAAATTGGGCAGAACCATGTTCATTATGGCTATCACAAAATCTTGAGGAAGTGCAATCATGGCTGTCCTGGATAATGAATTCCTCTAGAACTGTTATTCTGGAAGGCCTCGGGACCTAGTCTAAAACCAAAACTGTTTTGTTTGGAAAACACACGAGGTAGACCGGGTTCCAACAACAAA
>BLBF01000018.1:30490128-30532628 GCA_015471245.1 Laticauda colubrina
CCAATCAGAATGGTAGATTTGGAGTCATCCACTTTACATACAGAACAAAAACCATTTCTGTCAGTTGGGGAGAATGCTGAGTAGAAAGGATATGGTTCTCTGACACAAATCCTGTACTATTCTTAGTGTACAATATTCAGTCAAATATTCTAGATTGGCTCTGCATAGGCAGCAAGTCTAAAACAAGAAGAATATTTCTTTATCCTTTAATTGCTCCCTCTTCTCATCTCTGATCTGTTTTGGAGCTGCAATAAGGACTAAGACTATCCCACATAGGTGCACGACAGCTCTCTGATCCAAGTTAAAATGGTACAAATCAAATGGAACCTCATAATTAAATAACCAATGAGATAAATCTTATTCACTGATCCACCATTTAAGAATTGCACTTGCACTGCAGGCCAAGGGATGAGGCACTATGGTAACCATACTTGTCTGAATGGGAAGAACCAGTATCTCTGTAAAAAAATCAGGTGTTCAGTTCCTTTCTTTGGTTGTTAATTCCAAGAGCTACACTTCCCTGGTCCCATAATAGCTCTTAGTTGGGGTCCTCCTCCCTTTTTAGGTAAAGACTAAGATTCATAAAACAAGGCAGCAGTGGAGAAAATAAAAGTGGCATTTAACCTCAAAGGGGCTTTCTGCACATTGCACTGTCAGTTCTGCAGAAGTCAATTGACCACCTGCTTTGGGCCTAGAAAAGATACTTCACTTGCTGTTTCAGAGCCCTTCAACAGCCTGGTAATTACTGCACAACCTTCAGGAGGATGGAACTGTATTCACTTGGGCTTTAAAATGAGAGTTGCTCTTGGAATAGCTGCTGGTTGAAGGAAATGGAGCACGGAGAGATTCCTACTTGAAGGCTTTTCTTAAGAAAATTAGGAGCGCTCGCAGACAGGGCAAAGGGAAATAGCGCTTTCATTTTAAATTTTGAAATTGGGAGAAGAGCAGCACAGGAACAACTCTTTTGCCTTACACTTCTTTTTCTCTTTACCGCATTTTGATACAAGTTTTAAACATAATGGATGTAGGTAAGCTTTAAAGTCAAGAGGATAATGCAAGCAGGGGGTGGAAGGAATAGAAATAAAGCCAGAGGGAACATCTTGGTGAGCATGCCTTTGAGTAACAGTGAAAAAAGCAGAAAAGAAAATTAAAGAATTGAGGGACAAGAAGGAAGAAAATATGGAAGCGCACTTGTCCTTTTCTAAATCCAAAATTAGCCATGAGTAAAACAAGAGAATATGAGAAGAGACTTTTGTTCTTAGAGCTGTAATAGAATAAAACAATATAGATGTATAAAATGTGAGACATAAAATATAAAAGTCAAAAAATAAAAGAATCCTATAATATTTTCTAGTCTCTGCTTAAGAACTGCCAAAAATAATAAAATAAAATAAAATACCCTACCATCCCTCTGGGTGATGGTTTTATTGTCACATCATACTTCCTTTCGAGAAGTTTCTCCTGTTCAAAAGGAAATCTATCAACATGATGTATGGAAGAGCTCATATATAAGCCTTAAGTTCCTGTGTTGGAGTGAAGAACTATTGAGAATAACACATTCTATGTTTCAATTTTTTAATATAATATTCTGTTTTCACTTTCAGCTGTTGTCACTTCAACTTTCAACCTAGTTGAAATATTTTTTTTCCAGATTGGCATATTACGATTTTGTGGCATGACAGAATTTGCCAGTGGGCAGTGGGCTGGTATAGAATTGGATGAACCTGATGGCAAAAATAATGGAACTGTTGGAAAAGTACGGTACTTCAAGTGTACTCCAAAACATGGTATTGTTTTTAATTTTTAAACTTCTTCATATTTCTCTCATATTAAGCCATTTTTTAAATTTCTCTAATGCTATTTGAGTCTATCATTGAAAATTATCCAACTAAGCACTTAAATAGTTGTTGATATTTTCTTACTCTGCATGCCAGTGTTGTAATTCAGATTGATATTTCTTATTTCTCTTTCCAATACTGTTATGTACTTTGTAGGTTAGTTAAAATTGATATTTAATAAATTATTGTATTTGCCTATATTCTGCCTTGGGAAGTGGCAAGCAGCTCTAGAACTGGTGTGGCTCAGGGGCTTCTTGGTGCTCTGTGGCTCTGTGGATGCAAGAATCCCCTGAGCGGCACCAATTCACCGGTTGCACCAGTTGTAACCGCTTCCAGCAATCACCAGCAACTGACGCAACAGTCCGCTAGCAAATATTTGTTTGCCCAGAAGCCTTCTGTCCCAGTTCCCCAACTTTTCACTTTTTGCTCCCAGCTGCAGCTAGAGTAAAAGTGCCTTGCTTCCTTTGCTGTCTCTTTTCAGACCTGCAATCACCATGCAATGCCAGCTGCTCCAGATTCTCTGGCAAATGCTTCCTAAATATCCCCCCCCCCCACAACCCAGTCCTGCAGTGCAGTGCAAATTAGAATGCCAGCCAATGGGGAAGGCTGCAAGTGGTTTCCTCCAATGGGAAGGCACCAGGCTTTGGTTTAGGAGCCTTCTTAGGAGCCACTTCCTACATGTGGCTCCCAGCCTCACAACAGCTGAATGCAAAATATGAAAGGTTGGTTTGGGAAACTGGGAGAGAAGGTAGCTGGTTGAATGAATGCTTGCTGGAGCTTCCCAGGTGTTTCATCATGGCACCATACTGTTGGGCCGGGATGGAGAAGCTGTAGCCCAGAACTACCACATGGCAAGCAGCCCCAGAGCTGTATATTTCTGGAGCTGCGTGCCATCCCACTAGGCAGGATACGGGGCAGCCAGAAGAGCAGGGATGGAGGGAGAGTTAGAGGCAGTCTCTTATCTTATTGAGGCACGTGACTGGAAGAAACCAAGTCCAGAATGGCTTGGCTTGAGGTAGGTCCTCTGCTAAGAAGCACTGGAGTTTGTTTAACAACAGTAACGAGGAGTGTTGGGATTTCCATTGCTAAGTGATGGAGTTCATATGTTATCTTGCTTTACAACCATATTGTTTAGAGATGGAAATTCCAATCTAAAGCCCATGTCACACTGCCCAACGGATGCAAAAAGAACACAGCGGACGAGCAAAATGTTCCATCCATTGTTATCCGCTCTCAAAAGGGGCAAAAGTTTGCATAACTGGAGCGGATAACATGGACGCGGGGAGGACGCAGGGCGGATGCAAAGCGGGTGCGGAACGGAAGCCCAGTGGATGGAAGCGGATGGGAGTGGATGGCACATCCTCTAGGCTTCCGGGGGACCTCAGCAAAGCGGACACGGAACGGATACAACGGATGCACAGTGGACGCCAAACGGATGAAGCGGATGCACAGCAGATGCACAGCGGAAGCCTAATGGATGCCTGGCGTTAATTGCGCATGCGGGGAGGATGCATTGTGTAAGCCCCGCGGATATAACGGAAGCAGCTCGGAAGCAGGTCACCATTCAGAGGAAAGACCTGCTGCCGGACGGATTGGCTGCCTTGCCTGCCCTGCCTGCATGTCTGCCTGCAAGCCTTGCTGCCAGCCTGCCTGCAAGTATTGCTGCCAGCCTCCCTGCCAGCCTTGGTGCCAGCCTGCCTGCAAGCCTTGCTGCCAGCCAGTCTGCCTGCCAGCCTTGCTGCCTGCCTTCCTGCCAGCCTTGGTTCATATCTGCCTGCCAGCCTTGCTGCCTGCCTGCCTGCCAGCCTTCCTGCCAGCCTTGGTGCCTGCCTCCCTGCCAGCCTTGGTGCCAGCCTTGCTACCTGCCTGCCTGCCAGCCTTCCTGCCAGCCTTGGTGCCTGCCTCCCGGCCAGCCTTCCTGCCAGCCTTGGTGCTTACCTGCCTGCCAGCCTTCCTGCCTGCCTTGGTGCCAGCCTCCCTGCCAGCCTTCCTGCCAGCCTTGGTTCCTGCCAGCCTCCCTGCCAGTCAGCAACCCCACAACCATGCGGAAGCACAGCAAGCCTCAGCCATCTGCTGTCAGCCCTGGCAAGAGGGACAGGGCTACCATCCCGCCCCCTGGCCCTCACTCTGGTTCTGCTGGGGCTTCTGCAGCACGTGCTCGCTCTTCTGGGGCTGGGGCTTCTGCTGCTTCTGCTTCTGGAGGAGCTGATGACAAGCACTCCAGCACCAGCCACCTCCACAGCACCTGGACCCTTCACCCCTGAGACTGAGCGACCAAGAGGAGTGCCAGAGACTCATTTTTGTCTTATAGCTTGTTGTTAATAAAGTCTATTTTTGATTCACACACTTGCTTCATTTCTTTTTTTTAATAAAGTCTTGCTGGAAACTTTTAGAAATGGTTTAAGCCTTTGCATGCTTGTGGGATGGGTTAAGATAGCTGTGGGATGGGTTGAGATAGCTATTGGATGGGCAGGTATACCTGTGGGATGGGTAATAGCTGTGGGATAGAAAAACCTCCAGTGCAAGCAGAGTGGGACTGTATTGTCCACCCTCCCAGGTGCCACACCTACGGCCCTTTATTATCAATAATAATGTAATAATTATCCACACATGTCAACAAAAACACAACTCTTTATTAAACACCCTGTTCATTGTAGGTCAACCAAACATACATGGCCCAATCTTATCCGTGTGATGAGACAGGCTGAAGGAAGCATCCATTAAGCATCTACCATCCTGTCTTGCCACTCCACTGCTCCAGCTGGGGAGTTGCACCATTGTCTCAGGAGATTGCGCTGCTTCTTTGCTTCATGTGAGGCTCTGTTGGAGCCTTGCACATCCTCAGTGTCTATCAGGTTTCGCCCTTGCCTCCATTCCCCAGGCTCCATGTCCCCATTGCCTTGCTGGAGGTCCACGAGCCTGTTCTGCAAGAGTGGGTAGCGGGTGCGCATGAGATTGTGCAGGATGCAGCAAGCTTCCATGATCCTCCTCACGATCTCTGGGCAATGCTGCATGGTGGTGAGAAGTACCTGGAACCTGTTGGCCAGGATGCCAAAGGCGTTCTCCACCACCCGCCTTGCCCTGGACAGCCTGTAGTTGAAGATCCTCTCTTCACAGGTGAGGAGTCTGGAGGTGTAGGGCTTCATGAGGTAGGTTGTGAGGGAGAAGGCGTCATCCCCCACAATGAAGTAGGGCACATCTTGTGTGTCGTTGGGCAGGGGTTCTGGATCTGGGAAGCCCACGATGAGGTTGCATTCCAGCTCCTCCTTGAGGTGACTGGCGTTGTATACCTGGGCATCTGAAGATGAGCCGTTGCCTGAAGCATCGATGTACATGAACTTGTAGTCAGCATCGACCATGGCGAAGAGGATGATGCTGAAGAAGCCCTTGTAGTTGAAATAAGTGGACCCCGACTTGGCTGGAGATTTGCAGGCCACGTGCTTGCCATCTATGGCTCCAACGGTGTGTGGTAAGTTCCACTTCTGATACCACTGCTCTGCAACTTTCTTCCATCCTTCTTCAGTGGAGGGGTACTGGTGGAGCTCCTCCTTGTATTCTTCGATGATGGCCTGCACCACTTCTCTGACCACAATGCTGATGGTGTTGGATGGCACCCTCCAGCCGTACTGCATGCTCCTGTAGGAGGTCCCTGAGGCCAGGTGGCGCAGAGTGAGTGCCACCTTGAGCCCAGGTTCCAGGCTGGGCCGGAAGCTGGTGTTTGCCTTGGTCAACCTGGGTGTCAGCTGCTGCACAACTTCGTCAAAAATGGCTGGAGGCATCCTAATGAAGTTTTGGAACTCCCGAGTGTCTTTGTTCCTGAGCTCCACCATCAGCTTGTTGTACAGACTGTCCTCTGCTCTTCTGGTGAACCATCTTCGGATCCAGACTCTTTTGGGGTGGCTCCTTTTCTTCTGGCAGTAGAGTTCACAGAGCCTGCAGATGGCTTCGCACTGTTGCAGAAGGATGGTATCTGCCGAAAGGACTTTGTTACAATCCACGGTGGACATAACCTCCGTGGAAGAGGAAAAGTCAGATGAAGGCTGCAGAGGTCTGCACCGCGGAGCTGCTGTTCTGAAAGTGAGATGCAGGTGAGTTTTATAGGCAGTATAGGTTTTCCGCTAGGCATCCTCTAGGCATCCTACCGACATCCTTAATATCCGAGATGGGTCCCCTCTGTGAACGTTCTTTCCGTTTTAAACGCTTTGTTTCCATTCTGCATCCGCTAGGCATCTGTTCTGCATCCGTTCCGCTTCCTCCCTGCGTCCGGGCAGATGCCTAGCGGATATAGCGGATGTGTAATGGACGCGTAACGGATGCCTAGTGGATGCTTAGCAGATGCAGAACGGACAAACTGGATACATTTTCCGCGCAAAAGTTTTGGGCAGCCCAAAACTTTTGGAGCGGATGAAACATCCATAAACGGATGCTGGACAGATAGAGAGGAAGCCAAACGGAGGCAGTGAGTACATCGCGTTTTCAAACGGATGGCAAGGTTTTTTGTCCGTTTTACATCCTCTTTGCATCCGTTGGTTCAGTGTGACATGGGCTTAAGTTGCGGTCATAAATCAAAGACTATTTGCAATGTTTTGTTTGATTGGCTCTTGCCTTATATTGCTTTCAAGTTTTCTTTACACAGGAAAGCTTATAATTTCTTTAAATGTACTGTGCAAACCTCTTTTTTAAAAAAAGGATTGTACCTTATCATGTATCTTTTCTTCTAGGTATCTTTGCACCACTCTCTAAAATAAGTAAAATTTCTGGACACAAAAAAAGTACAAAACCTGCTTCTTCACGACCTTTGCCTATAATCAGATCCAAGAAAATTGATGTAACCCACATAACTTCTAAAGTTAATTCTGGTAAGCATGTGGATGCTTTATTTTGAAGTAAAAGAACGCTTCAGGAAGTATAACAATTTACAGACTAAAATCAAAATTCATGGTTTGTAAGTAGCCTTTGTTGTTCAGAGACTTAAGCAATAAAAGGTATTATAATGTTAGGTTGGCAAAGATTAATTAGGAACAAATCCAACATGCATTGAAATTCAGGACTAAAATGTGTTTTCTCCTATTGTAATTATTTTGCTTTCTTGGCATATTTAACAGATATTACCTATCTGTAACTGTTTTAGGATTTAGATAAGAGTCTTTCCCAACCCTAGGTCAAAACTTTTGATGCAAAATATGTGCTCAATACACTAGACAAGTTCTCTGATATTTTCTTTGTGTTCTGGATTCTTTTTCCTGAATTTCTTTTAGGAATTTTCATTTTCTTTTAAAAATTTAAAGCATGTTTTTAATATTCAATCATATACATTTTTAGAGGCTAAATGAAATATTGCTAAGCATTGTTATTTTGTTTGCATGGAAGGTTGTATACTTTAGACGATATTCTTTTGGCAAATAATTGGTTACCGTATATACTCGCATATAAGCTGATCTCGCATATCAGCCGACCCTTAAAAAACTGCCCCAAAATGAGGAATTTTGCTAAAACTCGCATATAAGCCGACCCCCAAATACCATGGTGTTCAACCCCTGATAAAGGAAAATCTGGACAGCCATGAAAAAAAAAACTGGAGATGGCGTAATTACGATGGCGTAATTACCAACATTTCCCCAAGAGCTGGGAACAGGTAAATTATAACTATTTTCGAGTAGATCCCAGCACAGAAACGCCCCTCCCCCAATTAACTTCGATCTGTCAGGCTATCCCATTCTGAGCAACACGGTGGTGATCAACTGCTGAGCTCAACGCCCTGCGAAGATGGGCCAAGACCAAAACTCACCATCAGAAAGATTCTGGGAGGACAGGGCTTTGGGCGCGACTTCCCTGAACAGCAGAAGTGAAGCCCAGAGGGAAAAGGCGGCGGGGCAAAAGTTGCGGCTCATCATCCATCCAGGGAGAAAAATGGCGCCCGACTTTGCGCGCGTTTTACTTGAGGCGAGGGCTAAGGGCCAGCTGACAGGGAGTGTGAGAGCCAAGACTTTCATCGTGGGAAGCCGCCTCGCTAAGTCCTCCAGCGCAAATCCTACTTTCTAGCTAATTTAAATCTCCTGGCAGAAACACAGATCTCTAAGTGAATCTGTGGTTCTGTGAGCAACTCAATCTGCCTGCCTGCTTTGGAGTAAAACTTGCTCTTTTTAAAATAAAAAACTCAAAATTTCCACACATGGTGTGTTGTGAGCTAATTTGCTCAAATTTTATGGGTTTGCTTGCAAGCAAATTTTATGTGGCAGACTGAACTAGCCGATGGCAGAAAGATAGATTTCTGAACGAGTCTGTGGTTATGTGAGCAACTCAATCTGCCTGCCTGCTTTGCCTGCTTTGGGGTAAAAGTTGCTCTTTTTTAAATAAAAAAATCAATATTTATATAAATATTTATAATACTTACATACAAGCCATACCCAGCCAGTTACATGACCACTAAGCCACAATCACAAATTAGGCCTCACCCACAGAACTGGTTTGTGGTCCCCTGTATATAAAATTATGAGTTAGGTGATCCCTGAGGTCCAAAAGGCTGGCAACCCGTGGTCCAGTCGCTACTGTATCTCTGAGATCTCTTCAACTGAAAATTGAAAAAGGCATGTTGATAAAATATTGATTTTTTTAAAACAAATTTTATTCAATTTTTCACATTAAAAACAAAAATCTCTTTTTAGTGAACAACATCTTTCTGGGTCATCACCTTTACATACAAATATGACAGCAATTATACATTCATATATACATACTTAATTCTATTATTACCTTTTCCATTCCAAATTTTCAGTAAGGAGAGAAACAAACGCATTAATTCTAACCTCTTTCATTAATCTCAATCAAAGCATCTTTTTGTTTCATTTCAATTATTTCAGATATAATTCTTTAATATTTATTTTAAAAATAAAGATAAAAAATATGTGTTTGCCTCATAATAATAATAATAATAATAATAATAATAATAATAATAATAATAGATTGCCAATGTCTCTCCTTGCTTTTAATAGTCTACATGACTTATTAATTTAGTTGGTTCTTTAGTCTGTCATATTCCATTTCCATTACACATTCTTTTTATAAATTCTAAATTAAGATAAGTTTTAACACTCAAGAAAAAAAAAACAAATATAGGTTTTCCCCCTTTTACTGCTTTGAGTGTGACACCTCAATGATTAAAATATACCTTTATTCCCTCATCTTGATTCCCAATAAACCATTATTTTTAAGAAGTTACAATAATAATCATTACATCTTTTGATTCGGATACCGCAGCATATTTTTTCCCCTTAATTTTTAATAAGAGTTATCAATATCTATATTACCCTATTTTCTAAATATTTTTAATTACAGAAATATTCTTATTACCCCTTGCCACCCTGCAGAATCCCCTCATTAATTCATCAACCATTATCTCTGAAAAAACAATTTCTTTTCAACATTTTACTATTTCCGT
Source organism: Laticauda colubrina (assembly GCA_015471245.1). NCBI lineage: Eukaryota > Metazoa > Chordata > Lepidosauria > Squamata > Elapidae > Laticauda > Laticauda colubrina. The sequence continues at coordinate 30,499,405 of BLBF01000018.1, forward strand.
ATTTCTTTATTTCATACGCCTGTTTCTTACTGCTTCTCCTCCCACTCTTTTCCCCATATCTTTTCTCATTCCAGTTTATATCCCTCTCTTTCTTTTTTTTTTTTTATAAAGAATTTTATTAATTTTTAACAAACAAACATGTACAAACAAACACAAAATATAAAAAACATAAAATATCTTTTTGGACGGCAGTTTGATCCCGAGTTACATCTTTTTGTACAGAGATAAATTCAAATTCATGCTTACTTTTAAATAACATTCCATTTCTTATTTATTATTTTGCATTTTCTACATAGCTTCTCCTCTCTTTTCACTCTCTTAATTCTATTATATTTATTTCATCTCAATTTAAATCATTATACTTATATCCTTTGTCTGTTCTATTTCAGCTAGCTATTTATCTTTTCTCATTAACACAAAGTTTCTTCTGTAATGACTGATTGGAGTATAATACCTTGTCATACTTATCCCTCCCCTAGTTTTAAAGCTTAACATGACACATAATTTTCATTCAGATTCTGCGTTGTACATTCTAAAGATAAACTCCCTATTTTGAAACTATATTTAAAAAATAAAATATAATTAAAACAACAATCCATAGCAATTAAAGTTATATCATTCAAATTAATATTCATTTAAGTCTTAAACATTTTACACAATCCTTTCTAAATAAGTATCATGCTTCTATGGGAACACTTATAGATTTTACTTAATTACTTCCCCCTATTTCACTTATATTTTAAAATATTAAACAATAACAATGTTCCCATTTTTCTTTAATTCAATTCTCTCATATTTGATTTCATTTATTTTTATTTAAAAAGAAAAAATTTCGCTAAGTTACATTAAATATTTTGTCCCATTTTATAATCATATATTATTCCAATTTTCTAACATTATTTCAAATACAAATACAACAACACAATCTTATGTATCTTTGCAGAATCTCTTTTTCAGTTATATGTTCACCCATTATCTCTAAATAAATTCTGTTTCTTTACATCTTGTTTCAAACCTTTGTAACTTCTCTTCCCTTCTTTCCTCCCTTGCTTCTCCACTCTACCCTTTTTACCCCCTTGTCTCTTAATCTCCACCTTCTTGTGTATTCCTCTTTTCTGTTGCTTTCTGATGTTGTGTCCACTTTTCACCTTGTTTTTCCCTTTTTTGGTTGTTTTTTTAAGTCTTAAATTCTCCATTCTCTTTCTCCCCTTTCCCCTTTCTTCCCCAAATAAAGTTGCTTGTTCATTAAGGATGGTTTCTTCTTCATCCCAATCTTCTTGTTCTTGTAGTTTCTCATATGTAGAAATTGCCATTTCTAAAAAATTAAAAATAGAGCCAAGAGAATCCTTCCCTTCTTGTTTCTCTTGTTTATATTTTATAAATTCCATTTTCAGTTCATCCATAAGTAATGCCATTGTAAAAGAAAAAAAGAAAAAAAAATTCAAACGATCCAAATGATTTTAATCATTCAAATAAGAGTTTCCAGAAGTCCCAAAGTCACCAAACAATCCAAATACACACAGTCTATTTCATTTAACACTTTCTTCTTTTTTTTCCCCCTTTTTTCCACTTTAATGCTTCAAAAAACTTCAAATTCTTTTAAACCTTCAGTCCATCTGATAGAGTAGCCGATTATGATCCAAAATGGAAAAATCCAATTATAAAAATGGCCCAAAGCCAAAGAAGAAGGAGGATAAAATAAAAAAAATAAAAATATTACTAGAATTGAAATATACAAAAAAGCTGGCGAGTAGAGATTTCACAAATATATATATATATATATATATATATATATATATATGGACTGCACACTGCACTTTGTTTATTTATCCAAGGCTCTTATTATGACTCTCTTCTCCAGCAGCTTCAAAGCTAAGCCTCAAGTGTTGAAACATTGATAAGAGTCCAGGAAAACACCTGTAATAATATTTTTCTGTGTTCTTCCTCCGTCTTATCACATTAAAATGTCCTTGAGAAGGAGTGTTTATACATTTCTCCCCAGTTCAAATAAAATATTTTCAAGCCTCTAGTTGGCAGTGTTGCAGTCTCTTAAATACTTTTTTCCCCCCTCAGCCAGAAAGAAAAGTAATGTATACAAAACTCAGAGGGAAAAAAAAGAAACAAAGGGGGCCTCTATCCTAAAGAAAATTAAAAAATCAAAAGAAGCATAAAAATATATATAAGAAAAAATTCAATCTGATTAGCTACAAAATCACATTAAATTCCTCAGAGAAAAAAATAGTAAGGAAAGAATCCAAGCCTCAATTTGACATCACTTTAAAAAACGCCGCTCAAGGAGATTCCAGTCAAAGATAACTAAAGGTTTCTTCTTTGTTCAGGATATCCTTTCAGGTCTCAGCCAATTTGCAATACAAAAGAAGTTCCTCACCCAGCCGACACACCCTCTCTCCAGCCTCTTTCTTTTCGGAGCTGTCCCGACTTCAGCAGCTTTAGAGGCTGCCTTTCCACCGCCAGCAAAAGGGCTTCTCCCGGATCAAACCAGAGATTTTGCGATATCTCTGGGATCCTGGGACTGTGCCCTTCACAATCCCCGTCTCTACGGGACGGTTTAGGTCCGTTAGGACCGACCAGGGGTGAAAATATCAGCTGCGATCTCAGAGCCCCGAGATCGCAGCTGTAGCACCGAGACGAGGCTCCGCCTTCTCCTCCCTCTCTTTCTTAATATCTTCCTTTCCCCTTTTCTTCTGGGTCTTTCTGCCTTTCCTGACTTCACAGGTATTCCCCCTTTTGATTGCCTTCTTAAATTTCAACTTTTTAACCTTCCTTCTTTCCCCACTTTTTTGTAGTGTTCTTTGTGTTAATTGTCTATTTAAAATGTCTTCTTGAATCGACTCCTCCTCCTCTGAAGCTCTTTCTTCTTGTTGTTGAATCGCCATTTGCACTTTTTCTAAGTTCTCAGTTATTCCAGCCAAGGGTCTATACCAAAAACATCAATCAATCCCACAGTCAGTCTTTCCTTGCTTTTTTCTTTATTCTGGTTCTGCTTTCACTTTCTAAAATCCTTACTTTGTTTCAGTATTTCTTTAATGTTATATTCACACAAATTCATTCAGAAACAGGATGCTTTCCCTTTTGTTTGAGCTCAAGTTTTTATCAAAAGGTGGCACTCTCCATTACACAAAGTCTTCACCTTTTCCCCCTATTTTTTATTTAGGGTTTTTCGAACCTCAATATTCCAGCACAGTCCAGTCTCCAATTTGTAAACTTAATTATTATTATTATTTTTTGACAATCTTAAGTCCAGTTTTATTTTATACCTGTTTATTCCCAAAACATTTTAGTCCAGTTTAGTTAAATCTTTAGTTCCAGCTTCTTCCATTCCCAGTTCGAAGGCCCGCTTAGCTGTCAAAAATATTTTCTTTTTTTTCCCTGTCCCTTTGTAATTTCATTGCTCACTTTTCTTTCCTTAAAAATTCCATGTTACCTTAATCCCGGGGTACTTTTGTTTAGTTGTATTGCCCAGTTGTCCCGGTTCAGATGTTATCCACTTCTTTTCTTCCCTCCTGCACAAATCTTAATCCAGCTGAGTCCTCCTCTTCGGGGTAACCATTTTAAACCACCACTGCAGTCGTCTTCAGGGGGAAAAAGAAGTCCAGGGGGGGAGATGTGGCTCCCCTCAACCTGTCTTGCGGCTTCCTCTTACTCCACCGCCCCTCCAAGGCAGCTTCAGCCCCTAATCATAATGATCAGGGCTCTCCAACGAAAGAGCATGGACCATAGCCGCAGACAGTCGTAATCTACGGTCCGTCAGCGAGGAGGCTCCGCCTTCTTCGATAAAATATTGATTTTTATTGGCTTGTGAAATGCAAGAAAGGCCTTCATGCACTTATAGGTGAGTTTACTTACTTCCAATATTCCATTATCCATGAGAGGAAAATAGAGGATTTGTATAAATATCTGTTTACATGTTTAATTGTTTTATATATATAAAGATGTTTGGATGTGTTATTTAGACTATGGTGGCTTCAGAGGTTTGGTTTGGCTTACAGGTTTATCAAGAAAAGATGGTACTTCCAATTCCACATTTGTAGGCAGTGAAGAAGTAAAGAAAAATGTATCAGGTAAACAAGGTAATGTATCTTACGGATATTTTTGGCTGTTATATTTGGTCTGGATGAGGGAAATCCATAATGATACTGTATTAGTAATTTTAGATAAAGTTCTCCATACTGTGAAAATTTTGTTTGCTTATGCCAGGATATATAATTCTTTTTCAGTGACACTTATTTATATATAGAAGTGCTTGCCTTGAAGGCTAATGAGGTAAAACATAGAATAATAATTCATCGTTATTTCAGTCATAAACTGCTTTTGCATCAAATAGATTCCAATGCATATGGAAAAAGAGTGTTCAGAGGTCAGTAATGTGTTGGATCTTAGTTGGTCCAATGGAGGGTTATCTTATCCCAACCAGCTGCTGAGCTTTATGCTTCTGTGCCTATTTCTGTTTAGCTGTAGAAAGAACAGCCAAAGCAAAGCTAATTTATTTTTAGCTTATTAAGTGAAGGAAGTATTGATTTTGTAGAAGACCAAATTTCATTTTTCCCATTGTTAAGCTCCTTGCAAAGATGTGCTGGAAAAGTGGCCAATGGGTTTAGAGAGTCCTCCACTCTGGGTAACTCCTTAATCCTTGTTAAACTATACTTTCTAAGTTACGTAGGTGCTATTAATCCAAACTCCCCCAGAAGCTGGGAAGAGCACACATAGTTTCATTGGTTGAACTAGATGGTTGCTGCTCTATTTGCCCACAGGGAGAGGAAAGATAGGAGGTGATGATGGAAGTGGAGCTGGGTGTGGGCTGTCTACACATGGGCAGAGATAAATGTAATGTTTCAAGGAAGAACAGGTTGCCTACTGCTTAGTCCTGAGTCCACCTTCTGATACTTTGGCTGAGAGACTGCAAGTCATGTCTAGGAGCCTTTGCCCATTCTTCTCATTCTGTGATTCAAATACTGGGCTAAGACTGCATTGGCCTCTTACCAGAGAGCTTGCTGCAGTTTACAGCTGCTTCACTCACCCACAGCAGCAATTGCTATCTTCATGCGAGGTCGGTAACTTTACTGACCTTATTCCCAAGGCAGTGTAAAAGAGAAGCAGTGGTTTTCAAAATGGAATACATTAGTTTTGCCTCAGAAAAGTGTAGGAGGAAAGGAGATCAATGAGGCTGTGAATAAGATTATTATTTGACAGTATAAATAATATTCCTAAATGCACAGATAATTATAAGTAGTCACAGTGTTCATAAATAAGCGTATGCTATGGATCTCGAGGCAATCCATAAAACTTTTGCAGTGAAATGCAACAAAATAGATACATTGATAAAATATAAATAAATCTGAATAAGTTCACTATGTTAAATCAAACGGGAATAAATTAAACCCTACAGAGAAATGAACTGAATATTTTAAAAAGGAGGAAACATGAGTTTTACATAGTTAACATATACACTTTCGCCATCACTGATGAAGTGCTAAACTTTATAGCTCTGTCAGATTTCTTCCTCATTGGGAGTCAAAAAGGGTTACACTTTCAGGCTCTCCATATTCATTATTTTAATGTTTCTGAAATTATCCTTCTAATATACCTTTTTAACACCAAGACAGCAGCATTTATTAAAGTCTAATGGAATGGAATGGGATGCGACTGGTAAAATACTTGGTGATTTGAGCTCTCTGTTGTTGGAAATGCTCCATCCCTTTTATTGCACTATAATTTTTCATCATGTTCTACATTGTTCATGAAATAGGACATTCTCTTGTAAAGATTGTGAACCTTGCTGAAGATCTCAGGATGTTTGGCAAAATATTAGTTCAAAGTTCTAATATCATATAGATTGTGATTTAAAAGTAAATACTGCAAGGGTACAAGCTACAAGGAGCTGCAGCTACTTGAAAGCTCTTTGTGATGTTTTCCATATTTGATATTTGTACATTTTAAAGCCCATATTCTGTTTGTAACTAAAAGAAAAACTAGCATTATCTCCAGGTCTATGGATGAATTACCTCAGGCCTAATCATAAAAATCTTTAGTGTCAGGTGAAAAATGCCAGAAGAGGAAGTTATAAAAAGAAGAGACAGATATACATAAATCTTGATAAGGAGCTTGTACATCAACATTTCACAAATTGAAATGAAAGTGATTTACCTTCCAATCTTACTTTATAGACAGGATTTTAATATTAATACGGTGTATAACAGCATGCTGTAGGCACTAGTCCATGCACTTCATAATTCATCTACAAAATGTCATTCCCCATGTTTCTCATCAAAGATTTAATATACTGGCTATCAAAAGCAAAGAACTGAGATTTTTTATTACTTAAGGCTGCATTATTTTTACATTTATGCTCTAGGCTTAACAAGTATTACATACTAGTAACATAGACTTGAAAAACTAAGTAGTGTCCATCATGATCAGTTAATTTTATGCTCACAAGGAATGAAAAATGTGACAAATTGATATTTTTTTCATGTGTTTATATGTTTTCTAACTGAATAACTTTGTTTTATTATTTTTAGCAAATTACCTTGGTTTCAGTAGCTCTTCATCATCAACTGTATCATTAGACAGCAACCTGAATTGTCCCAAGAAATGTAATTCCGCAAGTAAGAAGAAGGAAAACTTGAAAGACCACCCAATTTTATCCAAATCTATGGCTGGTATAATTTCTGCTTAATTATTTGTTGTAATAAACCATTATAATGATAGAGATATGGCAAGTTTTCATATCTAAAGCAGCTGTTAAAATCTGTAATACTTGAGATCTTCCAAGTAAATTTTTTTTGTTCCTGGAAGTGTGAATGAAGTGGCAAGAGAATATTTGGTAAGTGCAGTTGACCTCACACCACTAGCCCAGCTGTGGACCTGATGCAAACTCTGTGTAAACTTCATTTATCTAGTTTATATTTAATAGGAAAAAAAACAATTTCCCCAAATTTTCTTATGTATCAGAGAATGCTCCAGTTGTGGTCTCTGTGCATGCATAGATAACTGGGCTCAATTTTCAAAGTAGCAATCTTAGCTTTCCACAGGATGCAGCTGCTGCGATGAGGAGAGCTTCTGATTGCTTTATTCCACTCTGGGAAATATATCTTATCTAAAAATCATTAGCATGTCTGGAAGAAAATAGATTATCACAAATGGTAGCAGGAGCTAAGACTTCTTTGGCTAAAATTGTTTAGATTTCACATATTTGAAATTCTCTTGTATAGTACCAATCTTAATTTCCTATATTTCTTGGTAATTGTCTTTGCTAAATTTAAAAATCATACAGATATAATACATTAGATCTTATACTGTAATTCTGTTTAATTCTGTTAATTCTGAACATAATTGACTGTGATCAGCCTATATGTGAATAATGAGTTCATAGGTATTTTCTTATTTTATGTAATTTGTATATTTCTTGCATTTTATGAACACAAAAGGAGATAATATTTTTCTATCTGGAAAGAAAAAAATATTTGATGAAGGAGAAATTCAGATTGGAGAAAAAGTACTGGTGGTAGGACAAAGAACTGGAATAGTTAGATTCTATGGGACAACCAAGTTTGCGCAAGGTAACTTTACCGTTTATCACATGTTTGCCTTTCATTTGCCATTAAAGTATGTAATGTGATTTCCATAAGAAACAATATACAATATCAATTAAATATTTACAGTTAATAAAATAATAGATTTACAGTAAAAAAACCAGTAGCAATTACATTAAACATCAATTGTAAAATTTAGTTTATTAATCAGCTAATTGTGGTATAAAGTAAGCTACTACCTAAATAAATTATTAATTAGTAACCTCTGAAGAAAATATTCTGCTACAAATACATTAGAGTAGAATCAACTTTTGTTTTCTTATTGGAAATAATGAAGGAATTTTTCCGAGCATTTAAATTGTGTCCAGAAATATATCAGGATGGGACACAGTAGAGATACATGGGACAGAACCTAACTGATTAAAATGGTTTCATGTTCTAATTTTTAAATCTTTCAAAAATAGTTTTTCATGCACATTGTATACTGAAGTAACTTAATATGTATATTTCTGGAATATGAATAATTGGCCAGATTGTCTTACTGGAAAGTCCTGAACCTCTTGAAAAAAAAGTAAAGTCCTATGGGCCAAACTATATATATTAGTAAGGTACTTTGTATGCAGTATTTTAGTGACAGGCGTCTTAAGTTAAAAAGTAAGTTAAAAAATCATTTTAATTTTGTGTTGAGTGTAAATTACTGGTTTTATAGGTAGCAGAACATTTAGCTCCCTGCTTATTTTATTTTGAAAAATCCCATATATTGTTAAGTTAAAATGCTATCAGTCATCATGGTTGATAAATGGTTTTGTCATCTGGAATTCTGACTCTTACCTTGGTTAGCTATTTATTGTTATCTTTTTAATGTTGTTTTGGATAGTTATTCTTGGGATTTTAATTAGGCCTTGGAGGTTTTCACTTGTTTTATATTCTACATAAACTGCTATTTGGTTACAAACAAGGAAGAGATGAATGAATAAACAAATTGACTTCTATCTTTTTAATCGATGAAAGAGCATATTGAAAGTGTAGATAGGGTAAAGAGCCTGTTCGTTATCAGAGTCTATTCTCTATCTACTTTACCAGAGTAGATAACAGAACACCAAGAGACATTATGCTTTCACCTGATTGGTTGCATGTTGGAAAAATTAATAAAAAAAATGACTGTTCTGAGTTTTACAAAAAGGCTGAAGAAGTCAAGTTGCTAGTCAACAACAATAATTGAGCATGTCTTCTCTTTTTTCAAAAGATTGTATTTTACTTTAGCTGAGAGAATTTAAAGTACAGTGTCCTAAAACTTACTTAAATGCATAGTTACTGATAAACTTACAGATGCCACTGTTGCCTCTGAAGCACTGATTGTTCCTCTAAATTGAAGACTCTGATTTTAAAGCTTTATTGTTCTTCCCTTGGTTGAATTATAATATTTAGCAATTGATATTATACTCTCCTCTCCTTATTCCATCAGCTTTTTTGTATATGTAATGGAGTTAAATGCTTAAAATACAAGCTGAAACAAATTTTGAGGGAACACTATTGTCTTGATAGTTTACTGAAGCTGATTTATTTATTTGAAACAGCTTTTTCCCTCCCCTGGTTCTGCAGATTCAAGATGTGAGGCACATTTCTTTTCAAATGAAACTCTTTTTATCAGTTGAAAAATAATATCCTGCTTGAAAAAAATGGTATTTCTTGTTGCAGGGCTTTGGTATGGCATAGAACTGGATAAACCTCGTGGCAAGAATAATGGCTCAGTTGCAGGCATACAGTACTTCAGATGCCCCCCCAGATATGGTGTTTTTGCACCACCATCTAGAGTGCGAAAGTAAGTGTCAAAAACTGTGGTTGCAGCATCAACTATTTTTATTGTATTACTTTAATTCAACCTTTTCTGGTTGGAGAGAAGCCTAGGTCAGTGTCACTCTTGCCAAACTGTAGGTCCTTGGTGCTTTCTGAGCTTGGTGTTGCAGAGGTTTCATTACCAAACTAGGTAAATCAGTGCAATATTCTCTTCTATCAAATTTTGATTACCCCTTTTCTGATACAAGCTTGTCCAAAGAAACTAATAAATTTTCAAGATTAATATGAGATAATCAATAGAGTTGAGTTGTATTTTCAGTTTTTAAAATAAAAGTAGTTGCATCTGATGTTAGTTTATGAAATCTCATAATTGAAAGATAGATTTCTGAAATCTTCCTTTAACTTCTAGTGCCATATAAAGCAGACTGAAATGATTGATGGGGATGCTTGAAGGGCCAGGTTGGAAACAGGTCTATCTATGTGGGCATTCAGAGCTGACAACACTTTGATGGCACTTTGGTTACTATTAACTACATTATGATGCAGCCTAGTAGACAGTACTCAGTGTTGCGAATGAGAAAGACTTTGAGGTGACATGGAGAGTAGAAAAAATATCATGGTGAGAAAATAAGGGGAAATAGTGGTAAATGAGGCTAAAACACGGTTAGGTTGAGGAATATCTTGCTGAACATACAGTGGAAAATTGAAATTAACATTGACACAGATGGAATAAAAGAATGACATGGATTCAGCAGAAACAATAGATTCTTTACAGAGAAAAAAAGAGAACAAAGATGCACCAATTAAAAAAGTTTATGTTGGCTGTTAGCTGGACAAGAAGTTGGATTGGATCCATGATTATCTTCCACTAGTGTCAGAAATTTTGTATCTAAGTTACATATTTTCCACATCTTGGAATTGAGATTTTCCTAGCTGTAGTTGCTGTTTGGGGATTCATAGCTACTTAACTACAAGAGGTGAAAAACAGAATTCTGACACAGGGCTCCTAGCTGATTTACATACTTTGTTGCTGAACATGCTGCTGCAGAGTATTTGATCCCTGAAATGCTTTATTCATTAGGGAACTTTAATAGATATTTATTCTGTCCCTCTTGCATCTGGGGAATGAGAAGAATGGGGATAGTGTGAATCATTGGGAAAATTATTTATCTCTTCTAAAGACCATTTCCAGTTGAGCCTTCCATTAGCAGTTTTTCTCAGTGATGTCCCAGCACTTCATTTTTGATTATGTTCAATCAGTTTTTTTCAACTAGTAAAATGATCTTGATTCAGGATTATGAGTACTTAGGGCAAATCCATCTTCAGGGCATTATGCCCTATTTCTCCAACAATGCGGCCTCCACCAATAGGAAGTCCTAGCATGTTTTATAGGCATGAAATGAAATTAAGCCCCTACCCCCAAATTAAGGCCTATATTAAAACATACAAAATGGGGGGGAATGGTGGGGTGTGTGAAAATGTGATTTATGACCATTTTTCACAGTTACGACCTTTGCAGCACCCCCAGGATCATGTGATCAAAATTCAGATACTTGGCACCTGGTTCCTATTTATGACTGTTGCTGTGTCCCAAGGTCATGTGATCACACTTTGCAGCTTTCTGACAAACAAAGTCAATGGGGAAGCCAGATTCACTTAATAGCTGGATTACTAACTTATCAATTGCAGTGATTCACTTAACAGCTGTGGTAAGAAAGGCAAGAAAATGGGGCAAAACCAACTTGACAAATGTCTCACTTAACAACAAAAAAAATTGGGCTCAGTTATGGTGGTAAGTCTCAGGAAAATTGTATTCTGATTTCAGAAAATTCAATCTTTAGTATGTTGCTATATGTTGAAGGATGTTTACCAGTGGTAGAATAAAGGAAAAATTACACTGCTTTTATTTTTCTTTTGTTATTTTGAGTGAGAAAAAAAATACATGATTTCATTTGCAGGTTAACAGGATCACTAGAATCTCTCACAGATACTTCAAGTAAAATGAATCATTCTTTCCCTGGTAAGAATACAACATGAATCTGTTTTTGTTTTCTATTACCTAGGCAAGTTACAGAAATTGTAGTTTCTTGAAGATGATATATTTGCTGTAGATGATGTAAAGTAGGAATGAATTAGGAAATATAAGTTGTACATGCCTTTTCTTTTTCTTTTTTAATGCATTTCTGGATTGAAATATGTGTTTTTAAGAAGAGTATATTTTTTTTGTGAGATTCCAGTGATCTTTTGATTATATTCCTAAATTCCAGAGATCTACAGACATATCTCTTTGTGAACTGCAGTTAAAAGCTTAAATGTTGAATGTATATCATATCTTACATATTTTTATATAAAATCCAAAGTGTGAGGTTTTATTATTAGTATTCTAATATTAATATTAGATCTGAGTTAGTATTCTAATTCTGAAGTTTTTATTGAAGATCAATCCAAAAGTGTCCATTAAGTATTTCAGTTCAAAGATTAAGTTTAAAGTTTCATGTTAGGAAAAAAAAAACAATTGTATTTTCAACACAGACTGAATCATTAGGGATAGCAAATTAGAAATTAATTACTTAGAGTTTTTGTCTCCTATATTTTTCAATGTGCATATATCAGTATATTCATAAATATTTCCCGTAACTAGATTGGTTGTTAGGCATAGTGGCTGGGAATGTTGGAAGTGGAAGGGGCCATTTACGCTTTCAAAACCAATACCCAACTTAATAGAGAAATGCAAATTGAATCATCTGTGAAAGATGGCTGTCTAGTTTCCATTTTAATACACTGAGCAATTGAGACTTCACTTCTGCAAATTAGTTCTATTTTTAAATTGCTCTCATTTTCCCTTTAGCATTCAATTGGAATCTGCCTTCTTGCATCTTAAATTCATAAATCCATTTCTTATACTTGGAACCTGGATAAAGAACAATTATTTTGTTTTGACATATATTCAACTATTTTAAAGAATGCTATCATATCCTGCTTCATTCTTCTCAGGATTAAGTTAACCTAGTTTCTTAATTTCTATCCCTATATCATCTTCATTATTCTCTTCTGAATTTTTCTATGAATCCTTCTTAGAGTTTTCAGAATTAGACAGACTGCTTAAGCTGAAGTTTGTACTAACACAGACCTTCATGGAATATGATAACTCTTTCCAGTTTGTGCAGCACTTCAACTGATACCTTTCTCCATTTTGATGATGATTCATTGAGAAGTGCGCTTTTGAGCCAACTGTATTGTCATGTAATTGTGATGCTAACCAGCCCACAGTTGACCATCTTGTTAATCAAAATATCACAGGAGAGGGGATTTTATTAAAATCTTTATTGAAATTACATCTATATAATTACAAAATACTAAAGAAGTTACTACATCAAAAGATGACATGATAGATGACAAAAGATTACATGATTGGGCTTGTTCTTGACAAGTCCATACTAACATCTGCTTCTTAGTGCATTATTTTCAAAGGGCCAATCTTTACAACTTGTTCTGTCTCTTCCCAGGCTTCAGTGTCAGACTGGCCAGGTTGTAGTTCCTGGTTCTCCTTTTTTCTTTTTTTGGTAGATGGAGATTTAGTTCTTTTCTAGTTAACTGACATGTTACCAGTTCCCCAGTATTACTTACAGATAAATATTTGACCACATTGGTGGAGAGTTCTTTCATTACCCTAGAGGATGCAGCTACCGGTAATCTGGAGATTTAAACATACTAATAGAGAACAGATATTCCATGGCCATATTTCCATCATGTTGAAGCTTCCTCTCCGTGATATGATAAAAAATGATTCAGAGTAGATTTCCTTTGCTATTTGTTAGATTTTGCTGTGTTTATCGAGCTGTTAGCATACTATTTCCCCTCCCCAATTATTTGAGTTTATCTTAATAAACCATTTTGATTGCATTAGTATCTTTTGACAGCCACAATTTATTCTGAACTTTAGCTTTTTCAACATCCTGTCTTCTGCTACAGCTATTTATCAATTATCTTCTTGTGACCCATCCTGCTTTCTATTTTCCATATACTTGCTCTGTTTACAGATCTTTGGTTTTTTGTGTAGCCTTCCTCATTGGCTGATCTCAGTTTTTTCTCATCATCCAAAATCCTTGAAGTTTCATAGTTACAAGACCATCATAGAAATTATTGCATGTTCAATTAAAATCTTATTCTGCTTTTTTTCATTCAGGTTTCCAACGGAGTTTCAGTACAACCTCTGCAGCTTCACAAAAAGAGATAAACAGGAGAAATTTCTTTGTCAAGTAAGTGACTTTATAGAAGAAAGAACAGAATTTATATATTCCTAATTTTCTGATATTAGAAGACTCCTTTTACCTGAGAAGGCGTGTAACTTCATGATTAAGGAATCATTTTGGTATATGCATGCAAATCCCATATCTATTTCTGAATGTCTGTAAGAAGAACAGTGCCAATGATGTTCTGCATATCTATGAATTGTCATGCTGCAGTGGTTGATAATTGTTAAAAACAAGCAGTAATCTTCTGTTAAATGAATAACTCAAGATGGTAAAAAACCCAGGTCTATATTAAAAATCATTGCCACATTCCTATCAGCTCATGCTAGACTAAAAGGCTGATATTTTCTAAACTCTTGCCTCTCTCATCTTCATACTTTGTGCTACTTTTTATTGTAATCTTGCTTAGACCACCATGGAAGTAACATTAAATACTTGATTTTAACATCCTTGTTAAAATATAGTGAGTGTATTTGTCTCATGTTAAACTGATAGTTCTTTGGATTACAACAGGAGAGCAGTTTTTTTCTTCTTATGCAGCATCTTGCATATTTAGCTCTTCCACAGGTAATATGGGCATTGAGAGGAAAGGGTTATACTTGTAAAATCTTCTTGACTTTCAGTTTAATGTGAATGAAGAAGATTATTTAAAAGTTTTTTTCTTCCATAACACTGACAAAATAGAAATATAGTAAACTGATCAAAGAATAAGTCAAATGAATACATATATTGCTTTGAAAATTCAGTTAGAATCAATTAGGAGAAAAGAGGTCTTTGGGCTTAATTTAACACATTGGAGGCCAATTCCCTTTTGCTGTTCAATGTTGTATTTTTTGTTTCACTTTTTAAAAATTTTCATTTGGAAATAAATGTTATTGCCTCTTTTTCTCCGTTCAGATCAAGGAATTCTTCTTTGCGTCATAGTTGGAGCAACACTACTACTACAAGCACAGATGCCCCAGTTAAATTACATGAAGGCTCTCAGGTCCTCCTAACCAGCTCCAGTGAGATGGGCACAATTCGCTACATTGGGCCCACCAATTTTGCTCCAGGCATTTGGCTTGGCCTGGAACTTCGGAATGCCAAGGGTAAGAATGATGGTTCTGTGGGCGACAAGCGATATTTCAATTGCAAGCCAAAATATGGACTCTTGGTACGTCCAAGTCGAGTAACTTATCGTGGGATTAATGGAGTGAAACTTGTTGATGACATCTGTTGAAGAACATTGTTTCAGTTAAGATGAGGATCTCACCAAAACATGAGGAAAACCTGATTTACCTGCATGGAACCCTGTCTTTACCTAACATCCTAAAGCTTCATGGGACTAAGATGTTCACAGTTTGGAAGTGTGCACAATGAGATCTTAGTTGCTTTCACTATAAAACATTTCTTGCTTGAATACTTCTTGTATTAGAAACATCTTGGATATGAGCTGCTCTGTTACTCCAATAATAGCTATTATTCGAACTAATTCCATTTTGACAGGGTTTGTCTCTTCAAAATGAGTTTTTCATCCTGTATTTTAGTGAAGCTATAATGTATCAAGAGATCATACAGCTTGTTAAATAAACTGTTTAAACTGCTTTCTCTAGAAAAAAAACAGGAAGAAAAGTGAGGGAGAAAGAACTCTGGGAAGCTGTTAGCTTTAGACAGTTCCCTGGAAGCACAAAGTGATCAGTTGAAAGAAAACTCTGAAAAACAGAATTTGCTTATTTGATATGACATGGAAGCTACAAAAATGTATATTTTCAGTTTTCCAGCAAAAGCACTTTTAAACTCTCTCTGTGTGTACGCGCAAACATGCTTGTAGAATAGGTATGCCAGAAGCACTTTAAAAAAATAACCGCCTTTGGGATATTTAGTGTGCACTTTCATTTCCCCTGAAGTATTTTCTATGATCCTAACTGTTTGATAAATTAAGACTGTAGGCTGTTGCGTTGCACCAGTTATGTATGTCCCAAATACTGTATCCAGAAGAGGCTAGGAGATCAATAAGTATTAAGATCCTGGAGAAATATGTGCTTGGATATACAACCTCTCCTGCTTCAGAAAACTTGCACTTCCTTGCTATGGCAGGTGGGAAGTAAGTCACTTGGTGTATAATAGTATTCTCATCTTCAACTCTCCAGGATGATTTGATTATGATTGCCTTTTAGGAACTGAAATTGCAGAAACTCTGTGAATGTTTTGCTGTATTTTTAAGTGTTTCTTTGACTACCGCAGACACTAGGCTGTTTTACAGCCAATACATCAAGCCAGAGGAAAGTTCAGCTGAATAGAAGTTGACTACTTAGCCTGCAGACCAACAGAAGCCAACATAGATGCCAAAAAAATATGTGCAAATTTATAGTTTGCTACCTGCATTCAAAAATACATTTTAAAAAAGTATTATAAACATTTTTGTTAGAAAAAGATGGTCACAGTATTGTGTGTTTGGTATACCTTTAAAAGAAATGTCAAACATCTTTAAAGCATTGGATAACATAATTCTAAAATGGCTTTACTTTATGTAATTAATTGTAAAATAATAATATTGGAAAAACAAATGCTTTTAAGGATCTTGCTTTTGGCAAGATTTGTTTAATCTATATAAAATGTTTATGATATTTTCAACTTTGTTAGAAGAAATTTTCCTGATTATATTTCTCATGATATAGCAGCACCGTTACTTTTTATTAATGAATACTTTTGACTAAGGGAAATAGTTGCATAATATGGCTATAAGCTTATTTTTAGTTGTAAGATCATGTAAAAAGTAGTTAATGAATTTAAGGAAGAAGTTGCACTTTGATGTCTGATATTTCCTAATCCAAAATTTGCTTTCTTAATAGTTAAATTTTATTTTGTTATTTATTTATATTGATATAAAGGGTTATGCAAATCTTTTGAAAGAGGTGTTTAGTATACATAGGAGTGTGTGCAAAGGCTGCTCTTTCCAAGGCTGCTCTTTTCAAGGCTCATGGAATTCATATGCTTTTTGAGGTTGAAGAGTTGTACATGTATGTGAAACAAGTTACTATATTAAGCATCATGAGGCCTAGGAAAAGAAGCATCTGCCTTAGGATTCCAAAAGGGATGCTACCACCAGTAATACAAAATAAAGTATAAGTTTTATAATTCCATTTATGTCTGTAAAACCTGAAATTTCAGAGAAACTCAAGAGCAACAATGTAATCACTGATATGCTCCTTGGTGCTCATTAGGCAATTTACCCCACTTGAATTCAAAGATTCTTTCAGTCAAGCACAATAAATGGCAATCTAACATGCTATGAAACACCAGCTGCATACATTATCTATATTTCCAACAGTGCCTTTGGGCTCCACAGAGATCCAGCCTAGTTTAGGGCCTCATTTGCCTTCGGGTAAAGTCTTCATCATGACCAGTCCCATGGTTGCATCTGTTTTATAATATTGCCCAAAACATGCTCTCGAAGTTCCATGTGTTCTCATCGAGCACCTCCCTCAATGAAAACCTTTGTTTTAATTAGTCTGTAGATATCTTAATGTTGAACATAACAGTGTTTATACATTCCTTGTATACTGTATTTTTTGCATTATATTTCTCTTTCGCGCCCTTCATATTTGACTAATGAAGCTTCCAGGGAAATACTTAATATAATTAAAGAGTAAAAATGTATTGATACTTCTCATTGCAACAGTTCTGTGATCAATTATTGGTGTATTTTTGCAATATTTACAGATTATCCTTATTATTTGTTACATTTATATCCCTCAATTGTTGTTACTCTGGTGATTGTAATAGTAGCTTGCTTCAATCACATTATTCAGTTTCACAGAATGTTAATGAGTGCAATTTTCTACATAATAACAAACTCTGCTGAGTTTAGTGTAGCTTATTCCCAGTTTAGTGTAGGAGTGCATATATTTTTAGATAAATTTATTAACACAAAATTTTCTACATAATTGATGTGCAAGTATACATACCTTGTACTAGAGATGAACACTTTTGGGCAATAATTTGAAAAAAGTACTTCAGACTTTAATGAGCAACTGCAATTTTTCCCCCCAGACTTACTCAGAACCCTGAAAAAGTTGACTTGCATTAATGAATAATAGAAAAGGCTTGAGCTTTTGCCAGACCTTAAGCATTTTTTCCAAATTAGTTTCAAAGCATATAAACAGTCCTGGTATGTATATTCAATGGAATGCAACAGCTATTTTGTGGTTTCATCAGATAAAATTATCAGAAGCCATGGCTTAAAATATAATATACTTTCCTTGGTTTATAACTTGGCTCAACTCTGAAGTAACTTTGTTATTATGTGTTTGATCCAAATTAGATAAGTATAGTTTTTTATTTTCCAACTAAAATCAGTGTCTCTGTACTAGGAAGCCAAATTAAATTAATAAAATGAATGCTAAAAACTTGAAAGAGTGAATCATGACCACAAAGTTAAATGTTGCCACTATGATACTTCTGAAAATAATTGCTAAGCCATTCAGAAAGAATTTTGGAAGACTAACAATGCCCACTGATTTCCATTGGGTTTACTTCTTATAATTCAATCCAGGATTGAAGATTTCATAATTCAGTTTGATATATAATTTCAGAAAAATAGAACCTGTTATATCAGAAACATTCAAACTGGAATTTTGTGGAATCCCTTTGATATTTTGAGTATTCCTTGAAGCCATGTATTATTTTTGTTTGCTTGCACTCAACCGACTCTTGACTCCTGGCAACTACACTTACAAATAACATGCAACATAGGCTAGTGGTTGTCAACCTTTTCTTCATCATGGACCACCTTTAAATACCTTTTGTGGTCATGGCCCATGGCCAGGGACCCCCAGAATTTAAGATTTAAATCATAACATTTCTTCAAGCCTTCGTGGATCCCCTGTGATGACATCACAAACCCCTAGGGGTCTGTAGACCACAAGTTGAGAACCAGTGGTCTAGGCAATATTTTTGGAAGTGTTTTAATGTTACTTTCTAGGCCTTAGAGAAAGTGAATGGTCCAAGGCTGTCAAGTCAACTTCCATGCGTAAATCTGGAGAAAAACTCAGGTTTCCCAGCTCCTAGTCCAGCATCTTAACTTCTTGAGCGAACTCTCTAATCATAAGTAGTGTGGGGCTACTTTAGATATTCATATTTTACAATGTATCTGCAATAATTTCAATTGTTGAATATAAGTATAAAATTGAAATGTGCAAGACTTAGCTGCCTTTGGGCATTCTGTGGAAATATACTGTATAAATGAATGAATGACATTAAAATATAACTTTACTTTCTAGATTGTAATTACTTTTGATGCCAAACAGTGTTTGAATAGAATAGAATACTTTATTGGACAAGTGTGATTGTACACACAAGGAATTTGTCTTGGTGTAAATATTCTCAGTGTACATAAAGAAAAGATAACATTCGCTAAGAATCTAGAATCATAACGTACAACACTTAATGATAGTCATAGGGTACAATCAACAATAAAATCATACTAGGAAATAGTCAAGTGGGAGGGGATGGGTGATAAGCAGTGGTGAGAAGATTAACAATAATAGTAGTGTACACTTTGTAAATAGTTGAACAGTGTTGAGGGAATTATATGGTTAGCAGAGTGATAGCTTTCAGGGAAAAACTGTTCTTGTGTCTAGTTCTGGTGTGCAGTGCTCTATAGCGTCATTTTGAGGGAAGGAGTTGAAACAGTTTATGTCCGGGATGTGAGGAGTCTGTAAATATTTTCACAGCCCTCTTTTTGACTTGTGCAGTGTACAGGTCCTCAATTGAAGACAGGTGGGTAGTAATTGTTTTTTATGCAGTCCTAATTATCCTCTGAAGTTTGTGTTTGTCCTGTTGGGTTGCAGAACCAAACCAGACAGTTATAGAGGTGCAGATGATAGACTCAATAATTCCTCTGTAGAACTGTATCAGCAGTTCCTTGGGCAGTTTGAGCTTTCTGAGTTGGTGCAGAAAGAACGTTCTTTGTTGTGCTTTTTTGATGTTTTTGATGTTAGGTGTCCATTTTAGGTCATGTGATATAGTAGAACCCAGAAATTTGAAGGTCTCTACTGTTGATACTGTGTTGTCTAGTATTGTAAGAGGTGGTAGTATTGGAGGGTCTCTTTTCAAGTCTACCACCATTTCTACGGTTTTGAATGTGTTCAGTTCCAGATTGTTCTGGTTACACCACAAGGCAAGTGTGACCACAAACTCCTGCCTATATGCGGATTCATTGTTGTCTCAAATGAGACCAATCACTGTTGTGTCATCAGCAAACTTCAGTATTTTAACAGAAGGATCATTTGAGATGCAGTAATTGGTATATAGGGAGAAGTGGAGAAAGCACACAGCCTTGGGGGAACCCTGTGCTGATTGTACAGGTATCGGATGTGATTCCACCTAGCTTCACCTGCTGCTTCCTGTCTGTTAGGAAGCTTATGATCCACTTACAAGTGTGTTCAGGTACCGCTAGTTGGTTTAATTTACTTAGAAGAGTGTCTGGACTGATGGTATTGAATGCTGAATTGAAGTCTACAAAGAAGACCTTTGCGTAGGTATTTGGAGATTCAAGGTGTTGTAGGTGGTAATGCAGAACCAAATTAACAGCATAATCTGTCGATCTATTTGCTTGATATGCAAACTGCATGGGATCTAACAGTGGATCCATGATGGTTTTCAGGTAGGACAGCACAAGCCTTTCAAAGATTTTCATAACTACAGATGTTAGAGCAACTGGTCTGTAGTCATTCAGTTCTTTGATGGAGGGCTTCTTTGGCACTGGGATGATGGTAGAACATTTGAAGCAGGAAGGAACATAGCACATCTCTAGTAATCTATTGAAGATTTGGGTGAAGATGGGGACCAATTAGCACAGACTTTTAAGCAAGAAGGAGTTATCTTGTCTGGCCCTGGTGCTTTTCCTGGCTTCTGTCTGTGTAATAGATCTTGCACTACTTTTTCTGTGATCACCAGAGGTTGTGAGCCCAATGGATTGGGGCCAGTTGTAGGAGGCTTGGCTGTTGGTGTGCTTGAGAAGTAGGTTGTGGAGATAGGTGGCTGTAGCTTCTTTCCAAACCTGCAGTAAAACACATTCAGATCATCTGCTAGTTGTTGATTTCGTAATGTCTGGGAAGGAGGTTTGCTGAAGCCAGTGATGTTTTTAAGTTTTCCACATGTTCGCTTGTTCAAATGGGATAGTAAAGCATTGATAATTCAGGTCACTGATTGTAATACATGAAAGTACACTTGATCAAAACATTTCAGCAACTGTCAAAAATATCACATTTCAACAAAAAATAGCCTGGTGTGATATTTGCTTAAACAGAAGTGACTACTTCACTTTTGCCCCTTGGAGAGTTAGTGTGTTTTTTTTAATCATCATTCAAATAATCACCCACATTGCCTTTGACTTCAATTCTATTGGAATCATGTTAAGCTTAAGTGGAGCTTAGAAGGGAAAATGGATCTACTATGATGGCCAAGTACTGTATTTCTCAACAAGAAATAATACTGTAATGAAAGAATGGTCTGTCTATTATTCTAGGAAGTCTAAATAACAACTTTTCTTCTACATTAAAACCAATTCACCGTGATGTGATGTGATGTTACCGGAGGTAAGGTTTTGCAAGTTTTTAAAAGTAGTATATTTAGAACAGTTGCCCCGTCCTATTTAAATGATTTTGTTTCTTTTCCGGATTCTTGGAGACTGCCTGGACAACAGTTTTCTGGCAAGTTTTTTTTAGAAGTGATTTGCCATTGCTTCCTTCTGAGAGAAAACAACTGGCCCAAAGTCACCTTTTGTGCCTAAGGTGGGACTAGAACTTGCAGTCTCCCTGTTTCTAACCCAATTCCTTCACTGTGCCAAACTGGCTCTCATTTAAATCAATAGCTCCCCTTTAACCAGCAAAGATTGTAATTATTGGCCCTCATAGTCTGAATTATTGCTAATCTAGTTCAATCAGACATTTGCAATTTTGATCAATTTAGCATTTCTTAAATTAATAGCAAGCTTTCTATTCAAATTCTAATTTTCATTCCTTGTTAGAATTATTGTTCGGCATTTAACCATTGCCTGACTTTTATGTACTGACCAAATGTATTTCATATTCCAGTAACAGGAATTTTTGAGTTGTAAAGATAATACACCATTGTACACATACCTTCCTTTACAGTCATTTTATTTTCATGCCTTTAGGTTCACTACACTCGATTACAATACAAATACAATAGAAAATATGTAATGACCATATATTAATATTTGATTTTTGAGAAGGATCCCTGAAGTGCATAGGCCCTTGGTTTATGAGTAATGTTGCACAAGCTTCTGTACAAACATGAATCACGTTCCTAATGACAAAGCTCTAATACAAAGAGGCACAGAGGGTTGAGACATCCAGGTGTAACTGCAAAAGGCCTTTGAAACTGTAGTACTTATTCAAAGTTTGGGCATAGCTTGATGGCTTCACTTACAGAAACAGATTTCTGAAAGGAAATTCTTAAAGAACAGTAGCTATCATGCACTGCAAAATGAGCCCAGCAAAACTTCATTCCCCTGGCTCAAACTCTAGATTTAGAATGAAGGGAAATAAATACATTTAATGTATGTTTTGTTGTGTGTTGCGGCACTTTTATGAATGTCCACTCCAAGAGTATATCCCATGAAAAACAGGCTAATTTTTGCAATATGCTTTCTATCTGATTTGTCATGCATTTAGTACTGGAGGAGAGTTGCAATGTAAAAGTTACACCTACAGCAGTGTCATTCCAGACAAAATGGAGAAAAAAGATGTTCTGTTTGAATTTCTTGGACCTAGGTTAGAATTCCACTCCCTTTCCCACAAAGAGAATATTCTTCCTGAATTTCAGAACCTGAAAAAAGTCTACAAATGTGGGTGTAGCTGTGGATCTAGGAGTGTATCTTCTATTAGTCTTACCCACGAACATGACCCCATCCTACCTGATTTAACTTCTTAATATGTCGTTCAAAGCTAATGAACTCCAACTGAATGGAAGCTACAGTTCAAGATTGGTCTTTCTCGTGTGATACTGGTGTTCCACTGAGCCAGATACTTCTCATGAAGCTCACCAAGTTTGCTGTACACCTTTTTAAAAAAAGCTGCTATATTGCAAAGCAAAGCAAATTCCAATTGTATCTTACTTTAAAAAAGATTCTGGGCTCACATGGGATAAAAACTAGGTTGACCAGTTGTATTATGACAAATCAGTAGTTGATCTGTAATTCATTTTATCCTCATATAGGATAGTTCTGAAAGAAGGATCCTTCCAATGTTGTTCTAGTACAATTTAATTAAGTTTATTACTTAAGTTAAAGAAATTGACAATGTTTTGGAGGCAGCCATCAAGACAGATGTTGCAGGAGATTACTTGGAGAAATGACTCATACCATAAATAATACAGTAGTATCCTAATTTCTCCTTGCCTATGCTTTATTGATTTTCTTATAACTGTATATTTTTCTCTCAACTATAATTATGGGGGAACTTCTCTCTCTCTCTGTGGTGTTTCGCTTCTGCTGCTGTGCATAACATCAAGACTTTGCATATAGTGTGTGCATAACATCAAGACTTTGCAGCAACCACATTCATTTTTTGCTCATTGCTTTTCCCTGTATGACTTCAATATAGAGAAGCATGAATGTATGTTTTCCATATAGCTTCAGAGCTAATGCCTCAGAAAGAGATTTGCATCTCTCATCAGCTAAAAGGCAAATTGTGTGATACATTCCTTCGGCTCTTCCCTAAACTTGCCATTTTGGTCATATAAGTTATCTGCCCAGGTGGGGTTTATTGTTGGGGAGCACACTTCTTGATTCCCATGTACTTGTGATGGTTTTACAACTTGAGTTGTGGTCTGTTTGCTGTCCCTGCATCGCATTTGATGTAATGTAACTCAAATGATGCACTTGTGCTAGATACTTAGGCTTGTCAGCTAATTTTTTCCAGCAATATTCTCTAAAAATAACTGCTGTGGAAAGACTCAAGATTCTATTCATAATGAGGTTTGTAAGCTTTGCAAGCATCAAGATAAATTTATCTTTAGAGAAATCTATCTTTAAATTTTCTTTAGAGAATTATATGGCTTACTACTTTATATGCAATAATCAGGCAACTACATCTCAGTTCAATGATTTGAACTGAAATTACACACCATTGAGGGCCATTTGCTGGGAAGGTAAGAATGGCTACTGGTTTGTAGAGCTTTCTATGAATTCTGGCATATACTAAAACTATAATTAACATTCCAGATAAATTCTTGGCCAGTGCTGTCCTTGGCTATTGGAAGAGGCAAAACAAGGGTACACACAAAACTACATAATGTACACAAATAAGCTATGACATGAGCTTTGGGTATAATCACTGCAACACCACAACCTTCTTCAGAATTCATTATTTTATAGAATCCAGAACTCTGCTTTAAAGTATCCTGAGCTGAAACAAACAGGAATCATAGTGATAGGACTAGCATCAATCAAAATGATCCGATGGTACATTCTGTCCCATCTTCACAAGAGAGCAAATTGCTCTCTTAAAACTGTAAGTATGTGAGAAAATAGGCAATAGTTTTGCCACCATAATTGCTTATATATAAGCATCTTATTTGAAAATAAGGTACTTGCTAGAATCCGGTTGCAACCTTAAATTTCCTTGTAATTTAATGTACTATTGGATTTGAAAAATTTGTTCCTTGGATTAACTGTTTCTTGCCCAGACTTTCAGGAGACAAGCTTAATACTTATTCCAATAATTTTCTTTCTTTCAGATGATACTCTTACATAGAAGCAATTATTGTATGGTAAAATCTCTTGTCCAGTTTCTCACACTCTTGCAATTAAGGGGGCTGGCTGTTCCCTCTTGTGAAAGCAAGACAAAATGTAATTGTTGATTGGTTTGGTGATTGCTGGTCTTATCAGTATAAGGAATAATTCTCACAAAGAGTGTGATTCCTGTTATGTGCAAGTAGAAATGTCAAACAGGAAACCCACATACTTACTAATTTAAGCTCCCTGATTCAACTACAGAACATGGGGCTGCCTATCTAAAAATGATAATAAATGGTTGTTCAGAGCAGAGAGAACGACAGTCTCACTTTAAACTATATTTTAAGATTCTTGGTTATTTCCTGGCAGGACCATGATATTCTGTCAATAGGATGGGTTAATAAATGTTCTATTTACCTAATTTACAGAACAATTCTTATTGACTGTTATTACAGAAGCCAAGAGCACCTGACAGTCAATAACATTTGCTTTCATTGGGGAAGATCACTCATCTTCATTTGCATATAAGGCCTAAGGAACCTAATGGTTTTATGCAATGCAAATTGCACAGAACTATTAGGAACTTAAAAGAAAGACATGAAGCACAAATTGGTCTTCATTTATCTTCACAATGATGCAAAGATTGGGTTAGCAAAAGATACTACTTTTTTCACTTAAGCTAGAAATTGGTTGAAAGTTGCATACCTGAATAGCAACTTTGGCTCAATGTGCTAGTTTACCTGCTGGAACAATGCCAAAATCTTATTTTGTGTCAATATTCTCATACCATAGGCATCAACATCTCTTTAATTTTTTTACCTAATACTGTGTAGGTATAATTTTGGCAACTAATAAAGTAAAATATTTTAATAAACCTTTTCAATTCAACAGCAATAGCACTTGGATTTACAGTGCTTTACAGCCCTCTCTAAGCAGTTTACAGAGTCAGCATATTGCCTCCAACAATTTTGGCTCCTCATTTTACCCACTTCGGGAGGATGGAAGGTTGAGTCAACTTTGAGCCTGGTGAGATTTGAACTGCCAAATTGCAGTCAGCAGAAGTAGCCTGCAGTACTGCACTCTAACCACTGTGCCATTGTGGCTCAATTCAAATCAAATTAATGGCTGTTTCTAACAAACTGTGAAGCATGTTGGATTGTGGTTCTATGGCATATATCAGTATATGCATATATTATATATGCTTTGAAAAATGGCAGTGAGGATTTTCTAACATCGCTTTCTCCTAAATTTTTGTTCTATAAAAGCCTTTGGCTTAGTTCCTAAACTACTGTGCATATTATAATAATTAGTATCTTCACACCAAAGGACTCTCTTCCTCTCATTGCCAAGCTTTGCCCTCAGCAATGACATAATGACAGTGACATAATGAGAGTTTCAGTAGTATGCAATCTGGCCTTTACTATCCTGATAATCCTTTGCTCATCTGCCACATTTTGGCAGATCCATCAATGACATGAATACATGCTGAAAGATAAGTGTTAGATTTAACTGCTCAACTGCTGCCAACCAACAATCATAATAGATGGGAAAAGGACAGGGTTTTTACTGCCTTGCCAAAGTAATCCATTTCATTTGGTCATGTTCTTTGACTTTCTGCAATTTCCACCTCAGAATAAAAGGAGTGACACTGACACACTTAACTATTCTGTTGCTAGATCTCCATAGTTTTGCATGCATGTGGTAGCTATGATGCTATTTGAGTGTGAGCTCTTTCAGAGTCCATGTTATTGTGATTTTGCCTTTGACAGGATGACATTCCCCTACCTTCTCTGAAATCATGAGGACATCCAAAATATTGCTTAGCAGTATAGAAAATCCCTAAACATTAAACACCTGGTCAGCAAGTTTTTAAATGGCTTATAAACAATGAAGAGAAAGCAGCACATGGGAAAGGCCATAACAAACAACCATGCAAGTGATATTATGCAATTGAGGGCAGGACCTTGCTTGTGATAGTGACTATTATCTCAGATAGTTATGTGTGTTTAAAGGTGTGATTGTGTAGGTGTGTATATAAAGGAGCACTGATAATTTGAAACTTATTAAGAGATTTAAAAAAAAACAAGCTTCAGGGGTGATGGCACTTCAGAGTAGATTGGCACATAACAGAAAGGAATTTTGTTCTGTTCTCGTGCTTGCTATATGGTTGACACTGAAGTTTGTGCCAAGGTTCACAAGTCACATGGGAAGAAAGTCAAGAAGATTAAAGGTTGATTGAGCTGGTTCCTAAGGTGAAGGTCCTCGTAACTGCGGGCACAGAGGTGGGGCTGTGGTTTCCAAGGGAAGGCCTTGCTGTTGGTATCCATAGTTAACATTGCCACAAGGAAAATGGCGGAGCCTGAAGAGAGGCACTTCCTTAACACTGGCTGTAAGTGAAGATGGTTCTAGAAGAAGGGAAGAGCTTGGCAGCCTTCCAGCCATTATGCTGGGGCCCAAAGTACAGCTGCCTTCATGCCTTGAATCTTCCTGCTCTGTTGCCTCTTTCTCCAGCTGAGAAGTCTTTTTGACAACTGGCTTCTCTGAAAACCAAGAGCCATATGTTGGGTTCCAGAGGTTGGTAGGCTTATTTCTGGACCCCCGGGTTTTGTGGAGCTCTGTTGCAGGAATTGATTGAGTGTACGCCATGTTGACATGTCCCCCTTCCAGGGAAGCCTGGATGTTAGCCTGGCTAATTGGCTCAACAGGAGCTGCTTTCATGAGAGCTTTTCCTGCTGGAATGACAAAAGGGAGAGAGGATGGGGAAGGCAGGAGCTGCTCAGCACCCTTTTTCTCTCGCTGCGGCAACACTAACAGAGGAGGAATTGCTTCAGGATCTTCAGGACGCACAGGAACCTTCTCTTCTTCTTCAATGCATGGACCATACTCCACAGGCAGAACCGTATTGATGACATCAGGATCCTATAGGGAAGGAGAGACAGTAGTGCAACATGTATTTAGTTCTCGTTATGGCTAAAACACTAGTGAAATAATATATTTTGGTTCATAAACAGAGATATTCTCTCCCTCATCTTCCTGACACTATTAAAATTTACAATTGCACAATAAATCTGTTAGGCAGAAAATGAGACTGATAAAGAAACTTTCATATGAGTAAATAAATGTATGGATTCCATGTCTTCCATGTGGAACGCACGTTTCTTAGTAGATTCCTTAAGACAGTAGCACTTTCTTATGCTCATGAAATTAGTTAATTTGCTTTAAGAAGAGCAGAGAAGGCCTACTCTTCTTAAAAGAAGATGCATAATCCAAAGTACTTCTTTTAGATAATTTCTGAAGTGTGCACAGTCTCACTGTGGTTGATTGATCCCAGCATATTGTATTTAATGGAATTATAAGAACAATAGTTAATTGATTAAAAAAAAACCTTTTTCCAGATATATAGTATTAGGATTGGGTGGAAGAAATATTTAAGAGACAGATTCTTCTCTATACTTCTGATCTTCAGTTCCATGAGGACTATCAACTACACCTAGAAGACATTAAAACTGACTTTGAAACATATGCTAGGAAAATAACTACTCTGATGATATTGTGTTCTGTTTTTAAAACTTTTATCCACTTTGGGTGTGTTGAACGTGTAAGAGAAAATGATGTGGGATGGGTATATGTGGATCTGGAATATATTTCTAGAATATAACTTTTTCTAGCACAATGACGTCAGGTTGTGTCTGCACTAGATGCTAAAAAAGAATACTCTAGCTTGGTGGAACCAAATACAATGAACTCAAGGAGTGCTGAAGACTTACAGGTCTGTGCAAATATGGTTTATTTAAAAAGGACAATAAAGTCCATAGATAAGTATCTATCAAAGCTAAACATCCATTTTAGATATGGATGGCCTATTCTTTATGTGGTTGTTAGATGGTTTGAAATACTCTTTCAGCAATTGTGTGCATTCTTTTGAGAAAAAAGACATTATCAGTACACTATACTTGGTGGGCTTGGCATGTTTCCCTTTTGTCTTCTCCTGCACCATGTTACACACAGTGAAGGACCCTGTGAGAGATGGTTACCTGGGTGCAATATTCAATCCTCTCCAGAACAATGGCAAAGTCTGGCCTGTCTTCTGGCTGGTGTTGCCAGCATTGGGTCATTATTCGATATCTAGAACAGCAGAAGAAGAAAATGGCACTAAAGGATAGATTTCGGTTGACATTCAGTTTGTCACAGCATAAGAGGAAAAATGTCACAATGACATTTTTTATATTACCATTCACAAATGAATTTTTGATCCTTGTCAACTAGCATCATAGCTACAATTTGAATGATAACAATAGAATAGCATGCAGCCATTGCTTGGCTAAAGGTAGATGCTTAATCTAGACCAGGGGTAGTCAACCTTTTTATACCTACCGCCCACTTTTGTATCTCTGTTAGTCGTGAAATTGACATTCAGTTTGTCACAGCATAAGAGGAAAAATGTCACAATGACATTTTTTATATTACCATTCACAAATGAATTTTTGATCCTTGTCAACTAGCATCATAGCTACAATTTGAATGATAACAATAGAATAGCATGCAGCCATTGCTTGGCTAAAGGTAGATGCTTAATCTAGACCAGGGGTAGTCAACCTTTTTATACCTACTGCCCACTTTTGTATCTCTGTTAGTAGTGAAATTTTATAACCGCCCACTGGTTCCACAGTAATGGTAATTTTTAAAGTAAGGGACAAAACCCCTACCACCCACCATGAAAGCTGGAACGCCCACTAGTGGGCGGTAGGGACCAGGTTGACTACCACTGATCTAGACTAAGCTATATATTGGATACTGGCCAAATAACATACATTTTGTTATGTGTGTGTCACATTTGACTCCTGGCAATTGCCTGGGTTAGTCCCTGAAGTTTTCTGGCAAGATTTTCAGAAGTAGCTTGCCATTGCCATGTTCTTAGGGCTTAGAGAGAATGAATGGGACAAGGCCACTCAACTGGCTTTGTGCCTAAGGTAAGATTAGAACTCACAATCTCTTAGTTTCTAGACTGATGCTTAATCACTACACAAAGTAAGTCTCTAACATCTATCTATATAAGGCAAAAATGGGGATTCTTTGATTAGCAATTTCTTAGAAGCATGAACCTATTTATACCATACATCTACATAATTGCCTGTAATTAAATAAATTAAATCTACAAGGAAAGGTATTTAATTAATAGTAGAGAATAAGAACTCTGAATAACAGAGTATTTATTGATTAGGGTGGGCTATGATGGCTGGGACTATTTATCAAAAATTTGGCATCTCTTGAACCAAGCAAGAACAGCCCTCCTATATCCTAATGAATAATAAATCTGTTTTTCCAGATGCTGCTTCTGAGACAAAATGGCATGTTAAGTTTGGGGGAACTCAAGTGTTGCAGAATCACCACAAATTTCTAGACAATAAGAAGCTCCCTAAATAGCTTATTTCCATGCCCTCTGAATGCTGGTAGGTTAGTACCAATGAAAGGAGTTCTCTATATCACAGCCCTTTGCTTCTAACATTACTTGTTTTATCAGATAGATGCCCTGCATACAAGTCTGACTGACTATATATACACATAGCTGAAATAAATATCAGAAATGAAATCTATTTAATGTTCAGCATGCACTTATGGAGCCTGAAAGTTTTCCTACACAGGGCCAGGGCAGTTTTTGGGTGGATCCATCCTTCCCCCATTTGTGACGAATTCCAAGACCTCCTGGTTACTTTTGCTGGGATAGGGCATATATCCAAGCGAGAATATTTCCCACAGCAACACTCCAAATGACCTGGACACAGAAAAGCAAGAAATAAAATTACAGATTTATTTGCAAAAATTTGAGCAAAGTTATCTAAACAGTAGGACAAGTCCTTTATGTTGCTTTCTTTCTCTGTCGGTGGCTTTGGATCTACTCGTTTTAATAGTGTTTCAAGGAACTAGCAGCTGTTTGACAAGCTATATTATTAGGCAGAAGAAAAAGGCATGCTTAAAGAACTTTTTATCTTCTATCAGAGGAAAAAAAAAAATTGCGGGCAGTGATATTTTAAACCCCCAAGCAGCTGTTGGCTTGCAAAATGAAAAAAAAATTCTGAGCAAGCCTACCAGGTATCTGTTTTGGATGTGAATATCCCTTCCATGAAGGCTTCAGGTGGCATCCATTTGACAGGCAGCATTGCACACCCTCCTTTTCTATAGTAGCTGGCTCTACAGTTGAAGCAAGAATATTAACAAGAGTTAAGTATTGGCAGTTGATTGAAGTGGGTGGCTCTGAGAGCTCTGCTGATGGCAGATGTGAGACTTTTTCCTTTCTGAAAAAATAGGACAAATTCTCCCTTTTATAAGAAAAAGGGGAAATATCCCTCTTTTACTTTTCTAAACGAGGGAAATGACATTGATGATTGTTTGTTACATATAATTACATCCTTAAATCTGCTTGAAGCAATAGTTCAATTCTTCGATGGCAACAGTTTGAGTATGAGATACCAAACTTTGACTATAATTGCAATGTGGGATCAGATAAGAATTTCAGAGATGTATCTGCTTTCAGAAAATGGGGGGGGGGTAGCATTTTTGTCATGACTTTGGGACTAGAGGTAGAATATCAGGAATATGTAGGAGATGCCCAGGCTCAGCCTGAGGGAGAAGATAAATGTATCATCAGTTGAGTCCCTGTATGCCCCAAAAGAGATCTAAGTCCAGTTCACCTTGAATGCTTTCTTAATCTTGCTCATTTC
This sequence comes from Laticauda colubrina, assembly GCA_015471245.1. Taxonomy (NCBI): domain Eukaryota; kingdom Metazoa; phylum Chordata; class Lepidosauria; order Squamata; family Elapidae; genus Laticauda; species Laticauda colubrina. Next base: position 30,530,471 of record BLBF01000018.1, read on the forward strand.
TCTTGACTGTTCATAGCTTAGATTCTTGTAGTAAATTTAAGCTTGCAGTAAATTTTTACACTCATTTGAGCTGCCTGAATGTCCCGATTTCCCTGGCGTTTGACAGAACAGTATGTAGAGAAGGAGGGTTGGAATCTTTATTCTTTAAGGTATACAATAAAACATAAACCTTAGAATTTGGCCTAGAAATCAGTAAGATGTAGAAGAGGACATTTTAAGGCATTTACCCAAAAGGTAGATGGCCTTAAATCTCAGGAGATCCCCATAAATAAGGAATAAGTGATCAAAAAGCAAAATGCTTTTTCTACTTTGTCCATCTAGATTTGTCAATTCCATACGAATCCATTGCCGGATATCAATCAATCAATCAATGTTTATTCCACACAAATAATATTGCATTAATTAATTATTAATGAAATGAACAGTCTGCAAAATAATGTACTCCATTTGCAAGCCAATGAATCCTTTTCTGTTGTGCCCTTCTTTCTCAGAGACAAGTGCACTATTCACACAAAATCACACAATGAAACCTACACCTGAAACACACAGATTGATCTCCTTTCTTCCAATAAAAATGGCAAAAGTTGGGGAAAAAAGAAAAAGACAGAAAAAGTAAAATTGTGATGAAATGGAAAGGGCAAAAAAGAGTTTAAAAAGAACTGTACAGAATCAAAGCATGGAATAATGCAACAGAAAATGAAAAGGGGAGAAAATCCAATTAGGATTACAAAGAGTTGAAATTCCCCAGCTCTTCCAAGGAAGACATAAGCTTCCTGTTCTTCTTCAAAGAGATCTTCTTAGTAGAAGACCCATGGCCATCCACACTTCTCTGGCAACCTTAGTTTCCAAAAAAATATATATCTTCTTTTAGCTTTTAATATTCTCAATCAGAGAATTTATTTATTTTGTCAAACAATTATTAGATAACAGGTATAAGTATAAACATGGTTATAAATACATGAAATGGATACGAATAAGAAAAAAAAGAAACAATAGGACAGGGATGGTAGGCACGTTTTAGTGCGCTTATGTACGCCCCCTATATGAGGTCTCATATCAATTCACATCTTGGAGAAAAATTGCCTCCCTATCTGGTAAATATGTAAATACATAATTGGTGAGTAATGATCAGAGGTGGTATTCAGCAGGTTCTCACCAGTTCTAGAGAACTGGTAGCAGAAATTTTGAGTAGTTCAGAAAACTGGCAAATGCCACCTCTGACTGGAGATTTTACAGTCTCCTTCCCCTGCCATGCCTATCAAGCCATTCCCACAGAACTGGTAGTAAAAAAAATGGAATCCTACCACTGGTAATGATATTAACCACATATAGTTTTAATTCAGAAGAATCAAAGCAAATTTAGTTTTTTTTCTGGCTTCACTGACTCCAACATATGATGCCATTCAAGGCTGGCCAAAGCTGTGTCCCCTTCATGAATGGTTTAGTCTGGATCTGGGTTCTCTTATACTTAATTATTTCTTTATTTTCACAGGTCAGTAGATCTGATTATGGTTCTTGCCATCTTGTATTTGTCTTTTGATGGTCCTGTGACAAAACTGCCCTTGTTTTTGGCTCATCTGACAAAGGATAGGCAGAATTGAGGTTATCTCATTTGCAAATTGGGCTGAGCCATGGTGTTTTATGCAGGTATTATAAGTGATATGACTATATTAACCAGCATCCTGAAGCTGGAACTCTCCAGCTGCATTGGGGCTTTGGATTTTTGCCATTTTTATCCAGCACTGCCTAAAATAATACTACGAATTGTAGATTCACTTTAGTTGCTTGACATACAATATGCCCATAAACCTCATTGTCCAAGAATGAATAATCCAAACAATTCACTTCTTTTATGTCTTGCATGATGACTACAAATAATGCATTCTCAAAAGGAAGTTTTCAGCTTGCAAAATGTCAAGAAAACCCCCTTATCCAACCCTGCTTATAAATAGTCCAAGCTTTTGGTTTGTTGCCAGAATCAATACTGTACAGAAATATGAGGTGAAGTAATTCCCCAGGATGACATTAGAGGGCACTGTGAAGACAGTAACAGTACATTATCAATAAAATCTACTGTATTATAGTAGATTATTAAAGTCTTCCTATTTAACAACTGCAGAATCATTAATCCTGGTGCCCTGGAGAAATTCTAGAGTCA
>BLBF01000018.1:30533653-30554839 GCA_015471245.1 Laticauda colubrina
AGAGAGAGAGAGAGAGAGAGAGAGAGAGAGAGAGAGAGAGAGAGAGAATGGTCCTTCTGGAATAACAGCTTTTCCTACTGACCTGTGAATGAAATGATTTTCTTCCAAATACTGACAACCACAAGCAATGTCATGAGCTACCTGGAGCAAATCCAGCATGGTTAGCGAGGAAGGATGGGTCTAAAAGGAAAAATCAAAGAATTATTTCAGGAGCATGAATTCATTTAAAGGGCTTACAAGAAACTTTTTTTAATGGGCAATCTCAGAATCTGTTAGAATTAGTTGTTGCTAAACAATTCAAAAGTGTATATATCCCCTCCTCCTCCAGCACATTTTAGCAATTCTAAATGCTTCTTCCTAAGGTCTTGATCCCTGCATTTCACAGGGAGTATCCTCTTGTTTTCTGGGTATCCCATTGTCTCTTCTTTCTTTGTTGCTAATAAACAATTCTATGCAAAGCAAGCATGAATAAAGGGACAAATTTTCTAATCACCAGAAGCTTGACTGAACAATCTTTGAAGTCATTCCCAACTAAATATATGGTAGTGCATTGTCAATGTTAATTTCTAGTGCTCAAATTAGCTTCCCTTCCTCCTTTTTTTAAAATTTTACTTCAGAACCTAAATTTCTGAAGAGGAAGCATGAAACTATATAACAAAAAAGAACAGTTCTCAAACATTTTCCCCGCATTTCAAGAACCCAGGAAATTATTTGACAGAATGATCTGCCCATTTTGAAAGACAGATTTTCTTCAAATCAGATCCTGTACAGATATAGACCAATAGAGACTACCAGGGAAATCATTTCTGGCATGATAAACAGCATTTCTACATTTTGATAGTCCAGGGGCAGAGGAGATTATAAACAAAACATATTTTTCATTGGAAAAATATCAGTACAATTGAGCCAGCCTCACCCTATTTTATGGTACCAAAACACTTGCATCTCCCCAATTCCTTTTAGAAATTTTATTTTTTACATATTTATATTTATTTATTTTATTTTTTCCAACTGATTTCCTAAGTCCTCATTATTTTCAAAGCAGAAATATGATGTCACTATGTTCTTTTGCAAAACATTTACATTTGCAAATCCAGCATGGAGTTAAATAATTATTAGGCAGTTGTTCTTTTTAGGAAACCTGAAAAATCACGTGCAGGAAAATATTGCAATAAAACAATCTCTGCCAGTCTGATAGAACTAAGAATGAATGAGAAAGTAAAGGGTCAAATAATGTAAGTATTTCGGGATTATAGAAATTTTTTAGATAAGCACATCCACGTTCATGTTCACGGAAGGCTCCAGATTGTTGATTCTTATCTGAAATAGCCAATATATCAGAGTGTGAAAAGCTCCAGTTCATGTGTTTATAGAGTAAATTTATATGCTGCCTCTCCCTCTGCAAAACTACTCCTATTCCCTTCCTTACTTCTTCTAAAAAGAAAAGTACCTTATCTTAAAAAAAAATACACTCCAAGAAAAGAATTCCCAGAGGAGCTAAAGGAGTAGGCTTTAAAAGCAACCCTCATCCCCAATTAAAGGTTAAGAATTTGTAGAAAACCAAAGAGCAAATCTAGGAAAAAGTCAATCATGCAGGGACTTCTGATTCAACAAGTAGTAAATGCAGGGGTGGGATTCAAATTTTTAACAACCAGCTCTGTGGGCGTGGCTTAGGTGGTGGGAATGGCTTGGTGGTCATCTGCCTGGGTGGTTATGTTATTGGCTGGGTGTGGTCGACTCAATGTCACTCACACCGAGGCACGCATCTCTTCCCCTGGCCTCTCATGACTGTGGGAATGTTGCAACAGTCATAAGTGTGAAAAATGGTCATAAGTCACATTTTTCAGTGCCATTGTAACTTTAAATGGTCACTCCACACAAGCAAAGTACCAGCAAAGGAGGGGAAAAAAATTCCAGAGACATTCCTGAAAGTCTAGTCCTGCCAAGAATGTAATAAGGGTTAACAGAGAGGCAGTTTCTGTTAGCAACACCAGAATGTTTCCTTCCTGCCTTCCTTACAGGATTAGGCCAGTAATTTATTTTAACAACTGGTTCTCCAAATTGCTTAGAATGTTAACAACCAGTTCTAGCGAATAGGTGCAAACTGGTAGAATCCCACCCCTGAGTAAATGTCCACTTAGCAATTTACTAGGGATATTTATGCCCATGTCACACTGGCCAACGGATGCAAAAAGGACACAGCGGACTAACAAAATGTTCCATACGTTGTTATCCGCTTTCAAAAGGGGCAAAAATTTGCATAACCGGAGCGGATAACACGGACGCGGGGAGGACGCAAGGCGGATGCAAAGCGGATGTGGAACGGAAGCCCAGCAGATGGAAGCGGATGGGAGCAGATGGGGGTGGGTGGCACATCCGCAGGGCTTCCGGGGGGCCTCAGCGAAGCGGACGCGGAACGGATATAGCGGATGCAGAGCGGACGCCGAACGGATGAAGCGGATGCACAGTGGAAGCCTAGCGGATGCACAGCGGAAGCCTAATGGATGTCTGGCATTAACTGCGCATGCAGGGGAGATGCATTGCGTCAGCCCCGTGGATATAACGGAAGCAGCTCGGAAGCAGGACGCCATTCAGAGGAAAGAACTGCTGCCAGACACATCGACTGCCTTGCCTGCCCTGCCTGCATGTCTGCCTGCCAGCCTTGCTGCCAGCCTCCCTGCCAGCCTTGCTGCCAGCCTCCCTGCCAGCCTTGCTGCCAGCCTCCCTGCCAGCCTTGCTGCCAGCCTCCCTGCCAGCCCTGCTGCCAGCTGGTCTGCCTGCCAGCCTTGCTGCCTGTCTTCCTGCCAGCCTTGGTTCATGTCTGCCTGCCAGCCTTCATGCCAGCCTTGGTTCATGTCTGCCTGCCAGCCTGCCTGCCTGCCTTGGTGGCAGCCTCCCTGCCAGCCTTTCTGCCAGCCTTGGTTCCTGCCAGCCTCCCTGCCAGACAGCAACCCCACAACCATGCAGAAGCACAGCAAGCCTCAGCCATCTGCTGCCAGCCCTGGCAAGAGGGACAGGGCTACCATCCCGCCCCCTGACCCTCACTCTGGTTCTGCCGAGGGATTCTGCAGCACGGGCTCGCTCTTCTGGGGCTGGGGCTTCTGCTGCTTCTGCTTCTGGAGAAGGAGCTGATGACAAGCACTCCAGCACCAACCACCTCCACAGCACCTGCACCCTTCACCCCTGAGACTGAGCAACCAAGAGGAGTGCCAGAGACTCATTTTTGTCTAATAGCTTGTTGTTAGTAAAGTCTATTTTTGATTCACACACTTGCTTCATTTCTTTTTTTTAATAAAGTCTTGCTGAAAACTTTTAGAAATGGTTTAAGCCTTTGCAGGCTTGTGGGATGGGTTAAGATAGCTGTGGGATGGGCAGGGATACCTTTGGGATGGGTAATAGCTGTGGGATAGATAAACCTCCAGTGCAAGCATAGTGGGACTGTATGGTCCACCCTCCCAGCTGCCACACCTACGGCCCTTTATTATCAATAATAATGTAATAATTATCCACACATGTCAACATAAACACAACTCTTTATTAAACGGCCTGTTCATTGTAGGCCAACCAAACATACATGGCCCAATCTCATCCGTGTGATGAGACAGGCTGAAGGAAGCATCCATTAAGCATCTACCATCCTGTCTTGCCACTCCACTGCTCCAGCTGGGGAGTTGTACCATTGTCTCAGGAGGTTGTGCTGCTTCTTCGCTTCATTTGAGGCTCTGTTGGGGCCTTGCACATCCTCAGTGTCGATCAGGTTTTGCCCTTGCCTCCATTGCCCAGGCTCCATGACCCCATTGGCTTGTTGGAGGTCCACGAGCCTGTTCTGCAAGACTGGGTAGCGGGTGCGCATGAGATTGTGCAGGATGTAGCAAGCTTCTATGATCCTCCTCACGGTCTCTGGGCAATGCTGCATGGTGGTGAGAAGTACCTGGAACCTGTTGGCCAGGATGCCAAAGGCGTTCTCCACCACCCGCCTTGCCCTGGACAGCCTGTAGTTGAAAATCCTCTCTTCACAGGTGAGGAGTCTGGAAGTGTGGGGCTTCATGAGGGAGAAGTCGTCATCCCCCACGATGAAGTAGGGCACATCTTGTGTGTCGTTGGGCAGGGGTTTTGGATCTGGGAAGCCCACGATGAGGTTGCGTTCCAGCCCCTCCTTGAGGTGACTGGCATTGTATACCTGGGCATCTGAAGATGAGCCGTTGCCTGAAGCATCGATGTACATGAACTTGTAGTCAGCATCGACCATGGCGAAGGGGATGATGCTGAATGAGCCCTTGGAGTTGAAATAAGTGGACCCCGACTTGGCTGGAGCTTTGCAGGCCACGTGCTTGCCATCTATGGCTCCAACGGTGTGGGGGAAGTTCCACTTCTGATATCACTGCTCTGCAACTTTCCTCCAGCCTTCTTCAGTGGAGGGGTACTGGAGCAGCTCCTCCTTGTATTCTTCGATGATGGCCTGCACCACTTCTCTGACCACAATGCTGATGGTGTTGGATGGCACCCTCCAGCCATTCTGCATGCTCCTGTAGGAGGTCCCTGAGGCCAGATGGCGCAGAGTGAGTGCCACCTTGAGCCCAGGTTCCAGGCTGGGCGGGAAGCTGATGTTTGCCTTGGTCAACCTGGGTGTCAGCCGCTGCACAACTTCGTCAAACATGGCTGGCGGCATCCTCATGAAGTTCTGGAACGCCCGAGTGTCTTCGCTCCTGAGCTCCACCATCAGCTTGTTGTACAGTCCGTACTCTGCTCTTCTCCCGATCCATCTTCGGACCCAGACTCTTTTGGGGTGGCTCCTTTTCTTCTCACAGTAGTGTTCACAGAGCCTGCAGATGGCTTCGCACTGTTACAGAACGATGGTGGCTGCCGAAAGGACTTTGTTACAATCCACGGTGGACATGACTGGATGCTGTGGAAGAGGAAGAGGCAGATGAAGGCTGCAGAGGTCTGCACCACTGGGCTGCTGTTCTGAAAGTGCGATGCAGGTGGGTTGCTCCCCCTTTTTCTAGGCAGTATAGGTTTTCCGCTAGGCATCCTCTAGGCATCCTCTAGGCATCCTGTAGACATCCTTAATATCTGAGATAGGTCCCCTCTGTGAACGTTTTTTCCATTTTAAATGCTTTGTTTCCATGCTGCATCCTCTAGGCATCCATTCTGCATCCGTTCTGCGTCCGTTCTACTTCCTCCCTGTGTCCTGGAGGATGTGCGTTGCGCGGATGCATCGCGGATGCCTAGCGGATATCACTGATGCGTAACAGATGCGTAGCGGATGCCTAGCGGATGCGTAGCGGATGCAGAATGGACGATTTTCCACGCAAAAGTTTTAGGCAGCCCAAAACTTTTGGAGCGGATAAAACGTCCATAAACGGATGCTGGACGGATAGAGAGGAAGCAAAACGGAGGCAGTGAGTACAGAACGGATACATCGCGTTTTACATCCTCTTTGCATCCGTTGGTTCAGTGTGACATGGGCTTTATCTTCAGTGTGTTTTTAAGATGTTTTCAGTGTCCATTGCAGTATGTCTATTATTGTTCTGAAAGTTCAGTTACTCTATGTTTGATACATCTTGTGGCAAGTTCCTTATATTAGGAGAAAATTTATCCTCATTTGTTATCTGCTCCAATCTTGCATTATCCCTTTTTTTGAGGGGGGGGGAGGGAGGGAGGGAGGGAGGGAGGGAAGGAGGGAGAGAGATCCTTTTGAAAACATTGTTTCTGTTTTGAATATGTCTATATTTTTTCTCCTTTGCTCCCATTTGGTGTATCAGTGACTAGTTAAAGCAGCTAAAAAAACACTTTTTGTATTTTCTTTCTTTCTTTTTACTTTGTAGAAATATAAGGTAACTTTATTTATTGCTTGTGAAATTGTTCCATCTTCAAAAAGAGATTCTTTGGATTTTCATCTTCTGTATGGCCACATCAAGAACTAGACATGTGAAAGACATCCAGCTATGTCATAAACACCATTAGTATTTAAAAAGACCTCAGCTCTTCCTCAGTAGCACGTTGAGTGCCATCTGACCTGCCTCTCCTCCACCTACTTTGATACTATATAGTCAATTGTTTTATATTTTCTATCACTGCAGTTTCCTTGGTTAAAAGTCTAGGAGTGGTTCACCATGGCTTTTACCTATGCGGTATGATTTGATGCCTTTCCATTGTCACCAAAGTGATCATCTATCTCCTGCATCTTTCTATATGCTATTATCCAGTATAGATACCTACTTGTTTTAGCTGGGAAGATGGGATGACCTTGATGCTTCGGGTGACCTTGCAGAGAAATATACATCTGACATACTCTCCGGATATTCTTTACTCATCCCTCCCAGGAACACCCTTGCCATGATGAGGAAGCACAATTGACCTTTGGGGATTGGGGATGATCGAAAATAGACTATATAGCTTTTATGTAAAAATGTCATGCAAAGCTTTTGTTACAGTTTGGTTTAATGGAAACAGAAAACCTCTTGTACTGCCTTTTATTTTATGTCTGTTGAAGTAGAAGCTCTTTCTCCACCAAGGGCAATTTAACAGAGTAATTTGTTTGAGATGTGAAGCGTTTGCACCCATTTTGTAGAGAGAGGCAGAGTACAGGGATAGCCTTGAAATGCTGAGGAAATTCATTTTCCAGTTCTTGGTTGCTCTTCACCCAGATGAAAGAATGAGGCAGCCAGCTAGAAAGGATATAGCTGCCATTTGCAGAATCAGGTTGGGAAGAGTTAAAATAACACTTTCCCTTGTTAGGTCAAACTTTGTAAAAGGTGACTGCAAAACAAATTGTTTCCATTGTTCAGCATAATCACCGCTCTGAGCACCAAGCTGTATGATACAATGGAGAGAAATTAATGCTTTTCTTCCCCCAAACTTCTCCCAATTGCTTTTCTACTGTACAAAAAGCTTTTAACTGCTTAAGAAATAGTTTTATGTTCTGAGCTTCTGCTCATTTCAGTTCTGAAGATATGAATAGTCTTGTATTTCTACCTCTATTAGCATCATATTCTTGTAGCAATAAGACCTTACCATTAAAAATTTTCTGAATTAAATTGAAATGGACTTGGAGGAGTTGAAAGAAAAATAGTAAGTCTAGCTAACCAAACCAAACCAAACCAAATAGAGTATGGTTTGAGTAGTTTTCAGTTTATCGTAAGAATAGGCAGCATTCAGCATCTTTTGTAGTCATAAGAGCTATTGAAAATGGTGCCTCCAGCATTTAGAAGGAAAATCTTTGTTTAAAGGGAAATTATATGTTCTGTATAATAAAGGGTAGTGTAGTGGGCAAGGCATTATGCTGTAAACTGGGAGACTATAAGTTATAGTCCTGCCTCGGTACAAAATCAATTGGATGACCTTGGGCCAGTCACTTTATCTTAGCCCTAGGAAGGACGCAATGGCAAACCACTTCTGAAAACCTTTGCTAAGAGGTTTCTCTATGTAGTCTTCAAAAATTGGACATGATTAAATGGAAGGAAAAATAGGTGTCAAAAGTTTATTTGTTTTTTTTTAAAAAGCTCCCAATCGCCTACAAGTAAAATAATGTCAATGCTCATATGTCAACATTATAATTCTAGCTTTACATACAAGCATCTTAATCAGTACTTTTTCTTAACAATACATAATTTGACTTTGGTTCAGAGGCTTCTAGCATTGATATGGACCAGTGGTAGGATTCAATTTTTTTTTACTTCCAATTCTATGAGCGTGGCTTGGGGGGCCAAGAGGTGGCTACCAGTCAAAGGTGGTATTTGCCGGTTCTCTGAGCTCCTCAAAATTTCTGCTACTAGTTCTCCAGAACTGGTGAGAACCTGCTGAATATCACCTCTGATGCGGATACCTATATACCATGTTCTTTTTCAAATCTGCTATGATCCTTTTGGTCTTCTTTTCATCTCCTGTCATATCTACCCATTAACTTATGTTTAGTATTGATTCTGCACCTTTAAAGTGTTTTCTGAAACATCTGCACCTTTTTGAACTAGATCTTATCCATCATCTGTTAACCTTTCCCCAGAGATATTTTTAATATCTGCTTTAGTATCTTTCTGATGTTACTGTATGACCAGTTTGGTTTTATTTTGGTTCATGTGGAAGTATATCTCTTTTAGAGATGTGTTTTGTGCCAAAAAGTTTCCCAGTGCCTAACACATTTCAGCCTCTCTACCTGGTATTATCATTCCAAGACACATCAATTTTCTTATGCATGTGTGTCAAACTCGCTGCATCATGTTGTTGTCATGTGACTTTTGTGACATTTTTCCCATTTGCAGAGCTGGGATGGGTGTAGCCTGTGCATGATGCATCTGTCCCATGGGCTGCCAGTTTTACATCCCTGTTCTAATCTCATGGAGCCAATGTGGACTGTTACCACTGCCTTCTGTGCATTATCCAGCAGCTTATCTAGATGATGCTTAATGTGAGCAACCTTCACACCAGGGACATCATGTGATCTACACAAACACACACATTCACCTCTCTGGATTTGTAATGATTATTAATTTAGGTTTAATGATTTGATTATTTCAGTGTCCTAGTCTCTTGTTCTCCTCTCTCTCAGCTCCCTTGAAAAATCTCCCTTGCTCCTGTAGACATTTTCTGATCTCTGTTTCTGGTTGCAGACTCTTGGCTACCTCTCATCTTCCAAGGAATTCTGTCTTCTGTGGTGATATCACTGCACTGCTGCCACATTCCTTAGGGCAGGGTTGTCAAACTCCCAGCCTCTGGGCCTGAGGCTGGCCACGGCCATGATGGGTTTTGTGAAAGGGAAAAAAGACCCAATACATCATGTGATGCCACTGTGATGTGACTTTGACATCCCTGCCTTAGTGGAAAATTGCATTCAACAGTTGCAGAAAGGTTGCCTGTTGTAGTCTATGTCTTAAAAGATGTTCATAGATTGTCTCTCTGGTTTTATGTTTGCATTTAAACTCATATGCATGGGAATTCATTTTTTCCGCTTTTCTTGTTCATAAGCTAAGTTTGATGTGAAACTGATTGTTTAAAAATGTTTTATTCACAATGAAATGAGTATGTTTTCTTGTTTTTGTTCCCCTCTCGTCAACTAACAAAACTAGAGAATGCCCTGAAAAACTAGAAACGATGAAGCTAAAAGAACTGGAAATTTTTAGCCTTGAGGAAGAAATGACTGAGCTGTATGTAATAGCACACTTCAATATTTGAAAGGATGATGCACAGAAGGTCAAGACCTCTTCTTTCTCACCAAAAGTGTAGGATACAAAACAGTGGATTTAAGTTACAGGAAGTAGAATCCAATTGAATGTTAGACATGGAAACTAATTACCTACAGAAGTTGTGTTTGCCCCTTTACTCTTAAGCCCCTGTCACACTGCACCAATGGATGGAAAGAGGATGTAAAACGGAGAAAAACACTTGCCATCCGTTGGTTAACGCGATGCTTCCATTCTGTACTCACTGCCTCCGTTTTGCTTCCTCTCTATCCGTCCAGCATCCATCTATTGACATTTCATCCGCTCAGAAGGTTTTGAGCTGCTCAAAACTTTTGAGTGGAAAATGTACCAAACGCGTCTGTTCTGCATCCGCTAGGCATACAGGGACATCCATTCTGCATCCGTTACGCATCCGCTATATCTGCTAGGCATCCGCTGCACATCCGCACAACTCGTATCCGTTCCAGCGGTAAACGGACGCAGGGAGGAAGTGGAATGGATGCGCAGCGTTAGTAGCATGGACGGAGAAAGGATGAAAGCGGATGCAGCTCGCAAAGAAAGCATTTAAAATGGAAAAAACGTTCACAGAGGGGACCTATCTCGAATATTAAGGATGTCTAGAGGATGCCTAGAGGATGCAAAGGGACACATAGTGGAAAACCTATATTGCCTATAAGAAGGGGGAGCAACTCACCTGGATCTCACTTTCAGACCAGCAGACCAGCTGTGCAGACCTCTGCAGCCTTCATCTGCCTCTTGCTCTTCCACAGCATCCAGCCATGTCCACCTTGGATCGTGACAAACTCCTTTTGGAAGCCACCATCATTCTGCAACAGTGCAAAGCCATCTACAGGCTATGTGAACTCTAATACGGAAAGAAAAGGAGGCGGCCAAGAAGCGTCTGGGTCCGAAGATGGATCGGGAGAAGAGCAGAGTACGGACTGTACAACAAGCTGATGGTGGAGCTCAGGAACGAAGACTCTCGTGCATTCCAGAACTTCATGAGGATGCCTCCAGCCATGTTTGACGAAGTTGTGGAGCGGCTGAGACCCAGGTTGACCAATCAGAGCACCAAATTCCGGCCCAGCCTGAACCCTGGGCTCAAGGTGGCACTGACTCTGCGCCACCTGGCCTCAGGGACCACCTACAGGAGCATGCAGTACGGCTGGAGGGTGCCACACACCATCAGCATTGTGGTCAGAGAAGTGGTGCAGGCCATCATCGAAGAATACATGGAAGAGCTCCTCCAATGCCCCTCCACTGAAGAAGGCTGGAAGAAAGTTGAAGAGCAGTGGTATCAGAGGTGGAACTTCCCCCACACCATTAGAGCCATCGATGGCAAGCACGTGGCCTGCAAAGCTCCAGCCAAGTCGGGTTATTTCAATTACTTATTTCAATTATTTCAATTATTTCACTTATTTCAATTACAAGGGCTTCTTAAGCATTATCCTCTTCGCCATGGTCGATGCTGACTACAAGTTCATGTACATCGATGCTTCAGGCAATGGCTCATGTTCAGATGCCCAGGTACACAATGCCAGTGACCTCAAGGAGGGGCTGGAATGCAACCTCATCATGGGCTTCCCAGATCCAGATCCCCTGCCCAATGACATGCAAGATGTGCCCTACTTCATCGTGGGGGATGACGCCTTCTCCCTCAGAACCTACCTCATGATGCCCTACACTTCCAGATGCCTCACCCATGAAGAGAGGATCTTCAACTACAGGCTGTCCAGGGCAAGGCGGGTGGTGGAGAACGCCTTTGGCAGCCTGGCCAACAGGTTCCAGGTACTTCTCACCACCATGCAGCATCGCCCAGAGACCGTGAGGAGGATCGTGGAAGCTTGCTGCATCCTGCACAATCTCATGTGCACCCGATACCCAGTGTTGCAGAACAGGCTCGTGGACCTCCAACAAGGCAATGGGGTCATGGAGCCTGGGGAATGGAGGCAAGGGCGAAACCTGATAGACACTGAGGATGTGCAAGGCCCCAACAGAGCCTCACGTGAAGGGAAGAAGCAGTGCAACCTCCTGAAACACTGGTGCAACTCCCCAGCTGGAGCAGTGGAGTGGCAAGACAGGATAATAGATGATTAATGGATGCTTCCTTCAGCCTGTCTCATCACACGAATGAGATTGGGCCATGTATGTTGGGTAAGCCTACAATGAACAGGCCGTTTAATAAAGAGTTGTGTTTGTGTTGACATGTGTGGATGAATGATTACATTATTATTGATAATAAAGGGCCAAAGGTGTGGCAGCTGGGAGGGTGGACCATACAGTCCCACTATGCTTGCACTGGAGATTTATCTATCCCCACAGCTGTCTCAACCCATCCCACAGCTATCTTAACCCATCCCAAAGGTATCCCTGCCTATCCTACAGCTATTACCCATCCCAAAGGTATCCCTGCATACCCCACTGCTATCCTTACCCATCCTAAAGGTATCCCTGCCCATCCCACTGCTATCTTAACCCATCCCACAAGCATGCAAAGTCTTAAACCATTTTTAAAAGTTTCCACCAAGACTTTATTAAAAAAAATAAATGAAGCAAGTGTGTGAAGCAAAGATAAACTTTCTTAATAACAAGCTGCAAAAGAAAAATGACCCAAGTCAAGTGTCCAAATAAAGTCTACAGGTAGCCACCCAGTCTCTGGCACTCTTTTTGGTCACTCGGAGGTGTGCCCAGTCTCAGGGGTGAAGGGTCCAGCTGCTGTGGAGGTGGCTGCTGCTGGAGTGCTGGTCTGAAGCGCCACTGGGGTGCCTGGCCCCAAGAGGACAACAGGAGACGGTGTGTTGAGGAAGCTCTCAGACAGCTGGCTCAGCCCCGTGATGTTGAGAGCCCCTTTCTCCATGCCATGGGGTGTCAGCCTCAGTACCGATGCCAGATGTACTGAGGCCGGGCTTGGCTGTGGGGTGGAGGAAGGAGCAGTGTAGTGGGGCTGTCTGGTCTGCAGCTGGGTGAGGACTGGCATGGGTGGCATCTGTGGCATGGGTGGCATCAGTGGCATCGGTGGCATCAGTGTCGTGGGTGGCATCGGTGGCATCAGTGGAACTGGTGGCAATGGTGTCATCCGATGACTCTGTGCCTGGACTGGGAAGGGCTGCTGCTTGTGCTGCTGGACCTCCTGGTAGCCGTAGCCCTGGTAGGTGAGGGCCTGTGGAAAGCCTTGGAATGGGAGGGACATCACCTGGGGTGGAGGAGCAGACTTGGACTGGGTGGGAGAAGGTTCCTCTGGGTCTGGAGAGTTGAGAAGCAGCTCGGTGATCTGATCCTTCACCACCTGGTACTGGGTTTCCGCCATGTCCGTGAGGGTCTGGTTCACATAGGTGAGGAAGGGCTTGTGGTTGGAAGATGAGGAGTCGGTGTGGACCAGAGAGAGGAGATCTATGCTGCTCTGGAGGTTGTCCCTGATCTCCAGCAGGACAGTGTGGCTCTGCCCCTCCTGTCTGGCTCTCTACCTTTCTGTGTAAGTGGAGCTGGGGGTGGATGCGGGTAGGGCTGTGGTGGATGTGCCGTCTCCTTTCTCCCACTGCACCAGGGAGTTCTCCACGCGCTCCAACATGGTTAAAACAGCTGTCCATGGGTTCTCCGCTGTGGGATGCTCCACAGAAACCTGCCTGGAGACAGGAGCTGACTCTCGGCCGGAAGAGGACTGGTTCTCAGCAGGCTGTCGGAGAGAGAGGGTCATGAGAGGGGCTGCTGCTGCTCCTTGGTGGCGGATCTCACCCTCCAGGAAGCTGCACCTGGCCATGACGGTCAGAGACGGTCTCTCTGTCCGTCAGCTTAACCGTGGCCTGGCCAGATTTCTTAAGGTGTAGCTTCCCGTACCAGATGTGCATGTGCTTCCACCAGCTGAGGAGCACATCTGATGTGTAGCCCAGACTCTCCGCCTTCTCTCTCCAAGCAGCCTGCTTCCTTTTGGTGTCCCTCTAGAGCCGGTGTCCCTTCCGCCACAGATAGTCATTTTGTCTCAGCCACTCCAGCACCTCATCCTCGTGTTCCTCCTCAATGGAGTATTGCCTCCTCTCCCGTTCTCGCGTCTGCCTCTTCCTCCCTCTGGCAGGGCCATATGGGCCCTCATCAGAGGGGCTTCCAGGTTGTAGGGGCTGCTCCTCCACACCACCAGCAGCAGCAGTACCAGCAGGATCATCATCATCATCAGCAGCAGCAGCAGCAGCATCACCAGCAGGATCATAATCATAATCATAATCATAATCATAATCATAATCATAATCATAATCATCATCATCATCATCATCATCATCATCAGCAGCAGCAGCAGCAGCAGTAGCACCAGCAGGATCATCAGCAGCAGCACCAGCAGCACCAGCAGCACCAGCAACACCAGCAGCACCAGCAGCACCAGCAGCACCAGCAGCACCAGCAGCACCAGCAGGACCAGGATCATCAGCAGCAGAGTAAGCACAAGGAGTGCCAGCAGGACCAGGAGCACGAGCAGGACCGGGAGCAAGAGCAAGACCAGCAGGACGAGCAGGACGAGCAAGTCCAGGAGCACGAGCAGGACCAGCAGGACCAGCAGGATGAGGAGCAGCTTCAGCAGAGTAAGCACCAGCAGAAGCACCACCGCCAGGAGCAGCCTCAGCAGAGTAAGCATGAGCAGAAGCACCACTGCCAGGAGCAGCATCAGCAGAGTAAGCACGAGCAGAAGCACCACCACCATAAGCAGCAGCATCAGCTCCTCCAGAAGCAGAAGCAGAAGCCCCAGCTGCAGAAGAGTGAGCCCATGCTACAGAAGCCCCAGTAGAAGCAGAGTGAGGGCCAGGGGGCGGGAGGGTGGCCCTGTCCCTCTTGCCAGGGCTGGCAGCAGATGGCTGAGGCTTTCTCTTCTTCCCCATGGTTGTGGTATTGCTGGCTGGCAGGGAGGCTGACAGGCAGGCAGGCACCAAGGCTGGCAGAAAGGCTGGCAGGAAGGCTGGCACCAAGGCTGGCACCAAGGCTGGCAGGCAGGCAGGCAGCAAGGCTGGTAGACAGCAAGGCTGGCAGGGAGGCTGGCAGGTAGGCAGATAGCAAGGCTGGCAGGCAGGCTGGCAGGTAGGAAGGCAGGCAGGCAGGCTGGAGAGCTGTGTCTGGATGCAGGTCTTTCCTCTGAATGGTGACCTGCTTCAGAGCTGCTTCCCTTTATATCCATGGGGCTGATGCAATAAATCCCCCCCGCATGCGCAGTGAACGCTAGGCATCCGCTTGGCTTCCGCTGTGCATCCGCTAGGCTTCCGCTCTGCATCCGCTTCATCCGCTAGGCTTCTGCTGTGCATCCGCTTTATCCGCTCGGCATCCGCTCTGCATCTGCTCTTTCCATTCCTCGTCCGCTTTGCTGAGGTCCCCCAGAAGTCTAGCAGATGTGCCATCTGCTCTCATCCGCTCCCATCCGCTAGGTTTCCACTCTGCATCCACTTTCCATCCGTTCTGCGTCCTCCCCCCGTCTGTTCCTTTCCGTGTTATCCACTCTGGTTATGCAAATTTTTGCCCCTTTTGAGAGTGGATAACAATGGATGGAACATTTTGCTTGTCCGTTGTGTCCTTTTTACAAACGTTTTGCATCTGTTGGGCAGTGTGACAGGGCCTTTAATTTTCAAGGAGAGGCTATGCCACAGATTTAACTACATAGTGTATGCTATAATAAAACGTCAATGGTACACACACACACACACATGCCACAACATAATGTACAAAGTAATATTGAATAAAATAAAAATATCACCACTATCACTAACAGCAGCAACAGCAGCAAAACAATTAACCAATGGTATAATTCTTCAAAGGCTTCTGGAAGAGTTAATTTTCCATGGAAAACCCAAATTACTTATATGTAGAAGATGCTGGTCACTAGTAGAAAAGACTTTGTACAGCATGGGTGTCAAATTCATCGCACCACATTGCCATCATGTGACATTTCATGACATTTTCCCCCTTTGTGGACTGGGGTGGATGTGGCCTGTGTGTGACGCATCTGGCTCATGGGCCGCCAGTTTCACACCCCTGGTCTACAGTATAACAGCTTTAAAATCTCATGCTACTATGTTATTAAAATGAACAACAAATCTTTAGATAGCTTGGCATCTTATAGTACATTTTTCAGTGGAGGTGAGGGAACAGCAACAAAAATGGTAACATGACACTTCAACCATAAAAAGGGAATTATATCTTCTTGATTTTATTTCAGCAATGCTGTTTATGCATGAGAAGTAATCCTACGTACCTTGAATGTTCAAGGTACAGAGGATTATTTCTTTGGATTCACCCGTGGTAGTCCACTCAAAGTAGTCTTTTGTCCTAGTTGGAAAACATGAAAACAATGCCTAATTGAGTTAACTGATATAATAACCTTCACTAACCTACTGCCCTCCAGATCATTACTTCCCAGAATTCCTTTTGTGAAGGCTGAATTTGCCCCACAAGCTGGGTAGAATTTTGGTAGAGTTGCACAAGTGAAGAATAGTCCCTGGAAATATATAGCGTTGCTATTATAGAGGAGTAATAGCACCTTTTCTTTTAGTGCAGGCTACTCTTTGAATCAGTAACGATGCTAGAGTTGGTTCACTTTAAGTGTGAAACATTGCTCCTAAATATATGCAAATCAACTTTCCTTCAAAGTAATTGCTGGTGAGTTGTTCACTTAATCAATCTATTGTCCAGTTCCCTAATCAGCAACATAAGACCTGCTCAATTTAATCTATCAAAGTACTAAAAATCCTTGTAATGCACTGCAGCTTTTAAAAGCCAATATGGAACATTAGCAAAAAGAACTAGGCTATATTTAAGTTTGGTAAAACTTTCAAGGTGAGCTGGAAGCTGAGACTACACTGAACTGTGATTTTTTTTTCTTACCGGCTTTGGCCGTGTCTCCCTCAGGAAAGATTTCAAGTCTCCTCCAGCCATAAGCTCCAGCAAGATAAAGCGAGGCAGAGCCTGTAAGCTCACTCCAATGCAGCGTACAATATTCTGGTGATTGAACTTGCTGCAAGTAAGATTGAGGGGAAAAGACTTTAAATGCAAAAGACACAGATTGAGCCTTGTGAATTGTTTATCTAACCAAGCCCGCCCCCCTCTTTTTAGCTCTCTTGCTGTCCTGGTGCATTGGACTTCAGTGCCTATCACATTTGGCTCTCAGTGGACATTATAGAATTACAGATCAATATTTGTGTTAAGCCAGATCAATGTAGTGTGGTGGTCAAGAGAAAACTGCTGTTAGATTGGAGTATAGAAGAATATTGCAAGCCAACATTCACTAAAATGTTATTCTTTACTACTCTGTGAATTCAAGTATTCTTATAATTTTAAGAGACTCTTTAACAACCAGAAAATCTGAGATTTTAAGATAACCTCAGTGTTATATTTTGGAGATAATCCTAAATCTTCTGTGGTGATTTTAAACTAATCCCATCTCTTATGAATGATAGTACTGACAGAAGATTATTTTATAAGCAAATTGTGAAGTTTGTAGAAAATAAGGGAAATGCAATTGCTTTGGACAATTTTACTGCATTATATGTGATTCATCTGTATAAAAGCTGGAGAGTAAAAATGACCAGTGCTTTTAATATTGGTAGATATGCATTTGAAGTAGAAAAAGAGGCAAGCAATTTGAATTAGCACACCTTATTATAAGAGCTTCCATTAGGAAATCCAACTCATCTTGCTCTGAGCAAACCTCTGGCAATGTCTAGTCAAGAAAGAAGAGAGGGAAAGTGAAATTTCTTTCATGTGGAAAGTGTTTTAGATATCAACTTTCCAAAGACTATTCTAAGCCATTTAAAAGATACCTAAATCTTTAGAAACTCCCTATTAGAAATTCTCTAGAGAAACTCCATATAAGAAACTCAATTATTTAGCTTTCTGGGTGGAACAATGAGAAATGTAGTTCAACACTATTTGCAGAATCCAAGTTGAGAAAGATGACATGTTATCAGAAAAAAAACTGGATTTAATACATATGTCTCAGACAATAATAACCACAAACATTTTCTTCCATCACTCAACTACTTTGAGAAAACTTTAGCTTTCAGTTAGCACATCAACAACAACATAGGGTGGTGAACTGTGACAGGATAAGGATGGTAAATAGCAAAAGTCTGAACCAACTTCCCAAATAGATAGTTGTATAGGTGCTAGATTAAATGGTCATAATTTCCATCTGGCATGGACAATAGCCACTGATATAGAAGTTAGAGTCACAATGACAATATTTTTGGAAAGAAGGGAACATAATCCAAGTATTTCCTGCTTGGTATCAGTAATATTTGAAAGAACCAGAGTTTCAAAAACATGCCAATGAATTGAAATTAATAACTTTTATGAACTTCAGCAATAATAATCTGAGTGGCAGTTTTGGATTCTTAATACCTTCAATGTGTATAATCAGGAATACATTCACCATTTTTCCCCTCAGAGAAAGTAGAAAATGAACTCAACCGTAGCCCTTTCCTTATGTGACATGTCCTATGAGGCAGATTTGTCTCACTGAAACTTACTTTTACAGCCACTTGAAGAGGAGTGGGGTCAGTGGGGATCCCAATCACCTGGCCTTCATACACTTCCCCAAAAGCTCCATGGCCTAGACCCCTGACAAAACCAGAAGAGAGAAGATAATTTTAACATAATCCAAAGGCACAATTCTTACAATATATATTCTTAAATACTGTATATACCAGAATGTTCAAATAGAAAACTTTTGGTGTTTTATTAACTGCATTGAACTATTATGTAAACAGTGAGAGATTTCTTAATGCAGTCTTACTATCCAGTGTAGGAGCTACTCAAGGGAAATATTTAAAAAAAGAGCTACTCTAAGAGATATTTTTAAAAATAGGAGTCAGTTTCACTACGCCCACATAATCATACCACTGCCAGTCTTTCTTCTTTCATTTGTAATACCAGCAGCTGTTATATACAAAAGAACAACAATTTTTGATATTAGAGAACAAGATTTGTATAACTCTTATCAAGTACCAAATACATAGGTTTGCATTTTTAAGGTTTAAAACGGATGAGATTCAGTCATGGTTTTCTATGCTAGAACGGATTTCATTCACATGCCTGTAAGGGAGTTCAATGTTTAAATATTCTATGAAGAAAAAGCATCATTGCAGGTTTAAAAAAAAAAATCCAAGCACAGCAGGATATCAACTATGTTAGAATCTTTTCCCACTGAAATGCTAGATCTTGTTATTCTTTCAAGTTATACAGGCCTTGAAAGATAAGAACCCATATTCTGGATCCTGAAATAAGCAGGAATCAAGACAGCGCAAAACAGAGAACTGCCTCTTAAACAGAGGAGAACTGCCTATTTCCCAGTTATCCGAAATAACTGCAGTTTTCATATTATCTGTAAAAAGAAACCTCATGGATAATATATTACTGTATAGTGTGTTATTCTAAAATTTAGAAATTAGCAAATCAGGGTAATAAAAACTACATTACAAATGCAAGTTGCCATGCCAGCCAAGGCTGATTAGAAGGCACTCTTAGAAATGCCTAAAAATAGTGTGGAACTGTTAGCGCCAATTTATTGGCTCTCACATAGTCAATAATTACATTCCAGTTCTAGTTCATTATTTTTTACTGCCTCCAGTGAATTAGGTGGAAAAAGGAAAACTAGAATGCCATAGTTTTCAAAAGAGATAGGTGTGCTATTTTTTTTTTTTGCACTAAGAAAAACAAACCAGCAACCAATGTCAGAAATTCAACCATCCCACCCCTAAATCTTGTGACATCTAAAACCTGATTCTTTTTATAATATGTACATTGTGATTGCTTCATGGAAACATCTCTCTTCAGTAGTGCCATCCAGAAACCATTTCAACAATATAATAAATAAGTAGAATGCAGTTGATCTTATTAATGTTGGCACCAATGGAAACTCCACTCCACCTCCACATACAGGGTTAGTTTTCAGGAAGCAAGCAGCTGATTAGAAGCATTAAAATCTTTCTTTGCATTGTAGACAATGTCTATGTTGATGGTTACTCTGCTTATTTTAGAATTAAAAAAAGGAAACAGGCCATCTGCATCCTATATGCAGGAGCCCTGGTGGTGCAGTGGTTAAGTGTAGGATTGCAGGCATGCTTTGCCCAAAGTCTGGAGTTCAATCTTGACAGAGCTCAAGGTTGACTCAGCCTTCCGTCCTTTTGTGGTAAGCAAAATGAGGGTCTGAAAATAAAGCTTTTTCATGTAAGCCACCCAGATAGTACTGTAAAGCAGACCTAAATGCTATTGCTGTTGCTACATGTTTAACCTCAGTTTGAACTTCACCAGCTTCAAGGAGATCTTGAAAAGAAGATGGAGCCAAATAGGAGGGACTTTATAGGAAAATAACAACAAGGGCAAAGAGATGTCTCAAAATGTTATCTTCAGTCTTGATCCTTAATATGGCATTCGTATTAAGGATTAAGGGGAAAGTACAAAAGAAGTTTGGATCAGATGGAAACTGTATTATGCAGTCATTTCATCCAGTGCCACTAATTCTCATCCCAGATATTCAGAATGAAACTACAGTTGCTTGTGTTAAAAATAATGCTGAGTGGCACAGAAACATGAATCAAATCAAATTCCTTCTGTATCTCTCCTGACAGATGTCACCCATTCAAATGACCATATTGATCTCTGTGTCAACTGCTCTTGCAATTGCTAACTACAGTACTCTGGTTGTAATATTAGCCTTTTATGTCCTTAAACTGGAAAGAAATAATTTTATATTAGATGTAAGATTCATTACATCTGGGCCTAAACATTATTGCTGTAGATCAGGGGTGCCCAAACTTGGCAACTTGAAGACTTGTGGATTTCAACTGCCAGAATTCTGGGAGTTGAAATCTACAAGTCTTAAAGTTGCCAAGTTTGGAGATCTCTGCTGTAGACACTGCACAAGTTTCATAAAGAGGATTGGAGGGTTAATTATTGAGGAAAATTGAAAAAAAACCTCTAATAAATAAATCATACACCTTTCTATTATATATATTCTCCCGTGTGCTCATTATACAGATTTTCTGTCACTGTTCATTTCAGAATTCAATTAATAAAAGTGTTAAAAAATATTGTAACATGCAGCAACAACCAAATCCCAAGAGGTCGTTATAGATTCAGAAGCATAACATGGTTGATGGATTGTTGAGTTGAAACATTTGCAAACTTTTTGAAGGCATTTTTTTTAAAAAAAATATATGTAAGGCTGCTTATAGGGTATTAAAGGTGAAAGTGAGTTCTTTCCATGTGTGTAGAAATTGTAAAATTTGGCTGGTTTTTTTTACAGTTAGGAGAGAATAAAAATCAATCTTCAAAACAGCAGGAAACAGCAAGAAACTGAAAAAAAGAGGACATCACAGATAACTCCCTTCCAAGAAAAGCAATTGTGGGAAAATACAACATAAAAAAAAATGAAATTCATTTTTTATTCCACAAACTAATATAAAGAGGGAAGAAGAGGGTGGTTTTTCTGAGCCTCATAGCATTGTCTTGAAAAGCTGATCTTGCAGAATTTTATAACTAGAACTTATAAAATCAATACCCAATAGTGGAATGATCAAGAGGCTTTCTTCTTCAGTTCTTTTCAATGTATGATTTAGTTTTATGTTTAAATAGTGCTACTTTTGTTCCTAGTATATTGCATACTTTCAAAATGCAATATCTCACAAAGTGAAAAGTGCCATAGTTGGTTTTTCCTAAGAAAACTATCAGCATACTTTGTGCACGGTGTCTGTAGAGCAAAATAAGAAGGATCAGTGTTAAGGTCAGTGGCCTGGAAGGATGGAAAGCTAAGCACAGTTCAAATGGAAGAGACAGAAGTTTTACAATTTTGAACCATCATGTGACATTTACGAACAATATTTGGCAGAAAGTGGGACAGCACCTGTCTTCATGACCAGATTACCCAAAAAAGAAATAAATTGATCTGTGATTTTCCCCTGTTCTATATCCATGTATATGTATATGATATATACATATATACATATATACATATATACATATATACATATATACATATATA
>BLBF01000018.1:30554939-30625061 GCA_015471245.1 Laticauda colubrina
TATATATATATATATATATATATATATATATATATATATATATATACTTGTTTTTTTAGGCTTTCGCGGGTACTTACATGTGTGCCGTTTAGCTTCCTTCGGGTATTATCCCACGTCATTGTAGTGCTTTTAAAGTTGTAGCAACGTTTCAGCAGAATCTCATCTGCCATCCTCAGGCCTCTGTATAGAGTTAGTTCCTGGTTTCAAATTTGAGGCTGGTCCATTCTGATTGGCTGGGAGCCTGGATCTGTGTTCATTGGACTTGGAGTTTGATTGATTGGTGTTTCTGGTTTCTTCTGTCTGTTTTGTGGCTTTGATTGGCTGGCAACACTCTGTTCTTGTGTTGGAGGCTTTCAGTGCAGCTTGGCTCCGTGTGAAGGGACGGCTGCTCTTCATTAGCAAGCTGCTATTCATCAGCAAGCTGGGTTTCACCTGGGTGCCTGGTGGGGGGGTGTTTGGGTTGGAGCTATCAGAGGGAGTCTGTTTTTGCCCAGGTGTTTGCCTGGCTTGTGGTGTAGAGATCTTTCTATTTGAGAGTGCAGGCTTCCAAATGATTGGCAGTCTGATGGAATCATCTCTTCTATTCATGCTGTCAGGTCTTTTTTCAATCTCTATGGCTTCTCTGATGATTCTGTGGCTGGGGTTTTCTATAGTGGCCAGGGTTTTAGTGCCATTGAAGTTGATGTTGTGACCTGTGGTTTTCATGTGTTGGACTAGTGAGGAGGTGTGTTCCAGCTTTTTTACTGCATTTTTGTGTTCATCTAGGCAGGTACTTATTCTTCTATTGGTCTGTCCAATGTATGTGGCCGGGCATGATGTACAGGGAATTTTGTATATGCCTTGGTTTTCCAGGTCAATTTTGTCTTTGGGGTTCCTCAGGATGGCTGCTATTTTTTTGTCTGTTTTGAAGGCAGTCTTGATGTGATGCCTGTGTAGTATCTTACTGATTTTATCTGTGGTACCTCTTATGTAGGGCAGGACAGCTGTTCCATGGATCTGTTGATCTTCTAGGTCTCTGTTATGTCTTGGTGTGTTTGTGTGGATCAAGTTGGTGATTTTGTTTTTGTGGAAGCCATTGGCTGTCAATACTTCAGTCAGGGTGCACAGTTCAGTCTTTATATGTGTCTTGTCTGCCAGGCATTTGGTTCTGGTAATTAGTGTTTTCGCTACGGAATTTATCTGTGCTGGGTGGTGGTGGGATTGGGCGTTGAGGTAGCGGTTGGTGTGTGTTTTCTTTTGGTATATGGTGTGTCCCAGTGTGCCATCTGTTCTTTTGTAGATTAGTACATCTAGGAATGGTAGTTGTTTGTTTATTTCCGTTTCCATGGTGAACTTGATTTTGGGGTGTGTGTTGTTTAGGTGTGTTAGGAAATTGTTTAGGTTTTCTTTTCCATGGGGCCAAATCACAAATGTGTCATCGATGTATCTTAGCCATAGTTTGGGTTTGTGGGTGGCATTAGCCAGGGCTCTGGATTCGAATTCTTCCATGAACAGGTTTGCAATGATGGGTGACAGTGGTGATCCCATAGGGGCTCCTTCAATTTGCTTGTATCTTTGTCCTTTGTATATGAAATATGTGTTGGTTAGGCAGTGTTCTGTTAGTTCCATGAGGTCTTTGGCTGGTTGGTATTTATTTTTGATGATTTCAAGAGTTTCTTTTATTGGGACTTGAGTGAATAGTGAAACCACGTCGAAACTTACAAGCAGATCTTCTTGTTCTACGTGTAGATCTTTGATCATTTCTAAGAAGTGGTATGAGTTTGTACATATGAAGCTGCGGTTTCAGCATGGGGCTGTAGTTGTTTTGCTAAGTATTTAGCTAGGTTTTGTAATGGTGCTCCTATGGAGCTGACTATGGGTCTGAGAGGTATGCCTTCTTTGTGTATTTTTGGGAGGCCGTATAATTTGGGGCATCTAGAAGATTTTTCTCTTGGGATGATCATCTGTTGGATTTCTTTGCTTATGTGGCTGGTTATAATTTTCTTCTTGGTTGATTTTTCTAGATATGTGGTTGGGTCTGTGTTTATAGGTTTGTATGTGGAGTCTTGGAGTAGGTCTGTCAATTTTGTTTCATAGTCTTTTCTGTCCATTACTACTGTGGCATTTCCTTTGTCTGCTGGGAGTATTATTATGCTGTTATCATTTTTCAGGGTTTGTAACGCTCTGAATTCATCTTTTTGCAAATTAATTTTGGGTGGTTTCGTTGTGCATAAGATGTGAGTAACCTGGTGTCTTATTCTGTCAGCTTCATCTGTATTTAATTTGGTTAGGCTGGATTCTACTGCACATATGATGGATTCTGTTGGGATTTTTTTGGGTGCTATGGCATAATTGAATCCTTTGGATAGGACATCTGTTTCTGTTTTGTTGAGTTCTCTGTTGGAAACGTTGTATACTAGTTGTTTCAGGTGTTGTGGTGGGTTATTGGCAGATGAGATTCTGCTGAAACGTTGCTACAACTTTAACAGAACTAAATTGACGTGGGATAATACCTGAAGGAAGCTAAACAGCACACATGTAAGTACCCGCGAAAACCTAAGAAAATATATATATATATATATATATATATATATATATATATATATATATATGTATATGTATATATAAATACACAAAGAAGGCAAAACAACTACAGTCCCATGCTGAAACCACAGCTTCATATGTACAAAACTCATACCACTTCTTAGAAATGATCAAAGATCTACACGTAGAACAAGAAGATCTGCTTGTAAGTTTCGACGTGGTTTCACTATTCACTCAAGTCCTGATAAAAGAAACTCTTGAAATCATCAAAAATAAATACCAACCAGCTAAACACCTCATGGAACTAACAGAACACTGCTTAACCAACACATATTTCATATACAAAGGACAAAGATACAAGCAAATTGAAGGAGCCCCTATGGGATCACCACTGTCACCCGTCATTGCAAACCTGTTCATGGAAAAATTCGAATCCAGAGCCCTGGCTAATGCCACCCACAAACCCAAACTGTGGCTAAGATAAATCGATGACACATTTGTGATTTGGCCCCATGGAAAAGAAAACCTAAACAATTTCCTAACACACCTAAACAGCACACATCCCAAAATCAAGTTCACCATGGCAACGGAAATAAATAAACAACTACCATTCCTAGATGTACTAATCTACAAAAAAACAGATGGCACACTAGGACACACCGTATACCAGAAGAAAACACATACCAACTGCTACCTCAACGCCCAATCCCACCACCACCCAGCACAGATAAATTCCTTGGCCAAAACACTAATTACCAGAACCAAACGCCTGGCAGACAAGACACATATAAAGACTGAACTATGCACCCTGACTAAAGTATTGACAGCCAACGGCTTCCACAAAAACAAAATCACCAGCTTAATCCACAAAAACACACCATGACATAACAGAGACCTAGAAGATCAACAGACCTATGGAAGCTGTCCTGCCCTACATAAGAGGTACTACAGATAAAATCAGTAAGATACTACACAGGCATCACATCAAGACTGCCTTCAAAATAGACAAAAAAATAGCAGTCATCCTTAGAAACTCCAAAGATAAAATTGACCTGGAAAACCAAGGCATATACGAAGTTCCCTGTGCATCATGCCCGGCCACATACATTGGACAGACCAATAGAAAAATAAGTACCCACCTGGATGAACACAAAAATTCAGTAAAAAAGCTGGAACACACCTCCTCACTAGTCCAACACATTAAAGCCACAGGTCATAGCATCAACTTCAATGGCATGAAAACCCTAGCCACTATAGAAACCCCAGCCACAGAATCATCAGAGAAGCCATAGAAATTGAAAAAAGACCTGAAAGCATGAATAGAAGAGATGATTCCACCAGACTGTCAATCATTTGGAAGCCTGAACTCTCAAATAGAAAGATCTCCACACCACAAGCAAGACAAACACCTGGGCACAAACAGACTCCCTCTGATGCCTCCAGCTCAAACACACCAAACCAGGCACCCAGATGAAACCTAGCTTCCTAATAGATAATAACCATCCTTTCACGCCAAGCCAAGCTGCACTGAAAGCCTCCAATACAGAAACACAATGTTGCCAGCCAATCAAAGCCACAAAATAGACAGAAGAAACCAGAAACACCAATCAAACAAATTCCAAATCCAATAAACACAGACCAAGACTCCCAACCAATCAGGATGTAGAAAAAAACATCCTGGCACAGCAATAGGCTAGCCTCAAATTTAAAACCAACGCCTGTGATAGCCTGACCCACGTACGAACTCAATACAGAAGCCTGATGATGGCAGATGAGATTCTGCTGAAACGTTGCTACAACTTTAAAAGCACTACAATGACGTGGGATAATACCCGAAGGAAGCTGAACTGCATTCATGTAAGTACCCGCGAAAAGTTAAAAAAACAAATATTATATATATATATTATAGAATTATATATAATAGAAGAGATGATTTCACCAGACTGTCAATTATTTGGAAGCGTGCGCTCACAAACAAAAAAATCTCCACACCACAAGCCAGGCAAACATCTGTGCACAAACAGATCCCCCCTGATAACTCCGGCTTAAACGCACCCCAACCAGGCACCCAGATAAAACCGAGCTTCCTAACAAATGATAGCCGTCAATTTACTCGGAGCCAAGCTGCACTAAAAGCTTCCAATACAGGAACACAATGTTGCCAGCCAATGAAGACACACAAAAAGCCACAAAACAGACAGAAGATATTAGAAATACCAATCAAGCAGAACACAACAAACTCCAAGACCAATAAACACTGACCAAGACTCCCAACCAATCAGGATGAAGAAAAAAACATTCTGGCAAGCGTAGGCTAGCCCCAAATTTAAAACTGAAACAGCTGTGAAAGTCTGACTCACAGACGAACACAATACAGAAGCCTTATGATGGTAGGTTAGATTCTGCCGAAATATTGCTACAACTTTAAAAGCACAACTACAATGACGTGGGAAAATACCCGAACAAAGCTGAACAGCATACATGTAAGTATCCGCGAAAACTTAAGAATATATATATATATATATGGTATTCAGTTTTGTTCGGGTATTTTCCCATGTCATTATAGTTGTGCTTTTAAGCAATGTTTCAGCAGAATCTCATCTGCCATCATCAGGCTGCTGTATTATACATGTAAGTACCTGCGAAAACTTAAGCCCATGTCACACTGAACCAACGGATGCAAAGAGGATGTAAAACGGACAAAAAACCTTGCCATCCGTTCGAAAACGCAATGTACTCACTGCCTCCGTTTGGCTTCCTCTCTATCTGTCCAGCATCCGTTTATGGACGTTTCATCCGCTCCAAAAGTTTTGGGCTGCCTAAAACTTTTGCGTGGAAAATGTATCCAGTTCGTCCGTTCTGCATCCGCTACGCATCCGCTACACATCCGCTACGCATCTGTTCTGCATCCGTTACGCATCCGCTATATCCGCTAGGCATCCGCTATGCATCTGCGCAACTCGCATCCGCTCGGACGCAGAGAGGAAGCAGAACGGACGCAGAATGGATGCGCAGCGGATGCAGAACGGATGCAGAACGGGAACAAAGCGTTTAAAACGGAAAAAACGTTCGCAGAGGGGACCTATCTCGGATATTAAGGATGTCTAGAGGATGCCTAGAGGATGCCTAGCGGAAAACCTATACTGCCTATAAAAAGGGGGAGCAACTCACCTGCATCTCACTTTCAGAACAGCAGCCCAGTGGTGCAGACCTCTGCAGCCTTCATCTGCCTCTTCCTCTTCCACAGCATCCAGTCATGTCCACCGTGGATTGTAACAAAGTCCTTTCGGCAGCCACCATCGTTCTGTAACAGTGCGAAACCATCTACAGGCTCTGTGAACTCTACTACGGGAAGAAAAGGAGGCACCCAAAAAAAGTCTGGGTCCAAAGATAGTTCACCGGAAGAGCGGAGGATGGACTGTACAACAAGCTGATGGTGGAGCTCAGGAGCGAAGACACTCGGGCGTTCCAGAACTTCATGAGGATGCATCCAGCCATGTTTGACGAAGTTGTGCAGCGCCTGACACCCAGGTTGAGCAAGACAAACACCAACTTCCCACCCAGCCTGGAACCTGAGCTCAAGGTGGCACTCACTCTGCGCCACCTGGCCTCAGGGACCACCTACAGGAGCATGCAGTATGGCTGGAGGGTGCCACCCAGCACCATCAGCTTTGTTGTCAGAGAAGTGGTGCAGGCCATCATCGAAGAATACAAGGAGGAGCTCCTCCAGTGCCCCTCCTCTGAAGAAGGCTGGAAGAAAGTTGCAGAGCAGTGGTATCAGAAGTGGAACTTCCCCCACACCGTTGGAGCCATCGATGGCAAGCACGTGGCCTGCAAAGTGCCAGCCAAGTCGGGGTCCACTTATCACAACTTCAAGGGCTTCTTCAGCATCATCCTCTTCACCATGGTCGATGCTGACTACAAGTTCATGTACATCGATGCTTCAGGCAACGGCTCATCTTCAGATGCCCAGGTATACAACTCAAGGAGGGGCTGGAAAGCAACCTCATCATGGGCTTCCCAGATCCAGACCCGCTGCCCAACGACAAGCAAGATGTGCCCTACTTCATCGTGGGGGATGACACCTTCTCCCTCACAACCTACCTCATGAAGCCCTACACCTCCAGACTCCTCACCCGTGAAGAGAGGATCTTCAACTACAGGCTGTTCAGGGCAAGACGGGTGGTGGAGAACGCCTTTGGCATCCTGGCCAACAGGTTCCAGGTACTTCTCACCAACATGCAGCATAACCCAGAGACCATGAGGAGGATCTTGGAAGCTTGCTGCATCCTTCACAATCTCATGCGCACCCGCTATCCAGTCTTGAACAACAGGCTTGTGGACCATGAACAAGGCAATGGGGACATGGATCCTGGGGAATGGAAGCAAGGGGAAAACCTGATCGACACTGAGGATGTGCACGGCCCCAACAGAGCCTCACGTGAGGCGAAGAAGCAGCGCAACCTCCTGAAACACTGGTGCAACTCCCCAGCTGGAGCAGTGGAGTGGCAAGACAGGATGGTAAATGCTTAATGGATGCTTCCTTCAGCCTGTCTCATCACACGGATGAGATAGGGCCATGTATGTTGGGTGGGCCTACAATGAACAGGGCGTTTAATAAAGAGTTGTGTTTATGTTGACATGTGTGGATAATTATTACATTATTATTGATAATAAAGGGCCGTAGGTGTGGCACCTGGGAGGCTGGACCATACAGTCCCACTATGCTTGCACTGGAGGTTTATCTATCCCACTGCTATCCTAACCCATCCCACTGCTATCTTAACCCATCCCACAAGCATTCAAAGGCTTAAACCATTTCTAAAAGTTTCCAGCAAGACTTTATGAAAAAAAAGAAATCAAGCAAGTGTGTGAATAATAAGTAGACTTTATTAACAACAAGCTATCAGACAAAAATGAGTCTCTGGTACTCCTCTTGGTCGCTCAGTCTCAGGGGTGAAGGGTGCAGGTGCTGTGGAGGTGGCTAGTGCTGGAGTGCTTGTCATCAGCTCCTCCTCCAGAAGCAGAAGCAGCAGAAGCACCAGCCCCAGAAGAGCGAGCCCGTGCTGCAGAAGCCCCAGCAGAACCAGAGTGAGGGCCAGGGGGTGGGATGGTAGCCCTGTCCCTCTTGCCAGGACTGGCAGCAGATGGCCGAGGCTTGCTGTGCTTCCGCATGGTTGTGGGGTTGCTGGCTGGCAGGGAGGCTGGCAGGCATGAAGGCTGGCAGGAAGGCTGGCAGGCAGGCAGGCAGCAAGGCTGGCAGGCAGACATGAACCAAGGCTGGCAGCAAGGCTGGCAGCAAGGCTGGCAGCAAGGCTGGCACTAAGGTTAGCAGCAAGGCTGGCAGCAAGGCTGGCAGCAAGACCGGTAGCAAGGCTGGCAGCAAGGCTGGCAGGCAGACATGCAGGCAGGGCAGGCAAGGCAGCCAATCTGTCCGGCAGCAGGTCTTTCCTCTGAATGGCGACCTGCTTCCGAGCTGCTTCCGTTATATCCGCATGGCTGACGCAATACATCCTCCCCACATGTGCAATTAACGCCAGGCATCCATTAGGCTTCCGCTGTGCATCCGCTAGGCTTCCGCTCTGCATCCGCTTCATCCGCTGTGCATCCGCTGTGCATCCGCTCTTTCCGTTCCGTGTCTGCTTCGCTGAGGCCCCCCGGAAGCCTAGTGGACATGCCATCCGCTCCCATCCACTTCCATCCGTGGGGCTTCCGTTCCGCATCCGCTTTGCATCCACCCCGCGTCCTCCCCGCGTCCATGTTATCTGCTCCAGTTATGCAAATTTTTGCCCCTTTTGAGAGCGGATAACAATGGATGGAACATTTTGCTCCTCCACTGTGTCCTTTTTGCATCCGTTGGCCAGTATGACATGGGCTTTAAGAAAACAAATATATAAATAAATAATTTTTCTGTGGAACACAATTAGCTATTGGATGTATGTCTTGCTTATGAAATTCACAGACCTCTAATAGGCTTTGTGGGAATAGGCTGGGCTCTCCCAGTAGGGTTCTTCTTATGCGGTATGTATATATTTTATTATGTAAGCTTTCCATCCAGAATCAAATAAGCCATGTGGTAAAGGCTTTGTTTTGTCTTTCATGTCCCTCCTGAGTAGATACAATACATTAGAAGCAGTTCTTGAATTACATTACACTTTCTATACATTTGATTAAAGTTTTGAGTTCAATTATTGATGTTTTGCTTTCTTAGTGAATTAGAGCTGCATGGTATGCCAGCAATTAGGCATTATTACCCTGTAAGTTTACATGTCAAAATGTCCTTGCAGCTACCAATAATGTATTAAACTGAAACTGTTTCTGAATCTCACTGTCTTTAAAATAAATGGACCTCAAATGGACCTCCTAGAAAAGATGACCTTTTCAATCAATCACAGGAAACAGATTTAACTGTCAAACTTAAGAACTGCTAGATCAGACTAGAAATTCAGATTTCAACTATATTCTCCACTCCATTTGAGACTTTTGAAAGTAAACAAAAGGTGCACACATGTGAATTGGTATGTCCACATTTCTAGCAGACTAAATGTGAGCATAAGGAAGCCAGGCAGATTGGTTTACCTTATCAAAGAAATATTTTTCCGGGGCACCTCTTTGAGGTCACTAATGGAAGTAGTTTTTCCTGCAAAGCAGTAATTGGGGTTATAGTCTGTCATAATTGTGGAAGTGCGTAGCTTGCTCAGCTTGTACTCAGGGCTCTGTAACTCCATCTGCACAGCTTGCAGCTCTTGGTGTTTCCGCCGATACACTAGAAAAAGTAAGAGAATCAGGAATGGGATTGAGAAATGCCATAAGGTTAAAAGCACACAATGATACATGGGGACTGTGTTGTGCAGATTGACTGCAAGAATGACAGGCAAGAGTGAGACTTATAGAATAAGGCTAGATACTCACCAGTAACTATTTGTGAGATATTGGGGATAAAGAAAAAGGTTTTATGTGGAGCACTGTTCAGGGAAATAATGGGTTTGGCATTACTACATGATTGTAACCATTTATACAGAAGACTAATACAGAGAAGACTAATCCAGAATTTGCACGTGATTTCTGCAAGGAAGATTTGAGATCTTAACAGAATAACAGAGTTGGAAGAGACTTTCTAGGTCATTTAGACCAGGGTCTCCAATCTTGACAACTTTACGACTTGTGGATGCACACTGGTTGAGGAATTCTGAGAGTTGAAGTCCACAAGTCATAAATGTTGGAGATCCCTGATCTAGACCAAACCCTCACCTAAGGAGCAAATCCTATACCATTTCTGACAGATGGCAGTCCAGCCTCTTTTAGAAAGCTTCCAGTGGTGAAGCTCCCACAACTTCTGAAGGCAAGCAATCTTCAACAGTTTGCTATGAACAGTGAGCTATTAACATATCATGATTATAATGGAAATAAAAATTACTTTTATTGCCAGCCCCTCAATGTACCTAATCAAATGGGAGAAAGAGGTCTAAGGTACTTCAGAATTTCTTCGCAACCAGAATCCCTTGAAGCTAATGCTTCAGATATCAAATGCTATTTTTTAGTGACAGCCTTCCCAGAAACAGGAAAGTTGGAAGGCTTCTTTGTCACCAGCTCAGAATGATGAGGTGCTTAGAGGAAACAGCATTGCAATTTCTTGAAAACACTACCGGGAAAGGCTGACAATTTGGTAAAATTTTATTGTTTTAGGGGAATGTTTGTCTCAAACTTTGATCCAGCAGTTATCCCTAGGGACACCCAAAGTAGTTGTGCTCTGGTTGACATGTTGCAACAACAACATGGAGTTATAATGGGAACATTTATGTGGTTAAGTCTTACCCCCTGCTTGGTGCAGAAATTCAAATTAAAGCATCTCTGATCTGTTCAATTTCTTTTGAATGCCTCCTATGTAGAGGAATTCATAATCTGTCTCTTAGCTCTTACAGTCAAACTGCTCTTACTGTAAGAAGTATTTTTGAAATTTAACTGGAATATACCTTCCTGTAACTTTAAACTATTATTTCTTGTTCTATATTTTGATATGACAGATCTGATGGAGATCTCTCTCTGGAAATAAATAAATATGATGAATAGCTCTTTGTATGATATTTTCAGGTATTTGATGAATACATTCATATTTGTCCATGGTCTTATGAAGGCTAAATATTTCCCTTTTACTACAGTCTCCCTTTATAATTCTCCTTATTACCTTTGCTGCCCTTTATAGACCGCGTTGTCAAATTCTCCTTCCCTGTGAGGGAGTCAATTTGGGGTTGCTGTTTGCTCTTTTGGAAACTAGCTGCATTCATACAGAAAGACTTCTCTCTTGCATTCATACCTTCACTCATAAGATAACTCGTTACTCCCAAGCACCCAACCTGCTTGTGATAAATGAACAACACTCCTTGACTGTTTCAATAATGTGGTAATATCCAGAGGCAGCCTCACTGAACCCAAGCCTTTAGCTTACAAAAGCAAATGCCAAAACAGAGTGTGAAGAGTGGGATGGATGTAGGAGGAATAAATGATGAGCAAAGTGAGTGGTGTTGAGGTAATTCCCCATTAGGAGAATGAGCGCGTACAGGGAGATGCATAGAGAATAGTGTTTGAATAATACACACATAGCACACAGATACACTGTACAGTAAATGTAGGGTTTTACTTTCAATAAAGGTTTAAGTGAAGTTGAAAATAGGCTGTCCAAAGTCATTCACAGGTTAAATCAGTCAGTTTTCAATCCAGGGATAATTCATTAACGAAGTCCAGTGTCAAAAACAGTTCAATAACAAACTTATATTAAATCCAGGAATATCAGTCAATTTGGAAAAATGAAGGAACGGCAATACTTTCTAACAGAAGGAAACAGAAATACACTCACACTCTCTTCTGAGACTCAGACTAAGACAACCCAGGTTTCTGGCTCCATCTTATGGCCGTTTGAGAAACCACACCTAATAATAGTTTTGCATTTTCTTAAAGATACAGTTTTAAAATGTTTATCCTGGTTTATATATTTCTAACCCAAATAGCTGTTAGGTGACTCTTATTCCTAACAAGTGGTTATCTCCAAAGGTAAGAAATGGAAGCAATGTCTGGAGATTGGCAGCTGTTACAAGCAGGCAACAGGACTCATTCAACTGCCTGAATCACATGCTATGATGAACAGGACATTCTGGTAGGAGTCCTGCATGGAGCTTGGAATTTTGCCAAGAGCTTGGTAGCAATTAGAAAAGGAGTAGCCGCATTGAGACAGCACTTCATCCCAACTAGTACAAGAACTTTTGGAAAAAGGCAAACGTGTGCTACTTTGTAGGATTTGAGATTTTTGTTTAAACTGAATATTGAAAGACAGAGTAGAAAGGACTGAGTATTAAATGCATATTTTTGTGGCAACATTATCTGGTCTCGAATGTTGATTCAGAACAATAGCCTGTTGGCTGGGGAAGATGTGTATTGCAATAAAGCATTTACGTACAGATTTGCTATGTCATGGTACGTCAAGTCCTTGGAAAGCAAAGAACTCTCATGGTGTGTCCACAATTAGGCTCCAGTTGAATTTAACCAATGAGTAATGATGTGGAACTATGAATTGACTGATTCAGATTTCTTTCCAACATTCTAAAGTCAGAGAGGATGTGATAGAAATTCACATGGGTGAAATTCACATTGTTTGTCCCCAGAAGGTAGAGCAGGAAGGGATTTCTTAAAATTATCTTGAAGTATAGTTGTAATTGTTTTGATTCATGCTTTCAAAAGATAGCATATTTCATGAGTCAGCCTGTCTAGTTGGTCCATATCAAATTACTTATCTACCAACTACTACAATTCTTTTCCTTGATATTTCTCTGATCCTCAGAGGTCCAGCTGGTCATTACCTTTTAAATATGATCCAATGTTCTGTTTTATTTTGTTTTTGTTTTCCCTACGAGGGCCTGAAAACTGTATTCAATGATATGAAATATCATTTGAACTTTAGTTTTGGTTTTTATTCTCCAAAGGAGTCTATTGCTGTCAGCAGTCCCAAACCCGGGAAGTGAGAGACTCATTTACTTTCTTTAATAATTACTTACTGTATAGGTAGTCCTCGGCTTTCAATAGTTCATTTAGTGACTGTTCAAAGTTACAATAGCACTGAAAAATGAGACTTATGAATGTTTTTTCAGTTACGACTTTTGTAGCATCCCTATGATCATGTGATCAAAATTCAGATGCTTGGCAACTGATTCATTTTTATGACCATTGCTGTCTTCCAAGGTCATGAAATTGCCTTTTGTGATCTTCTGACAAGCAAACTCCAATTCATTTAACAACTGGGTTACCAACTTATCAACTGCAATGATTCACTTAACAAGAAGGGTAGTAAAATGGGGAAAAACTCACTTAATAAATATCTCACTTAACAACATAAATTTTGGGCTCAAATTGTAGTTGAGAAGTACCTATATACAGTCCTAGAGTGCTTAGGATAAGATGATGCTGTCTGTCTGACTTATAGTGCAATTAAAAATTTTAATGCTTATCATTCCTATTATTTAATAATTGTTCCCAAGATTGTCTCAAAATTGCATGGGCCCCTGGATACCTTTATATGTTTATCAGGTTAACAGGAGATAATAACTATCAGTAACATTCTAAACTTGGTCTCTTATGAATAATAAAACAGTCTTAAAAAATGCAAATCTGTGGCAGGATGAATAAACCATGTCCTTCCCTAAAAAGCGTTCTCTCCTGCTAGCAAAACTGAAATGGTATTTCTGCTTTGTGAGATCAGACAATACCTGCAAGGGTTTGAACCCCCCTCTACAATTTTCATAAGTATTTTCTCATCTAAACTTTGAGATGATTCATGCAAAACATAAAATAAGGACATATGTGTAAATATCGTCAGTATTAAAAAAATATTTTAGAGCCTATTTTTATTGCTAGTTTTCCAATATTATATTGCCTTTTTTGAAGTTCTTGAGGTTTTCTTTTTTAAAAGGAAATAAATAACTTTATATGGTCTTCAGACTTCAACTAGCCTCTGTTCTAACCTTTCAAAATCCTGTGGGAGCAATACATGCTGTATGGGGTGGGTGGGAATGGTGAAGTAGAGTGTAGATCAAAATTAATTGGACATGTAAAAAGTTACTTTAAAAGAGTAATTGGAACTGGGCACAAAATTTCCCACAGCACGTTCTTGATTCTGGGAAATTTAACCCTGTACTGTGTTGTAGATTTTGCCACAGTGACATTATTAAACTACTAGGCTGTGTGCAAGATGTAGGACAGGATTTGAGAAACCAGTTATAATTTCTCCCAATAAAGGATGATGGCTTTTAAAAGTCAAATAAAATATTCATTCAAAATTTTGTAATGAGAGTATAAGAAGTTAATGTCTTTGGGAAGGGGGAGGGAGGAGAGGGAGGAAGCAGCTAGAAAATAATCTGCCCACACACATATAGTGGTTTTTTTTAAATTTCTAAAAAGGTAATTAAAACCTATCTGTTAATTATTATATTTGCTCTGACTCCAGAAATTTACATCTAATCTGTTGGCTGTTTGGAGAAGAAATGACTGTCTATCATGTCACAGGAAGGATCTAATCCTGGAATCATATTCTATGGTCCAAAGTAACGAGACCATATTTTTCCAGGTTTGAATCTTGCCTCTCTAATGAATTCATAAGATGATCCTAATTAAATCTTTATTGCTTATTCTCACCTTCCCAACCACAATAATAAGAATTACAAAGCTGGCCTGTTCTGCATAATGCTATAAGGATTGCAGAGAAGAATATATCTGAAGGGTTTTAAGACTGTTATTCACAATTTTACTTGCAATGTTGCTTGTGATGACCTGGGTTGTGGCACAAAGGAGTGGCATAAAGTCAGATAATCAGTAGGAAACCCTTTACTAGCTCCAACCTTGCCCCCAATGTCCTGGTTACCTTCTGGCTGGAGAAAAATTCCCCCAGGAACGGTCTTTGGCTGCAGAGAATCAAATCCAAAATGTGGTCAACAAAAACTGTAACTATAAGTCCAATCGAGGCAAAATGAGCTAATTATTCCAATAGGGCAGGAGCAAGAATTCCAGATGTGAAAGCATAGCAATAAATCAACACAGTTGGGAAGATGCCAGGAACACAGATAAGCAAAATCAACACAAGATAAACTCACATTTGCTCCAGCAGCTGCTGCACTCAGCATGCATTTCACTAGTGGGATTCAAATTTTTTTACTACCAGTTCTGTGGCTGTGGCTTGGTGGGCATGGCACAGGAAGAATACTGTAAAATCTCCAGTCAGAGGTGGTATTTGCTGGTTCTCTGAACTACTCAAAATTTCTTCTATCGGTTCTCCAGAACTGGTCAGAACCTGTTGAATACCACCTCTGATGCATTTCTTTTAAACTCTCATTCCCAGGTGTGGCTAATGAAGGGAATCAGGGCCCTTTCCTCCCTCATAAGCCACACAACCCACTCTGCTCTCTTATCCATTCCTCCCTGCGTGCCCTAGGGGGTGGGCCTGGTTCTTCCTCTGAACTCCCTCTCCCTTGTTCTACCTCTTTCCTGCTCTGCCCAGCTGGACTTTGCCCTTCCCCAGTTTCCTCCATAGCCAATGGTGCTACACTTCCACTCCCTGTCAGCTGTTTGTCTTCCTCCTCGGATTCAAACTTTGACAAGGCTTGACAATGCTGCTATTTCTATCATACATTCCTAATGGTTAGCTGACATGAAATCATGAACATAGCTCATACATAAACACATCAAATAGCCTACTGGACGTACTGCATGAATAATATGGTGTCCACTAAAGAAACAATGCATATGTTATCAATATCATTTAAAAACCTGCCGACTATTGAATTTTATATATGTGAAACCAGAAGAGCCATGGCTCAGTGGTAGAACATATGCGTTGTACACAAGAAGCCCTGGATAGGGAAGGGGGAAGTTTAGCCATAAGTCTTGGAATACTTGATCCATATGATTAAGAATCCCCTCATCATATAGATAATTATATTGATCCATATAGGACTGATTTGTTTTGATATAAGGCAGCATTCTAGAATAAATGGCATTCAGGGTTGAATCTTTCTGAAAACAAGCTGCTTCTACCTATTTATTTATAAAATTTATTCATAAAATTCATCTTACCACACCCTAACTCTGAACAGCATAAAATATTAAAACATAGACCTATATAAAATTGAATGATGTAAAGACAATATTATAAAAAATCAACTCAGCTAAAAAGATGGGGAGGAGAAGGAATATAATGAGTGTCAGCCTTGGAAGCCATATTTTACTTGGAAGCTTAGAGGCTGCCACATTTAGTGCCTGGGAATTTGGGAGGGGGGATTTAGTAGAGAGGTGAAAAATTAGACTCAACAACATTCTTCTCAGAAAGGATATTACCCTGAACCTGGAGGAGTGTCTGGAGGAATGTCTCCAGATGGGATGATGATTTAATTGGACCATGTGATGGACTGGTGGGTGCAGGGGAATGGATTTTTAAATTTATTTTGGGAGGGAAAACCTGGGACTCCCAGATTCAGGTTTTCCCAGATGTGCCAATATGACAACTCTAATAAAATGGAACTTTGAGAAAATGTTTGCCTTGGAGTTTATTGGGTTGGAGTTTATTAGTTGGAATGTTGACAATGAGAAGGGGGCTGGAATGTATTGTTAATTTATCAGCCACCCCCAATGTGAAAACCCCTCCTTTAGAGCCCCTAGCCAACTGGCAGAGATGACCCCACTTGGGGTGGGAGAGTAAAATGTTCCAGAGGACAGATGCAATGGCATCTAAATTGCAACAATATTTAAAATAATTAAAATGAATACCTTTTCATGTCATTTAGTCAATGAAGCAGCCTTACCAACCTTATGCCATTGAAATGCATTGGGATCATAGTGACCGAAATATCACCAAGCTTAGCCTTGAGGGCACCAGATTACACAGTTGATACATAGAGGGAAATGTCTCTGCCTCTTAAGTCCTGCCATGTTGCCTTATTGTGGCAGAGGTGTGTGTATATTCCAGGAAGGGGTAAGCAGAGAACGGCAGGATGTATGTCAAGAGTATATACTCCCAGCAGGGTCACCCAAGCTATGCACATCATCCCAGCTGACTAGTAAAAGTAAGCAGGAAGGCAAATGATTATTTAGTAACAATTTCAAAGGCATCAATTGCAAACAGCATGAGAAAAGGCAATTATAAACCACTCCTGTATTTGATCAGGAAAACCATACAGATATACAAAATAAAGTAACTGACAATATAGTACCAAATGATGGGCTCCTCAAGTCGACTGGCATTCACCATATTACTGAGGAACAACTGAGGATCTTTCAGAGTAATAATGGTACTTATGCAGTTATAATAAAACTTTAGGGATGTCTAGTTGCTGATGTTGCATGCAGAAAAATATCAAGCTGCAATTGAGAAGTCACAGTGGAAATGTGGAATGTAAGAAACTTTAACATGGGAAAACTCTGCACAATGGAAGATGAAATGCCTCTATAAGAGACTGTTATCTTAGGTATGAACTAATTGAAATGGATTAGAATTGGATACTTTCAGTCAGAAATCCATATTGTTTATTACTCAGGATGTGAAAAACAAAGAAGGATCAGCACCGCTTTCATGGTCCAAAAAGATATAACAAAGAAAGTACATGGTACAATGCAATCAATGACCAAATAGTATCAGTTAGATTTGGCATATATTGCTTATCCAAGTTTATGCCCCATCAACCAAGAAGAGGTGGTTGATGAATTTTATGTCAAGTTTAAGCTAGAATTAACAGAACATATGCAAGCAAGATGTCTCTTTGTGGTTGGAGAGACTGAAATCCAAGTTAGAAAAAATAAGGAGGAAAACATAGGACTATATAGCCTAGGAAAAGAAAAAAGTAGAAGAATGACTTATCAGTCTGACTTATTTGTTTCTTTATTGCTAACAGTTCTTGAAACAACCAAAACAATGGTTGCAAACATGGATGTCACCAGATGGACTATACAAATACCTGTTTATATTATTAATATAAAGGCTCACTTATAATAGCAATGTTGTGGTCAGGATTAATTGAGAGCTATGTGGATGATCCAGGTCAAGATAAAGTAGTAGAACAAAGCCAGACAGTTTCCACGATAGGATCTTGACTAGATACTCACCATTTTCAGGGAGAATAACAGGAATCGTTTTGTAGTCCTGAACCTCATTGATAGGAAACCTCATTGATAGGAACTATGGAATGAAATCAAAGCAGTTATTAAGGATGAATGAGAGACTGCCAAAGATCAAGAAACAGAAGAAAGCATACAGCATGTCAGAACAGACAATGGGAATTGCCAAGGAGAAAAGAGAAGCCAAAGCCAAGAAAGACAAAAATCTTAGAAAGGAAAAAAAGAATTTCAGAGTGCTGTTAGAAAAGGTAAGAAACAGTATTACAATGTCACCTGTAAAGACATTCAAGATGGAAACAGACATGGAAAAACAAGAAAAGTCTTCCAAAAGACCTCCAAACTCAGAGAGAAGTTCCAACTTGGAACTGGTACACTAAGGAATGCCAATGGACAGATAGTAATCGCTTTGAATTAGATCGAACAAAGATGGAAAGTGTTTACTGAAATTCTGTACAATAAAGATATCAACATCCAAGATATCTTAGAAGATATTCCTTTTTACCTCTAGCATGAGAAGATGATGTTAGACTGACATCCCAGTCATTAACAAGGTGAAAGTCTAAAGGAATTGATAGAATATCTATAAAAATATGGCAAGCAATGGAAGAAAAATCAGTAAAGGTTTTAACTTAATTATGCCAGCAAATGTGGCGAATGACATACTTAGCAACAGATTGGAAGACGTCAATCTATATATACAATAACTGAGAAAGGAGACTTAACAGAATGAGGACTATTGTACAATATTCCACAAAACTGAACTGTGTAAAAGTAGAATAAAAAGAGCATCGACATTTTTGAATTTTGATGTTGGAGAAGACACTTGAAAATATCACAGATAGCAAAAGAAACAAACAAATGAACCATAGAAAAACTCAATGTAGAATCCTTACTTGAGGCACAAATGTAATTTATATGGATAAATTAGTATTGTGAATGTGCTATGCCAAGACTCCCTTGAGTAGCGCATAATCCTGGGAAAAGAGGAAATAGAAGTTGATGTTCAGCAGAAAGATGGATTGGCTCAATTATAGTCGCAATAGGTACACCATTGGGAGTTCTGAAGATCCTATATGGGGTTAGATCTTCCTGGAGATCAACACCAACTTGATGGCACATAATCAATCAATCAATTAGCCAGCTGGCCAGTCAGTCATTCAATGAGTTATGTGGATAATTTATACATTGGTGTGAACAAAGAACTCACCTATCATAATCCCTGAGAAGGCTAGAATAAGACCAGCAACCAGAGCTGAAGTCACTACTGACAAGACCAAAGAAAGAGGAGGATTCTTGGTGGGCAGGATCAGTTCATCTGGAATATAAACATGACAACACATTAGTTATTTTCAACTTCTCTTCCTGATACCTTCCCCTTCAAAAAAAAATCTGTATCTGTAGAAAACTTCCAACCCCACATGTTTTTGTACTGATAAAAAAAAGATGTTTTGGATGCACACATTTAAAACTGTAATGTCATGTGGAGATAGGCATCTAGTATCATTGCACAAAAGATCAATTAAACTTCCACAATGAGCTGCCCTAAAAAAATTTTTTTGCCACTGTAATCAGAATCCAAAATCAGCAATGAAGTCTGATTGGGGGTAATACAACATAGTTAGAGAGCAAAATGTTTAAAGTTTGTCATGCAATGTCTTACCT
Organism: Laticauda colubrina; assembly: GCA_015471245.1. Classification (NCBI taxonomy): domain Eukaryota; kingdom Metazoa; phylum Chordata; class Lepidosauria; order Squamata; family Elapidae; genus Laticauda; species Laticauda colubrina. Next base: position 30,574,272 of record BLBF01000018.1, read on the forward strand.
ATGCAAGAAACACCGTCATTAGCCAACACATATCCATAGCCACAAATGCAAACAATTTCCTGAGTTTTCAAATCTCCATGGCACATATCATGATCACAATGACTGCAGTTCAAATATAGCTTAATGCTGACTTCACCATGCCCCTCTGTCACTAGAGAGTAGATGTAAGAATTATTGATTTGTATAATACCTGTAGGTCAAACATTCGTAACACTCTAAATAAAAAAACAGCAAGTAGGATAATTGTGAAACTACCTGCAAAACTGATGGTGTCAAATAGCTTTAGTTATTGGAAGTGGCAGGATGGGGGTAGTAAGCAGGAATAGCTGCCCTGTGTTTTCAGTCATAGTATAATATTACTATTTTCACATATGATTTATGCCCAAATTATACTTGAATGTCATTCTTTTTTTCTATGGATTTTTTTTTTACTTCAAATGAACATATACAGAAGAGGAGATGTAAACTTACTTCCACTCCACTTTCCATCTTTACTGGAAGATACTGGGTTTGAATTGCTCCAGATTCTACCCATCTCTGTGGGAAATCACTCTCCCAACATAGTATTGCCCCAGTTATGTTAGAACTATAGTTCCTAACCAGTACACTTTCTGGGCATAATATTTCAGTTTTAGGGGAATAGTAATCAAAGCATTTGAAGAGCATTAGCTTAGAAAATATTGTTCTCTAGGAATGTAGAACTTAATACCTTCCTAAGAGGTTTTTATGATGCCTAATTTAATATGGAATATTTTTAAGCTGTTTCAGAAGACATATTGCTGATATTCTATCTATTCTGTACATGTGATAAAATAAATAACGAAAAATACCTTTTAATGCAGGAGTAAAGAGTGAACCATACTGGCTATTAATAAAGGATACACCATCCTCCCCATCCATTTCTGGGTCATTTTGTTCTGCTGCATTGCCACCTACAGAATTGGAAAACATCTTAAATAATTGTTGTATGGATTCCACTAATGCATATCAAAGAACAACAATATCTCTTGTGGCACCTTAAAATTAAATAATACATTGTAGCATTATTTTTGTGTAAGCTTTATGTGAGTAATCTGATATAAATATATCTTCATGAATGTTGAAAAAATACAACTCACCATCTTTTGGGATAATGAGGCCAAAAGGCCAATTAGTGTAAGAGATAAAATTATATTTTGAATACAGATGAATATAGAATTAAATGCAATAGATGAAATGGTCCATTGGCATAGTGATAACAGACCACTAGATACCATAAATTATCACATATTAAAAAAGATATCACTCATGAAAAAAAATCACCAGATGTTTGGACAATTCACTTTGGGTATTCCAACTTCAATTAAAGTGATCATCTTAAGAAAACTCTTGTGATCAGGAATTCTAAGAACATGAAAGTTTGTGAGTTCCCTCTCCAATGACAGAGAAATGAGGTCAAGGCCTCTATGTAAGTTTCTCTTTTGATTGTTCCCTTTGAACAATCAAAGAAGGATCATTTTAGTCTACCACAGATTTACAAAATTCTTGTACTTAATACACATACATTTGGCCAATTGGAATATATGTCTAAACTCAACCTTACAGACTTGGAGCCCTAGAAAGTACTTACCCATTTTCAAGAATTTGTTCATACTTTAAGCATACTTTGTCTATTCATCATCAGTGGGAATAGATCTGATTAAGTGGTCTGACCTTCTAAGGTTTATGCCACAATATATCTTTCAGGTGACACAAAACATTTTTTTCATGCAACATGGTTACCTTTTTGGTATTTGTCAAATGCAGGTAAATAAATTATACAAGTAATCAACACTTCAAAACAAAAGACATCTAACAGAAAAAAAATGCATACATCTGGCAAAATATACAATAAATTCCATATGGTTGCAGCTTAATGGTTTTTTAAGCTTCTAACGTTATGAATCTCAGATTAACAAAACTTTTTGGTTATTAATGAAATAAACGGGCATTATGGCAAAGTCCCCACCACAATGATGACAAATTAGAAGAAAAGGCATGACATAAACTCTGTACAGCCATTTGAATGAAAGACTGAAAAAAACACGATATGCAAAAATTAAGCTATACAGAGCAATAGTAGTAATTTTTATTAGCTTATTCAGTCTGCAACAATCTCTCCAGTATGGAAACTTATGGATAAATATGGTAATTTTGAAATGGCAGTCAATGTTAAACTGGGTTATGAAACTGTGCATTTATTTCTCATTATTTATTTATTTAATCTTATGGTATAGGGTTTCCTGCCGAAGCAGGAGGTTGGACTAGAAGACCTCCAAGGTCCCTTCTAAATCTGTTCTGTTCTGTACTGTTCCTTTCCATTCCATTCCATTCCAATCCATTCCATTGCATTCCATTCTACTTTTTTGTTCAAGCCAATCAGTCTAAAGCCCATGTCACACTGCACCAACGGATGCAAAGAGGATGTAAAATGGAGAAAAACGCTTGCCATCTGTTGGAAAATGCGATGCATCTGTTGTGTATTCACTGCATACGTCTTTCATATGCTCTATCCGTCGAGCATCCGTCTACTGCTATTTCATCTGCTCAAAAAGTTTTGAGCTGCACAAAACTTTTTGAGCGGATGAACTTTCCACCGTGTACGATCTACATCCACGACACATACGGGCAACAAACGTTCTACGTCTGTTGTCATCCGTTAAATGTTCGCTGTATCCTCTCGGCATCCTCTGGCCATCCACGCAACTCACATCCGCTCCAGCGGAAAATGGAAAGAGGGAGGAAGCGAAAGGTACGCAGAACGTCCACACAGCATTAATAGCACGGACATAGAAAGGATGAAAGCGGATGCAGCTCAGATATAAAGCATTAAAACGGACAAAACGTTTGTATATGGGATGTATCTTGGATATTTAGGATGTCTGGAGGATGTCTAGAGTATGTGGAAGGACACTAAGCGGAAAACCGATATTTCCTATAAAAAGGGGGAGGAAATCACCTGGATCTCACTATCAGTCCAGCAGCCGTGGTGTGCAGACCTCTTCAGCCTTGGTCTTGCTCTTCCACATCATCCATTGATCTCCACGTTGGATCATCGCACACTCCTTTTGGTAGCCGTGATCATTCAACACCAGAACCAAGCCCTGTTCAGACTGTTTCACCTTTTCTATGCAAGGAGAAGAAGGAGAAGTCCAAGAGCTGTGTGGGTCCAATGATGGATTGGGAGAAGAGTGGAGTTTGGACTGTATGACAAGCTGATGGTGGAGATGAGGAATGAAGACACTCGTGCATTCCAGCACTTCATGAGGATGCCACCAGCCATGTTTGACGAAGTTGTGGAGCGTCTGAGAGCCAGATTGACAAAGGCAAACACCAACTTCTATCCCAGCCTGGACCCTGGACTGAAGGTGGCACTCACTCTGTGCCACCTGGCCTCTGGGACCACATACAGAAACATGCAGTATGCCTGGAGAGTGCCACACAATACCATCAGCATTGTGGTCAGAGAGGTGGTGCAGGCCATCATCGAAGAATGCGTGGAGGAGCTCCTCCAGTGTCCCACCACTGAAGAAGGCTGGAGGAAAGTTGCAGAGCAGTGGTATCACAGGTGGAACTTTCCACACACCGTTGGCGCCATAGATGGGAAGCACATGGCCTGCAAAGCTCCAGCCAACTCAGGGTCCAATTATTACAACTACAAGGACTTCTTCAGTATCATTCTCTTTGCCATGGTTGATGCTGACTACAAGTTCATGTACATTGATGCTTCAGGCAATGGGTCAGCTTCAGATGCCCAGATATACAACGCCAGTGACCTCAAGGATGGGCTGGAACGCAACCTCATCATGGGTTTTCCAGATCCAGACCCCCTACCCAATGACATGCAAGATGTGCCCTACTTCATCGTGGGTGATGACGCCTTCTCCCTCAGAACCTACCTCATGAAGCCCTACACTTCAAGATACCTCACCCGTGAAGAGAGGATCCAGGCTGTCCAGGGCAAGACGGGTGGTGGAGAACGCCTTTGGCATCCTGGCCAACAGGTTCCAGGTACTTCTCACCACCATGCAGCATCACACAGGGACTGTGAGGAGCATCGTAGAAACTTGCTGCATCCTGCACAATCTCATGCGCACCCACTACCCAGTGTTGCAGAACAGGCTCGGGAATGCGGACATGGAGCCTGGGGAATGGAGGCAAGGACAAAACCTGATAGACACTGTGGATGTGCAAGGCCCCAACAGAGCTTCACGTGAAGGGAAGAAGCAGTGCAACCTCCTGAAACACTGGTGGAACTCCCCAGCTGGAGCAGTGGCGTGGCAAGACAGGATGGTAGATGCTTAATGGATGCTTCCTTGAGCCTGTCTCATTCCACTGATGATATTGTGCCATGTATGTTGAGTGGCCCTACAATGAACAGGGCATTAATAAAGAGCTTTGTTTATGTTGAAATGTGTTGATCAATGAATAAATTGTTATTGATAAAAAAGGGCCATATGTGTGGCAGCTGGGAGGGTGGACCATACAGTCCCACTCTGCTTGCGCTGGAGGTTTATCTATCCCACAGCTATCCTTGCCTATCCCACAGCTATCCTTACCTATCCCACAAGCATGCAAAGGCTTAACCATTTTTTCAAAGTTTTCACCAACATTTTATTAAGTAAAAAAAATGAACCAAGTGTGTTAAGCAAAGATAACCTTTATTAATAACAAACTATATGACTTTATTAAAAAGCAAAATGAACCAAGTAAAGTGTCTTAAGCAAAGATAAAGTGAACAGGTAACAACTCAGTCTCTGGCACTCTTCTCAGACACTCTGAGGCATGCCATGGTCTCAGATGTAAAGGGGCCAGGGACTGTGGTGGTGGCTGTGGTTGGAGTGCTGGTCTGAGGCATCACTGGGATGCCTGGCCCCGAGAGGACAACAGGAGATGGTGTGTGCAGGAAGCTCTCAGAGAGCTGACTCAGTCCTGTGAGGTTGAGAGGCCCTTCATGAAGGACCTGGGATGTCAGGCCCAAGACTAATGACAGATTGTCCGTTGAGAGGCTTGGCTGTGGAGGTAGGAGGAGTGTAATGGGGCTGTCTGGTCTGCAGCTGGGTGAAGTGAGGCGTCTGTGGCGTCTGTGGCGTCTGTGGCATCCGCGGAACCTGGGCCTGGACTGGGAAGGGCTGCCTCTGCTGTGGGAAGTCCTGGTAGTGGTAGCCTTGGTGGGTGAGGGGCTGTTGAAATCTGTGGAAGGGCTGTGACATCACCTGGGGTGGAGGAGCAGACCTGGAGTGGGTAGGAACAGGTTCAGCTGGGCCTGGAGGGTTGTGCAGAAGAGCTGTGATCCTCTCTTTCATCACCTGGTACTGGGCCTCGGGCATGTCCATGAGGGTCTGGCTCACATAGGTGAGGAAGGGCTTGCAGTTCGAGGATGGTATGTCAAAGTGGACCAGCTGGGAGAGAAGATCTGTGCTGGCTTTGATTGTGTCCCTGATCTCCAAGAGGACAGTATGGCTCTGTCCCTCCGATAGAGCCTGTGGCCCTTCCTCCACAGGTGCTCGTTCTCCCTCAGCCATTCCAGCACCTCCTCCTCATGGTCTTCGGAAATGGAGTACTGTTTCCTTTCTCCCTTCTCCTTCCCTTGCCTCTTCCTCCCTCTGGCAGGGCTTTCAGGGCCTTCAGCAGCAGGGCTTTGAGGGCCTTGGGGCTGGTCCACCACAGCAGCAGCAGTAGCACCAGCAGCAGCAGGAGAAGCACCACCAGCAGCAGGAGAAGCACCAGCAGCACCAGCAGCAGGAGAAGCACCACCACCACCAGCAGCAGAAGCACCAGCAGCTTCAGAGTCAGCACCAGGGGGTGGGATGGTGGTTCTGTCCTGCTTGCCAGGGCTGGCAGGAGTAGGCACAGGCTTCCTCTTCTTCCCCATGGTGTTCTTTCAAGATGTCTCTGGCAGCAGGTCTTTCCTCTGAATGCTGACTGCTTGCGAGCTGCCTCCTTTTATATCTGTGGAGCTGACGCAATTCATTCTTCCCGCATGCGCAGTGAACGCTTTGCATCCAGTATACATCCGCTATGCATTCATTTTGCTTCCTATAGGCGACCGTGATGCATCTGCATCATCCGCTATGCATCCGCGCCTTCTGCTACGTGTCCGCTTCGCTATTCTCCCCCAGAACCCCTGCAGATGTGTGTCATCCGCTTCCATCCGCTTTCATCTGCTAGGCTTCCAACGAACATCCGCTTTACATCCCCGCTACATCCTCCCCACATCCATTCCTTTCCGTTCTTTTCCGTTCTATTTATGCAAATTTGGGGCACTTTTGAGAGCGGATAACAACAGATGGAGCCACCCTCAAAATTTTGCTCATCCGGTGTGTCCTTTTTGCATACGTTTTGCATCCATCAGCCAATGTGACCTAGCCTTAACAACCAATCATTCAGCTATTCCCAGTTGCTTTTTCAAGAGTAGAATACATTACTAAATCATAGGTAAATTTAAATATTCATCGAGGAGACATCATTCTATTTTTTCCAAGAGAAAGTATGTGCATATGATAGAATGTTGATAAATCTTTGGGTTATAACATCTCTCCTGATTTTTGGCAATTATAATCCAAAATATTTTTTGAGAGTGCTAGATGTATTTATGTAATACATCTGTGGTTAAATTAAATGCTGTAAATATTTATTAATTTTCTCCGAGATTCTCAAATATATTTTGGAAGAGCTGATTACCATGATAGAGTTACTCTAATGTGCTTTTAGTTTGGTGTAAAAGGTCATCTGTACCATTTGCATCACTCAACAATGTGTCTGGAATAGGATTTTCTGTAATCTCTTCTGAACTGCATAGATTGCTATGTATTTGATATGGAACTAGTTCTCACATTCTGGTATACAAACAATCAACTGAAAACACAGTAATCAGCACATCTACCTCACTTGTAGTCAAAAGTGTTAGTAATATAAGGTATCATAATTTATCTATAAGTGAGAAGAAGGGGAATTCAGGATGCTCAAAGTAATTGAAGATAATTTTTTTGCAAAATTTTTGTTTTCCTTGAAATGGTCATTTTAAGCTAGACAGTGTCTAACAGCCAGTAAGCACTAAGTCTTATTCTTGTAAGCCTTTTATTCTGGTGGTTCTGTTCATTTTCTCGGCAATCCATTTGCAAAGAAGATAAGAGCCCTGATTTATTTGCTTAATCTCTTGATTATGACCATGTTCATGGTAAAAAAAAAAAAAACTCTTAATGAAAACAGTACTTTGACATCACCAAATCCATAACATTCCAATTATTTGTGTGATTTACTCTTTTGTAATGTTAAGGAAGAAAAAGCAAATACCACCATCTCGTAAACATTTGCAGCAGAATCTTGAAGGTTGATGGCATGTCCTCATGAGAATTCTCTTTTTACCAAATAGGATGCATCTGAATAATTTTTGTCAAATGTTCTGCCACATTGACTTTGCCACAGATTTGGATTTGCATTAATGCCAAGGGATATTTCAACAGTTTGACACAGATACTAATGTAATTTGCAGAGATTTGATGTCACAAAGTAATGCCAACTAAATATCTCTCTCCAAGTTCCAACCATGGAGATATACACCAGCCTTCATTTATCTGGGCTGCTTTTCATTAAAATATATTTGACAACATTCATCTAGCATTAAAAGGCAATATATAACCAGAGGTCCAGAATTCTGCAAACAATTTTTCCAAATCAATGTTTATCAGTAAAGATCTTAAAAACATATAGTTGAAATCAATCAGATATAGTTTCGTCTAGATTTCCATTTTTTGCTGAATGGTCATTGCACACTTTGAAATCGGAAAGCAAAGAACATTGAAGATCACTTTCCAGAACACTTAATGTCAAGCTGTGAAAAGTGACATGCTTTTTTTGCCTTTGGAAAAATAGAAGTTCCTCACTACTGTCCTTCCTTCCCTTTTAGCCAAGGTTACCTACAGAATTTTAAATCTAGCAATGGGTAAGTTGCTATAAGATAACTATGCAGATTATTGGACCCCTTGTATGCAGCATTATGAAAAATTTCATACACAGATAGATGTCAAGGTAAATATAGATATGTCAATTACAGGGGGAAAAAATTCAAGATTTTGCTGAGTATTAGCACTAAGGGAGGGAAAGAGACACCTTGAACACAAAGCCACTTTACCTATATATCCTCCGCCTCCTCCACCTGAGGAGCACCCCCCTCCACCCCCTCCGAAACCCCCTCTTGTCTCCCACCCCCACTTCTTCATGGCTTGGGGGCAGGATTTTCCTCCGCTAGCACCTTCCAGCAAGGATTTTCCCGACCAGAGGAAGGAAGTATTATCATTCCAGCCGCCTCCACCACCTGCAGTTCAACAGAAGGAAAAATGACACGCATAAGATATTTGTTGCAGTCCCTTAGAAGGCACAGACCATCAGGATGAAATCATGCTTCCCATAGGAAGAATTTGTACAGGTTTCCTAAGAAAGGCTAAACATTTCTTTGGGCTTTGTAGTGTAGTATGCAAGCCTGTACATACACATTTAACAATCCTCTCAAGGCAACAAAACCTAAATTCTTAAACCTAATTCTGTTCATCTAGAGTACAGATTATATAGCAGTCCTAGGATATACACATGCTGGAAGAAGTTTATATGATGTTACTGAGCCAGTTAGATTCATGGAGTATGACCCTGTCTATAAACTTATCCATTCAAATAATTGATATCACATTGGTATGTGAGAGATACATGCCATCTAATTCGTGTAAAAGTACATGTAAAATATTAAATCTGAGTAAAACACATTTGCCTGTTTCAGGAATTGAATTTCTTAGACAAAGTCAGTCTACTGTTAGCTTCTCTCTCTCTCTCTCTCTCTCTCTCTCTCTCTCTCTCTCTCTCTCTCTCTCTCTCTCTCTCTCTCTCTCTGTGTGTGTGGTGTGTGTGGTGTGTTCCTTGGTACTGAAATAATCAATATGAGGAAACTTATAAATATCTCCTGTTCCCAGCACACATGTATAGTTAGTGCATTTGGAAATAGGATTTTCAAGGGAGAAAAAAAAATAGGGTGCCAAAATTCAGGTTTGCCATTCAGATGAACCAAGATTCAGTTCTTGCCACTTCCAAGTAAAAGAGCAGATAACCATACTAAATGGAAAATTCTTGAAAGCCACCACCAGATGGAGTAGACAAGATTGGACCAAATATTTTGATAGCTATAATTTGCATTGTTTGGAGATTATCTGATGCTGTAATGGGCATGATCAGAACACAAATTGTTTGAGAATCTGTCTTGAAATAGGAGTATACCAAGTTTAAGAAATGAAATAGCTGTAGGATTTTACATTTATAGCAAAGTTTCTGAATGTTTTTCATTTCAAAATCAGGATGTCACCAATTTTCAGCTACAAAAAACTGAGTGCTGCCAAAAAATGGGGGCCACATATAGGAATGTAGGAAGTCAAATTGCTGTCTCCCAGACAATTTTTACAAACAACTTGCTCTAATATCTAATAGACTCCTTGTCCCTAAAATGTACAATAGAATTAAGCATAGAGTTGGTTAAAGGGAGCTCAGAACAAATGATATTTCTGTAATAATTTGATGCTTTCCCCATGCTCTTTATATTTCCTCCTGCCTGTGGTGAATGGATGGTAACAATATCATTTTTGTTCCTCTGTGGATCTTATTCAGATAATGAAAGAGAATTCCCTATAGAAATGCTTTCAAAGGAGAAGAGAATTTGGGAGAAATGACCCCAGTATGATTTTGTGTGTGTGTGTGTGGACTTCTTTTGTTGTTAATGTGGTTAAAGGCTATGTGGGAATGTCTCCAGGAGACATTCTGAAATTTCCAGGAGATCTGCTTCACTTAAATCCCAAAACAACTTTTCCTAGTGAACCTTTTCACTATGGTCACTGCTGAAGAGGGGTTGAGAAATTGAGAAATAGAAGGAATTTTCATTCCCCTAAAATGAATGAACAGCCATATGGTTTATTTAGAGTACACTGAAAGGTATTTTTGTATTCCTTTTTTCTGTTGGCTAAAATAAATAAAATAAATACAAGACTGTTTCTTTTTCTCACATACACACAGAAGGGAAAATTGCAAGGAACAATGTCAAGAAGCAATTGCAATTCTAACAAAATGGGAAAATGCACATTGTATAGATTTACAGTTTTTTTTATCTACTTTTCCTGACAGTTGGACTTGTCTTCCTTTGTGATAAATATAGTACATTTTAATGCTCCTAAGCTTTGTAACTTAATTTCCTTTTTTTGTACTTAGTCCCACATTATGGGTTTTTAATTACACTTTCGTGTCTGTTGACTCCTGCTGTTTTATTACTCTTTGTTATTATCCCTTTATTTATTTTAGTCCATTTCATATGTTTCCATTTCAATGTATTTCATGCAAATGATTTAGAAATAACATTTTACACATTGTTTTTAAAATGTTGGTACAAGCTGCCATTGGAAAAACAAATAGTGCAAAATATGGCATTAGAAATTAAAACAAGTTATAAAGCATCACACACTGATGCTCTGAAACATTATCACAATCTGATCTGTCTAAGGCTCATAGGAGCAGCTGTCTTGATATTTATAGAGAGGCAAACCCTTGGGCTTGCTGTATACTGGAAATACAATTAAATACATTTGGGAGTGGGCACTGGATTAGTACAAAACACACTTAAAAGCATAAAACCTGTTCCTAACTGTATTCCCCTGAAATAATTTTGTGTCATTCAGCAGTAACTTTGACAAGAGATGCAGAACATAAATGTAATAAATAGCATTGCAGTTTTTTTTTTAAAAAAACTCTGTTTAACAGGGAACAGAAATTGCATAACAATTCTTTGCCTGTTTTCCTTGCAGTACCATGTTTGTATTTCTTTAAACCTTTTCTCTTTGGGATTTTATTATTATTATGGTTCATTGCACAATCAGCCAGATGTTCAGACTGGATTTAGCATTTTTATCAACCTATCGAATCTTTCCCAAGGAGTTGGAATAGGCAGGTATTGATGTTTGATGGTGTTAAAGGTATCATCACAAGATATCAGATGAGATTGTGAGAAAAGCTGTTTTTTGAAATAATGATGATGATGAAGATGTTTGATTACAAAGTCAGCCAGATGTTTACACTAGATTTGTTTTTTTGTCCATCTATAGAACCTTTCTCAAGATGTTTCATGGTGTTAAAAGTATAATCACAGAATATGATCTGTTCCAAGTAATGCTATTTTTTGCAATTGACTGATGGTGATTTTGTCAATGATGATGGTGTTCAAGTGATATTCCAGATGTTTTAGGAATCCACCCCAGCTGCCCACGACTATTTGTACTCTCTTTAACATATAACAGATAATCAGAATTGGAAGGGACCTTATAGGTCATCTAGTCCAACCCCCTGCTGCCCAAGCGGAAGACCCTACACCATTTCTGACAAATGGCACCCCAATCTTTTTTTGAAAATCTCAAGCGATGACTCTCCCACAATTTCCGAGGGCAAACTGTTCCATTGGTTAATTGTTCTCACTGTCAGAAAATTTCTTCACAAAGCCAGCCAGACCAGGGGTGGGATTCTATAGTTTCGCACCTATTCGCTAGAACCGGTTGTTAACTTTCTAAGCAGTTCAGAGAACCGGTTGTTAGAAGAAATTACTGGCCTAATCCTCTAAGGAAGGCAAGAAGGAAACATTGTGTTGCTTACAGAAACTGCCTCTCCATTAACTCTTATTACATTCATAGCAGGACTAGACTTCCTGTCTCTGGAACTTCTCTGGAGTTTTTCCCCCCTCCTTTGCTGGTACTTTGCTTGTGTGGAGTGACCATTCAAAGTTACAATGGCACTGAAAAAAGTGACTTTTAATCATTTTTCACACTTACGACTATTGCAGCATCCCCATGGTCACGAGAAGCCAGGCGAGGAGATGTGTGCCTCGATGTGAGTGATGTTGAGTTGGCCACACCCAGCCAGTCACATGACCACCAAGCCACGTCCACCAACTAAGCCACACCCATAGAACCAGTTGTTAAAAAAATTAAATCCCACCTGAGCCAGACATAACATACTGACATTTACTTTTCTTTGTTTCTGTGCACTTTGTAAGCATTTTATTGTCTACATTTACGTCCAGTACATATAAGATTATTGAAATGTCTTCATTTGCTTTTGAATTGTCAAAAACTGCATATATATCCTTGTGACAATGTATTGGTGGCGACATGCTGGTGATGGGAAGGAATATGTCCAAAGTCATTAAAACTTCCATTTACTCTTTCTCATATCCTGCTTTTTCTCTTCCAAAATAAGTGTCTGCTGCTATGGTCAAGGTGATGCCTGTGATAGATGCAATCAAAGCTCTTAACTGTTTTTAACATACAATGGAAGAAAGAAAGAAAGAAAGAAAGGAAGGAAGGAAGGAAGGAAGGAAGGAAGGAAGGAAGAAAGAAAGAAAGAAAGAAAGAAAGAAAAAAAGAAAAAAAGAAAAAAAGAAAGGAAGAAGGAAGATGGAAAAAACTTGCATTGTTAGAGCTGCTATCATGACTTTTTTGACCATATCCTGTGGGCCCATCTGTTGCCCAAACAGCATGTGCTCAGAGAAGCAGTAGGCAACTCTTATCAGAAGTCTGAACTGAGCAGTCTCAGACTGTTTTTGCATTACCAGAGGCAGAAAGTTACAGAGTCTGAGCACCTTTTAAGTTCATATTTTAAAGGAGTGTGAGCAGTTAGAAAAGAAGAATCAGGGAGATTGGACTGCCATTTGTCAGAAATGGTGTAGGGTCTCCTACTTAGGTGGGGAATTGGACTAGATGACTTACAAGGTCCCTTCCAACTCTGATTATCTGTAAGGAAGAAGTCTGGACTGAATAGAATACCTATTACATTAAAATGATTGTTATAATAGAAATAATGATCATGAAGCCAAGCTAGACACATGGATTGTTTGCAAGATCATTCTAACTCAGCACAGAGTCACAGATAAGTAGCATATATTGGGTTTACCCCCATAGTCAGCAACAGGGATTAAATTATTATTTTTAAAAATAAATTGTCCTTAAATCCTTGCTCTAGCCTTAGGAAGCTACATTAGGACTCTGGAAGAATAACAGAGCAAAAGATCCCTTTCTAAAGTATACATTTTTGAGAAACATTTTTAAAATCCTGTATTAATCTGTATGATAATTAAAAAACATTTAGAGGTGGATTGATTTGCAAAAGTTATGATTTTTTTCATCAACAATAGAGCAGAATGCATATATACTAAAATGATTTTAAATCTATTAAACTGAAAATACAAACTGCTGCCATATGCCGTAAGGATAAAAGATGGCTAACCTGTACTGAATAATCTTCACTCTGAGTTTATTTATTCTTAAATTCTTGTGAAAGATATTTGTTAGGGATAACATTGTTCACCCTAACTGTTTTAGGTGAAATACTAACTATAAATCATAGTTAGTGTATGCAGCTTTAACTGTAAAATAGCAACTATGGGTGTGGTTATGAAAACCATATAAAAGTAGCAAGGCTACAGCTTGCTCTCTCTCTCTCTGGCTTTGATGATCCCTGATTACTGCTTGGAAGCAAGACTGCATTGCTCGAACGGGAGAGACAACAACGGACTGATTTATGTGTACTGACAATAGGATATTCTACATGGACTTTGCTAACTGAATATCCCTGAATGGACTGACTACATGGTAAATGAATATTGGACTGTTTTTGACTATGCTATAAACTTATACTGGAATAAAATATATTCTTGATAGCACAAGCGTATCTGTTATTTTTACTGTATGTTAATAAACATACAAGCTTAGCTCACTCATTTATCTGTGTGCCTATCTGACTAACGCTGCACATTCTGTTTAGCTTGTCTACCTAACCCTGGTTGGGGAACCCAGGCTTAACAGATTAATTGGTCAAAATATAATTTAGACTTTTTCTGCTTTTCAAGCACTGTATATATTCAGAAGCACATCATTCTCTTTGAACAAATCTCATGAATATTTATAATTTGGGCAAAGTAACATGAATAATTCTGCAAAACGATATGGGAAAAAAACAACAGCTGTAGATTCCACATTCCCACCAATAGTGCTCCAGCAAGCCTTCTTCACTGATGTTCATGGCTGTGATCCAAATAATTTTATGAATGTACATATGGATAGTGGGAACCTTGTCTGATGAATTGTCACTGCAGCAGGCTGAGGACACCGACCGCTGCTTTTCCAACACACAACCCTTGATTTTTGGGCAGCAGAAATAGATCAGCTGATGCCAAATGCATACTCTGACTGCTTAGAAATTCCTTTGTGGCTCACAAGCCATGGCTTTTACACCAAATCTTTTGTTAAGCCTGGCAAAGAGGTTGGAATAATTTCTTACCTGCGGCTCCAGATTTCCCATTGAACCCCAGAATAGATATATCATTCTCCAGCCTTTCATGGTCTAATACATAGGCTTTGGCTCTGTAGGCCCTGCCACCTCCTCCTGCTGCAACAATCAAGGGCACTGGCTTTCCGTTCTCCATCTTCAAAGGTAGAAATAAAATGAGAGTTTATCTGTGCCAGGTGTGCAAATAATAAAGGTGTTCCTTATGTGTAAGCTGTACTTCACAAGCCCCACAGGGCTGTAGATTGATCTAAATTACTGTTGCATTTTATGCACAGTGAACCCTTGATTTAACAAATCTTGGTTTCATAGATTTTGGATGCTATAGGCAAATTTTGTTTTTGGATGCCACCCACAATTTATAGATGTTTATTTCTTTTTCAAAATAAACCAGACAGCTGTTGCTTCTGTGCCTGTACTGTCAATCTTGATGGGCTGGTATTTGTTGTTTTAGGTCCTCTGGCTTTAATTTTGAAGTGCTGCTACTGTGGCTTTAAAGGCTTCAGAGAATCCAGTGGTGGGCAGCAAAAAGCAATTTTAGGATGTATTAGTCAGTTCCCCAGCTGATCAATTTATAAACTGCCTCACTCTTCTGCAAACAATGCATAATGCAATAGGGATAAAAATTCAATGAAACATGATAAAACTACAATGCAATAACAATCACAGTGTCACTGGTGGCCACAGATCTGATTTCAGCTGTGGCCTTCTGAACTATCCAGGATTAATCATTCTCCAGATGGCTATAAGATCCTTGCCCTGAAGGCTAAGCTGTTCCAAAACATGGAAGCAGCCATTACAAATGCCTTTTCAATGCTCCCTTCAGTTGTACCTATTGATAAGAAGGTACTTTCCACAAACAGTCTCTGTTTCAGAATTTATGAAAGATAAGTTGTCACCAAGATACCCAGGCCCTGAGTCATGTAGAACTTTGTAGATGATAACCAGTGCCTTAAATTATGCTCAGAAATGAATTGTAACCAGTGCAGATCCCATAAGAATAGTATCATATGACTATACTGTCATTGTCTTGCAAGCACATGGGCAATCACATTTTGCACCAGCTGAAGTTTTCAGGAAGTCTTCAAGGGCAAGAGATCATATTTTAGCAATCCATCTGTGAAGTGTCAAAAATGTGAGTGGTTGCTTTGTTATGTCCTGATCCACCTGGGCAAAAACCCTCCTGATCACAGTCTCTTCTGCTTTTTCAGGATAAGTGATGTACGCTGGTGGCTATTTGGTTACAAGTCTTTTCTTTTAACACAACCCTTCAATACTGAAACCACCTCAGAATTTGAACAAAGAGCCACCCAGTCTTGCTTGGACTGAATCTGCCTCTCACTGTTTAGGCCCTGACAGAGGCTAGGCATTGGATGAGGACTTCTATCAGATCTCCCAGCTCAGTGGAGAGAATCAGTGTATTGATAATACCCTATCAATAGATGATAGTTTCAATGCAAATCAAGATCAGGAGAAAAACCAGTTGCCAGATACATCAGGCATTTGGAGCAGGCTGCTTTAATTAGCCCAGTCTTCTTTTGGAGTTGGTGCCCTCAATTACCCCACATGAACCTGAGGAAGTGATATATATCCATGAGTTTTGGGCTGATGGAGAAGTCTTCCAGATAGTATGTTGGTGGCCTACAGACTGTTCCAGAGGTTTATGGTAAAATATAATCATTCTTAAGAAAACTAAATTGTCTATATTAATCATTACCTTGACTTAACAACCTTTTTGTCATTCTCCACTATGAGTACTGTTCTGTATGGAACTTGGTAGGTTCCAAGTCCCTCATTCTGATTGGCCGAAAAGGCCACTTATGGATTGGTTCACCAAGAACCAATCTGGGAAGCCGCCAAATGGAGGGAAGAGTTAAACAAGTGTCATTGGCCACAAGACGGCAGGCAAGCCGCTGTATCAAGGACTGCTGCGGCTTGGGCTATGTTCCGTATCTTTTGCCTTGCAAGTTTAAATAAAATAGTTGTTGTTTGGAACCCGGTCTCACGCGCTTCTTTCTGGATGGAACACTGGCGATGAAGGTGGGATCGTCATAGAAGGTGAGACCGAAGCATGCGGCGATCGTGAGATGGCCGGTAACAACGCACCACCTGCACCCTTCAATCTTGATGAGGAGGATTGGGAATTGTATATTGATCGCTTTCTGATGTTTCTAGAAAGCAGCGAGATGGAAGAAATCTCAGACCAAAGGAAGAGGGCTGTCTTCCTTACACATTGAGGACCAGCCGTATTCAAAATGGCGAAGGCGCTGGCGGAACCCAGAGAAGTCAAACAGATGACCTGGTCTGACCTGAACTGAATGTTCTAAGCACACCACGCACCGGTAGTCTCAAATTTAATCAAAAGGCACGAATTTTACAAGAGGGACCAGATGGAGGATGAAACCATAGCAGATTTCATAGCTGCCTTGAGACACATCGGAGGAGCCTGTGAGTTCCAGAACATGGACGAGGCAATGAGAGACCACGTAGTCCTCGGCCTAAAGGACTCTACCCTTCAAAGCAAACTACTGAATAGGCCGAACATAACCGTGGCCGAAGCCATTGCAGAGGCAACCGCCACCGAAGCAGCAAAGAAGTCAGCAGCCGCCATGCGGAAAATGAGTGCAGTTCCAGACCTGCCAACCCAAACCAGGGAGAAGGAGGCAGAGGGAGGAAAGAAACAGCCCACAGCGACAACCCAGCATGAGGACATCGAAACCCAGAGTGACACCGAAGATGAAGACAAAGATGTCCATAAACTCTATTCAGATCGAAAATGGCACGAAAAGAGGAGAAATCGGCGGGAATTTCAGTGTGTGGGCTATGGAGGCAATCACCCGTGGGCTGAATGCAGGTTCCTCAATGCAATATGCCAGGCTTGTAGTAAAAGGGGGAACATCAAAAGGGTCTGCCGCAACAAAAAGAGCTACAGTCCAAAAAGACGCGACAGCACCCCCCCCCCCCGACATGATGACAGACAAGCTGGCAGCAGATGGAACCGCAATAAGAGAATGGGGGACAGGGAAGAAACGCATCAGACAGTCACCATCGGCAATGCCAGGGCAGAAAGTGGAAAGAAGGTTCAGATAGAGGTGAGCATTGAGGGGAGACCCTGCAAGATGGAAGTTGACTCAGGGTCATTCCTATCCATGGTATCCTGGAATACCACCCGGCACCTACTACCGAACATTAAACAGAGAGAACTACAGAAGCAAAAACTAGTGTTAAAAGACTATCAGGGAAATCGAAACCCAGTAGTAGGCCTTGGACATTTTTAGTCGAATTTAAACACCATGGCAAAATCTTGCCCCTGACCATCATTGACTGTGACCGTCCTAGCCTATTAGGAATTGAATGGTTCGCGCCCCTGGGAATCGGGATGACCGGGATCAACCACATCACTACAACCAACTTGGAGGAGACTCTGCTCCAAGAATTCCAAGATGTTTTTGACGGGACTCTCGGCAAGTACAAGGGGACCCCAATGTCATTTAGCCTAGATCCGAAAATAGCCCCCATCCATTTAAAGGCCAGACACGTTCCATTCGCGCAAACACCAAAAATTGGCGAGCAGCTAAATAAGTTAATAGCTCAAGGGGTTTTAGAGCCAATCGACCATGCCAGGTGGGAAACCCCTATCACCACACCGGTGAAGCCAGATGGGTCAGTGCGAATCTGTGGGGACTATAAGGCAACCCTGAACCATGTGCTCCAACAAAGCGCATACCCAGTGCCAGTAGTGCAACATTTACTGCACTCGCTAGGGGGAGGAAAAATATTCGCAAAGCTCGACCCAGCACAGGCCTATCAACAGCTACCCATTGATCCCATTACAGCAGAGGCACAGACTATAGTAACTCATAGACGGGCATTCAAATATAACCGCCTCCAATTCGGTGCTAGCGTTGCCCCAGGCGTGTTCCAAAGCCTTATGGAATGCCTGCTAAACAAATCAAAGGTGTCGTCTCATACTTCGATGATGTACTGGTCTCAGCAAAAAATGCCAACCAGCTCGAGACCAGGTTAAGAGAAGTCTTAACAAGATTTAGGAAGTCAGGCCTCAAAGTGAAGAGGGAAAAATGTGAACTGGCCACTAACTGGGTCAAATTTTTGGGCTATTTAATCGATGAACAAGGCATTCACCCCACCCAAAAAAAAAAAGTGAAGGCTATCAAAGACGCTCCCAGACCCAAAAACAAAATCAATCTCCAGGCGTTCCTAGGCCTCATAATTTTTTACAACATGTTCCTGCCCCATAAGGCAACAATAGCAGAACCCCTACATCATCTGCTAGATAAAAAAACCGCTTGGACATGGGGCCACCGGGAACAGAAAGCTTTCCAAGGTATCAAGGACCTATTAACGTCAGACACCGTTCTCATCCAGTTTAGCAATACCCTTCCTCTGACGGTCACCTGTGATGACTCACCTTTTGGGGTCGGCGCCATCCTGAGTCACCAACTCCCAGATGGCAGAGAGGCACCAGTCGCCTATTACTCCAAGACGCTCTCCAAGTCAGAACGCAATTACAGCCAACTAGATCGAGAAGCCCTCGCAATCATCGCCATAGTAAAACGATTCCATGAATACCTTTATGGTAAATCTTTTTCTATCGTAACCAATCACAAGCCTCTTCTTGGAATACTAGCAGGCAACAAGCCAACCCCGAACATTCTGTCACCGAGAATGAAAAGGTGGTCTGGATTCCTCACTGCCCATTCCTACATGCTGCTCCACCGATCCGGCAAAGCCATGCCACACGCCGATGCCCTGAGCCATTCCCTGTTGCCCATCACAGAGGACAACCCTTCTCCAACTACCTCCACATTTCAGCTTGAGACCTGCCCAGAGCTACTGCTGACTGCAGCCGACGTCGCGAGAGCCACAGCCAAAGACCCTTTGATGGCGCGCATATTAAACTGGGTAGGTAAAGGCTGGCTGGAGGAAAACAAAACCGAGACTTTTAAACCTTTCTATGCCAGACAGACCAAACTGTTTATTGAAAAGGGGTGCATTTTATGGGGTGACAGGGTGGTGATTCCGAGCAGCCTCCAAGAAGACGTCCTGGGCATGTTGCCCGAGGGTCACCCAGGCATAGTCAGAAGCCCTGGCCAGGAGTTACGTCTGGTGGCCAGGGATGGACAAAGACATTGAACGCTGGGTTGCAACATGCCATGACTGTCAAAAAGTGAGGCCTACCCCCCCACAGGCAGCAATAAGAGACTGGGAAACTCCCGGGGGTCCATGGTCTAGAGTACATATTGACTTCGCTGGGCCAATGAAGGGGAACACTTTTTAAATTGTGGTTGATGCATATTTGAACTGGTTGGAAGTCATCCTCATGGCTTCCATTACCACTGAGTGTTATGAAACAGCTGTTATGAAACAGCTCAACAAACTGTTTGCAATGCATGGGCTACCTGATTTACTGTTTTCGGACAATGGGCCTCAGTTTACCGCCTTGCAGTCCGAACAATACCTGGCTACCTAGGGTATCCGTCATGCCTTAACTCCGCTGGCCCATCTGGCTGCGAATGGTAGGGCTGAATGCATGTTTCAGTATACTAAAGAGGGCCTAGAGAGAATGGACAAGGGGGACGTGCAGGACAAACTAAACCGACTCCTAACCTTGCAACATATTACCCCTAGTAGCACAACAAATAAAAGCCCAGCTGAACTTTTAATGGGTAGGAAACTACGGTCCTACCTGGACAGGTTACACCACACTTACACCTGGGACAACTCCCCCAACTCCTCCAGCAAATACTGCTCCTTCGAAATCGGTGACCTAGTCTATGCCAAGAACCTTAATGGGGACCCTCTATGGCTTCCAGCCACTATTACACAAATCACAGGCCCCAAATCCTACCAACTAATTTTGGACAATGGAAGGGAATGGAAGCGGCACATAGACCAGCTTCGTTCCCGCAACCTTGAACGAAAACCCACCGCAGAACCAAAAATAATAAATTCCAACTATAAAACAACCAAGGAGGGGGGGGAAGTACAAATAAATAAAAAAGGGAGAGATGAACCTCCCATAACAAGACAACAAACTGCAAAATAACAATCTAACCAAACAAAAAGAGCACTCACGTTTAGATGAACCCCAAGAAAGAAGTCCGGGAGCAGGAGAGCGAAGCGAGGCCTTCCTAGAAGGTGGCAGCCAGGACAGCTCAACCAACCTGGACAAACCAGGAGGGAATGGCGGAGCCATCTTAACCGGTCCGAGAGACTCAGGCGGGAGCGGCATGGCTGACTCACCCTTCCAGGAGGTTCCATGGAGAAGGACGAAAGAAGCAGTGATCCCGGCCGAACCGCAAGAAGACCAAAACAAGACTGAGCCGTGCAGGTCAACTAGGACTAGAAAAAGCCCCACCTACCTGCGCGACTATATCACCCATGTTGGACTGAACTAAAGGGGGAGGGGTGTTCTGTATGGAACTTGGTAGATTCCAAGTCCCTCATTCTGACTGGCCGAAAAGGCCACTTACGGATTGGTTCACCAAGAACCAATCCGGGAAGCTGCCAAAAGGCGGGAAGAGTTAAACAAGTGTCACTGGCCACAAGCCGGCAGGCATGCCACTATATAAAGGGCTGCCGCAGCTTGGGCTATGTTCCGTATCTTTTGCCTTGTGAGTTTAAATAAAATAGTTGTTGTTTGGAACCCGGTCTCACACGCTTCTTTCCGGACGGAACAAGTACAATGATTTATAGCATAACAGACAATATATAAGCTATAGCTGTTCTGTATTTGCAGAATTGTAGGATTTAGAATTAATACCACCAACCTTTTAAAAATGCTATTTTTCATTTCAGTTATATACAGCAAGCTTTACTAATTTGGTAAGATTATAAACTGACTTGGCTCATCATGTTTGCTGAAAACCTGTGGCAGTTTTCTACCACTTTAAGCTGAAAATATAGAAAAGCTGTAATGCAAACTATTACACAGGTATATCTTGGTATAAAAAAGAGGCAGGCAACCCTTAAAACCACAAACCTGTTCATGTGTAGTTTTCTTTGCAACTCTTTCCCTTGCATACATTTTAAATATGGACCATGTCAGTTAAGAGAGCCATATTTTCCCCCCATGAAGGAACTGCAATGAGCCAAAATGTCTAAAAACAGTTAATGCTTTGGGCACAGTACTCAGTTGAAATTAAGAAAAAAAAGAAATAAAGACTTTCTTGAGGCTGTGATCAAAGAGGGAAGGTAAATAGAGGCACCAGGGGCTTTGCTTCAAGGTTTACATTCTTTCAGAGGTAGTTCCCCAAAGCCAGATTCCTAAAGAGCTGCTCATTCTGTTTTTGACACCCTCAATTTTTCTACTTACTTTTTCTCTTAATACAACCCAATGTTAGAGAAATATTTTGCCTGGAAAAAAAATTTCAAATTCAACCTTCTGCCACCAAAAGAAGAGCTCATAATCAGAATATAAGTTATTCCTTAATATAATAGTACCTTAAATATGTAAGTTGCACCTCCTCCTCCACCTCCTCCTCCTGCCCATTCTTGGATACTTCCATTTGCTTTAATTTCATCTTCAACCACATTATTCTCTCCACGGCAGACTTTCTGTATGGCATGATGGATCTGCAGATGCAACCAGGTAAACAAATTCAGATGGAGAAATCTCTTCTTGGCCTCCCTTCATGGAAACCAGAGCTACCCAACCTGTAAATAATACACAACCTGTATTATTCCTGGCTAATTCTTAGCTTACACCTGGAGTAGAAGGAGAAGATTCCAAAGTGAAAGAGCTGTTTTCTCTAATCCAGTTGTCCTCAGTTGTACTGGAACATTAAATTCTGGAATAGTCAACCTTTGTTATTAAATTTACCATCTGGCTCTTTCAGACTCTGGCTGAATCCTCTTTTGCATAAGGAACAGTTTGCAATTAGCTTAGTATGAAAAGAAGTATGCTAGAGACCTTTACTTCCTGATAGGTTTTGATTTTTCAATTGTATTACAGGAAACACAGCATGACACACTAGAAAGCAATGAAGTAAGACAGTCTGCAGCAAAAAGACTGAGGAGTCACCATGGTATTTACAGCATCACTTCATTCTGATGCATGTCTAGAACAGGCCCAAGCCAATTGGCAGGAAACTGACAGTAGGTTACAGGTGCTATGGGATAGAAATTAGGTTTTTGTCTGGCTTTTAACTGTGCTAATTTGCTGTTTAATGTAATGATAAAAGTGCTAGGCAATTCCCTCAGGCAATGGTGTATTTTTATTTGCAAAGAGATGATTGAAAAACAACCCCATCTTCCTGTCAGTAACCATTTGGTCTTCCTGAATATTTCAAGAGATTTGTCATCAAAGCATAATTATTAGAAATTTATTTCCTAATGCACCACAATGCTTTACTGAGCTCAGACGACATAAGTAGCAGAGTTATGAATGCTGGGTCTGTCATTCTGCTCCTTGGCCCAGCAAGAAGACCTTGCTTCAACCCCAGCTGTATTGGGAAACAGCACAAATTTTAATTTATGTTAGCATACTACTACTGTGAGACTCAGAAGTTCAATATATTCTTTTCTAAAAGTAGGCTTACACACTGAGACATATGCTATGTGTAGAGAGGTACTAATTAAAAATTGGACACTTTAAATTGGCATGCAGTCCATATGGATGGGGATGTCTTATAAATATTGTTAATAAACTTTTATTGCCAAAATAGACACAGTGCAAAAAAAGGATATGTTCTGTTTCTAGGGAACTTCTCACATATAGATGAAAGATTACCTGTGACTGAATGTATTCACCCCAGAGCCTATTCAGGCATTGGAACTAAACCTGTTTAACATTGTTAAAATGCTTACTTATATTCTAGCTTTTTCCCCCCATGAATTTTAAGGTGACATACAAACCTGACTTGTCATGTTTGAGGGATAAGATTATGTTGAAAAATAATCACTTCAATAAGAGTTTGAATTCATAACCCAATGCTCTAAGGATAATGAGTCCAATTTCCTCTAGATGTTTTGAATGTTATCTCTTGCCTAATTTTTGAATTGGCCATGCAGGTAGAAGCCAATTATATTTGTGCTGTTTTTTAAATTGTTTTATTTTATTGTATAGTTTTAAATTGCTGTTAGCTTTCCAGAATCATGAATTTGAAATAGGCAGCCATAAACATTTAAATCAATCAATCAAATTGGATCATTTGTCCATCATAATCCATTATTCTGTCTCTGAACAGTGATCAAATAGCCACAGAATATTTATGTACTTCCTTGAATGTTCATTCATTCATTCATTTATTCACCACTCACTCACTCACCCATCCATCTGTCTTATATGCTTCCCATCTCACCTGGAGGTGACTCTTTTGCAGCTGATTTATTGCACCCAAAGGTATTTTGTGGCATTTTCAAAATCTAGAAGATGATAGGCATAGCATTGTGAGCCAAACCCTATCCCTTTTGTATGTGCATGCCACATCATCATAAATACAAAAGGGAGAGATCTTGGATTATGATACTGCTTCACAATAAGATTTCAAAGACAGAAAAACATGCATTATTCTTACTCTGTAGTTTACATTATTAACCAGCTAAAATAATGTAACTTTTATAAAAAGAAAAAGAGAACCTAATCACTACTAATTTACTAAACATATATCTTTTAAGTTTACTTTGTTGATCATTAGGCACTTGACTAGAATTGGTCCTTCAAGGGCCATTTGGTGGCATAAGAAAACATCGACGAGCTTCATCCAATTCGCGATTGGAGGAGGAATGGCTAATCAAACAACTTCATTGCAGTGACCCAGTTGTTTGATTATCCATTGTTTCTCCAATTGTGACACCTCACAGTTGGGTTGGGTTCTTACACACACACACACCAGAGGTGGTATTCAGCAGTTTCTGACCAGTTCTGAAGAACTGGTAGTGGAAATGTTGAGTAGTTCGGAGAACAGGCAAATACCACCTCTGATTGAAGATTTTACAATATCCTTCCCCTGCCGTGCCCACCAAGCCATGCCCACAGAACCGGTAGCAATTTTTTTTTTAAACCCCCCCCCCCCCCCCCACACACACTATACATATGAAACACACTTCAAGCAAACACATAACTGATTATAATCCAATGAATTTAAAACTACTGCTACTACTTTCACAAAGTCAAAGCAATATCTTTGCCTTGATTACATTACCACTTAATAAAGATTACAGCAGCCTGTAATTTAATGACTTCATATATTAGAGAATGCCACAATGCCCAGATCACTGATAAAAAATAAATAAAAGTGTTCCAAAAGGACAAACAATCTCTTGTATTCATTTATAAGCAACATCAGGGAAATCTGAATAACAGAATAACAGAGTTGGAAAGAATATTGGAGGTCTTCTAGTCCAGCCCCTTCTGCAGGCAGGAAATATACAATTTCAGACGAATAGTTGTCCAATTTCTTCTTAAAAATCTCCAATTTTGGAGCACCCACAACTTCTGGATGCAAATTGTTCCACTGATTAATTCTTCTGTCAGGAAATTTCTCCTTAGTTTGAGATTGCTTCTTTCCTTGATTAGTTTCCATCACTTGCTTCTTGTCCTGCCTTCAGATGTATTGGAGAATAGGTTGACCTCCTCTTCTTTGTGTCAGCTCTTAAATATTGGAACACTGCCATCATGTCAAGCACCTGGAAAGATTCTCAGTCATCCAGGTCATGGCTGTCCCAAAAGTGTTTTTTCAAAAGGGAACTGGACTTTCTGATTTTTCTTTGAAGAAATTTGCCTCTTTAAAAAAAAGTTGCCTCTTGAAAAAGCACCTTTGGACAACCATGACCTGGATGACTGAGAATCTCCACAGACATTTAGCAATACATTTTGTGATGAACACAATCACAATTTTGTGATGAACACTATTTCCCTTTGAATAGTGAGGGAAAATGAATGGATTTCTTCAAAGAAAAACCAGAAAGTCCAGTTGCCTCTTGAAAAAGCACTTTTGGGACTATCCTATCAAGCACTAGTGCTTCTTTTCATTTTAAGCCCATGTCCCACAGCACCAACGGATGCAAAGAGGATGTAAAACGGAAAAAAAAGCTTGCCATCCATTGGAAAACGCGATGCATCCGTTGTATACTTACTGCGTATGTGTTTCATACGCTCTATCCGTCAAACATCCGTCTACTGCTATTTCATCCGCTCAAAAAGTTTTGAGCTGCACAAAACTTTTTGAGTGGATGAACTTTCTGCCGTGTATGATGTACATCCGCGACACATACGGGCAACAAACGTTCTACGTCTGTTGTCATCCATTCCACGTCCGTTGTATCCTCTCGGCATCCTCTGGCCATCCCCTCAACTCACATCCACTGCAGCTGAAAGCGGAAAGAGGGAGGAAGCGAAAGGTACATGGAACGTCCACACAGCGTTAGTAGCACAGAAATAGAAAGGATGTAAGCAGATGCATCTCATATATAAAGCATTAAAACAGACAAAACGTTTGTATATGGGATGTATCTTGGATATTTAGGATGTCTGGAGTATGCCTAGAGTATGTAGAAGGACACCTAGCGGACAACCGATATTTCATATAAAAAGGGGGAGGAAATCACCTGGATCTCACTATCAGTCCAGCAGCCGTGGTGTACAGACCTCTTCACCCTTGGTCTTGCTCTTCCACATCATCCATTGATCTCCACCATGGATCATTACATACTCCTTATGGTAGCTGCCATCATTCAACACCAGAACCAAGCCCTGTTCAGACTGTTTCACCTTTTCTACGCAAGGAGAAGAAGGAGACGTCCAAGAGCTGTGTGGGTCTGACGATGGATCGGGAGAAGAATGGAGTTTGGACTGTATGACAAGCTGATGGTGGAGATGAGGAATGAAGACACTCGTGCATTCCAGCACTTCATGAGGATGCCTCCAGCCATGTTTGATGAAATTGTAGAGCGTCTGAGGTTGACCAAGCCGAGCACCAACTTCCATCCCAGCCTGGACTGAAGGTGGCACTGACTCTGTGTCACCTGGCCTCTGGAAGCACATACAGAAACATGCAGCATGCCTGGAGGGTGCCACACAACACCATCAGCATTGTGGCCAGAGAATTGGTGCAGGCCATCATCGAAGAATACATGGAGGAGCTCCTCCAGTGTCCCTCCACTGAAGAAGGATGGAAGAAAGTTGCAGAACAGTGGTATCAGAGAGAGAACTTCCCCCACACCGTTGGAGCCATAAATGGGAAGCACGTGGCCTGCAAAGCTCCAGCCAACTCAGGGTCCTCTTATCACAACAACAAGGGCTTCTTCAGTATCATCCTCTTTGCCATGGTTGATGCTGACTACAAGTTCATGTACATTGATGCTTCAAGCAACGGGTCAGCTTCAGATAGCCAGGAATCCAATGCCAGTGACCTCAAGGATGGGCTGGAATGCAACCTCATCATGGGTTTTCCAGATCCAGACGCCCTACCCAATGACACACAAGATGTGCCCTACTTCATCGTGGGTGATGACGCCTTCTCCCTCAGAACCTACCTCATGAAGCCCTACAGTTCCAGATACCTCACCCGTGAAGAGAGGATCTTCAACTACAGGCTGTCCAGGGCAAGACGGGTGGTGAAGAATGCCTTTGGCATCCTGGCCAACAGGTTCCAGGTACTTCTCACCACCATGCAGCATCACCCACAGACTGTGAGAGCATGGTGGAAGCTTGCTGCATCCTCATGCGCACAATCTCATGCACACCCGCTACCCAGTGGTGCAGAACAGGCTCGTGGACCACCAACAAGGCAATGGGGACATGGAGCCTGGTGAATGGAGGCAAGGGCGAAACCTGATCAACACTGTGGATGTACCAGGCCCCAACAGAGCTTCACATGAAGGGAAGAAGCAGCGCAACCTCCTGAAACACTGGTGCAACTCCCCAGCTGGAACAGTGGAGTGGCAAGACAGGATGGTAGATGATTAATGGATGCTTCCTTCAGCCTGTCTGATGAGATTGTGCCATGTATGTTGAGTGGCCCTACAATGAATAGGGCATTAATAAAGAGCTGTGTTTATTTTGAAATGTGTTGATCAATGAATAAATTGTTATTGATAAAAAAGGGCCATATGTGTGGCAGCTGGGAAGGTGGACCATACAGTCCCACTATGCTTGCACTGGAGGTTTATCTTTCCCACAACTATCCTTACCTATCCCACAGCTTATCCCACAGCCTATCCCTTACCCATCCCACAAGTATCCTTACCCATCCCACAGCTATCCTTACCCATCCCACAAGTATCCTTACCCATCCCACAGCTATCCTTACCCATCCCACAAGCATGCAAAGGCTTAATCCTTTTTTCAAAGTTTTCACCAACACTTTATTTAGTAAATAAAATGAACCAAGTGTGTGAAGCAAAGATAACCTTTATGAATAACTGTCTTAAGTAAACTGTATGACTTTATTAAAAAGCAAAATGAACCAAGTAAAGTGTCTTTAAGCAAAGATAAAGTGAACAGGTAACAACTCAGTCTCTGGCACTATTCTCAGTCACTCTGAGTCATGTCCATGGTCTCAGCTGTCGAGCGGCCAGGGACTGTGGATGTGGCTGTGGCTGGAGTGCTGGTCTGAGGCGCCATTGGGGTGCTTGGCCACGAGAGTACAACAGGGGATGGTGTGTTCAGGAAGCTCTCAGAGAGCTGACTCAGTCCCATGAGGTTGAGAGGCCCTTCATCAAGGACCTGGGATGTCAGGCACAGAACTGATGACAGATTTTCTGTTGAGGGGCTTGGCTGTGGGGTGGTGGAAGGAGTGTTGTGGGGCTGTCTGGTCTGCAGCTGGGTCAGGTGAGGCATCTGTGGCATGCAATGTACCTGGGCCTGTACTTGGAAGGGCTGCCTCTGCTGTGGGAAGTCCTGGTACTTGTAGCCTTGTTGGTGAGGGGCTGTTGAAAGCCGTGGAAGGGCTGTGACATTGCCTGGGGTGGAGGAGCAGCCCTGGAGTGGGTCAGAGCAGGTTCAGCTGGGCCTGGAGGGTGGTGCAGCAGTGCTGTGATCTTCTCCTTCATCACCTGGTACTGGGCCTCGGGCAGGTCCATGAGGATCTGGCTCACGTACGTGATGAGGGCTTGCGGTTCGAGGATGGTGTGTCGCTGTGGACCAGCTGAGAGAGAAGATCTGTGCTGGTTTTGATTGTGTCCCTGATGTCCAACAGGACAGTGTGGCTCTGGCCCTCCAGTCTGCCTCTCTGCCTGCTTTCTGTGGAGGTGGAGCTGGGGGTGGGGGTGGGTTGGTCTCTGGCTGCTGCTTCTTCTTGCTCCATTTGAGACAGGGGATCCTCCATGTCCTCCGGCATGAAGAGTGCAGCTGTCGGGGGGGGGGGGTCTCTGCCATGGGGCCCTCCAAAGACACCTGCCTGGACATGGTAGCTGTCTCCTGGCTGGAAGAAGAGTGGCTGTCTGTGGGCTCTCTGAGGGAGAGGGTTGACAGAGGGGCTGCTCCTCGGTGGCGACCTCACCCTTCAGGAAGCTTCACTTGGCCATGACGTACATCTCCCGGTCAGTGAGCGTGACAGCGGCCTGGCCAGATTTCTTAAGGTGCAGCTTGGCATACCAGGTGTGCATGTGCTTCCACCATCCCAGGAGTACATCTGAAGTGTAGCCCAGGCTCTCTGCCTTGTCTCTCCATGCTGCCTGCTTTCTCTTGGTGTTGCGTTAGAGTGGTGTTGTACTCGTTCTCCCTCAGCTATTCCAGCACCTCCTCCTCATGGTCCTCGGAAATGGAGTACTGTTTCCTCTCTCCCTTCTCCTTGCCTTGCCTCTTCCTCCCTCTGGCAGGGGCTTCAGGGCCTTCAGCAGCAGGGCTTTGAGGGCCTTGGGGCTGGTCCACCACAGCAGCAGCAGCAGGAGAAGCACCAGCAGCACCACCAGCAGCAGAAGCAGCAGCAGCAGCAGAAGCACCAGCAGAAGCACCAGCAGATTCAGAGTCAGCGCCAGGGGGTGGGATGGTGGTTCTGTCCTTCTTGCCAGGGCTGGCAGGAGTAGGCACAGGCTTCCTCTTCTTCTCTGACTGATGAACCATGGTGTTCTTTCAAGATGTCTCTGGCAGCAGGAGAAGGCGGAGCTTCGTCTCTGTGCTACAGCTGCGATCTCGGGGCTCTGAGATCGCAGCTGATATTTTCGCCCCTGGTCAGTCCTAACGGACCTAAACCATCCCGTAGAGACGGGGATTGTGAAGGGCACTGTCCCAGGATCCCAGAGATATCGCAAAATCTCTGGTTTGATCCGGGAGAAACCCTTTTGCTGGCAGCGGAAAGGCAGCCTCCAAAGCTGCTGAAGCCGGGACAGCTCCGGAAAGAAAGTGGCTGGAGCGAGTGTGTGTTGGTTGGGTGAGAAACTTCTTTTGTATTGTAAATTGGTTGAGACTTGGAAGGACATCCTGAACAAAGAAGAAATCTGTGACTTTATTTTTGTTTGACTGGAACTGGTTGAGCGGCGTTTTTTAAGTGATGTCAAATTGAGGCTTGGATTCTTTCCTTATTTTTTTTTTTCTGAGGACTTTAATGTGACTTTGTAGGTAACCGGATTGAATTTTCTCTTATATATATTTTTATGCTTCTTTTGATTTTTTTAATTTTCTTTAGGTTAGAGGCTCCCTTTGGTTATTTTTTTTTTCTTCTTGTTTGAGTTTTTTATAAATATTTTTTCTTCTGGCTGGGGGGGGAAAGAGTATTATGAGATGTTGCAACACTGCCAACTAGAGGCT
Source organism: Laticauda colubrina (assembly GCA_015471245.1). Classification (NCBI taxonomy): domain Eukaryota; kingdom Metazoa; phylum Chordata; class Lepidosauria; order Squamata; family Elapidae; genus Laticauda; species Laticauda colubrina. The sequence goes on from BLBF01000018.1 coordinate 30,604,360, forward strand.
TGAAAATATTTTATTTGAACTGGGGAGAAAAATGTATAGGCACTCCTTTTCAAGGACATTTTAATGTGATAAGATAGAGGGAGAACACAGTAAAATATTATTACAGGTGCTTTTCTGGACTCTTATCAATATTTCAACATTTGAGGCTTGGCTTTGAAGCTGCTGGAGAAGAGAGTCATAATAAGAGCCTTGGATAAAGAAATAAAGTGCAGTGTACAGTGCATATATATATATATATATATATATATATATATATATATATATATATACTTGTGAAATTCCTACTCGCCAGCCTTTTTGTAAATTTTAACTCTGGTATTTTTGCTTTTTATTTTAAAGGGAAAGCCTCAGAGTTCTTTCTTTTTTTCTTTGCTTTTTTGCTTCTTCCATCTATGTTTTTGGATCACTTTGTTTTTCTTTTTTGATTATATTTTTTTCTTTTTCTTCTATTTTTTTTTTATGGTGGATTATTTCAATTGGACTAGGGTCTAGAAGAACCTGAAGACCTTCCTTTTTCCTTCCCCCCCCCTTTTTTTTTTTTGGTTTTGGGCTTTTTATTATTGGATTTTTTTATTTATTTATTTATTTTTTGGACTATAATTGGCTACTTTATCAGCTGGATTGAAAGTCAAAGAGAATCTGAAATTTTGGAAGCATTAAAATGAGCAGGAAACCAAAATCATTCGGCATTTCTGCTTCTACCTCTGCTTCCCCACCATCTGAAGGACAACATTTAATTCAGACAATGTTGAAGCAAGATAAAGAACAAGAAAAAGTAAATTTACAGATGATTATGCAAGGAATCCAAGATATTAAGATAAAAATAGATGCTATTGAACAAAGAATAGAGAAGACTGATGAAAAAGTGGAAAATATTAAACAAATGATGGGGAAGTATGAGGAGAGATTCCAAAAAATTGAGGAAGAAGGAAAACAAAGAGAGGAGAAGATTGGAAATATTGACTCTAGATTAACAGTGGTAGAACAAGAAAAAAATGGGATGTTGAGGTGGGAGATGGAAAGGTCAGAATTTTATCTTAGATTCCAAAATATAGAAGAGGAAAAAGGAGAAAATTTGGTTGCGATAATGATAGAAATGTTGGCAGATGTTCTGGAAATTACAGAGGAAAAGATGATGGATGGGGTAGATGAAGCATATTGAGTTTATACAAGATATGCGATGAGAAATAAATTACCAAAGGAAGTCCATATTAGATTCACCAAAAAATCCATCAAAACACAAATATTACAAGTGGTAAGAGAGAAAACATTGAAATATAAAGGCAAAGAGATTGTGGTTTTAAAACAAATACCTAGAAGAGTGAGAGAGATGAGAAGAGAATACCGATTTCTGACCAAAATGCTACTGGAAAATGAAGTGAACTATAGATGGCTGATACCAGAAGGACTAATCTTTACGTGGGAAGAGCAGAGACATAGAATTGATTCGATTGAAAAAGCAGAACTTTTCTACGCAGAATTTTTTGGAAGAAGAAGAGAGGAGGCAGAGAAAGAGGTCTCATTAATTGAGTTTCAGGAGGAACAACTGGAGATTGAAAAAGAGAAAGAAGTTATAGGTGGACAGGTAGACAGTAAAGAACAACGTGAAGTGAGAGCTACGAGAGCTGTTAGACCTAAATATAAAGCATAATCATGGAAGAAAAAAAACTGATTACAATGAATATAAATGGACTTAACTCAGCTGTTAAAAGAAGGAAAACCTTTCATAAATTAGAGAAATTAAAATTTGATATAATTTGCTTACAAGAAGTTCATATTAAAAAACAATACGAGAAATTGTTAGTACAGCCAAAATTAGGGAAAATATTTACTTCTTTGATTCAGTGTAAGAAAAGAGGAGTGGTTCTCTACTTTAAAGAGGATATCCCAGCAAAACTGATTTACACGGATGAAGACGGAAGAGTATTAATGGTGGAAATAATGGACAATAAGAGAAAAATACTCCTGATTGCAATTTATGCTCCGAATGATAAACAAGAAGAGTTTTATAAAAAACTACATATGGAAATAATTAGACTGGACTATGTTAATATAATTATGATGGGAGACTTTAATGGAATTGTGGACAATAAATTGGACTATATAACAACAACAACAAAACAAAATAGAAAGGTTCTCCCTAAATCTTTTTTTAAAATGACAGATGAATTAACCTTAAAAGATATTTGGAGAGAAAGAAATGTCAAAGCTAAACAATATACTTTTTACTCTAATAGACATTTATCATGGTCCAGATTAGATATGATTTGGATCTCATCAGAATTAATATCCATTATTCAAGAAACAAGTATTGAAATAAGTACTTGGGCAGACCATAGTCCAATGACAATTAAATGGAAGGGACAAAAAAAAAAGATCGAGATGGACATTAAACAATACTATTTTAAAGGAGAAAGACTTTATACAATGGATGGAGAAGGAATTGGTTTTTTTCTTTAAAGAAAATAAAAAAGAAGATACTTCAATACAGAATTTTTGGGATACAATGAAGGCATATGCTAGAGGTTTGATAAAAGATTATACAAGAAAAAAGAATATTAGGAAAAGACAAGCCTCCAAGACCTTGGAAGATAAATATAAAAGACTTGAAAAAGAACTACAGAAAATGCCACAGAAAAAAGGTATTAAATTGAAACTGGATGTAGTTAAGCATAAAATGGAATTAATAGAGAAAGAAGAACTGGCACAGAAAATTAGAAATTCTCAACAGAATTATTTTGAAGATGCAAATAAACCAGGTAGATGGCTAGCATATAAACTGAGAAAGGAGAAGGAATCAAGAAAAATATTGAAACTAATAGATGATCAAGGCCAAGTTTGTTGTGGTAATAAGGAGAAAAAGGAAATTATTCGAGATTTCTATGGGCAACTATATAAACAAGAGAATATTGATGAGGAAAAAATTAAACAGTATTTACAGAATGTTAACTTACCGAAGATACCTAAAGAGACTGAAGAAATGTTAGAAAGTGATATAACAATGATGGAATTAAATGAAGCATTTAAGAGACAAAATAATGGGAAAGCACCAGGTCCAGATGGGCTTCCGGCAGAATTCTATAAAAAATTTCAAGAATCATTGAACATCCCATTGTTAGAAGTTATGAATGAAGTTATGTTAAAGAAGATGACACCCAAAACATGGTCAGAGGCTTATATTACACTTATTCTAAAAGAAGAGGCTGACCCATTGCAAATTAAGAATTATAGACCTATTTCCTTATTGAATGCAGATTATAAAATCTTTGCTTCAATTTTAGCAGAAAGACTGAAAAAATATTTAAATAATTTTATTCACCCAGATCAAAATGGATTTCTGCCAAAGAGACAAATTAGAGACAATATGAGAGTAATCTTGGATACTTTGGAATATTATGAGGCTCATCCTGAGAAGCAAATGGCTTTGATATTCCTAGATGCTCAAAAGGCATTTGACAACGTGAACTGGAGATTTATGTTATTACTATTGGAACAGATGGGTTTTGCCAGAAAATTTATTCAAGCAATAGAAGCCATATATAATAAACAGACAGCAAAGGTAATGATGGAGGGAGAATTTACAGATCTTATTAATATAAGAAAAGGCACAAGACAAGGGTGTCCCTTATCTCCTTTGTTATTCGTATTGACTTTGGAAGTGTTGAATAGAAATATTAGGGATGACAAAAGTATAAAAGAAATGAAAATTAAAAAGGAAGAATTCAAACTACAAGCTTTTGCTGACGATTTAGCTTTTATTCTGGAAGACCCGTTAGAAACCGCTCTAAAGTTATTGGAAAAGATAGAGACATATGGTGAGATGGCTGGCTTGAAAATAAATAAAGATAAAACAAAGATTCTGACAAAAAACATGTTACTGAGACAAAGAGAAGAACTGACAGATCTTTTGAAAATCCAAGTTACAAATAAGGTTAAGTATCTGGGGATATATTTGACAGCAAGATGTAGCACATTAAAAGAGAATAATTATATTAAACTCAAACAACAGATAATTACAGACTTGAAGAAATGGGAAAACTTGCAATTGTCATTAATAGGGAGAATTTCAACAATTAAGATGAATATTTTACCCAGAATTTTATTTCTCTTTCAAACAATACCAATTAGACTTGGAAAAGAATATTTTGAAGATTTAAATAAAATCATGTTGAAGTTTATATGGCAAGGTAAAAGAGCGAGAATAAAGTTAAAGCTTTTGCAAGATGCTAGAATTAGAGGAGGTTTTGGCCTGCCTAATTGGGAACTGTATTATCAAGCTGCAAGTTTGATGTGGGTCAAAGAATGGATAACATTAAGAAAGCATAGATTGTTGACATTAGAAGGACATGATTTACTGTTGGGCTGGCATGCTTTTTTATGGTACAAGGGAACTAAAACACAGGGGTATTTCAGAAGACATTATATACGGGAGTCTTTGTGGTTAAATTGGGAGAAGATAAAAAAACAATGTTATTTGAAAATTCCAGTTTGGTTATCGACTATTGAAGCATTTTCCTATCCTATGATCTATAAAAAGGAACAAACAGTTAGATATGGGGAATTGTTGGATGAAAAGGGTGGACTTAAATCGATCCAAAACTTAGAGGAACAAGGTATAAGGATGAATTGGTTTTCATATGCGCAAATACACTCAAGATATGATGAAGATTTTAAAACGGAAGGATTCTATGATAAACAGACTGATTTAGATAAGATATTGATGGGTACTGATGAGAAAGTGATTAAAAAATTATATGGTTATTTATTGGGAATTAAGTTAGAGGAAGAACAAGTTAAAGAAACTATGATTGCTTGGGGGAAGAATTTTGGATATGGGATTGATTTAGAGAAATGGCAAAAATTGTGGTCTCAAAACTATAAAATGACAATGTCAACAGCATATAAAGAAAACTTGTATAAGATGTTTTACAGGTGACACTTCCCCCCGACAAGAATAGCAAGAATGTTCAAGAACAAATCTGAAAAATGTTGGAAATGTCATCAGATACCTGGCTCATACTATCATATGTGGTGGACTTGTGAGGATGCCAGAAAATATTGGACTAAAATTCACATGTGGTTGGAAAAAATGACAAAGAAACACATAGACTTGAAACCAGAGATCTTTTTATTGGGAATTTTACCTGATACATATTATAAAGACTTGAAATATTTGATTGTAAATGTATTAACAGCGGCTAGGATTGTATTTGCTAAAAATTGGAAGAATGAGAAAATACCATTACAGGAAGAAATTATTAAGAAAATATTGGAATGTGCTGAGATGAGTAGATTGACATTTGAAATTAGAGAGCAAGAAGATAAACAATTTTATGAAATTTGGGATCTTTTTTATCAATGGCTAGATGATAAAATACGATAATAGAACATTAATACTATATCTATAAAGGGTTTTTAGGATTGATTTGTTATGATTATATGATTTGTTATAGAATAAACTGTTTAAAGTATTGTTATCTCACAAAGCATGAATGATTAAAAGTATAGTCAAAAATTTTTTTTCTTTTTTTTAGTAATATTAGGATATGGATTGACAATATGAATTGTTATGCAATATAACTGTAACTGAGACTACAAAATGAATGCACAAAACTGATGAACCAACCGACACACCGGAAGTATATATGAGAGCAGATGTTTTTAATGTTTTGTATGTCATGTGTGTTTGTAGAAAATTAATAAAATTCTTTTCAAAAAAAAAAAAAAGATGTCTCTGGCAGCAGGTCTTTCCTCTGAATGCTGACTGCTTACGAGCTGCATCCTTTTATAACCATGGAGCTGACGCAATTCATCCTCTCTGCATGCACAGTGAACGCTTTGCATCCGCTACACATCTGCTATGCATCCTATAGGCATCCGTGATGCATCCGCGTCATCCGCTACGCATCCACTACGCATCCGCTATCCACTATGCATCTTATAGGCGTCCGTGATGCATCCGCGTCATCCGCTATGCATTCGCTCCTTCCGCTATGCGTCCGCTTTGTCTTCTCCCCTGGAAGCCCTGCGGATGCATCACCCGCTTCCATCTGCTAGGCTTCCTACGAACATCCACTTTACATCCCCGCTACATCCTCCCCACGTCCGTTCCTTTCCATTCTTTTCCATTCTTTTCCGTTCTATTTATGCAAATTTGGGGCACTTTTGAGAGCGGATAACAATGGATGGAGCCCCCCCCAAAATTTTGCTCATCCGCTGTGTCCTTTTTGCATCCGTCGGCCAATGTGACCTAGCCTTAACAACCAATCATTCAGCTATTCCCGGTTGCTTTTTTAACAGCAGAATACATCACTAAATCATAGGTAAATTTAAATATTCATAGAGGAGACATCATCCGCTTCTGTCCGCTTCCATCCGCTAGGCTTCCTACGAACATCCGCTTAACATCCTCGCTACGTACTACCCCCGTCCGTTCCTTTCCGTTGTTTTCCGTTCTGTTTATGCAAATTTTCACCACTTTTGAGAGTGGATAACAACGGATGGAGCCACCCCCGAAATTTTGCTCATCCGCTGTGTCCTTTTTGCATATGTTTTGTATCTGTTGGCCAGTATGACCTAACCTTTAGTAGACATATGCAATTCCTGTAACTGTTCTTTGTATATTTTAACCTTCAATCCCCTAATAATCTTTGTGGTCTTCTTTGTTCTTTTTCTAGAGTGTCAACATTGTTTGATATCGTGGCAACCAGGGGTGGGATTCAAATTTTTTAACAACCGGTTCTGTGGGTATGGCTTAGTTGGTTGGCATGGCCTGGTGGTCATGTGACTGGGTGGATGTGGCTTGGTGGTCATGCTATTGGCTGGGCGTGGTTAATTCAATATCACTCACATTGAGGCACGGATCTCCTTGCCTGGCCTCTCATGACTGTGGGGATGCTGCAACAGTCGTAAGTGTGAAAAACAGTCAAAAGTCACTTTTTTCAGTGCCATTGTAACTTTGAATGGTCACTCACACAAGCAAAGTACCAGCAAAGAAAGGGAAAAAATCTCCAGAGACCTTCCTGAGACAGGAAGTCTAGTCCTGCCAAGAATGTAATAAAGGTTAACGGAGAGGCAGTTTCTGTAAGCAACACCAGAATTTTTCCTTCCTGCTGTCCTTACAGGATTAGGCCAGTAATTTCTTCTAACAACCAGTTCTCCAAACTACTTCGAATGTTAACAACCGGTTTTAGAAAATAGGTGCAAACTGGTAGAATCCCACCCCTGGTGGCAACCAAAACTGGATGCAGTATTTCAAGTGTGGTACTTACTAAGTGGTATGAAGTTGTATTAACACTTCACATTATCTTGATTCTATCCCTCTGTTAATGCAGCCTAAGACTCTATTTTGGCACTTCAGCACACTGCTGGCTCATATTTAAGTGACTGTCCACTAGGATTCCAAGTTCCCTCTCCCAGTTACAACTGTTGAGCCAGGTACCACCTATGCTACACCTATGCATTTGGTTTTCCTTGCCTAAATGTAGAACCTTACTTTTTCTCACTACTGAATTTCATTTTGTTAGATAGCTATTTTTCCAAAAATTGTGCAGTTAACCCTTGTCATGGAGACCCCCAATTTCATTTGTTCATAAAGAACCACTGTTTGGATCTTAGCCATTCAAAAGATCCTCAAGACAAGAGCCCTGAAGAATACAAAGAGCAAAAAGCTGGGCATTTTCAAAATATATCACTGAATATTTTCCACATCTTGGAGTTCCCATAAGAAAAATAAATCAAATTTTAAAACAAAAAATTGGAAAAAAATGTGCCTGAATCCATCATACTCATAACTCAGTTAAATCATTGTCCTACCATTTTCCACCTCGAATTGCCTGCAGGATTCCATCTGCTATACCTAGTGTTCTAGAACCAAGCAAGCTTTCAGTGTGTACACTAAGATGCTTCATTCACACTAACTCCCAAGATGGATGAGTTTTATTTACTGGGTAAGTACAGAGCTGCAGCAATGGTTAGTAGCAGCTTCTTGCTTGATACCCAACTTATCAGCAGTCACATCCATTCTTTCCCCTCCTCCATTAGACAGTTTATCCAGATGCTGCAGCAGCATTTTATACAGGAATCAAATTCCCATTCAGAAGAACAGACTTGACAAAAGATGGACATTATTTTAAATGTCTGAAAATGCATCGCCTGATGTGACGATAGGCTGTGTGCAGTCAGGATGGCAGATGGAGTGATTGATCTACAGTGACACTTGGCAGGAAGCAGAGGAAATGTTTATATGTGGGGACATCATTGGATCAGGACAGGCCATTTTTCCTGGGCCAGATACTTTTGTTGGATGAAGGGAGGCATATAAGAACAGGCTACAATCAATAGGACAAAGTGTGGGAAGCTCAGGATGCCAAGTTTTTAGCAGCTGCACAGAAATGAGAAGAAATACCATCATGTATTTTGGAAGGACAATCACTTACACTGGGACAAGCATCTTCTCCTTGTTGTCCCACCAGGATGTATAAGGTATCATTCTTCTCCAGTGGAAATATTCCCACAACATTCACACCATGTGATCTCATCATGCTGTTTTTCCCTTTTCCACCAGCTGCTCCATAGCCTGAGATGCTGCAGGTAAACAAATAACAAAACAGAAAAAAGGCAAAAAGTCATAGGAGAAATCCAACCAGAATTATTTATACTGGCCAAAGAATAACCTAGTACAGATTTTGTTTCCAGGGTCTGTCATTTTCTAAGCCTTACATTTGCTTGACAACTAAGTGATATTTCTTTGCTCTATCTTGGTCACAGGTTTAACTAGCCCAGAATCTAAACTCCTTCAAGATGATCAGAAGCTGACAAAGGAGTTGCTGAAAAAATTGGCTCCCTAGCTCCAAATAGCTCATATAGTAGGGGGAGTTTTTGGAATCTGATCTGATGGTGCTCATGTGTCACTTTCCATAACCCAAGCTATCATTCTTTAATAAGGCATCAATTGACACATGAGAGGACATGATGGCCATGAGATAGGAGCTCCTGAACAGATGCTAGGAGGAGCAGGAGGCATTGAGCTGATTTTCAGCAGGAAACTGTAATGGCTAATGAGGTGCGCTATTCAGCAAGGCAAGCTGGCAGGGCTAATTGGCAGCAATTAAGGGCCATATTTTTCTGTGTAAGAGTAGATTTTGCATATGAGCAATAAAGTCAGGAACCCAGAGAGATGCTCTTAGTGCCTCATTCAGCAGCTGTAAAAGAAGAACAGTTAGCTTCAGGTTACAACTCTACATATTTGTTAAAGTTCATAGCTACAAAGAGGGAATTTGTTCTGCTATAGATAATGCATGGCAAATTTGCACAGCTCCTATAGTGCCAATTATCATCTTGTTGGGATGAATGACAGTAGTTGAAGCAGCAAGAAAGTGTACAATGGTGTTTTTGATAATATCTGTGGATACAAAAATGGGGATTTGTTTTGCAAAAGAAATCCATGCTTGCTGCATTATTATAATTTTGAGGGACACTAAATCATGCCGTAAGAAGCCAATGGATGGTCTTTTCTATGACTTGGGTTGGACTGACTGCTATAGAATTTGAGGGGTTCTGAGAAATGTAGATAGAAAATATTAACAAATTGACATCTTCATCTTCTTTTCCCTTGGATTGATTGCATATATTTCTTTAAAAATTTTTTTTTATTGATTTTAAGACAAATATAAACAAACATAACATAAAAACATAAACCATCTTCCATATATATACATAAGTGTGCCGGTTGATTTACATATTATTTTGTGCAACCATTTCATAGTCTTCAATTGCAATTACATTGTATATCCTCTCATACTTTCAATCAAATATCAAATACATTAATATCTTTATTAATTAATCATTGACTATACTTTTATTCTTTCATGTTTTACAAAATAATCATATTTTATTTAGTTTATTTTATAACAATTCTTATTATTCTCCCAGATTTATCCTAGAATCATTTGGTAAATATAATTAAAAAAAGAAAAAAGAAAAAGAAATATCTTTATATGTTTATTATTTTCAAAGAATCTACATATTCCATTACTATATTTTATTATCTAACCACTAATAGAATAGATCCCAAACTTTGTAAAATTGTTTATTATGTTGTTCTCAAATTTCAAATGTCAGTCTACTCATTTCAGTACATTTCAATATTTTCTTAACGATCTCCTCCTGTAATGGTATCTTCTCATTTTTCTAGTTTTTAGCAAATACAATTCTACCTGCTGTTAATACATTTACAATCAGATATTTCAAATCTTTACTATATATTTCAGGCAAAATTCCCAATAAAAAAATCTCTGGTTTCAAATCTATATGCCTATATGTCATTTTTTCCAGCCACATGTGGATTTTAGTCCAATATTTTTTAGCATCCGGGCATGTCCACCACATATGGTAATATGAGCCAGGTGTCTGATGTCATTTCCAACACATTTTGGACTTATTCTTGAACATCCTTGCTATTCTTGTCAGGGGAAAGTGCCACCTGTAAAACATCTTATACAAATTTTCTTTATATGCTGTTGACATTGTCATTTTATAATTTTGAGACCATAATTTTTGTCATTTCTCTAAATCAATCCCATATCCAAAATTCTTCCCCCAAGCAATCATAGTTTCTTGAACTTGTTCTTCTTCTAATTTAATTTCTAATAAATATCCACATAATTTTTAAATCACCTTTTCCTTAGCACTGTCAAAATCTTATCTAAATCGGACAATTTATTATAAAAACCTTCTGTTTTAAAATCTTTATCATACCTTGATTGTATTTGCGCATATGAAAACCAATTCATCTTTATACCTGGCTCCTCTAATTTTTGCATAGATTTAAAAGTTCACCCTTTTCATTCAGTATTTCACCATATCTAACTGTTTGTTCCTTTTTGTATATTATAGGATAAGAAAATGCCTCAATAGTCGATAACCAGAATTTTCAAATAACATTGTCTTTTAGTCTTCTCCCAATTTAACTACAGAGACTCCCAAAAATAATGTCTTCGAAAGTACCCCTGTGTTTTCGTTCCTTTATACCATAAAAAAGCATGCCACCCCAACAGCAGATCATGTCCTTATAAGGTCAACAATCTAGTATTTCTTAATGTTATCCATTCCTTTACCCACATCAATTTCGTAGCTTGATAGTACAATTCCCAATTAGGCAAGCCAAATCCTTCTCTTATTCTAGCATCTTGCAAAAGTTTTAACTTTCTTCTCGCCTTCTTACCTTGCCATATATATTTCAACATGATTTTATTTAATCTTCAAAATAATCTTTTCCAAGCCTTATTGGAATTGTTTGAAACAAATATAAAATTCTATTTTATTCATATATATTCATCTTGATTGTTAATATTCTCTCTTAGTGACAGTTGTAAACTTTCCCATTTCACCAGATCTAGCGCTATCTGCTGCTTAAGTTTAATATAATTATTCTCTTTTAATGTACTGCATGTTATTGTCAAGTATATCCCCAAGTATTTAATCTTATTTGTGACCTGGATTTTCAATAGGTCTGCTAATTCTTCCTTTTGTCTTGATAACATGTTCTTTGTCAAAATCTTTGTCTTATCTTTATTTATTTTCAAGCCAGCCACCTTTCCATATGTCTCTATCTTTTCCATCAATTTTGGTGCTGTTTCTAATGGATCTTCTAAGATGAAAACCAAATCATCTGCAAATGCTTGCAATTTAAATTCTTCCTTTTTAATTTTCATCCCTTTTATGTCCTTTTCTTCTCTAATATTTCTGTTTAACACTTCCAAGGTTAACACAAACAACAAAGGTGACAGTGGGCACCCTTGTCTTGTTCCTTTTCTTATATCAATAGAGTCTGTCAATTCTCCCTCTATCATTACCTTTGCTGTTTGCTTATGATATATAGCTTTTATTGCTTGAGTAATTTTTTTTAGTAAAGTCCATCTGTTCCAGCAGTAACAACATGAATTGCCAGTTCACATTATCAAATGCCTTCTGTGCATCTAGAAATATCAAAGCCATTTGTTTTTCAGGATGAGCCTCATAGTATTCCAGAGTGTCCAAAATTACTCTCATATTGTCTTTAATTTGTTTCTTTGGCAGAAATCCATTTTGATTAGGATGAATAAAACTGTTTAAATATTTTTTAAGTCTTTCTGCCAATATTGAAGCAAAAATTTTACAGTCGGCATTTAGTAAAGAAATAAGTCTGTAGTTCTTAATTGGTAATAAATCGGCCTCTTCTTTTGGAATAAGTGTAATATAAGCTTCTAACCATGTTTATGTATCCTCTTCTTTAACATAACTTCATTCATGACTTCTAAGAATGGAAGATTCAACGATTCTTGTAATGTTTTATACAATTCTGCTGGAAGTCCATCTGGGCCTGGCGCCTTTCAATTATTTTGCTTTTTAAGTGCTTCAGTTAACTCCATCATCGTTATATTGCTTTCTAATATTGTTTCAATCTCTTTAGGTTTTTGGGGTAGATTAGCATTCTGTAAATACTTTTTGACTCTTTCCTCATCAGTATTCTCTTGTGTGTATAATTTCTCATAATAGTCTCATATGATATAATAACAAACTTGGCCTTGTTCATTTATTAGTTGCAATATTTTCCTTGATTCTTTCTCCTTTCTCAATTTATATGCTAGCCATCTTCCTGGTTTATTTGCATCTTCAAAATAGTTCTGTTTAGCACCTCTAATTTTTTGTGCTAGCTCTTCTTTTTCTATTAAACCCATTTTATGTTTAATTATATCCATTTTTACCTTGGTATCCTTTTTCTGTGGCATTTTCTGTAACTCTTTTTCAAGTCATTTATATCATCCTCTAATGCTTTAGTCCTTTCATGGTATTTCTTTTCATGGTATTTCATGGTATCTTTTTCCTTGTATCGTCTATTATCAAGCCTCTGGCATATGCCTTCATTGTATCCCATATATTCTGGATTGATGTATCTTCTTTTTTGTTTTCTCTAAAGAAAAGAGCCAGTTCCTCTCCATCCACTGTATAAAGTTTTTTTTCCTTTAAAATAGTATTATTTAACGTTCATCTAGATCTTCTTCTTTGTCCTTTCCATTTAATTGTCACTGGATTGTGATCTGCCCAAGTACTTGTTTCGATATTTACTTCTTGAATATTAGTTAACAGTTCTGTTGATGTCCATATCATATCTATTCTGGACCATGATAAATGTCTATTTGAATAGAAAGTGTATTGTTTAGTTTCAGCATTTCTTTGTCTCCATGTATCTTTTCAGTTTATTTCGTCCACCATTTAAAAAAAAGATTTAGGGAGAGTCTTTCTGTTTTACTTTGTTGTTTTCTATGCTGTATAATCCAGTTTATTGTCTACAATTCCATTGAAATCTCCCCTCAAAACTATATTGGCATTGTCCAGTTCAATTATTTTCATGTGTAATTTTTTGTTAATTCTTCTTGATTGTCATTTGGGGCATAAATTGCAATCAGTAGTGTTTTTATATTATTGTGTTTTATTATTTATTATTATATTATATTTATTATTGTTATTTATTATTTCCACCATTAGTATTCTTCCCTCATCGTCAATATATATCAATTTCATTGGGATAATATCTTTAATATACAAGACCACTCCTCTTTGCTTGAATTGTGTCAAAGAGGTAAATATTCTCCTTAATTTTGGCTGTCTCAGCAATTGTTCATGTTGCTTTTTGATGTGTACTTCTTGTAGACAAATTATATCAAATTTTAATTTCTCTAATTTATGAAAAAAATTTCCTTCTTTTAACAGCTGAATTAAGTCCATTTACATTGATTGTAATTACTTTTTTTTCTTCCACAATTAAGAGATTTAACAGATCTCATCAGTCTTAGTTCGTGTTGTTCCTTGGCCTCCTCCTTTCCACCTACTGCACTTTCTTCTTTTCCAGTCATCATTTGGTAGTCCTCTTGGAATTTAATTGGTAAAATTTCTTTTTCTGCCTCTTTCTCCTATTTAAAAAATTCTGTGTAAAATGATTCAGCTTTTTCAATTGAATCAATTCTGTATCTCTGTTCTTGCCATGTGAACATTAAACCTTCTGAAATCAGCCATCTATAATTCACCTCTTTTTTAAGTAGTAATTTGGTCAGGAATCGGTATTCTCTTCTCATCTCTCTCACTCTTCTGGGTACTTGTTTCAAGACCACAATCTCCTTATCCTTGTATTTCAATGTTTTCTCTCTTGCCACTTGCAGTATTTTCATTTTAATGGCTTTCTTTGTGAATCTGATATGAACTTCTCTTGGTAAACTATTTCTCATCGCATATCTTGTAAAGACTCAATAAACCTCATCTATTCCATCCAGGATTGATTGCATGTATTTCACTGAGTTCTATTTAATCTAATTTTTCCTGTAAAGCATTTACCAGAGCAACATAGAACAAAAAAAGCTATTTAAAAATACATAGAAAATTAATTTCCATTCTGTTGTCACCATTAAATAGCAGGAATAAAATTAGTAACAGAACAGGCTATAGTACTAAAATTAAAATTAAAAGTTAACAAATGTGAAAGAATTAAAAAAAATGTATCCTGATGAAAAAAATAAAAAAAGAATGGATCCCAGGCACCCAGTATCTTCTTGCATTTCAAAAGTGAAGGTTTGCTGCTAAAGCCCCTGTCACACTGCACCAACGGATGGAAAGAGGATGTAAAACGGAGAAAAATACTTGCCATCCGTTGGTTAACGCGATGCTTCCGTTCTGTAATCACTGCCTCTGTTTTGCTTCCTCTTTATCCATCCAGCATCCGTCTATTGACATCTCATCTGCTGAAAAAGTTTTGAGCTGCTCAAAACTTTCTGAGGGGAAAATGTATCCAACGCGTCCGTTCAGCATCCGCTAGGCATATGGGGGACATCCGTTCTGCATCCGTTGTTATCCATTACGTGTCCGCTACATCCTCTAGGCATCCGCTGCGCATCCGTGCAACTCGCATCCACTCCAGTGGTAAACAGACACAGGGAGAAAGCGGAACGGACGTGGAACGGACGCGCAGCCTTAGTAGCACGGACAGAGAAAGGATGAAAGCGGATGCACCACGCAGAGAAAGCATTTAAAATGGAAAAAACGTTCGCAGAGAGGACCTATCTCGGATATTAAGGATGTCTAGAGGATGCCTAGAGGATGAAAAAGGACACATAGGGGAAAACCTATATTGCCCATAAAAAGGGGGAGCAACTCACCTGGATCTCACTTTCAGACCAGCAGCCCAGCTGTGCAGACCTCTGCAGCCTTCATCTGCCTCTTGCACTTCCACAGCATCCAGTCATGTCCACCATGGATCATAACAAACTCCTTTTGGTAGCCACCATCGTTCTGTAACAGTGCGAAGCCATCTACAGGCTCTGTGAACTCTACTAAGGGAAGAAAAGGAGGCAGCCAAGAAGCGTCTGGGTCCAAAGATGGATCGGGAGAAGAGCAGAGTACGGACTGTACAACAAGCTGATGGTGGAGCTCAGGAACGAAGACGCTCGTGCATTCCAAAACTTCATGAGGATTCCTCCAGCCATGTTTGACAAAATTGTGGAGCGGCTGACACCCAGGTTGACCAAGCAGAGCACCAACTTCCGGTCCAGCCTGGACCCTGGGCTCAAGGTGGCACTTACTCTGCACCACCTGGCCTCAGGGACCACCTACAGGAGCATGCAGCATGGCTGGAGGGTGCCACACAACACCATCAGCATTGTGGTCAGAGAAGTGGTGCAGGCCATCATCGAAGAATACATGGAGGAGCTCCTCCAGTGCCCCCCCACTGAAGAAGGATGGAAGAAAGTTGCAGAGCAGTGGTATCAGAGGTGGAACTTCCCACACACTGTTGGAACCATAGATGGCAAGCACGTGGCCTGCAAAGCACCAGCCAAGTCGGGGTCCACTCATTTCAACTACAAGGGCTTCTTCAGCATTGTCCTCTTCGCCATGGTCGATGCTGACTACAAGTTCATGTATATCAATGCTTCAGGCAACGGGTCAGCTTCAGATGCCCAGGTATACAACGCCAGTGACCTCAAGGGTGGGCTGGAACACAACCTCATCATGGGCTTCCCACATCCAGACCCCCTGCCCAACGACACACAAGATGTGCCCTACTTCATCGTGGGGGATGACGCCTTCTCCCTCAGAACCTACCTCATGAAGCCCTACACCTCCAGATGCCTCACCCATGAAGAGAGGATCTTCAACTACAGGCTGTCCAGGGCAAGACGGGTGGTGGAGAATGCCTTTGGCATCCTGGCCAACAGGTTCCAGGTACTTCTCACCACCATGCAGCATAGCCCAGAGACGATGAGGAGAATCGTGGAAGATTGCTGCATCCTGCACAATCTCATGCGCACCCGCTACCCAGTCTTGCAGAACAGGCTCGTGGACCTCCAACAAGGCAATGGGGACATGGAGCCTGGGGAATGGAGGCAAGGGCAAAACCTGATAGACACTGAGGATGTGCAAGGCCCCAACAGAGCCTCACGTGAAGGGAAGAAGCAGTGCAACCTCCTGAAACACTGGTGCAACTCCCCAGCTGGAGCAGTGGAGTGGCAAGAAAGGATGATAGATAATTAATGGATATTTCCTTCAGCCTGTCTCATCACACTGATGAGATTGTGCCATGTATGTTGGGTGGGCCTACAATGAACAGGGCATTTAATGAAGAGTTGTGTTTATGTTGACATGTGTGGATCAATGATTACATTAGTATTGATAATGAAGGGCCATAGGTGTGGCACCTGGCAGGGTGGACCATACAGTTCCTCTATGCTTGCACTGGAGGTTTATGTATCCCACAGCTATTACCCATCCCAAATGTATCCCTGCCCATCCAACAGGTATCCCTGCCCATCCCACAGATATTACCCATCCCAAAGTTATCCCTGCCCATCCCACAGCTATTACCCATCCCAAAGGTATCCCTGCTCATCCCACTGCTATTCTTTCCCATTCCACAAGCGTGCAAAGGCTTAAACCATTTCCATATAATGCTTGCACTGGAGGTTTATCTATCCCACTGCTATCCTAACCCATCCCACAGCTATTACCCATCCCACAGGTATCCTAACCCATCCCAAAGCTATCCTTACCCATCCCACAAGCATGCAAAGGCTTAAACCATTTCTAAAAGTTTCCAGCAAGACTTTATTAAAAAAAAGAAATGAAGCAAGTGTGTGGATCAAAAATAGACTTTATTAACAACAAGCTAAAGACAAAAATGAGTCTCTGGCACTCCTCTTGGTCGCTCAGTCTCAGGGGTGAAGGGTCCAGGTGCTGTGGAGGTGGCTGGTGCTGGAGTGCTTGTCATCAGCTCCTCCAGAAGCAGAAGCAGCAGAAGCGCCAGCCCCAGAAGAGCGAGCCCGTGCTGCAGAAGCCCCAGCAGAACCAGAGTGAGGGCCAGGGGGCAGGATGGTAGCCCTGTCCCTCTTGCAAAGGCTGGCAGCAGATGGTTGAGGCTTGCTGTGCTTCCACATGGTTGTGGGATTGCTGGCTGGCAGGGAGGCTGGCAGGAACCAAGGCTGGCAGGGAGGCTGGCAGGGAGGCTGGCACCAAGGCTGACAGGAAGGCTGGCAGGCAGGCAGCAAGGCTGGCAGGAAGGCTGGCTGGCAGGCAGGCACCAAGGCTGGCAGGAAGGCTGGCACCAAGGCAGGTACCAAGGCTTGCAGGGAGGCAGGCAGCAAGGCTGGCAGAAAGGCTGGCAGGCAGCCAGGCACCAAGGCTGGCAGGGAGACATGAACCAAGCCTGGCAGGAAGTCAGGCAGCAAGGCTGGCAGGCAGACCGGATGGCAGCAAGGCTTGCAGGCAGGCTGGCAGCAAGGCTGGCAGCAAGGCTTGCAGACAGACATGCAGGCAGGGCAGGCAAGGCAGCCAATCTGTCCGGCAGCAGGTCTTACCTCTGAATGGCGACCTGCTTCTGAGCTGCTTCCATTATATCCACGGGGCTGACGCAATGCATCCCCCCCGCATGCTCAATTAATGCCAGGCATCCGTTCGGCTTCCGCTGTGCATCCGCTTCATCCGTTTGGCGTCCGCTCTGCATCCGCTGTATCCGTTCCGCGTCCGCTTTGCTGCGGTCCCCCAGAAGCCTAGTGGATGCGCCATCTGCTCTCATCCGCTTCCATCCACTGGGCTTCCGTTCCGCATTCGCTTTGCATCCGCCCTGCGTCCTCCCCGAGTCCGTGTTATCAGCTCTGGTTATGTAAATTTTTGCCCCTTTTGAGAGTGGATAACAACGGATGGAACATTTTGCTCGTCCGTTTTGTCCTTTTTGCATCCGTTGGGCAGTGTGACATGGGCTTTATTAATAACAAGCTGTAAAAGAAAAATGACCCAAGTCAAGTGTCCAAATAAAGTCTACAGGAAGCCACCCAGTCTCTGGCACTCTTTTCGGTCACTTGGAGGTGTGCCCAGTCTCAGGAGTGAAGGGTCCAGGTGCTGTGGAGGTTGCTGCTGCTGGAGTGCTGGTCTGAAGCCCCACTGGGGTGCCTGGCCCCAAGAGGACAACAGGTGATGGAGTGTTGAGGAAGCTGTCAGACAGCTGGCTCAGCCCCGTGATGTTGAGAGCTCCTTCCTCCATGCCATGAGGTGTCAGCCCCAGTACTGACGACAGATGTACTTAGGCCGGGCCTGGTTGTCGGGTGGAGGAAGGAGCAGTGTAGTGGGGCTGTCTGGTCTGCAGCTGTGTGAGGACTGGCGTGGGTGGCATCGGTGACGTGGGTGGCATTGGTGGCCTCGGTGGCATCAGTGGCGTGGGTGGCATCATTGGTGTGGGTGGATCGGTGGTATCATTGGAACCAGTGGCAACGGTGGTGTCTGATGAGCCTGTGCCTGGACTGGGAAGGGCTGCTGCCTTTGCTGCTGGACCTCCTGGTAGCCGTAGCCCTGGTAGGTGAGGGCCTGTGGAAAGCCTTGGAATGGGAGTGACATCACCTGGGGTGGAGGAGCAGACCTGGACTGGGTGGGAGCAGGTTCATCTTGGTCTGGAGGGTTGGGAAGCAGCTCGGTGATCTGGTCCTTCACCCCCTGGTACTGGGGTTCCGCCATGTCCGTAAGGGTCTGGTTGACATAGGTGAGGAAGGGCTTGTGGTTAGAGGATGAGAGAGAGAGAGATGAGAGAGAGAGAGATGAGAGAGAGAGAGAGAGAGAGAGATGAGAGAGAGAGAGAGAGAGAGAGAGAGAGAGAGAGAGAGAGAGAGAGAGAGAGAGAGAGAGAGAGAGAGGAGATCTATGCTGCTCCGGATGGTGTCCCTGATCTCTAGCAGGACAGTGTGGCTCTGCCCCTTCTGTCTGGCTCTCTGCCTTTCTGTGGAGGTGGAGCTGGGGGTGGATGCAGGTAGGACTGTGGTGGAAGTGCCATCTCCTTTCTACCACTGCACCAGGGAGTCCTCCATGTGCTCCACCACGGTTAAAACAACTGTCCGTGGGTTCTCCCCTGTGGGACCCTCCACAGAAACCTGCCTGGAGACAGGAGCTGACTCTCGGCCGGAAGAGGACTGGCTCTCAGCAGGCTGCCGGAGAGAGAAGGTTGTGAGAGGGGCTGCTCCTCGGTGGTGGATCTCACCCTCCATGAAGCTGCACCTGGCCATGACATAGGTCTCTCTGTCTGTCAGCTTGACCGTGGCCTGGCCAGATTTCTTGAGGTGCAGCTTCTTGTACCAGGTGTGCATATGTTTCCACCAGCCGAGGAGCACCTCCGATGTGTCGCCTAGACTCTCCGCCTTCTCTCTCCAAGCAGCCTGCTTCCTTTTGGTGTCCCTGTAGAGCCTGTGTCCCTTCCGCCACAGATAGTCATTCTGTCTCAGCCACTCCAGTACCTCATCCTCGTGTTCCTCCTCAATGGAGTATTGCCTCCTCTCCCGTTCTCGCATATGCCTCTTCCTCCCTTTGGCAGGACCAGATGGGCCCTCATCAGAGCGGCTTCCAGGTTGTAGGGGCTGCTCCTCCACACCACCACCAGCAGCAGCAGCAGCAGGATCATCATCATCATCATCATCATCAGCAGCAGCAGCAGCAGCAGCAGGATCATCATCATCAGCAGCAGCAGCAGCAGCACCAGCAGGACCAGGATCATCATCAGCAGAGTAAGCACCAGCAGTGCCAGCAGCACCAGGAGCATGAGCAGGACCAGGAGCACGAGCAGGACCAGCAGGACGAGCAAGACCAGGAGCATGAGCAGGACGAGCAGGACGAGCAGGACCAGCAGGACCAGCAGGACGAGGAGCAGCTACAGCAGAGTACGCACTAGCAGAAGCACCACCGCCAGAAGCAGCATCAGCAGAAGCACCACCGCCAGAAGCAGCATCAGTAGAGTAAGCATGAGCAGAAGCACCACCACCATAAGTATCATCATCAGCTCCTCCAGAAGCAGAAGCAGCAGAAGCACCACCGCCAGAAGCAGCATCAGCAGAGTAAACACGAGCAGAAGCACCACTACCATAAGCAGCAGCATCAGCTCCTCCAGAAGCAGAAGCAGCAGAAGCCCTGGCCGCAGAAGAGCGAGCCCTTGCTACAGAAGCCCCAGCAGAAACAGAGTGAGGGCCAGGGGGTGGGAGGGTGGCCCTGTTCCTCTTGCCAGGGCTGGCAGCAGATGGCTGAGGCTTTCTCTTCTTCCCCATGGTTGTGGGGTTGCTGGCTGGCAACAAGGCTGGCTGGCAGGCAGGCAGGCTGGCAGGCAGGCAGGCTGGCAGGCAGGCAGGCAGCCACCAAGGCTGGCAAGC
>BLBF01000018.1:30635103-30691311 GCA_015471245.1 Laticauda colubrina
GAGGTTGGATCAGATCTCTCTGTCTCTCCTTCTCCCTCTCACCAATGTCAGCAAGCCACATCAATCAAAATTCACACTAGTGGTCCCTGGGACTTAAAATAATGAGTTTGCTGATCCCTGAGACCCAAAAGGTTAGCGACCCCTGTCCTAAATGACAAATGTTTGGATATTCCATTTCCAATATTTTCTTACGTAATTATTGGTACAAAATTTGTTGCTTATTATTTGGTGTATATATTGCTGTTATCAAAATCTTTTTTGATTAATTATTGTTTCCACCATCAAAAATCTTCCTTCTTTATTAAAGTACATGCAGGATAGATCCACTGGTAGGAGCAAACCTAGGGGAACCTTGAGATTTGAAGGAGAAAAAACATTTGTAGGAAACAAACACAAATGAGAGATAATCCCAAAGTAACTCAATAAGGACTGAATATGTTCAATAGATATACAGTAGAAAAGAAGCACAAAGAGAAAACTGAAGGAAGAGAGAATGGAATAGTTACACAACAAACTCAGTTCTAATGTAGCTTTAGCCTACCCTTCATACCGCAAGAATCATCCCTTCATGCTCCCCAGTTAATGTAAAATCTACAGATAACAAATTATTAGGCCCTAATTAATACTGATGGAGAAAAATGATACCATAAAGCAATTAAAACTTAATTGCAATTGCTTTTAGCTATATTTGTGTGATTTGGGTTTCCCCTCCATTGTAACTCTCATTTTAATTTTTTAAAGTTCAGCTGAATGCTTGAAAATTTTCCCCCCCAAAGTTCGTATGTTCAGTTGCAAATTCTTAAAAGGAATTATAATCATATTTATTTGAATGCAAATGCAGCATTCCCTGTGATCTGGGGCCCAATAAAGCAGGTTTCCTCATTGTGGAGGAAGCGGTATTCACATTCAAGTAAGGACCCAGGTCAGATCTCCAAAGCCCAAGGAATGATTGGTGGGCTCGGTGTACAGATTCCTAACATCTGAAGAGGCCTTTAAATTAAGCCTAAGTGAATTAAATACAATTTGCTTTCAAAAACCTAAATGTAGGACTATGCTTTGTTGAGGTTTTTTTTTTATTATTTTGATAGTGTTATACTGTTTTATTGATTTTGCTATTCTCTTAAACATAATAAAAGGGTATGATAAAAACTCCAAAATCAAGGATGAGAAATGCACAGCTTGGAAAAAAAAAAACCTACACCTCTTTTTCCACCCATGGAGCCTACACCAATGGACACCACCCACACCCACACCCACACCCACCCATCCACCCACACCCACACACCCACACTCAAGAATGGAAGATTAATGGACAAAATGGGTGCCCTAAAATTTTCAGCAACTTAAATCACAATGAAAAAATTATGTGAGAACTATATGTTCATTATTTTGCCCTTTTTGGAGAACTGATATAATGGTAATAATTTAACCACTGTTAGAAAGATTGCCGTAATGTGAAGGCTTTGAACTTTCTTGTGCACACATCTGCTTCCAGAAATGGGAAATAAAGCCCATGAGACAGAAAAGTGAGGAGAATTTGTAACTTTTAGAATTCTATTGTTAGGCTGAGATTTTTATTGCACTGAGATAGACCTGTCCTATACAGGGACTCATTATGATATATTAGCGAAATACTTTTAGCACATTCAAGGTGGACCCAATGGATCTTAGAAGCTCCTACAATGACAGTACATGTTCTATATATTCTAATTTTTGTATTCTCTGTATTCTTTTCTTAACATTGAATCCATTCTTTTGTCCAAAGAAACTAAGCTGTCTCTATTTTGAAGACCCAGAAGTCAGGATTTCATGACTCTGATGCCATTGGGCAACTGATGTTAATATGGTGATTAATAATTTCTCAAATCAGTGTTAGAGCTGAAGGGGACAATTTATCATATACTTTCTATGTGATAGCCTTATGTTGTGTAGCTGTAAAGGATATAATCCTGACCTGTAATAAAAATGAAGGTTTGCATTAACTTCAGTGAGATGTCAAAGGCACTCCTGATGTCCCTAGTTTCATAATGCCTCAAGGGAAAGCATGAGAAACCATGAAGTAGAAAGCAAGCTATATTTCCTATTTGGACCTTTCCCTACCCTACTTAATCTTTTTTTTTTTTAAGGTATTGCACTCTCACAGAAATTCATGCCCCTCTGTTTAACTGCAAATCAAAAAAACAGAGAGATATCCTGCCAGTAGTAATCTTGAAGTCTTAACACTTTTCTGTCCCAGTAGGTACAACTGTAACAGAGCATATGTTAAATAAAACGAGCAAGCAAACATTTATACCAGGAATATTAAGAAACAGTTGTATTATCTCTGGTGAAAAATTAAACATGTTCTCTCAAGTGGTAGCAAGTGACCTTGAAAAAAGATTTTTTTAAAAAAAGAGAAAAACCATGCAGCATGAGAGAAGATTAAACAAGAAAAATGGAACTGTAAAGATTTATCCCCATGTCTCATTAAGAAAGTTTAATTGTTGTTTAATGAGTTTCTTATAACATGAGCTTATCCTTTACATTCTGATATTGCTTAATTCTTTACATTTTTTCTGACACTGCTAAACATAAAGTAAGAATGTGCTAAAAGATGTGTGACACCATTTCGTAATCACAAACCTGTACTCCTAAATATATGTGATCTTCAAGCCTGAAAGAACTTACAACACCTTTTATGCTAGTTGTATCATTAAGACAGCTTATCAGACATAAGAAATATAATTATTTCAAACTAGTAATAGTTGTCATTGCTTGATGCAAATAAGCAACCATTAGACAGTATTGGGCCATTGACAAAAATATTATTTGGATAATTTCTATCTGTTACAAAATCACCTGATAATGATGTCAAAGAAACATTTCTTCTTCTGCTAATAATTTTATTGAATCAAAGAATCATTTATTGAAAAACAGTTCTGAAGAAACATTGTTTCATTATACCTCCAGAATTATTTCAAATTGAATTTCCTATTTTTCATTCTTATGCTTAATGTTGGCTCAGATGTCTACCTTATTCTGAACAGGACCTGTGACCACAATTCGTTGGTCAGATGATAGTTTTGGAGGGTGTCTTATCTACCTCTAAGGACCATTGACTTCCCCATCATTTCATATTCCAACTTTAAAAATTACTTTTCATAATTGCTTGTGTAGATTTGTATTCAAGTATCTTCAACAGAAGGCCAGGAAGTAATATCCAGCAGAGGCTGTGGTATAATTCAAACACATCCACATTTTCTTTTCCTTTTGAAATGCTAAATAGGATCCAGCTATGTGCAGGGGCTGATAGACCCCTAATTCTCTCAATCCAGTTTTGCTGTCTTTTGGCAGACAGCAGCTTCTCAGGATTTAAGATGTCTTTACTATCAGAGATCCTAGGAAGAACATCTGGAGTCTTTCCCACATAAAGTATGTATTCTTCTTCCTTGCCGTGTGAAGCATCTCCAAGAATATGCCAATATAGACACTGACCAGTATAAAGAATCAGAAACTTGTGGGAACAGGGCCAGGCCTACATTGGGCAAAGAAAATAAATCACCCCAGGAGGCAACAACATCAGCCTTTTATTTTAAGTTTCATTTTATATGCTATACTGTATAGACTTAGCCGAGGTAAATGTGGTTATTGAGCAGCTGGAAAACAAAATACATTCAAATTAAAATGGAAAGGGGTTACTGTTTCTCTTTTACAATTTTGGAAAAGTATGTGCCCCATCCTCTTATGAAGTTTAACTATTAATACGTATGTGAAATTTATATCTTAGTCTGAAAACAAGTATGAAGAAAAGACTTATGCCACAGATTGATTTAATTCATTTTCCCTCTACAAAGAAATTTACATAGAACCCACATTGATCTGAAAGCTTTATTAAATGTAGCATTTGCTTGAATCTCTAAGCATATCAAATACCCAATGCTCCTTTAAACACAACCTATGATTCTTTGGAGAAAGAAGAAATCATTTCCAGTAAAAATCAATATTTTTCTTTTGCATATTATTGATTTTTTTTCCACTTGTCCCTCCAACAACCGAAGAAAAGAAATTTGCAGGGTGTCACTCACAAGCCATTAAAACATCATACAGAATAGTTTCTATAGGTTGCTACATGTTTGGGGTAATTCAGCTTACAGCACAGCTTTTGATCTCCATAGATGAAAAAAGCCGTGATGAAATGGAACCCCTTTATTTAGGTCCAGAGACTCTGGGGTAACATTTTCCATCTGCAGACAACATAATACTGTTCTGAATTGCATTGGCAAATGAATGTGTTTCCCTTTGTTCTGTATTGCAGAACAGAGAGATACATCAATTGGATAATCCTATTATCTGAAGCATGCCTACAAATTGTAAAATCCAGCTAAATTTAAATCAAGTTGCTGGATATACAATCAATTGCTCAACTGTTCAGAAGAAATCCTGAAATAGCAAAGAAGGAATTCCAATTTTGAAAAATACAGGTGCAAATTAGCCTCCAACAAAAATACATTTCAAGTAAAGATTCTATACTGTTGAAAACTTCCGGTTTGCAAGGCTCGGCGGCGGCAGGAATCCGTGATCGTGCGCGGTTTCTGCTGCGCTCGCCGCTGGAGTGCCCCGAGCCAAACGGGTTTGGGGCTATAGCTACCACGCAGAAGTAGCTGAAGACAGGGGAGACCTAGCAGAAGTTGGGGGGAGTTTCACCCCCCCTCCTCAGCTGGCTTAACTCCCTTTTCCGAAAGTGATAGAGTGGCGGTCAGAAATAGCTGCCACAAAGAAGCTTTCATCCAGAAAAGAATGTGCAGGAGGTAGCTGAGAAGTGAAAGTTTTGGCTGACCAGGAGGAGAAGCAACAATCCTGGAATTTAAATTTTGGAAAAAGATACATTGTTCCCTAAGAAGATCTAGAAGCAGCGAATGAAAGTGAAAAGGAAAAGTTTGTTTTTTCTTACTCTCCTTCCTTGCGGTGACAGCAGATGAATGAGAAATTGGAAAAACTTGCTTTGGCATCAGCAGGTAATCAAACTGGAAAATTAAAGCCAAGGGGACAATAAAGATTTCTGAACACTGGCAAAAAAATTTTTTTTATGCTGTAAACGGGAAGGGAGAGGATAAGAATTAAGATTAGGATTTGGCTGGAGGAGACTGCTTGGAATTTAAAAAACTAGAACAAAATCATAACAAGACTTCTAAAAGACACATTTTAATTGGAACTTTGCAATTGAATTACAACTCCAGGAAGAGAAAGTGAAAAAAAGAAGAAAGTGTTAAATGAAATAGACTGCGTGTATCTGGACTGTTCAGTGACTTTGGGACTTTTGGAAATTCTTATTTGAATGATTAAAATCATTTGGGTTGTCTAAAAATTTTTTTACAATGGCATTATTTGTGGATGAACTGAAAATGGAATTTATAAAATATAAAGAAGAGGAACAAGAAGGGAAGGGATCTTTTGGCTCCGTTTTTCATTTTTTAGAAATGGCAATTTCTACGTATGAGAAACTACAAGAACAAGAAGATTGTGATGAAGAAGAAGCCATCTTTAATGAACAAGCAACTTTATCTGGGGAAGAAAGGGGAAAGGGGGAAAGAGAATGGAGAATTTAAGACTTAAAAAAAACAACCAAAAAAGGGAAAAATAAGATGAAAAGTGGACAAAATGTCAGAAAGCAACAGAAAAGAGGAATACAGAAGAGGGTAGAGATTAAGAGACAAGGGGTAAAAAGGGTAGAGTGGAGAAGCAAGGGAGGAAGGAAGGGAAGAGAATCTATAAAGGTTTGAAACAAGATGTAAACAAACAGGACTTATTTAGAAATAATGGGTAAAAATATAAATGAAAAAGAGATTCTGCAAAAGTACATAAGATTGTATTGTTGTGTTTGTATTAGAAATAATGTTAGAAAATTTGGAACAACGTATGATTATAAAATGGGATAAAATATTCAGTGTAATTTAATGGAAATTTCTTTTTTCTTTTTGAACAAAATAAATGAAATGAAATATGAGAGAATTGAATTCAGAAAGAATGGAAACATTTTAATTACATAATGTCTTAAAATATAAGTGAAGTGGGGAGGAAGCAACTACGTAAAATTTATAAGTGTTCCCATAGAAACATGATACTTACTTGAAAAGGAAGGTATAAAATGTTTAAGATTTAAATGAATATTAATCTTAATGATAGAGTTTAATTGGTATGGATTGTTGTATTTATAATTTTTTTCTTTTTTTAAATATAGTGTTTAGCTTTAGAATGTACTGAGCAGAATCCGAATGAAAGTTATGTATTATTTTAAGTGTTAAATTTAGGGGAAAGATATAAAGGCGTCATACTCCAATCAGTGATTACAGGATAAATTTTGTGTTAATGAGAAAACATAATGGACAGCTGAACAGGACAGACAAAGGATATAACTATAATGATTTAAATTGAGATGAAATAAATATAATAGAATTAAGAGAGTGAAAAGAGGGGAGAAGCTATAAAGAAAATGTTGAATGGTAATAAAATATGGAATAATATATAAAAGTGAGCATGAACTTGAACTTATGTCTGTACATAGAGATGTAACCCGGGATCAAGCTGCTTTCAAAAAAGTTGTTTTATGTTTTTATGTTATGTGTTTTGTTTGTATATGTTTGTTTTTTAAAAATCAATAAAATTTTTGGAAAAAAAAAGATTCTGTACTGTCACCTTTGTTTGAATCTGTTGCCCTTTTTAGGCTTCAATCATGATTTGTATATATGATTCCTGCTATATTAGATGATATTTTTTCATTCATAAATTTTACCATAAGCAGTCATAGGACATTATTTGTCCACTGGGCAAAAAAAATGCATATTATTTCATGACATGTACACACAAACACATTATCTCACTATAGGCCTTAACAGCATGAAAAAAAGATAAATTATTTGGATTATTTGTATCATCTGTTGAATAGAAAGTTGAGTAGCTGAATAGAAATGAGCCAACCATTTCAGCAGTCATTTGCCCCTATAATCAGCCCTGGCAATAGGTACTTTTTAAGGGGATTAAAGCTGATTCAATTTGTCACTTAGAAATTGTAGATTTCAGCCAAAGAAATATTGTAGCCAGCTAACTATATTCATTCCACCTGTGCAAAGTCCTCAGTGAATTGTGATCTCAGGAGACTTCTAAGTGATGAGCTTTCTATTATCCAAGTCATCCAATCTCACAATTAAAACAATTTCCCAATATTTTAGGATGTAAGAGTCCATTGAAAAAAGCTTTTTCACTTGCTTTCATATTTACAGTAACTGAAGAATATCACACATTATCCTTCCTTGTTAATATTGAATACAAAGAAGTCTCATTTTGGGTTCATTTGCTGTACAAAACCTACTTTATCTCGCACCTAAACTCAAATTCTTCCTGTTTCCTGTATGTCCACTATAGCAGCATATCTTCTGACACTGCAATTTTGTATAGAGCCCCTTTATATAATGCTGCCAAACCAGCCATGTTGGGATAATTAGAACAAATCAAACATTGCCTCCCATGAAAGTGCAAATCATGCTACACAAGATATCTTATTATCAACAGAGGATACTTTCAAGATCATATAAAGTGATTGTACCACTTTATGCCACACTTATGAGACCACACTTAGAATACTGTATCCAATTCTATTCACCACAATAAAAAAAATAAAAAGACAGAAAGTGCCGCAACAGTTGAGGCTCTAGTGTGGGAAGAAATATCTATCTGGTTCAGTTCCTAGCTAGGAGAAAGGCACTTGAAACAGTATGGGGACTGATTGGAAAGATGGTTTAATGATGAAGCAGAACTACATGTGATTCTGGGAAGCTGACAAAATGGAGTTGAGATTCAGAGATTTTTATAACTTCTTTGAGCTTTGTATTTGAGCTCCCTGTTCCTGTGCAAGAACATGTCTTCTATTGGCTGTTGTCAGATTCCTATGGGGTCATGTAGGGGTCATCGCTGGCTCTATCGGCAAAGAGGAAACACAAATCCCAGGTATTTGTCTGAACAAAGTTTGGTTGAAATTTGGACTGCTCTGAAAGGGTGTTGGGTGATTCCTATTGTGGCTTAATGGCTTTCGTCCTGTTTTGATTCTTGGGTGAGAGTATTGCTTATAAATACAGCTATCTAAATACTTTTCTTCTTTCAATAAGCTGTTTATCTCTTAAGTGCTGACATCTTCTGTGGGCTATTAAGAAAAGGTGGGGGTTGCTTTTTGCCTCTAAAAACATGTTTCTCCATTTCTCATTTAGGGAAATATAATCTACCTTTTAAAAATATTCCTCAAAGTATTTCATTCTTGTAGGAGGGGATAGATGCTCACTTTCTACACGAGAAAGAGTGCAGAGAAGAGCAACAAATATAATAAGGGATCCAGAGGCTAAACTATATGATGAATGACTGAGGGAACTAGATATGTCTAGTTTAATAAAAAGAGATATTAGGAGTGATATGATAATATTTTTCCAGTATTTGAGGGACTCCAAAGCACCTGAGGGCAGGACAAAAAATAAAGATGGAAGATTATTAAAGAGAGATCCAACTTAGAACTAAGAAGAAATTTCCTGACAGTGAGAACAATTAATTAGTGGAATGGCTTGCCTCCAGAAGTTGTGTGTGGTCCATTGCTGGAAGTTCAAGAAGAGACTGAACAGCCATTTATCTGAAATGGTATACGATCTCCAACCATGGACAGGGGGTTGCACTAGAAGACCTCCAAAGTCCCTTCCAACCCTATTATTCTGTTCTAAACTTTCTACTTTCATGAAGTAAGAAGGATTAAAATGCCATTTTTTTTGTTATGATCCCAATTCCCAGAAATTAGATTTTTCCCTTGTTTAAGCCCATGTCACACTGAACCAACGGATGCAAAGAGGATGTAAAATGGAAAAAAAACCTTGCTATCCGTTCGAAAATGCAATGTACTCACTGCCTCCGTTTTGCTTCCTCTCTATCCGTTCAGCATCCGTTTATTGACGTTTCATCCACTCCGAAAGTTTTGGGCTGCCCAAAACTTTTGCATGGAAAATGTATCCAGTTCGTCCGTTTTGCATCTGCTACGCATCTGCTATGCATCCGTTACGCATCCGTTATGCATCCGCTATATCCACTTGGCGTCCGCTGCACATCCGCACAACTCGCATCTGCCCGGACACAGGGAGGAAGCAGAACGGACGCGGAACGGATGCAGAACGGATGCAGCATGGAAACAAAGCGTGTAAAATGAAAAAAATGTTCGCAGAGGGGACCTATCTCGGATATTAAGGATGTCTAGGGGATGCCTAGAGGATGCCTAGAGGATGCAAAGGGACACCTATACTGCCTATAAAAAGGAGGAGCAACTCACCTGCATCTCACTTTCAGACAATCAGCCAAGCTGTGCAGACCTCTGCAGCCTTCATCTGACTCTTCCTCTTCTACAGCATCCAGTCATGTCCACCGTGGATTGTGACAAAGTCCTTTCGGCAGCCACCATCCTTCTGCAACAGTGCGAAACCATCTACAGGCTCTGTGAACGCTACTACGGGAAGAAAAGGAGGCACCCAAAAAAAGTCTGGGTCCAAAGATGGTTCGCCAGAAGAGCAGAGGACAGACTGTACAACAAGCTGATGGTGGAGCTCAGGAGTGAAGACACTCGGGCATTCCAGAACTTCATGAGGATGCCTCCAGCCATGTTTGACGAACTTGTGCAGCGGCTGACACCCAGGTTGACCAAGACAAACACCAACTTCCAGCCCAGCCTGGAACCTGGGCTCAAGGTGGCACTCACTCTGCACCACCTTGCCTCAGGGAGCATGCAGTACAGCTGGAGGATGCCACCCAACACCATCAGCACTGTGGTCAGAGAACTGCAGGCCATCATCGAAGAATACAAGGAGGAGCTCCTCCAGTGCCCCTCCACTGAAGAAGGATGGAAGAAAGTTGCAGAGCAGTGGTATCAGAGGTGGAACTTCCCACACACCGTTGGAGCCATAGATGGCAAGCACGTGGCCTGCAAAGCTCCAGCCAAGTCAGGATCCACTTATCACAACTCCAAGGGCTTCTTCAGCATCATCCTCTTCGCCATGGTCGATGCTGACTACAAGTTCATGTACATCGATGCTTCAGGCTATGGCTCATCTTCAGATGCCCAGGTATACAACGCCAGTGACCTCAAGGAGGGGCTGGAAGGCAACCTCATGGTGGGCTTCCCAGATCCAGACCCGCTGCCCAACGACAAGCAAGATGTGCCCTACTTCATAGTGGGGGATGACGCCTTCTCCCTCACAACCTACCTCCTGAAGCCCTACACCTCCAAATACCTCACCCATGAAGAGAGGATCTTCAACTACAGGCTGTCCAGGGCAAGGCAGGGGGTGGAGAATGCCTTTGGCATCCTGGCCAACAGGTTCCAGGTACTTCTCACCACCATGCAGCATCGCTCAGAGACCGTGAGGAGGATCGTGGAAGCTCGCTGAATCCTGCACAATCTCATGTGCACCCGCTACCCAGTCTTGCAGAACAGGCTTGTGGACCGTCAACAAGGCAATGGGGACATGGAGCCTGGGGAATGGAGGCAAGGGCAAAACCTGATCGACACTGAGGATGTGCAAGGCCCCAACAGAGCCTCATGTGAGGCGAAGAAGCAGCGCAACCTCCTGAAACACTGGTGCAACTCCCCAGCTGGAGCAGTGGAGTGGCAAGACAGGATGGTAAATGCTTAATGGATGCTTCCTTCAGCCTGTCTCATCACACGGATGAGATTGGGCCATGTATGTTTGGTTGGCCTACAATGAACAGGGCATTTAATAAAGAGTTGTGTTTATGTTGACATGTGTGGATGATTGATTATATCATTATTGATAATAAAGGGCCGTAGGTGTGGCACCTGGGAGGGTGGACCATCCAGTCCCACTATGCTTGCACTGGAGGTTTATCTATCCCACTGCTCTCCTAACCCATCCCACAGCTATTACCCACCCCACAGGTATCCTAACCCATCCCAAAGGTATCCTTACCCATCCCACAAGCAAGCAAAGGCTTAAACCATTTCTAAAAGTTTCCAGCAAGACTTTATTCAAAAAAAAGAGATGAAACAAGTGTGTGAATCATAAATAGACTTTATTAACAACAAGCTATAAGACAAAAATGAGTCTCTGGCACTCCTCTTGGCCGCTCAGTCTCAGGGGTGAAGGGTGCAGGTGCTGTGGAGGTGGCTGGTGCTGGAGTGCTTGTCATAAGCTCCTCCAGAAGCAGAAGCAGCAGAAGCGCCATCCCCAGGAGAGCGAGCCTGTGCTGCAGAAGCCCCAGGAGAACCAGAGTGAGGGCCAGGGGGCGGGATGGTAGCCCTGTCCCTCTTGCCAGGGCTGGCAGCAGATGGCTGAGGCTTGCTGTGCTTCCGCATGGTTGTGGGGTTGCTGGCTGGCAGGGAGGCTGGCAGGCACCAAGGCTGGCAGGAAGGCTGGCAGGAAGGCTGGCACCAAGGCTGGCACCAAGGCTGGCACCAAGGCTTGCAGGCGGACATGCAGGCAGGGGAGGTAAGGCAGCCAATCCGTCCGGCAGCAGGTCTTTCCTCTGAATGGTGACCTAATTCCGAGCTGCTTCCATTATGTCCGCGGGCCTGACGCAATGCATTCTTCCCGCATGCGCAATTAACGCCAGGCATCTGCTGGGCTTCCGCTGTGCATCTGCTGTGCATCCGCTATGCATCCGCTGTGCATCCGCTTCATCCGCTCGGCGTCCGCTCTGCATCCGCTCTTTCCGTGTCTGCTTTGCTGAGACCCCCTGGAAGCCCTGCGGATGTGCCATCCACTCCCATCCACTTCCATCCGCTAGGCTTCCGTTCCGCATCCGCTTTGCATCCGCCCTGCATCCTCCATGCGTCCGTGTTATCCACTCCGGTTATGCAAATTTTTGCCCCTTTTGAGAGCGGATAACAACGGATGGAACATTTTGCTCGTCCATTTTGCATCCGTTGGCCAGTGTGGCATGGGCTTTAACCACATTCCGGAAGATAGTGAAAACCAGAACTCATCTGAAGCACAATTGGATGCTTATTACTCACCATCAATAATTGTTATTGCAATTATTGTATTATTTTTGCTGGATTAGATGACAATAATCAAGATAATTAGGATTGTGTCATTTGTAATTATAAATTACTGAATGCATACCATAGATATTTTAACTTGCAACTGTATTATTGTTGATGTTTTAACTGTTGGTTTTTTATAAACATCAGGATATTTCAGATAGTCAGCATTATACAAATGTAATTGATAAATGTATGTATTTATATATGTCTGCCAGAGAAAAATACTCTTTCCCATGAAGTGTGTTAAAATAAATTTCAGTTTCAGGTGGATGTTAAAATGATTTGTTCCTTGAAATCAACACTCAATTTCCATAATTTATAGGCTTTAAGATTTAACAGGTCCGTACCTTATATTTCTTAACTAGCTTCACGTGATTTATATTGTAAATATCACTAAACATCTGGAAGAAATATGTGCTGGAATTAAAGAAAGCCCAGGAACATGTTGCTGATGAACAGCAGCTGGTTAACAACTCCTCTCTTACCTCAACATATTGGAAAAGCAAGTAGCCAAGAATCAAAGTTACAAGTTATTGCAATATGCTAGCACAACATCCTCTCCTGGAATCTATTCATATAATTCTCAGCTATCAAAAAGTCACTTGGAGAGATTAAGAGAGGCAATGGAAAAGCACAATTATATGTATTGGAACAAACCAAGTTGCACCCAAGCTCAGCCATTGATCAGGAATCTAATAATTCTCATGACAGCCTTTAGGAAACCTATGTGCAGTTGGCACTGTTACCTCAACAGGCCTTCAGGGACATGGACATTTCCACAGAAAACACCCAATATCCCCAAGGTAACATCCAATGTCCTTGGAATGCCATCAAGGGAGGTAGTTGAATATTTCTGTGCTTCTTTATCTTATCTATAGAGTGTCAGCTTCTCTGTATAATGAAGTAAACAACTAAACAAGCAAATACATATGAGTTTCACAGTGTGTTCAGGGTTTCCTTTTGCTTTGAGGGACCCATCTTTATTCAGCTGAAAAAATGTGCATAGTTTATTGAGGCAAATACCTGGACTCTGTCTTTATTTCTACCAAGCGTATGAGACCAGAAAAACACAGCTGTCTCCTATAGGGCTTACCAGATTCTTTAACAAAAGTAGTAAGCCAAACATTAAAGCAGTGTGTCAGCCTTCAAGAATTTCTTCCCTTGCTTTGCATCTTTCGCCTGCCATAAGTAATGGGGGGAGGAGGGGGGAAAATATGGGAAGTGAGCTGGAGGTGTTTCAAACTATTACTGTATAAACTGAGGAGGGGGGAGAGTACATTCTTGGTTAGGTTTCTATTTCTTGCTTAGCTTTCTATTCTCTGCACAGCTGCAAACCTTTATAAAAATATGCCAAGGTCAATGGACAGAAGCCTCATCACCACTTGAAGATGTCCACATGATGACATTCACAATTTTTAATTGGAAGAACCATTGGAACTATTGGGGGTGGGAACATTGCCATCACTTTGTATATGTGATTTACGCGCCTATTTTCTCAGATTCAGAATTCTTTTGTTACTACCACTTGACTTCCAGTGAAAGATATCTTTTCTCTAATTAAGAGAGTCTAAGTATTTCTTTCTTGGATTTGGAATGGAGCACCAAATGCATTATTCTGAATCTCACCCTACCAGCCCACCCGGAGAGATAATACAATTTCTTCTGAGGGGGTCTGAACATCATGTCATCATGTCAACTCCAGCCAGCAACCAACAGATTCATTCAACAGATTGTAGTATTGAAATTTTACTGAGGTGAAACTCCCGAAACCGAAGCTGTACTCGATGACACTGCAGGAACTAGAAGAGCTGTGGTCATTTATTGATAAAAATTTGGAACGTGGGTTCATCCAGCCTGCTAGGCCCTGGGTAGCAGCTCCCGTGTTGTTCCGTGAAAAGAAAGATGGCTCCCTTCGCTTATGTGTTGATTATAGAAACCTTAATGCAATTTCCATGGAAAATGTGTACCCCCTCCCCCTCATGAAGGATATGTTGACCCATCTGGCTAAGGGGAACATTTTTATGAAGCTTGACTTGAGAGAAATGTACTACCGGGTTCTAATTAAGGAAGGGGATGAATGGAAAACTGCTTTCAACTGCCCAATGGGCTGTTTCCAATTCAACGTTCTTCCATTTGGCCGACAGGGGCCCCAGAAGTATTCATGCAGATGATCAATCAGGTGTTACATGAACATTTATATAAGGGGTTTTTGGATTACCTTGATGATATCCTTATCTACATGGAAACTCAGGATGAACATGTGAAACTCATACAATCAGTTTTGGAAAACCTCCAAGCAGCTAAGCTGTATGCCAAATTGTCCAAGTGTGAGTTCCATCAGAAAAAAATTGACTATTTGGGTTATCACATCTCACATGAGGGCATCAAAATGGATACAGGGAAGGCGCATGCCATGTTGGAATCCTCCCCCCCCCCATGCACCAGAAAACAACTTCAGAGTTTCTTGGGATTCGCCAATTTTTACCGGCAATTTATACCAGTTTTTGTGAAGATAGCACTGCCTATCACAAACCTCCTAAAAACCAAAGGCGAGGCAAAACCAAAGCCTAGTAAGTCACTGGAGTGGTCCATGGAATGTCAAGCTGCCTTTGAAAAACTGAAACGACTGTTTGCTGCTGAACCAGTGCTCAAGCACCCAGACATGGATACTCCTTTCGTGATCCAAGCCGATGTGAGTGATGTAGCAGTTGGAGCAGTGTTACTGCAAACCAATGAGACAGGAATTATACAACCATGTGCATATAGCTCCCGTAAATTAACTGAAACCAAAAGAAGGTGGGCCATCTGGGAAAAAGAAGCTTTTGCAGTTCGTTGGGCCCTGTTAACTTGGAGACATTTCTCAAAACACCCATTTGAGGTGTGGACTGATTATAAGAATTTGGAGGCCTTGAAAACGCCTCAGAAGCTGTCCCCCAAACAAATTCGCTGGGCACAATACTTTAAGCGTTTTAATTTTTCATTGAAGTACATTCCAGGAGGGAGAAACTTCATGGCGGATGCTCTATCTAGACTACCTCAATATAATAGTGCTCACCAGGAGGTGGTACGGCCAATTGTCCCAACCAAACAGTTGGCAGTTCCAGTAGTTACCAGAGCCCAAAGAAAGAAGAAGGAAGTGGATCTATCGAATGATTTGACTGCTTAATTAAAAGAGGCTCTAAAACCTGATGACTGGTTCCTTGCTCACTTGAATAACTGTACATTTAGAGATGGATTGGCCTGGGTGGGAGCCAAGTTATATGTGCCAGAGAAATTGAGGAGCCAAATATTACAACAAGCTCATGATTCTAAAGTGGCTGGTCATTTTGGATTCGTGAAAACCTTACACTTGGTTAAGCACCAATTTTGGTGGCCTACCTTGAAGAAGGACATTGAAACTTATGTAGCTAGTTGTTCTATCTGTGCCTCAGCCAAATGGCCTCCTGGTAAGCCAGTAGGATTGTTACAAAATGTGGCTAGACCAATGGCTCCATGGAAGGAAATCTGTGGATTTTATAGTGGAATTACCTGAAAGTGGGGGAAACACAGTTATTTGGGTGGTAACTGATTTGTTTTCCAAACAAGTACATTTTATATCTTGTTCGAAGATCCCATCTGCAAAAACGTTGGCTAAACTGTTTATCTTGCATGTCTACAGGTTACATGGGGTTCCTGAACACATAATCTCAGACAGGGATGTCCAATTCACCTCAAATTTTTGGAAAGAGTTCCTGAAGTTATTGGGCTCCACCCAGGTCTTAAGCTCCACCCACCATCCCCAAACTAATGGGGTCTGTGAGAGGACTAACGTATTGGAGCAATACCTTAGATGTTACATAAATTATCAGCAAGATAATTGGGCTGATCTATTGCCATTTGATGAAGTGGCATATAACAATTCCATACATAGTAGCACTGGATTTATCCCCTTCAAAGTGGCATCGGGACAAGACTTTGTACCCATCCCTGAACTTCCACATGAGAAGCCTAATATTCAGTCATTGGATGAATGGATAACACAACTCCAGCTTACCTGGCTGGTTACTCGTAAAGCATTAGATGATGCACATCAAGCTCATAAGAAATTTGCAGGCGAAAAGAAGAATCCACAAAAACCATATCAGGTGGGCGACAAAGTCTTTTTGTCCACCAGATATTTACAAACCACCCAAAAGTCAAAGAAGCTTGGTCCTAAGTATGTTGGCCTTTTCTCAGTTGAATGAATTGTAAACCCTGTGGCAGTCCAACTGAAATTACCAAAGACTCTTCGACAAATTCACCCTGTTTTCCACGTTAGTTTGTTAAAACCTGAACATACTTCCGATTTGAGACCGGCCCACATCGATCCTCCTGTACCATTGCTGATTGAAGGCGAACAATATTTTGAAGTTAAAAAAATTTTGGATTCTCAGAAATGGAGGGGTCGACTCCAATATTTGGTTGCATGGAAACATTTTCCATCTTCCCAAGCTGAATCGGTCAATGAGAAGGATGTCAGAGCTCCTACGCTTGTCAAAGCATTTCATACTAAATATCCTGATAAAGCCTAAAAATGTGACTATTTTATGTTGCCTGTTTATTAATTATTACCTTTTATTTTTCCTCTTTTATAGGACAAACGTCTTTTTCTAGGAGGGCCGAATGTCAGCCTTCAAGATTTTCTTCCTTTGCTTTGCATCTTTCGGCTGCCATAAGTAACGGGGGGAGGAGGGGGGAAAATATGGGAAGTGAGCTGGAGGTGTTGCAAACTATTACTGTATAAACTGAGGAGGGGGGAGAGAACATTCTTGGTTAGGTTTCTATTTCTTGCTTAGCTTTCTATTCTCTGCACAGCTGCAAACCTTTATAAAAATATGCCAAGGTCAATGGACAGAAGCCTTATCACCACCTGAAGATGTCTACATGATGACATTCACAACTTTTAACTGGAAGAACCATTTGAACTATTGGGAGTGGGAACATTGCCCTCACTTTGTATATGTGATTTATGCGCCTATTTTCTCAGATTCAGAATTCTTTTGTTGCTACCACTTGACTTCCAGTGAAAGATATCTTTTCTTAATTAAGAGAGTCTAAGTATTTCTTTCTTGGATTTTGAGTGGAGCACCAGCTGACACAGTGCTTGACCCATATGGTGACCCACAACAGCCCTTCCCTACCAGATTGCCTCTCAGCATCAGGACTTCTATGGAGCACTCAGAGTTAATAATAACTATCTGGCACTCCTGCTCAACATCTACCACATCTTGTAAAATAGACCATGGCTGGTGTACAGAGTTGCTTAAACATCTGTAAGATTAAGATTAATTTTAGAAAACTTAATCTGACCTATAGGGAGAAAAGATATTCAGTGGGAATAGAAAGCATTTTCGCTGCTCAAAAATGTGAATGTGATACTATAAGGAGAACAGCAACAGGCATCTTAACTGTGCTTCATAGGTCTAAGTACATTAACATAAGTACTTCTGAGCCAACAGTTAATTAAGGAGTTTTATTCAAGGAAAGCTTTTATTAAGATTAGAAAACGCATCATATAATTACATATTGCTTGAACCTAATACTACCTGGCAAAAATTGTTCTCTAACAGATTTTCCCCATCCCAAGAAAAACATAATATAACTTTGAAACGTTATTATTTAGTATGCCTTTTCTTTGTGGCATAAACTTTCTTTAACACATGCCTTCCAATACCATAGCCAGAAGATACTAATATGATCCAGCCTCTTCCTATTAACATTCAAACTAGATGATCTCATACTTATAGGTTTCAACATGAAATGGGACCATCACCCATAAAAAAGGCATCAGACTAATACACACAGGAGAATACCCTGGAAATGTAGGAGGAGCTGAATTTTACATCATAGCATGACATTATATCATCACAAATGGCAAACCAAGCATTTATGCTCAGTGAACTTCCAGGATCTATGTGGAATGTGAAGGCCAAAGTTGCAGGAAAAAGAAAGATTGTGTGTGCTGAGTCAGATGTGCTCTACTTCAACTTCTATCAGTATATAATACAGCCGCCACATGCAGATCACATGGGGGAGGGGGAGGAGATGAAGATACTTTAGATGAACCTGTAAAACTCCACTTAGCTTTTAAAAAAAATGAATGTAGGACTTGTCAGAGCAGATTTTGTTATAAAACTGATATACAGGTGAGGAAGTTTTATACTTTAATCCCAACCTCAATCCCAATAAAGTGTTGAGCAGTAATAAAAAAGTAATTGTAGGTCTATGCAATTAAATTACTTATTATTTGCTTTCTATGTATAATTTCTTAATTCCAATTTTGTTGTTAGAGACATAATAATAATAAAAAGATGTGCTATTTAATGCCTATGAAAAAGCATGAACATTCTGTCCAAGACAAATAGCTAGACAAAACATATCTCAGTAATTTACAAGACAACAGTCTAACACAATAAAGAAGGAAACTTTTCCTTTGTGTTGCTCCTGCTTAATGGCATCTCTATGTGCAATGGAGTGGGACCTAGTACATTAACTTTTTTCCGCAATAAGTTGGAAAGGGGTTAATGGTGGAAGGAAACATGGAAGATGGCCTTCAAGCTTGTGATGGAGCTGCAGGAAGGCTGAAGATATCTTTATATAATATATGGTTCCATAGAAATAAATAGTCAAATGGAGAGACTGGGAAGAAGCACAGTAATGAAGAATATAATGGGTCTTTCTGCTCTGTGGAAATTAAATGGTTTTGTTAGTTGAGCAAAAGGAGACCAAAGGCAGTGAAGGAAATTGCAGAGAAGTTAAATGAGTCATGCATGTCAACCCTCATTGCACAGGATATTTAGAAACATCCACACCCCAGACCTCGTGGTGGCGGGATGTAATCTGAAGAATTCTTAATTTGCAAGTTGGGTGGCCATGAACAATGATTAAATAAAGAACTGACCTCTGTTAATTAGAAGTGAGAAAGACCATTTGAGCTGACAAATAGAAAAAGCAAAAGCAAAGAGGCACAAGGAGTGAAGTTACATGCTGGTCAAACAGAGGCAGTGAACTCTCTGGTTGTGTTTTTTATTTTATGTGATGTATATTCTACTTATCTGCTGAGAAGACACTCACTGTTTTAAACTAATGCCATTTTGATCTGTGCTGTTGAATCAAAGTAGCTGTGCTAATTGCTTTCAAGGGTGTTTTTGCTCTTCCTTTTTCCACTGTGCTGTTCTCTCGTTTGATTTCTCTATAACCTGGTTCTAGTTTCTCATCTGGCCTCTTCCTTCCCTCCCTTTTCTTTCTTACATATATATAGCTGCCCGTCTTATGCTGAACTCTGGGCAGCTTCCAGTCAACATTTAAAACAACATTAGTTTTAAAAAGTATAACATAAATCTGTTTAAACCATGAACGCTGAAACATGGCACTGAAATTAAACTTCCCACATCCTCATTAAGTTGTTTCATTTGTTTCATTCCATTCCAGTGTTTAGGGGAAAAGCCAGGACTTAAAGGCCCTGTCACACTGCCCAACAGATGCAAAACGGACACAACGGATGAGAAAAATGTTCCATCCGTTGTTATCTGCTCTCAGAAGGGGAAAAAATTTGCATAACCGGAGCGGATAACACGGACGTGGGGAGGATGCAGGGCGGATGGAAAGCGGATGCGGAACAGAAGCCCAGCGGATGGAAGCGGATGAGAGTGGATGGCACATCTGCAAGGCTTCAGGGGACCTCAGCAAAGTGGATGCGGAACGGATACAGCGGACGCAGAGTGGATGCACAGCGGATGAAGCGGATGCACAGCGGAAGCCTAGCAGATGCCGAGCGTTAATTGGCCATGCGGGTAGGATGCATTGCGTCAGCCCCGCGGATATAACGGAAGCAGCTCCCAAGCAGGTCACCATTCAGAGGAAAGACCTGTTTCCAGACACATCGACAGCCTTGCCTGTCCTGCCTGCATGTCTGCCTGCAAGCCTTGCTGCCAGCCTTGCTGCCAGCCTCCCTGCCAGCCTTGCTGTCTGCCTGCCTGCCAGCCTTGCTGCCAGCCAGTCTGCCTGCCAGCCTTGGTGCCTGCCTGCCTGACTGCCAGCCTTGGTTCATGCCTGCCTGCCTGCCTTGGTGTCTGCCTGCCTGCCAGCTTTCCTGCCAGACTTGGTGCCAGACTTCCTGCCAGCCTTGGTGCCTGCCTGCCTGCCTTCTAGCCTTGGTGACTGCCTGCCTGCCAGCCTTGGTGCCTGCCTCCCTGCCTGCCTCCCTGCCAGCCTTCCTGCCAGCCTTGGTTCCTGCCAGCCTCCCTGCCAGACAGCACAACCCCACAACCATGTGGAAGCACAGCAAGCCTCAGCCATCTGCTCCCAGCCCTTGCAAGAGGGACAGGGCTACCCCCCCCCCCCGGCCCTCATTCTGGTTCTGCTGGGGCTTCTGTAGCACGGGATCGCTCTTATGGGTCTTCTGCTGCTTCTGCTTCTGCTTCTGGAGGAGCTGATGACAAGCACTCCAGCACCAGCCACCTCCACAGCACCTGCACCCTTTACCCCTGAGACTGAGCAACCAAGAGGAATGCCAGAGACTCATATTTGTCTCATAGCTTGTTGTTAATAAAGTCTATTTTTGATTCACACACTTGCTTCATTTGTTTTTTTTAATAAAGTCTTGCTGGAAACTTTTAGAAATGGTTTAAGTCTTTGCATGCTTGTGGGATGGGTTAAGATAGCAGTGGGATGGGTTGAGATAGCTGTGGAATGGGCAGGGATACCTTTGGGATGGTTAATAGCTGTGGGATAGATAAACCTCCAGTGCAAGCATAGTGGGACTGTATGGTCCACCCTCCCAGGTGCCACACCTATGGCGCTTTATTATCAATAACAATGTAATCATTGATCCACACATTTCAACATAAACACAACTCTTTATTAAATGCCCTGTTCATTGTCGGGTCACTCAACCTACATGGCACAATCTCATCCCTGTGATGAGACAGGCTCAAGGAAGCATCCATTAAGCATCTATCATCCTGTCTTGCCATGCCACTGTTCCAGCTGGGGAGTTGCACCAGTGTTTCAGGAGGTTGCGCTGCTTCTTCCCTTCACGTGAGGCTCACGTTGGGGCCTTGCACATCCTCAGTGTCTATCAGGTTTTGCCATTTCCTCCATTCCCCAGGCTCCATGTCCCCATTGCCTTGTTGGAGGTCCACAAGCCTGTTCTGCAAGACTGGGTAGTGGGTGCGCATGAGATTTTGCAGAATGCAGCAAGCTTCCACGATCCTCCTCATGGTCTCTGGGCGATGCTGCATGGTGGTGAGAAGTACCTGGAACCTGTTGGTCAGGATGCCAAAGGCGTTCTCCACTACCCGCCTTGCCCTGGACAGCCTGTAATTGAAGATCCTCTCTTCACGGGTGAGGAGTCTGGAGGTGTAGGGCTTCATGAGGTAGGTTGTGAGGGAGAAGGTGTCATTCCCCACGATGAAGTAGGGCACATCTTGCTTGTCATTGGGCAGCGGGTCTGGATCTGGGAAGCCCACCATGAGGTTGCCTTCCAGCCCCTCCTTGAGGTGACTGGCGTTGTATACCTGGGCATCTGAAGATGAGCCGTTGCCTGAAGCATCGATGTACATGAACTTGTACTCAGCATCGACCATGGCGAAGAGGATGATGCTGAAGAAGCCCTTGTAGTTGAAATAAGTGGACCCTGAGTTGGCTGGCGCTTTGCAGGACATGTGCTTGCCATCTATGGCTCCAACGGTGTGTGGGAAGTTCCACCTCTGATACCACTGCTCTGCAACTTTCTTCCATCCTTCTTCAGTGGAGGGGCACTGGAGGAGCTCCTCCTTGTATTCTTCGATGATGGCCTGCACCACTTCTCTGACCATAATGCTGATAGTGTTGGGTGGCATCCTCCAGCCGTACTGCATGCTCCCTGAGGCCAGGTGGCGCAGAGTGAGTGCCACCTTGAGCTCAGGGTCCAGGCTGGGCCAGAAGTTGGTGTTTGTCTTGGTCAACCTGGGTGTCAGCCGCTGCACAACTTCGTCAAACATGGCCGGAGGCATCCTCATGAAGTTTTGGAATGCATGAGTGTCTTCGTTCCTGAGCTCCACCATCAGCTTGTTGTACAGTCCGTCCTCTGCTCTTCTGGCGAACCATCTTCGTACCCAGACGCTCCTTGGCCGCCCCTTTTTTTTCCCGTAGTAGAGTTCACAGAGCCTATAGATGGCTTCGCACTGTTGCAGAAGGATGGTGGCTGCTGAAAGGACTTTGTCACAATCCACGGTGGACATGACTGGATGCTGTGGAAGAGCAAGAGTCAGATGAAGGCTGCAGAGGTCTGCAGCAGGGCTGCTGGTCTGAAAGTGAGATCCAGATGTGTTGCTCCCCCTTTTTATAGGTAGTATAGGTGTCCCTTTGCATCCTCTAGGCATCCTCTAGGCATCCTCTAGGCATCCTCTAGGCATCCTCTAGACATCCTTAATATCCGAGATAGGTCCCCTCTGCGAAGGTTTTTTCCATTTTAAATGCTTTGTTTCCGTGCTGCATCCGCTAGGCATCCGTTCTGCATCCTTTCCGCATCCGTTCCGCTTCCTCCCTGCGTCCGAGCAGATGCGAGTTGCCCGGATGTGGAACGGATGCCTAGCGGATATAGTGGATGCGTAACGGATGCAAAACAGATGCGTAGCGGATGCGTAGCGGATGTATTACCGATGAATTGGATACATTTTCTGCGCAAAAGTTTTGAGCAGCTCAAAACTTTCTGAGCAGATGAAACATCAATAAACAGATGCTGGACGGATAGAGAGGAAGCAAAACGGAGGCAGTGAGTACATCGCGTTAACCAGCGGATGGCAAGCTTTTTTGTCTGTTTTACATCCTCTTTGCATCCGTTGGTGCAGTGTGACAGGGGCTTAAGTGCTTTATTGAAGGCTAGAGAGGTAGAGGTAAATTTTAAAGGAAAGGATAATAGGACTTCATAGTAAAGGGGCTTCCTAGGTCTTGTGAGATGGCAATGTTTAAAGGAAACATTAAACAGGTAGGATGGGTAGCTATCCTTTGGGAAAGGCAGTCCCTTAGATAATTTGACCCTGTTCCTTATAGAGGAGAGGTGTCTAACTCACGTTCTCATGGCGTGTGATACATGTGATGTATCAGGACTTTTTTCTCTTTTCACTAAAATGGGCATGGGCGTGGGCAGCATGTGACACATCTGGCCCATAGGCTGGGAGTTTGACAGCCCTGTTATAGAACTTTAAAGAATAATCAGTGCATTGAATTGCATCTGGCATGAAACTGGGAGGTGGTGCAGCTTGCACAGAATGTTATATGGGTAAACCTAGGGGCATCACTGTGCGTGCTCCTGCATTCTGGGTCAGTTATAGCTTCCAAGTGGTCTTCAAGGGCAACTCCATTGCACTTTTGCAGTAATCCTATGAGAGATGACCAAAGCATGAGTGACTGTAAGCAAGGCTTCCTGGTTCAAGAAAGGGCTCAACTGGTGCACCAGATGAATTTGTGCAAAGCCCGCCCTATCCATAGCTGCCACCTGTTTCTCAAAGCAGGATCCAGGGATCCAGGAGAATCCCTAAATTCCATACTAGCTCTGTCCACGGAAGTGCTACCCATTTAAGGTCATATATGAAGTACCATCTGGGCCTGGAAAGGGTATCAACCCACAGCACTCTATCTTGCCAGTCTTGAGTCAGGGTATGTCCATAATAGAGGCCTGGTGGCAGTTTTCCCCAAACCCAGATCCTGTTGCTACTGCCTGGAGGAAAAAAATCAGAGCTAATGTGTGACTCATGGTGTGAGTAGAGTTATGGGCAAGTTGGCTAGATCCATGGCTGCCATGGTGTCCATGAATTCCTGTACTATGTCAGAGCCCAGACTGAGAAAAGGCAGCAAACCCAGAATCATTAAACTGGGGAACTTCACTGCCAATCCCCAAAGAGTCCAGGAACATGGACAGTGATGCTTTTACATTACCAGG
This sequence comes from Laticauda colubrina, assembly GCA_015471245.1. Lineage (NCBI taxonomy): Eukaryota > Metazoa > Chordata > Lepidosauria > Squamata > Elapidae > Laticauda > Laticauda colubrina. The sequence continues at coordinate 30,659,103 of BLBF01000018.1, forward strand.
AGGAACATAAGGGAGCAATCATCCTCACTGATTCCTATGGTCCAATCTCACAAAAAAGGTCTCACATCTGTTAATGTCTGAGAGAGATCCCCCAGTGGCCACTAGAGACTCACAAAAGACAACAGCCACTCCCCCATTGCTGCCATGGAGTTGCAATTGGGCCACCCATGAAACCATAGAAGGCACATTTTGGAGAGGGGAACCCCACCCCATCCCATGCCCAAACAGATTTCAAAGATACAAGACAAGTCAGTGTTGTTATCCACAATTAATGGATTATCCACAGACAGAATCCATCCCGATCATGTTCCTCATTATATTTCTTTTGACAATATAAGTTAATGATTGCTATGCATATTACAGGAATATTACTGTAGTTTTGAAGATTATTGTTTCATTAAAAATAAAACCTGCATTCCTGATCCTGGATGAAATGGGAATTACATAGAAACTTGATTTCAGAGGTGGTATTCAACAGGTTCTGACCAGTTCTGGAGAACTGGTAGTGGAAATTATGGGTCGTTCGGAGAACCGTCAAATACCACCTTTGACTGGAGATTTTACAGTATCCTTTCCCTGCCAAGTTCACCGAACTGAAAGTTAAAAAAAAATTGAGTCCCACCACTGCTTGACTTCATGTAGTGTCTACAGAGCAGGCTGTCCATCATACAGGTTCCATAGTAAGATCTGAATTTCTGTGCATTTCCTAATATCTCTACTCCTTCCTCATCTTAAACATTTATCAAAAAGGAATCATTCTCCTTAAACCATTCAGTATTCTTAGGCAAGTTAGTTATTGTATTATCATCACTGGACAAAATGATTTTTCATCAGTGCCTCCAGGATTTTATTTTCATTTTGTACCCTGACCATGATTGAGACAGCACTGAGTCACTGTTAGCTGAACTGAATCAGAATAGCATTTCCTTCTTATTCTATCACCATCCAAGGGCAGCCTTAAGTGTTGCAAAATCTGTTAGTATTTGCAGTCCAGTATTTTGGAGGGAAGTCAGCAGATTGGCAGAGACTGGGAACCAAGGCAATGAAGACGGAGTAGAATCATCAATGTGAACAGCGAATTTTATTCTTATATTGTTTGTTGCCAATTCAAGATGAATGTCTAGCATTGTAATATTGTTGTGGGTACAAACATTTAGACAGCTGAAGTCACATCTAAGACTGATGCATCTAATACTTCCACCACAAATGCTTTTTGGATTGGAACTGGTCACTGACTGAGTTAACTGCCACTTTATATAGAAATCCAATTCTGCAGACATCTTTATTGCATTATGCCAACAGTTCAGTTAGGATAACTGCATGCAAAGAGCCAACAAATGTAATTTTATTGTAATTAATATTTGCTCTGCTAGTTCTTTCAGCTCCTTTATCTGATTAACTCATGTGACTCACAATCTTCCCTAGGAAATGCTACTTGCCATCTGAAAAGGGATCTACCTTCTGATAGACTCTGTTGGAGCCATTCTGCTGGTAATAGCTGGATAGCTGGAAGGGAAGAGCCAGCAAGGAGAAAGAAAAAGAAGTAACAATAATATTGCACATGTACACGCGTGCGCGCGCACACACACACATGCACACACAGAGTGACTTAGAGAGAGAGAGGGAGAGGGAGAGGGAGATATATATTTTAAGTTTTCGCGGGTACTTACATGTGTGCTGTTCAGCTTCCTTCGGGTATTATCCCACTTCGTTGTAGTTGTGCTTTTAAAGTTGTAACAACGTTTCGGCAGAATCTCATCTGCCATCATCAGGCTTCTGTATTGAGTTCGTCTGTGAGTTAGGCTATCACAGCCATTGGTTTTAAATTTGAGGCTAGCCTATTGCTGTGCCAGGATGGTTTTTTCTTCATCCTGATTGGTTGGGAGTCTTGGTCTGTGTTTATTGATCTTGGAGTTTGCTGTGTTCTGCTTGATTGGTGTTTCTAGTTTCTTCTGTCTGTTTTGTGGCTTTGATTGGCTGGCAACACTGTGTTCCTGTATTGGAATATACTGTTTTCAGCTGCACTGAAAGCCTCCAATACAGGAACACAGTGTTGCCAGCCAATCAAAGCCACAAAACAAACTGAAGAAACTAAACTTGCCAAGTTTGAAGACCCTTGAAGTAGAAGATAATAAATTCTAATCCTGTCATAGGCATGAAGCCAGCTGTATAACTTAGGGCTAATCATCCTTCTTAGCCCTAAGAAGGAGACAATGGAAAACAAGTTCTAAAAATATCACCGAGCCAAGACCCACTCAAAAGCATACAGGCATACCCCCAAAAAGAAAAAAGATGCAAAAAAAAAAAAAATATCAACATAAAGTAGAAATGAATGTGGTTCATCAGTATAAATGCTGGAAATCATTTTTCTCTGTTTTCTGCTTTTAATGCCATAATAATGGCTCTGGGAAAGGAAAGTTGTCAGTGTAAGAGAAGTAAAAGACGAACTTTTAAAAACAAATAATTCTAAATCAGAGACAGCTTAAGAGAATAAAAGGCACCTCAAACTAATATCTATACAACAAGAAAAAAAGAAAATGATTCCTAAGAATTTGGGGGATTTTAAGTGTCAGAATATCTTTTATATCCCTTCTTTATTGGGAAAACAGTTATGATTTATTACATCTATGTTCGGCAGTCAAGAAGTCAAAGAAAATTCTGCCCAATTTATCTAGAGTTAAATTAGGCACGAAACGTATCTATTTGCTCATTTCCCTACCCATTAATCTGGTTTAAAAAGACCTTACTTTTGGTTGTAAATAGTTGCCAAGGTTTTGATATCCAGCACAAATATAACACTAATTATATATAGTGCTAAATATAAAATTATTTCTGCCAATTTCAGTATCTTTGAAGTCACATTCATTCTTCCTTCCCACACTCCTTTTTTGACAGTTTGATCAGTTTGAACAGCATGTACTTGGAATAACATTACTTCTGGCAATTTCAGTGCTATATTGGGAGGATATGACTGAGAAGAATAAATATGAATTCAAAGACACCAAAATTGCTAGAAGTAATTGTATTGTTGACTAATACATGGCTTGCAGGTGGCATGGGTGATCTGCCTGCCAGCCACATCCATTGGCCTCCTTAGGGGAGCTGGCATATTTACACCAGCTGAAACAAGCATCCAGCTACTTCTGCCACTTTAGGTTGCTTGTGGCCAAAGTGCCACATACTGTGCAAAGAAACGAAGCTCCTGTTAGAAGCAGATGGAAAAGATGTTCAAATGAGAAAGGTCCAAAGTTATCTACACTCATGAGAAGGCTTTCTTAAAGAATGCTTTAGAGGGGTGTTTTTAGCTAAAGTTAGGGGAAGTGTGGATGTGCCTTAATGGTAGATGCAGATATAGAGTACCTTACTACTCAGTCAGGAGATGAGAAGATGATGTGGAATTATTCATAAGAAGTCGTATTAAAAAAGAGCATGAGACAAAGTTGATTAAGTAATACCTATTAGAGCACAACAAATATTATTTCTGAATTGAAAATACAATGCAGAAAAGATATGGTTACAAATTCTCGGCTTCATGGACATTCTAGGCCTCCACAACTCAGGTGTAATTGTCATTTCTCTTAGTATGTTATCCAATTAACATAAATAAGAGGGTGGATAGCTATTTCCTATGTCTGGCTAACATCTCCAACTCAGTTCCATAGAATAAAGTGGGAAGAAGCAGACTCATACAGTACATAGTTTTGTTTCATTTCTTTCAATATAGATTTAATCTCTGCATCAGATCATACAATACACATTATCTTTCTATTAGAATTTAGTTATATTAAAATTTCTCCAAATGTTATTTCATGTTTAGGGCCACACAGATTCTTCTACTTATTCTAGATTTTTTTTAACCCTTTTTTTTGGTACTTACATGTGTACTGTTTAGCTTCCTTCGGGTATTATCCCACATCATTGTAGTTCTGTTAAAGTTGTAGCAACGTTTCAGCAGAATCTCATCTGCCATCCTCAGGCTTCTGTATATAAGCCTGAGGATGGCAGATGAGATTCTGCTGAAACGTTGAATAGAACGTTGAATAGAAGAGATGATTCCACCAGACTGTCAATCATTTGGAAGCCTGCACTCTCAAATAGAAAGATCTCCATGCCACAAGCCAGGCAAACACCTGGGCAAAAACAGACTCCCTCTGATAGCTCCAACCCAAACACCCCCCCACCAGGCACCCAGGTGAAACCCAGCTTGCTAATGAAACCCAGCTTGCTAATGAAGAGTAGCCGTCCCTTCACACGGAGCCAAGCTGCACTGAAAGCCTCCAACACAAGAACAGACTGTTGCCAGCCAATCAAAGCCACAAAACAGACAGAAGAAACCAGAAACACCAATCAATCAAACTCCAAGTCCAATGAATACAGATCCAGGCTCCCAACCAATCAGAATGGACCAGCCTCAAATTTGAAACCAGGAACTAACTCTATACAGAAGCCTGAGGATGGCAGATGGGATTCTGCTGAAACGTTGCTACAACTTCAACAGAACTACAATGACGTGGGATAATACCCGAAGGAAGCTAAACAGCACACACACACACACACACACACACACACACACACACACACACACACACATATATATATATATATATATATATATATATATATATATATATATATATATATAGTTTTCTTAGGCTTTCGCGGGTACTTACATGTGTCCTGATTGATTGGGAGTCTTGGTCTGTTTTTATTGGACTTGGAGTTTGTTTGATTGGTGTTTCTGGTTTCTTCAGTCTGTTTTGTGGCTTTGATTGGCTGGCAACACTGTGTTCCTGTATTGGACGCTTTAGTGCATCTTGGCTTCGCGTGAAAGGATGGCTATTATCTATTAGGAAGATAGGTTTCATCTGGGTGCCTGGTTGGGGTGTGTTTGAGCTGGAGGTATCAGAGGGAGTCTGTTTGTGCCCAGGTGTTTGCCTGGCTTGTGGTGTGGAAATCTTTCTATTTGAGAGTGCAGGCTTCCAAATGATTGACAGTCTGGTGGAATCATCTCTTCTATTTATGTTTTCAGGTCTTTTTTCAATCTCTATGGTTTCTCTGATGATTCTGTGGCTGGGGTTTTCTATAGTGGTTAGGGTTTTGGTGCCATTGAAGTTGATGTTGTGACATGTGGCTTTCATGTGTTGGACTAGTGAGGAGGTGTGTTCCAGCTTTTTTACTGCATTTTTGTGTTCATCCAGGTGGGTACTTATTCTTCTATTGGTCTGTCCAATGTATGTGGCCGGGCATGATGTACAGGGAACTTCGTATATGCCTTGGTTTTCCAGGTCAATTTTGTCTTTGGGGTTTCTAAGGATGGCTGCTATTTTTTTGTCTGTTTTGAAGGCAGTCTTGATGTGATGCCTGTGTAGTGTCTTACTGATTTTATCTGTAGTACCTCTTATGTAGGGCAAGACAGCTGTTCCATAGGTCTGTTGATCTTCTAGGTCTCTGTTATGTCTTGGTGTGTTTTTGTGGATCAAATTGGTGATTTTGTTTTTGTGGAAGCCATTGGCTGTCAATATTTCAGTCAGGGTGCATAGTTCAGTCTTTATATGTGTCTTGTCTGCCAGGCGTTTGGTTCTGGTAATTTGTGTTTTCGCCACGGAATTAATCTATGCTGGGTGGTGGTGGGATTGCGCGTTGAGGTAGCGGTTGGTGTGTGTTTTCTTTTGGTATATGGTGTGTCCCAGTGTGCCATCTGTTCTTTTGTAGATTAGTACATCTAGGAATGGTAGTTGTTTGTTTATTTCCGTTTCCATAGTGAACTTGATTTTGGGGTGTGTGTTGTTTAGGTGTGTTAGGAAATTGTTTAGGTTTTCTTTTCCATGGGGCCAAATCACAAATGTGTCATCAATGTATCTTAGCCATAGTTTGGGTTTGTGGGTGGCATTAGCCAGGGCTCTGGATTAGAATTCTTCCATGAACAGGTTTGCAATGACGGGTGACAGTGGTGATCCCACAGGGGCTCCTTCAATTTGCTTGTATCTTTGTCCTTTGTATGTGAAATATGTGTTGGTTAAGCAGTGTTCTGTTAGTTCCATGAGGTCTTTAGCTGGTTGGTATTTATTTTTGATGATTTCAAGAGTTTCTTTTATCGGGACTTGAGTGAATAGTGAAAAAATGTCGAAACTTACAAGCAGATCTTCTTGTTCCACATGTAGATCTTTGATCATTTCTTAGAAGTGGTATGAGTTTTGTACATATGAAGCTGCGGTTTCAGCATGGGACTGTAGTTGTTTTGCTAAGTGTTTAGCTAGGTTTTGTAGTGGTGCTCCTTTGGAACTGACTATGGGTCTGAGAGGTATGCCTTCTTTGTGTATTTTTGGGTGGCCGTATAGTTTGGGGCATGTGGAAGATTTTTCTCTTGGGATGATCATCTGTTGGATTTCTTTGTTTATGTGGCTGGTTATAATTTTTTTCTTGGTTAATTTTTCTAGATATGTGGTTGGGTCTGTATTTATAGGTTTGTATGTGGAGTCTTGGAGTAGGTCTGTCAATTTTGTTTCGTAGTCTTTTCTGTCCATTACTACTGTGGAATTCCCTTTATCTGCTGGGAGTATGAATATGCTGTTATCAATTTTCAGGGTTTGTAGCGCTTTGAATTCATCTTTGTGCAAGTTGGGTGGTTTGGGTGGTTTGGGTGGTTTGCTTGTGCATAAGATGTTTGTAATCTGGTGTCTTATTCTGTCAGCTTCATCTGTATTTAATTTGGTTAGGCTGGATTCTACTGCACATATGATGGATTCTGTGGGGATTTTTTTGGGTGCTATGGCATAATTGAATCCTTTGATTAGGACATCTGTTTCTGTTTTGGTGAGTTCTCTGTTGGAAACTTTATATACTAATTGTTTCAGGTGTTGTTGTGAGTTGTTGGGGGGTTTGTTGTCATGTTCTAATTTCATTAGTTTCTTCAAGAGTTTTTCATTTTTGAATATATAATATTATATACAAAAATATTATATTATATACATAATATTAATATCAAATATTAATATTTGATATATCAGCTACACTTCAACAAAAAATACAATCTGTCTAACATTTGTTGCAAATCATTTAGGTTCTCAGCCAAGAGCACAGCATCACCCCCATACAAAAATATCATCTGCATACCTTTACTTCCCCAACCAATACAGGACATACGTATTCTTTATTATTAGACAACCATAGGGATGTTACATATCTTTCACTTATTTCTTCTTGCTGTTGAACCGTTTGCTAAGAAAGTTGTTTGCTCTCATGCATGTTTTATTCCCATCATATTGCTCTTACTGCACTCAGCAAGCAAAACATTCCATTATTCAAATTGATTCACTTAAGCATGTACTTTCTCTGAACCAACAATGATAAAGTAAATATTTCTTCTCATGTTCATACATTTATCAGTCAGCTTGTTGAAGGGACAAAAAATGTCTGTATAACTCCCATCAGGCATAAAAGCACCCTGCATTTCTTGGATTTTATGCTTGTACCTTTTTGAACAGAATTCTGACAAAGACTTTTTGTTAGACTTCTCTAAGGAAGCTGGAATGGAAACACATAAACAGGTATTCAGGAATATCAAGAGCTTCATTTACTGCAGAAAACTAAATGAAGCCATTATGATCGTATTCCAGTGACTAATCTGTAATTAATAAATGCAAGCCCTATTTCTAGTGTCTCAGGGCTTAAATGATTGTGCTATTTTCTGTTCCAGTAGCAGACAAATTGGTATCACACTGTGTCTCTGTGACCTTTGGAGAACTGAAATGAACACCTTTCTATGTGTATCTACTATATCAATAATGTTTCCATTCAATCTTATTATCTTGACCTTTGAATAGGGGAACAGTAACAGCTTTCTTCCTATTGTTAGACAGAGATGCAGTCTTCACACACATGACAAACAAGTCCCATAGGCACTCCATATGTAAATCAATCAATCAGTCAATCAATCAATCAATCAATCAATCCATATTTTCACTTTGTTCTTAGTTATATCAGCAGCCTTATTGTTTTCAATATTCCCACAGTAGCTGTGACTCCTTTTATCATGTTTCCTGTGCACTCAAAGCAATCTTTTAAATTCTGCTCTTTGATTATCATGTGCAAATAACTAGAGTACTTCTTCCATCTTTCTCTCACTTCAATTTTATCCCAAATTATTTTAATGTTTTCCTCAAAGACCTATGAGCAAGTATTTCTAAAAAAGGACATTAGTTAACTAGTTTATCCAAATACCAAAAAAGAATAGTCAAAAGACATGCTTATTATGACCTATGAAAGGCATGACTTTCATGTAACCTACATCCTGTGTCACTGATGTGAACATTAGTGAAGGAGAAAGGGCACTCTTCAAAATTTTGATAGACAATAGAAGGCTGCTAGACAGTACTAAAAAGGGGCATATGTATCAAAACTATTCCATATAGATTCAGTGAGCACATATCTAATATTCCTTTTCACTGTACAGTTTGGTTGGAGTATATTTAATTGTTAAAAAATTCCTTACCACTGTCTTCTTTTCAAAGGGATTTTCCTTTTATTATGTCCTCTTGGAGGGTAGCTAGTTTGGTGTAGTGGTTAATGTTCTATATAAAATGGTTTACTCCAAATGTCTCAAATATGATTGGCCAGAAAGGCTGGCATGGGATTGGTTCACTAGGAACCAATCCAGAAGAGCCGCCAAAAGGAGGCAAAGTCAAGTAATTGTCATTGGCTACAAGCCGACAGGCAAGTTGTATATAAAGGCTGCTGCGGCTTGAGCCAAACTATTCCGTTTGCGATAACTGTTGAAATAAATACTTTTGCTGTTGGAACCCGGTCTACCTTGCGTTTTTCTGGACAGAACACTGGTGATGAGGATGGGATTGTCCTAAAACATGAGACTGTGCATGCAGCAAATTGAAATCCAGGCTTGAAGTGATGGCCGGAAATAATGAAGAGGATTGGGAATCCTACGTAGACCGTTTTCAAATGTACTTAGAAAGCAACGAGATGGAGGAGATCTCAGACCAGCGTGAGAGCTGTCTTCCTAACGCATTGTGGACCAACTGTGTTCAAGATGGCCAAAGCATTGGCGAAGCCCAGAGACATAAAACAAATGACCTGGCCCGAACTCCAGCAGATGCTAAAGGCCCACTATGCACCAGTAGTGTCAAATCTCATCAAACAGCACGGATTCTACCGAAGGGACCAAAAAGAAGGCAAGACCATTGCTGACTTTGTAGCAGCCCTCCGACAACTGGGGGGAGCGTGCGAGTTCGTGAACTTAGATGAAGCCATGTGAGATTGAGTAGTACTAGGCTTAAAAGACTCTAATTTACAAAGTAAATTGCTAAATAAACCCAACATAACTGTGGCTGAAGCAATTGCAGAAGCCACAGTTGCAGAAGCCATGAAAAAGTCAGCGGCCACTATGAAACAAATGAATGCTAATAACGACGAAACAATCCTAGCCAGAGGAAAGAAGCAAGTTCCCACCACCACACATCACGAGGATTTTGATGAAACATCAGAATCCGAAGATGATGATGATGAGGTCCACCGCCTGTAAGCCAACAAAAAAAGGCATGAAAAAAGAAACTGGCGGGAATGCGCAGGCTGCGGAGGAAACCACCCTCGAGCTGATTGCAGATTTCTTGATGCCATCTGCCGAGCTTGCAAGAAAAGGGGATACATCGAGAAAGTCTGTAGGAATTGCAAAAATAATAGCCCTAACAGACGCAGTAACTCTCCTCCACAAGCTGAATCGAAACAAGCCGAGAGAAAGTGGGAGCACAACAAACGAGCCAGTAACCAAGAAAAGACCCATCAAACTGTCATTATCGGAAGCGCTCAGACGGAAAGCGGGAGAAAAGTCAAAATCATCGTAAAAATTGAAGGTAGCCACTGTGAGATGGAAGTCAATTCAGGGTCTTTCCTGTCAATGGTGTCGTGGGACACAATCAGACAACTGGTCCCAAATATCAAACTAAAAGAACTCCAGAAACAAAAATCAACTCTGAAGGACTACCAGGGGAATCGAATCCCTGTGGTAGGTCTAGGACATTTCCGAGTCGCCTACAAGCAGCACGTCGAAGTTCTGCCTCTAACAATTGTCGACCGAGACCAACCCAGCCTCCTGGGCATTGAATGGTTCGTACCATTGGGCATCGGAATGACCGGAGTGGACCGAGTAGCCGCAACCGACTGGGAAGAAAGCCTGATTCACGAGTTCCAGGATGTTTTTGATGGCACCCTAGGCAGGTACCAGGGGACCTCAATTTCCTTTAGTTTAGACCCCCAGGTGGCCCCTAGAAGATTAAAGGCCAGACGAGTTCCCTTTGTGTTTAAAGCAAAAATAGAGGAACAATTGAATAAATTAATTGACCAAGGGGTCTTGGAACCTATTGACCATGCTAGATGGGAGACGCCAATAGTAACACCGGTTAAACCTGATGGGTTGGTACGCATCTGTGGAGACTACAAGGCTACCCTGAACCATGCGCTGCAACAAAGCGCATACCCGGTGCCAGTCGTACAACATTTGTTACATTCACTTGGGGGAGGAAAATTTTTTGCCAAACTAGATTTAGCACAAGCATACCAACAGCTTCCAGTAGACCCATTAATGGCGGGAATTCTGGCGGGAAACAAGCCTACACCGAACATTTTATCCCCATGGATGACAAGATGGTCAGAATTCCTTGCAGCATACTCTTACACATTGACACATCGATCCAGGAAGCAAATCTCCCATGCAGACTCATTAAGCCGAACACCACTGCCGACAACAGAGGAAGACCCAGCGCCAACAATGACCACCCTGCAAATAGAAACATGCCCTGAACTGCCAATATCTGCAAACGATGTCACCAGAGCCACCGCAAAGGACCCAGTGACTGCCCTCATATTAAACTGGGTAGGTAAAAGCTGGCCGGAAAACCAAAAAACTGAAAACTTTAAACCTTTCTGGACCAAACAGACTGAATTTTCAATTCAAAAAGGCTGTTTATTGTGGGGTGATCGGGTGGTAATTCCTCCTAGACTACAGACTAGAGTGTTAGGCATGCTTCACGAGGGCCACCCTGGTATTGTAAAAATGAAAAGCCTAGCTAGGAGCTATGTTTGGTGGCCTGGTCTAGATAAAGATATCGAATACTGGGTTGCTACTTGCACTAAATGCCAGAAAACCAGACCTTCCCCACCACAAGCACCCATAAGGGACTGGGAGACCCCACGAGGCCCCTGGTCTCGGGTCCACATTGACTTCCTGGGTCCTACTAGGGGGCATACCTTTTTAATTGTCGTAGATGCATACTCAAATTGGTTGGAAGTTGTAGTAATATCATCTACGACAACCGAGGCGGTCATTAAACAACTTAACAAACTCTTCGCAACCCATGGATTGCTGGATGTCCTGGTGTCCGACAACGGGCCACAATTAACCACCATACAATTTGAGCAATACCTAGCCTCCCTAGGTATACGCCATCCAGTAACCATGCCGGCTCACCCGGCAGCAAATGGTAGGGCCGAGAGAATGGTCAGGTTTACTAAAGAGGGTTTAGAAAAAATGGACCTCGGGGATGTCCAGGATAAAATTAACTGTCTACTCACCCTCCAACATATCACACCCAGCACTGTAACCAACAAAAGCCCAGTGGAATTGTTAAAGGGGAGAAAACTTAGGTCACAACTAGATAGGTTACATCCAAATTACACTTTGGATAGACCCCCCGATTCCTCCAGCCGTTTCCGCAAATTTGAAATCGGTGACCTAGTCAACGCAAAAAATTTCACTGGGGACCCCCTATGGCTTCCAGCCACAATCACACAGCTCACAGGCCCCCTTCCTACCACCTAACCATAGACGATGGCAGGGAATGGAAGCGGCACATAGACCAGCTTCGTTCCCGAAATATTGAATGAAATACAAACTCACGACCCCAAATAATAAAAATCGATGAAAACAAAATCAAAGAGGGGGGGAAATACAAGAAAATAATAATAAATAACTTTTTAAAATAAATCCAGAATATCTAACAAATCAAAAAGAGCAAAAAGAAAACTTATGGTTAGATGAGACTTGCGGGAAAAATCCAGACAAAGGGAAACCCATCCTGGAAGGGGCCAGCCGAGCCAGCTTGACCTGCCTGGGAAAGCCAGAAGGGAGCAGCAAAACCACCGGCCTAAGAAACTCAAGCGGTAGCAAAATGGCTGACTCACCCTTCCAGGCGGTTCCATGGAAAAGAGCTGGAGAGACAGCAACCCCATCCGAACCGGTTGAAATCTCCAGCACAAGTCCAGTAGAGTCAGAAGAAGCCCCACCTACCTGCGCGACTACGTCACCCACATAGGACTAAACTAAGGAGGGAGGGGTGTTCTGTATAAAATGGTTTACTCCAAATGTCTCAAATTTGATTAGCCAGAAAGGCCGGCATGGTATTGGTTCACTAGGAACCAGTCCAGAAGAGCCGCCAAAAGGTGGCAAAATCAAGTAATTGTCATTGGCTACAAGCCAGCAGGCACGCCGTATATAAAGGCTTCCGCAGCTTGAGCCAAACTGTTCCGTTTGCGATAACTGTTAAAATAAAGACTTTTGCTGTTGGAACCCGGTCTACCTCGCGTTTTTCCAGACGGAACAGTTAAGATATTAGGAAGCTAGAAATTAGAAAACTATAAATCTAGTTCCACCTTAGGCACAAAGTCATTTGGAAGGCTTAGGCCAGTCATTCTCTTCCAGCCCTAGGAACCAGGTAATGGCATGCCACTTCTGGTCAAGAAAAATACAAGGATTTGTTCAGGAGTGGGACTTGAAGGCTCATGTATACCTACTTTTGTTAGGATATTTTAATGGCTATCCAGCAGTAAGATCAAACCCTTCTCCATCTCACCACTCACACCTTTGGAGGATTTATCATTACCTTGGGCTCGAGAAAGTTGTTACAAGTCTGACATTCCCTCATCCAACCCCATTTCCTACCTTCCATCCTGGATTGGGAGAAAAAGGCCGGAAAACATTGGTGTTATTTTAGAATGTGCAGACATGTAGATAAAAATAACTCAGTTGATGTTCTATGAATTTGATTTGTAATGCACCTCACCCATACACAATGCTTAGATTTAGTTGTCTACAAAGCTCTTAATGAAGATTTTCAGCAAAGTCCTTTGTTTAAGAGTTGAAGCAATGGGTTAAATGTTCAGGTAATCTTAGCCAGGTTACTGGTTAGGATAGGAAACTAAGGGTAGGAATAACTGGGAATTAAGTTATTATTTTTAGATATAACCTATTCTTTCGTAATAATTCACTCACAGAAATACAGAGCCCTGTTCAACTTCCTTGTGTAGTTTCTGTGGAAAGTAGAAAATTTCAGAAAAAGTATTTGGGGGAATAATAAATACGGGGTCTGCTCCTGTTTGGCGACACCACTGCAGTTCACTTTATGTTACATTATTTTCTGTTTGTTGTGTTGTTATTAATTTCTGTTTCTACTGTATATCAGTCAGAGGCATTTAGAGTAGAGTGGCACTGAAATGTCAGGATTAAATAAATAGATAAATAAAGAAAAAGTGCAGTCATGTAGTGGTGGTTTTGTTGTTCTTTGAAGTTGAAGTGCAGCCACAGTTGCACCATTATTTCATATTCTAACCTGAATAGCATTGTAAAATGTTTGCTATAACATGGATTAAAGCTGTGAATATTGATTATGTTTAAAAAGAAAAAAACTGCTGCTCTCTCTGTCTTTTTTTTTCTTAAGTAGCTTTATTATATCTGATGAAATTTGTAAATGCCATGATAAAGGCTACAAAGATAGATGCTACCTGCTGGCTTCATGAGTAAAGAGTGTTTGTCAAGGACTTTCAAAATAAAAAGACCATCTGAAATGCTGCTTCATGGATCAGTGGCATCAGATCTAGCAAAAAAGGACAATATGGCGTCTTAAGTATTTGCTTTCATTTGCAATATATCTTACTCAAAATGGATTTTGTATTATATTATACTGCTGCCATAGAACAGCAGGATAGTCTGTAGTTGAAGTATCATTCTTCCCAGGAGTAGTAAAGTAGGCTTGATTTTTTTTCTTCCTAAAGTGCTTTCATTTATTATCATTTATTGTATCAGACTTCCAAAAAACTGAGAGGAAAAGACATCCATGCTCCCTCAGACAACCATGAACACCTTTTCTTTTTTGAGAACCAATTTTTACATCTGTTTCATTTGTGGAAAAGGTAACTGTTAGTCGGTTTCTATGAGCCTTTTCTACATGGCAGATAAAGGCTTTCTCACAAGGTTGCTCAAACATAACCCAAAATGGAGAAGGAAAATAAATGTAGCATAAATATTAAAATATCATTCTATGGTGATTTACTTGGGTTTTTTTTTTCTTCTTCATTTTTAATAGCTGGCATATTTCAAGAGTGACCCTTTAGATTGCACAATTGTAAGAGCAACAAAAAAGCATCTTATTTTGATGGTTGCTTGTCTACATCTGAGCATTAGCTGTGTCATGATGGTACAATCAGTGTTCTTATGCACATTCAGAGGAACTTCAAATACACTGTTGGGACCATCATCCTGACTTTTTATCTTTTTATCATCAAATTTTGCAGACATCTCTTTTGAGCATAGATTCAAATGCTCACTGTGACTGGAGGTTCTAAAAGCTTGTCACAAGTGACTTTCAAAAATATTTCACAAAAAATCTCCAAGAGTTTCTTAAGTGCAAGACTCTTGTTCAATGATGATAAACACCATTACTAAAAAAGTGCAGAAGTTCTCTAACAATGACTTCTTTTGAACCTGTGTGTGACTGAATAAAGTAATGTGTGGTCGAAAATGAGAGATTTACAAATACTTTTTGGTCATTTCATAAAAAAACAAACAAACACAATAGTATAGTCCACTTTACCCATGGATTCCCTTGCACTGGAGAAATTATTCTGAAATGTTCTTTTTCAAAACTGATCTAAAAACTATAGAATATTTCTCTGTTATCACCCTGAGACAATCACTTGACTTCAGATTAAGGAAGGATTCGATATAGACCTTGAGTCTTTAGAGAACATCTGGGAAGATGTTTTTTTCTGTGTGAACTTGCACAGTTGTCAATGTAAATCACAGTATAATATTTGTTTTCAGAGTTGTTTATTTTCACTTAGTTTATTTTTATGTTGGAATTTAGGGCATATTTTATTGTCTGATATTTGTTGACCTTTTTGAATTCTTTGCTTGAAGAGTATCTAGTATATAACTTATAAATAAATAAATACCTTATCTGTAACTCTTGATGTTATTTTGCTGCTTACTCCTTCTTGTTGCTGACATCTAATTTTATCCTGTGGACAAGTAATTAGGCTGTTCTAGGGAAGTAAATAGATGATTTTGCTGTGCTAGAGAACTTGTCTCCCCCCTCCATCCCTGCTGTGCCTTTTAGCTTTATTTTCAAACTGAAAGCAGATAGCTCCTGCAGAGCTGTAGCCAAATCAATTTTAGTTTCCAGCATGAATGCTAGACTGTCACTTTTATGATGAGGGACATGAAACCATCAAGAAAAAAGCTATCACAAATAAGAGAAAATACCCAATCATGTGTGCTAAATTTGTTCTCAGCATGCCGATGTAGCTCTGCATTCAGGAGGTTCTGGCAACGCATTCATGTTGGCTTGCGAGGTACTCTCCAGATTAGAGAACTTACTTTGCAAAGAAGGGCATGAAAATATTTGGGATAAAACTGGGCTGGGTTAGTACATTTGAAGCATATAATTCTGTCAGTTTGGATATATTGGATATATTTTGGCCAGAAGGTATGGAAATGCAACTTGCTTCAAAAAAGTTATTATATGATTCATGTCTATGTGGGTCATGATTGTCCCAAAGGGGTTCTTTCAAAGGGTAACTGACTTTCTTGTTTTTCCTTGAAGATGTTTCGCTTCTTACCTAAGAAGCTTCAGGAACTGAAGAAGCTTCTTAGATGAGAAGCAAAAGATCTCCAAAGAAAAACAAGAAAATCCAGTTGTCTTTTGAAAGAGCACCTTTGGGATTCTCATATGATTCATATACAAATCTTAAACATTTGTATTCTTTTGTACAACTGGAGCAGGAATGCATATAAATCTAAAACAATAAGGGGCATGCATAAGTGCACCATTGTGCCTATCGTGCCTGTTCCTATTGTCCCCATTTATTCATACCTATTTCATATATTCTTACTCATGTTTATACTTTTATCTATTATCTTGTAAGCGATTGACAAATCAAATAAATAAAATAAATAAAATAAATAAAGATCAATTTCATTATTTACAAGAATAAGTTGACAATTAGGGAAAGAGACAAGAATGACATAACAGTGCGATGGACCATTTTTGGTACTGCTACTGTCAAAAAAGGATTAGGAGGAAAATAGTCATAGAGGGAAAAAAAGAAAGAAGGTTGAAATCTACAATAAATGTAGACTGGCTGCAGGCAGAGAAAGTAAACCAGTCTTGTAGAAGTTAGATCAACCTCTCTGAAGAGAATATCTCATGCTTTTAATGTTTTTGGCAATCTTTTTTTATTGTCATAAACTTTTCTTGCTACCTTTCTGAACTCTGAATAGGTTGCTTACCCTCACAGAAATAGCATGATAAATACTGTATGTTACTAGGCATATATCTACATAAGTAAGCAACATCTCTCTTTGATAAACATCACAGTCTTGGGTTTGTAATCTCTACCTCTCTCACATTTTTTCTCATTGGCACATATATATTCCTCGGTTTTCTCATTTTACTCATAACCACCCCCTTTTTTTTTTTTTTCACAAGAGCTATCAGATCTGGGCTGTAAAAAAGCAGACAAGTGAAGAGTTTTCTGCATTACTTTGTGACCACTTAATAACCACCAGGAATACAGCCTAAATATGTCATCCTTTCCTCCTCCATACCAGATCCTGAGAGAAGAGTTCTTCCCAACAGCTTGTATGGGAGAGTCTTGAGCTTCAGGGGGGGCATTAGGTGACCAAGTACACAGGAGAACACTTCCTCTGCATCACTTGGTGATTGCCAATGGCTGTCATTCAGCCCTTGCACCACTGTTATTAATTTTCCTCTTCCTGCACCTCCTCTGTTACCTGCTTCTGCTCGTACAGTATATTCAGGAAGTAGGTAGGAGATAGATATTGCTAGCTTGGCCAGGAATGGATAAGGGGAAGTTTAGGAGTTTGGTGGAGGCAGAGGAATGTTGCTGTGGGCACAGGGATGGGTAGAGTGAGACATGGGAAGAGCCCGAGTTTAGGAACCCCAGCTTTTCCAAGCTCCAATGCAACTGCTTAGAGTATGCTACAATTCTCATAAAGCAACCTTTCATTTACAAGTGTTTTGTCATTCTGAAATATAAAAGGTAAGTGCAAATAGATTGCCATCATAATTTTGAATGATCACTGAATAAATGGTCATGAAGTGAGGACAAACACCATCAAAGCCATCGATGCCTGGGCCATTCACAGCTGATATTAACTGGACACAGGCTGAACTGGATTGTTTGAACACAAAAACTAAAAAGCTAATCACTATTCATTTTGCATTATATTTCTGTAATGATACCTGTGCTGCAGCAATGGAGGTAGAGGTTTACTTCAAGGCTAACAAACTGTCAAAGAGGAAAAGCATGCATCGGAACACGAGTATTGAAATAACATAATAAAAATACACACAGAATCCTGGCAATAAAAAACATGTTCAATTTCTAGAAAGATCATCTGAAAAGTAGATAAAGATAAATCCTGGCAATAGCTTACAACTGGAACATTACAAAATGATTCTCTAGGTTTGATTTGGCTGCTGAAGAGCAAGCTATTTGAACTAATGCAATCAAGGTCAAAATTAAAAAATTGTCTAATGAATCAAAATGCAGATTGTGCAAGGAGACAGAAGAAATAGTGGATCATATACTCAACTTAAACGATCACACAAATTGATTATAAATGATATAACAGTCATCAACATGATTCACTGGAACATCAGTAAAAATTATCAATAAAAAATTGAAAAATTGAAAAATTGTTCGGAACATAATAATTTAAAAAGTAGTTAAAAATAAGCAGGTTAAAATAATCGTGAGATTTCCAAATACAAATTGATAGTCTTAGCATATCTTAGCATCAGATTTAACTGTGGCTGAAAAGAAGAAAGTGTGGATAATTGATGTGGCAATACAGGAGATAGTAGAGTAGAAGACAAAGAATTGGAGAAGATCACAAAGTGTTGTGATCTGAAAATTGAAACTGAAAGATTATTCCATAAACCAAACATGATAGTTTCAGTGGTTATTAGCACACATACAGTAGGTTGCTGGGAAGAACTCAATGTGTATGACAGCCAACAACAGCTAAAGATCTGACAGCTGTGTTTTTTGTCTGTATTTTTGTCTATATTATCATGATAAAAATATTTGGAAAGAAGGCAATGCATATGAAGGGCAATATTATCTAAAGAACTAGCAGCTATGATTTCACAATTTTGTGTATATAATAACAACAATAGGACCTTCTAGATAGAACTGGGGGAATGAACTGAAGAATTCCATTCATGGTTATCTCAATTTTTCCTACATATTGTAAACTATAAAATAACCCCTCAGTTCTTCCTGAATGCCTCAGTTCTTCCTAGATTCCATTTTTAGTTCAGAATTTTTTTTATTGAAGTATTTGAACAGATGAATAATTATTTATATTGATTGATACCTTTAATCTTTAAGGTGCATACATAGGCTGGTATTAACTTTAATTCTTATTGACTGATACTGGTGTTCTCTTTTTGTTGTTTGATTGCCTTCTAACCAATATTGCATTGGAAATCTGCATTCTTGTGAGTGCTCCAATCATTCTGAAATCATTGTCAAGAAGCCAATATCCTACCTCCAAAGCTAACTGGAACAGAATACTCTGTCGGTTTTTCTTCAAAATGTCCTTCTCCCCTACCTCTTTCATAGAGCAGATTGCTTGCATCTGGTCTGCTATGTCGATATGTCTTCTCTTCATTGACTGAAACACAAATACAAAAAGCAGTCTGGTCTTGTATTGTGTAGGGCTAAGTGTGTAGGCCTGAAAAAGTTAGGAGAGCAACAGCTGGTGAATCAATCCAAACCAAGTGATTGCAACCAAAATATACATAGTGTTAAAGGGAAAGGTATTGTTGCTTTAGCACAGGAGTGTCAAACTCACGTCTTCACAGCAATGTCATATGATGTATTGGGACTTTTTCTCTTTCACTAAACTGGGTGTGGGCATGGCCAGCATGTGACACATCCACCCTGCAGGCCGTGAGTTTGACAGCCTTGTTTTAGCGTGATTTGAAATAAATAGAAAGGGAAAACAGGAGGAAAGAAAGAAAGATGCTGAGAAGGTGAAATGACATATTTGTTACAACTGAAAAATTCCAGTAGATGCTGCATAATCGCCCAGTCACAGCAAATTTATATAATTTTCATAATAGTAGTTTCTTTCTTTATATTCTTTCTTTATATTTCTTCATAATTGTAGATGCTAAAATTGAACATTATTTGGAGTAGTGCACAAAAAGTGCGAGCAAATGAAATTCATTAGAAAGAAAGGAGAGGTTTCTTTTGAAATGCTATGGAGCATGGTTGTAAAATAACTAAGCAATAAATATAGGTTGTCTCAGACTTAGTGATCATTCATTTAACAATAATTCAAAATTACAATGTCTTTGGAAAAAGTGATTTATGGCCTGTCCTAAAAAACTTACACAGAATCCTGAAACTTTTTACTGTTTTAAGATGTTTTTGGTATTTTCAATTGTCATGTATTTTCTGCATTGTAAACTGTAGTGGGCTGCTATAGAAATCAAATAAAACAAACAAAACAAGCAAACAAATTCTAGCAAGCATAATATGATGGCATAATGGGACTTTTAATGTTTTCTGCCCAGAAAAACCACTGAATTTCTTGTCCATCTTCAACACAATAAATGCAGAAAGCTTTGTGACATAAAACCACAGCAATACTGGTGTCACCTTATGTAATGGGCAGAAGGAAGAATTTTAAGGATCAGAGAAAGAATCTCAACCAAGACAAAGGAAATATGCATCTGAGGCAGAAATGCAATTTGACAAAGCATCTGATGCATGACCTGCACTAATTTTTATGAAGGAGGGAGGGAAGAAATACATTCAGATCTGTAAGATTCTCTTACCCAAAAATTAGAATATAAATAGCATTAGCATTCATAACTCCAATTTCCTAGTGCGATCCATCTTAAAGGACTAACACCTTATCTTTTCTTTTCAAGATATGGGGAAGCACCAAAGCAGGAAATCTAAGTTATACCTACATTCTAAGTGTAATGGAAAGCATTTAGTCTTTGGCAAGACATATGAGCACTCTACCAATCTAAAAGCTAATCATAGGCTTGCTCACTTGTCAGATAACAGTCCAGGCTGAGAGACACATTATCAAAGGCAACGATGGCTTCTGATCCAGCTTTCCAGGATGCAATAATCTGAAGCCAAAATCTGTAAAAGAATAATAGAAAAGATCAGACAATGCCAGTCAAGGCAACTAACTCCTAATAAAACCACTTTGCTCTTGATACTCTCAACCTAGCCTTAAACTAAAAAGCATCACCTTCTCAAATTGGTACCCTCTGGTTGTTTCAACTGTACAGACTGAGAATGATGGGAGTTGTAGTCCACACATTTGGAAAGTATTGGATTCTGAAGGACAGATAAAACACACTCCTGGAATCTAGCAATTCATTTGTTTGAACAAGATAACAGCCAGTATTTAGTTTAGATACATGTGAAAGTATATATATGCTGAGCCTGATATGCATAAGACTTCACCATGAAGCCATCTTCAAATGGTTGGAGAACAGAGGTGGTATCCAGCAGGTTCTGACCAGTTCTGGAGAACTGGTAGCGAAATTTTTAAAGCAGTTCGGAGAACCGCCAAAAAACACCTCTGACTGAAGATTTTACAGTATCTTTTCCCTGCCATGCCCACCAAGTCACACCCACAGAACTGGTAGTAAAAAAGTTTGAATCCCACCACTGGTGGAGAGCCACAAGGGCAAGAACAGGTGTCTAATTTCTGGGATTATTCATTGATTCTAAGTACTTGGGATCATCTGTGGTATATCTGTGTGATGCTGCCTCCTTTTCTTTGGAGGCCCTTGGCACAGTTTGTTAGATAAAGGAAAGGTCTCTACTACATCTATAAAAAGGAGTCTTGAACTTACACTTGATATCTATTTTCACATAAATATGATTTTCAGCAGTGTTTATCAGAAATTCTTAGAACATTGATTTCTGATGAGTTTTGCACATGTATCACAATGGAAGATTGAAAGAAATCCCAGAATTGTCAGCCAGACTATGAGGTTGAAAAAAACATATTGGAATAAAATGTTTTAAATTATATTTTTTCTTAAAATACCTCAAACTGGTAGACACAAGGAAGTATCCTTGCACTTAACTTTTAAGCTACATGCTTATTTAATAATATTTTGTACTGGTATATTTTATGTTGGATTGGTAGGAACATTTAGATATAATTGTGAATACACTTATATGTATACACACACACATTCTTATGCAAACATGTGTGAACCCATGAACACATACATGTCCATGCATATATAAATATAAATACCAGGATGAGATAGATTCCCTGGTGAAAATAGTTATTAAAGAATTTTCTTTAATAATGAATATTTCAGAAACAGACAATACTTGAAAGTATTCACTTCTCCCTTTACAAAATGTCTTCTGCTTGAATCCTCATTTCCTCTGAAATACTCACTATAGAGTTCAGGTCTTCATACTCATAGCTGCATTGCAATTTCCTGATAAGGTCACCTTTTATTCTATTCTACATATGAGTTCACTTGAATTTTAATAGTTAAATTAACAACCTGGATTTCTATTAGATGAATGTTCTATTGATCTGATTAAGTTAAATAAATTAAGAGCACATTACTGACTTTATAATTTAATCATATTAATACAACATAAAGCCCCATTGGTGAGGGTAATGGTTTAGATAAGGATAGATTTTTGTGCCAATCAAAAATACTAGTGTTATAAGTCATATGTTTTTTTATTATTTTAATACAAAAAAAAACAAAACTAAAAAGTGAAAAGTGTGATAATAATCCCATTCTATGGTAATAAGGGCCAAAGTGCATTTTATATTAGTAAGAGTGAAATGTATATAAAACTCCATACCACCACCAAGATCTCTCTGTCTCTGTGTCTCTGTCTCCCATCTAGCATAGCTGTTGATCTTAGAAGTGAAACTCTCTGCATCTCACAAAGATTAAAACAACGGAAATAGTAAATAATATCACAATATACAGCTATTTTAAAATGACAATTAAAAATTTCAATAAAACATAATCAGTCAGTCGGTGAATATAAATAATACAACTATAATATATTCATTGCCAAGGCTCACCACTATTGCTGAACTCCCAGGCACAACCTCACAGTCAAGTCCTTGGGCACTTCCAAAAGGAAGGAGGTAGGTGCCAATCTAAGTTATATGACAATAGAGCAGCCATCAAATGGAAAATTTTCATTCCTTTATTTGAAAATGCCAAGCAATCCATTAGGAATGAAAAATTAAACTGGCATTTCAGTTATCCTACTTCTAAATGCAGTAGAAATAAGTTGGTCTTCTTGATGGATTATTGCAAAGAAAACATTCTAAGGATTGGTTCAAGGAGGCAAAATGGTGCCATTAGTTTCTCAAAAATATTAAGCCTTCTGTGGAAGGGCATCTTAAAACCTGTAACCTCTACATTTGAGGCAAGATGGCAAAGACAACTTATGCATTCTCTTCTTACATTATTGCTATTTTCTTCCTTTCTGCTCCACATGTAAAAGATGTCTCTCAAAACAGAAAGCCACTTTTATCAATGAAACGTCCCCCTCTGATTTAGAACAAGGACTTACCACATCCATATTTATTTAATTTCTTCTTAAAACTGCTACTCAAAAGCATGTAATAATTCTCAAAGCATTGAGCCATGATAATGAAACTAACTATGGGTAAGAAAAACTTGTAGAAGGCAACACAAATCATGTTCTGATTATTGCTCAGGAGTCTAGGGAATAATAACAACCAAGAAAACAGCTCACACAGGACAACATTATTTTGAGTTCCATTGAATTACATTTATCAAAATACATTCAACTTTTCAGGTGAAGGGTTACTTTAGGAAAGAAATGTGTACACTGAAAAATAATAAAATAACAATGCTAATCAACGTAATATAGATGAATGATGGCAACAACTTTCGTTCACACAATATGAACACTTCATACATATATAAAAACATAAGAACAGAAGTTGGTATTCAAGGATAAGCCTTCATAGCAAAATCTCAACTCTAGCCAATAACAAAACCAAATCTTAACTGATAACTTCTTATCCTTAACTTCAGTGTCTATACTGAATAGGGTTGAGTTTTTACTGCTGGATATAGTGAATACAATTTGAATGGGTTTTGGATTGAATTTGAAGAAAAAACTTGGAAATAAGACCCAACAAATATTCTGAGTTTTGTGTTAAATATTTTTCAATTATATTGACTCGCTCATGTATTTTGGAGGAAGAGGCGAGTGGAAGCAAGAACAGTCTAAGAAGTAGAAAGCTTGTCCAGCATTTTTAAAGCCAATTCAGTCCTTAATTTTTTTATATGAAGTAGGTTGGATGAAGTGGGTCATTTCTTATTCTTCCTGCCTTTTGAACAATTACATTATGCTTCTCACTTGTGTTCTCAAATGAATGTATAGCATGGGGATAGGTACCATAGAAACAGTTTCATATTCTTTGGTTCCTGGCGTAATGTTTGGTAGCTGATTTAATTTGCTGTTTTGTTATGCTTTCTTTATAATGCTGCCTTTATGAGTTTCTACCGCATTTCTATTTTTTATTAGTTTCATACTGCATTTTTGGTATTCAGTTTCAACTTTCATAGCGTCATTTATACTTCCCATCCTACTGGCCTACAATGAATGAAAGGTTAAAATTTTAAGTAAAGTTTTACCAAATAAACACATGCTGACATACTGTATACATTAGTCTGTAAAATCACAGAGGGTTGTAGATGATGCATAGTGCATTTCAGGAAGCACTTAAATGAACGATATTTTAGAATCACTATTTGTACCTTGTCCTAATCATTTACCTTTCTGTAGCTTTGGTCTAACAGGAATTCCTCCCTCCAAGAATTGAGCTGGTAGCTATTGTATTTAGTTCTTTCACTACCTTTCTTTTAATAAGTCTTTGTGCCATTCTGCTTTAGATATTTAATATTGGTTTGCAGGCACTTCAGTCAGGATCATGCAGATTTTCTGAATCCAGGAATTGCTCCATAATCATTACAATCAAAATTCCATTAAAGTTGGGGAGGGCTGTCTAAAGAGAGCCATAAAAGTCTCATATACACTCAAAGTAAGTCAATCAAAAGTGAAACAGAGACCTACAGAGATAAATAGAGAGCATGCAATGACTCCCCCCCCCCCTTTTTTTTTTTTTTTTTAAAAGGTGTTTCCTCAAATAACAAGACCTGTCCATATCTTTACCCGGGTTCTGGCTCAAATTGATAAATGTAACCTCTGCTCCAGTCAGTTTGGATTTCAACTTCCCAAATGACATACATGCAACTTCCAGTTCATTAACTGGGGAAAAAATAGTGTATTTCAAGATAGGATAAAAATGCTGTTTCAGAGAAAGGGCAGGCTATAGGTATCAAAATAGGATGAGATTTAAATTCCTTTCTCCTGACAAATTAAAAGAATTCCATTTCAAAAGACATAATTCAATCGAACCTAATTTTATTTCAAATAATCCCCTCTCCCCTCATGTAGCTCTGACTACCTTCATTCTGATTTGGCTTGTGACTTCAACTAATAATCCGAGGTGATTGTTTGCATACAAATGTGTGTGCTCAGGTTGCCAGTGTGATTTTAAATGACCTGGATTTTCTCAGGGGAGCTGCAAGTGCTGTTGAAGCTACTGAGCTGTGAAAAAGATAGTAGTTAATTTTTCAAAAACAGTGCTAAGAAAAGATAAGAAAGGGATGTCAAGAAAATATTCTTCCTTGAACTGTAATCCAAAGAAAAATGGTTCAATTCTACTAATAATACTAGTCAGGAGCTGCCTGCCAGGTATCCAGCTATAAAGAGTATAGTATTTTTGTAAGTGGCATAAAATGTGTTAATATCTTTATTGTACTTTTACTCAGAACAGCCTTAAGAAGTAAGTTTATTCTGTTAATCCTATTTCACAGATGAGGAGCTGAATATGACTAATACAGGAAAGCGACTTGCCTTATCTGTTGAAAAAATCACCTTTTGTTTTGAAAATATAAGCATGTTCCAGCTCTTATTATTGAGATGATGGGTTTATCATTTATGAACAATCCCCAGTTGAAATCTCAGAAGCCAGGACACCCAGAGAGCAACATCTCTGTTTTAAAATCTAATTAGAGTATAAGCTACTTTGTACAGATTCAGTTTCTAACTGAAATGAAAATGTCGTTGGTCAGTATTCCTTTCTTTAGTTTTTCTGCATCCAAGTCACATTACTTTTGCAATATAGCAAAGTCTGGACACTGTGAAACCATACACATCGAACTTCAATATCACAATACTGTAATTAGCAATTAGCTTAGAAATTCTTGTGATAAGAATAATGCAAGAGTTTGCAGCGACAAGGAATATTGTGGTTCAAAACCAGTTCTCATTTTTATAGACTTTCTTCAGTTCTTTCCATTGGAAATGATTCCATTTGCATTCCACTTGCCTTATGGGTAGTGAGTAGTGATATGCCCAAGCTCTTGCTAGTTTCATGCTATGCTGGATTATTAATGGAAAGCGTGAAACAATTACTTTTATTTCTCCTCACTTCTGAGAAAATTTGGGGCAGATAAAAGCAAAAGCAGGTGAATGAGATCAACGCATATGAATGCAATGGAGTGAATTCCAACTGAAATGTTGGGATTGATATGGCCAATAAGGCCATTAAAAGAAAACAAGCCTTTCAGTTTTGCACACACAGCTATTTCTATCTTTGATTTAAAAAGAAGGATGAGGATACTGTACTGAGTAGTCATCTGATTTTGCTCCATGGGAACCCAACTATATCTACACAATGTATCTGCCAGCACTAAGCTGGAAACATTTTCATTAGAGTCTTAAAATAAAATGAATTGGTGAAGATTCCTTTCAGCAGTTGTTTGGTCAATCAGTAGAATTTTTCTTTGTAGTGCTGCTACCTTGTATTTCTAAAAGACTGATGGCTATGCTGTTTTAATTATGAGCCTTTTTTAATTGTTTATAAAAATAAGACCATTTGTCCAATCTATCTGAAAACTACCTTATCTGCTCTTTTCCAAGGACGGTGGGCTGTCTCAAAATGAGATGTGACTGAAATGGAAAACCTCAGCATTTCAAACCGAGACTACAGTTACAAGTAAATCTTCACTGAAAGTAATGGGAAACTGATGACATGTCAGACCATATTAAAATGAGGCATTTTGCACTCCTTATAAATTGTCCTCACCACATGCTGAACCATCATCTGAGAGGAAATAGCATACTGAAAAGCATCTCTTCAAAGGGCTTTGAGATGTGAAAGGTATGGTGTTAAATCTGAAAATATATTCAGTTCATATTGGTCAAAGCAATAGAGCTTTGCCATTCTACGTAGCAAAATAGAAATGTGAGATCTGACCAGGAAGGCTAACAGTAGTTTTCCTAGTTTCAAGGTAGAGAATATGAAATAACAAATGCAGTTCCAGGAAGGCAGATTCCAATGGCGTGGTAGAAAGAAATTTGTTAACAATAAGAGCAGTTTGATAATGGAACCAATTACCGTGATTTGTTCAGACAAAGGCCAGGCAGCCACTTGTCTAGAGTTTTTTAAAACTAGATTGAGGTAAAAGTTCGATTCTTGTTCAGTCTTAAATGCCACTATCCTCCGGTTTGTTTTCTGTCCAACTATCATCTTAAGCATATCTATATCTATATCTATATCTATATCTATATCTATATCTATATCTATATCTATATCTATATCTATATCTATATCTATATCTATATCTATATCTATATCTATATCTATATCTATATAACTATATCTATATCTATATCTATATCTATATCTATATCTATATGTTTTTTTAAGTTTTCACGGGTACTTACATGTGTGCTGTTCTGCTTCCTTCGGGTATTATCCCACATCATTGTAGTGCTTTTAAAGTTGTAGCAACGTTTCAGGAGAATCTCATCTGCCATCATCAGGCTCAATACAATACAATTCAATACAGAAGCCTGATGTTGGCAGATGAGATTCTGCTGAAACCCGCGAAAACTTAAAAAAACAAATATATATATATACACATATATATGCTGTTCAGCTTCCTTCGGGTATTATCCCACATCATTGTAGTGCTTTAAAAGTTGTAGCAACGTTTCAGCAGAATCTCATCTGCCATCATCAGGCTTCTGAATGGATGGGGGTCTCACAGCTTTTGGTTTCAAATTCGAGGCTGGCCTATTCTGATTGGCTGGGAGTTTTGGTCTGTGTTCACTGGACATGGAGTTTGATTGATTGGTGTTTCTGGTTTCTTCTGTCTGTTTTGTGGCTTTGATTGGCTGGCAACACTCTGTTCCTGTGTTGGAGGCTTTAAGTGCTGCTTGGCTTCGTGTGAAAGGACGGCTGCTATCCAAAAGGAAGCCAGGTCTCACCTGGGGGCCTGGTGGGGGGGTGTTCAAGTTGGAGGCATCAGAGGGAGTCTGTTTGTGCTCAGGTGTTTGCCTGGTTTGTGATGTGGAGATCTTTCTATTTGAGAGTGCAGGCTTCCAAATGATTGACAGTCTGCTGGAAATATCTCTTCTATTCATGCTTTCAGGTCTTTTTTCAATCTCTATGAAATTTATTCAATCTCTACAATTGAATCCTATCCAAAGGATTCAATTATGTCACAGCACCCAAAAAAATCCCAACAGAATCCATCATATGTGCAGTAGAATCCAGCCTAACCAAATTAAATACAGATGAAGCTGACAGAATAAGAAACCAGGTTACTCACATCTTATGCACAACGAAACCACCAAAATGTAATTTGCAAAAAGATGAATTCAGAGCACTACAAACCCTGAAAAATGATAACAGCATAATAATACTCCCAGCAGACAAAGGAAATGCCACAGTAGTAATGGACAGAAAAGACTATGAAACAAAATTGACAGACCAACTCCAAGACTCCACATACAAACCTATAAACACAGACCCAACCACATATCTAGAAAAATTAACCAAGAAGAAAATTATAACCAGCCACATAAGCAAAGAAATCCAACAGACGATCATCCCAAGAGAAGAATCTTCTAGATGCCCCAAATTATACGGCCTCCCAAAAATACACAAAGAAAGCATACCTCTCAGACCCATAGTCAGCTCCATAGGAGCACCATTACAAAACCTAGCTAAATACTTAGCAAAACAACTACAGCCCCATGCTGAAACCGCAGCTTCATATGTACAAAACTCATACCACTTCATAGAAATGATCAAAGATCTACATGTGGAACAAGAAGATCTGCTTGTAAGTTTTGACGTGGTTTCACTATTCACTCAAGTCCCGATAAAAGAAACTCTTGAAATCATCAAAAATAAATACCAACCAACTAAAGACCTCATGGAACTAACAGAACACTGCCTAACCAACACATATTTCATATACAAAGGACAAAGATACAAGCAAATTGAAGGAGCCCCTATGGGATCACCACTGTCACCCATCATTGCAAACCTGTTCATGGAAGAATTCGAATCCAGAGCCCTGGCTAATGCCACCCAAAAACCCAAACTATGGCTAAGATACATCGATGACACATTTGTGATTTGGCCCCATGGAAAAGAAAACCTAAACAATTTCCTAACACACCTAAACAACACACACCCCAAAATCAAGTTCACCATGGAAACGGAAATAAACAAACAACTACCATTCCTAGATGTACTAATCTACAAAAGAACAGATGGCACACTGGGACACACCATATACCAGAAGAAAACACACACCAACCGCTACCTCAACGCCCAATCCCACCACCACCAAGCACAGATAAATTCAGTGGCTAAAACACTAATTACCAGAACCAAACGCCTGGCAGACAAGACACATATAAAGACTGAATTATGCACCCTGACTGAAGTATTGACAGCCAATGGCTTCCACAAAAACAAAATCACCAACTTGATCCACAAAAACACACCAAGACATAACAGAGACCTAGAAGATCAACAGATCTATGGAACAGCTGTCCTGCCCTACATAAGAGGTACCACAGATGAAATAAGTAAGATACTACACAGGCATCACATCAAGACTGCCTTCAAAACAGACAAAAAAAATAGCAGCCATCCTTAAAAACCCCAAAGACAAAATTGAACTGGAAAACCATATACGAAGTTCCCTGTACATCATGCCCGGCCACATACATTGGACAGACCAATAGAAGAATAAGTACCCACCTAGATGAACACAAAAATGCAGTAAAAAAGCTGGAACACACCTCCTCACGAGTCCAACACATGAAAACCACAGGTCACAACATCAACTTCAATGGCACTAAAACCCTAGCCACTATAGAAAACCCCAACCACAGAATTATCGGAGAAGCCATAGAGATTGAAAAAAGACCTGACAGCATGAATAGAAGAGATGATTCCACCAGACTGTCAATCATTTGGAAGCCTGCACTCTCCAATAGAAAGATCTCCATGCCACAAGCCAGGCAAACACCTGGGCAAAAACAGATTCCCTCTGACAACTCCAACCCAAACACCCCCCCCACCAGGCACCCAGGTGAAACCCAGCTTGCTAATGAATAGCAGCTTGCTAATGAAGAGTAGCTGTCCCTTCACACGGAGCCAAGCTGCACTGAAAGCCTCCAACACAAGAACAGAGTGTTGCCAGCCAATCAAAGCCACAAAACAGACAGAAGAAACCAGAAACACCAATCAATCAAACTCCAAATCCAATGAACACAGATCCAGGCTCCCAGCCAATCAGAATGGACGAGCCTCAAATTTGAAACCAGGAACTAACTCTATACAGAAGCCTGAGGATGGCAGATGAGATTCTGCTGAAACATTGCTACAACTTTAACAGAACTACAATGACGTGGGATAATACCCGAAGGAAGCTAAACAGCACATATATATATATATGTATGTATGTATGTATGTATGTATGTATGTATGTATGTATGTTTGTATATAAATGTGCTGTTCAGCTTCCTTCAGGTATTATCCCACGTCATTGTAGTGCTTTTAAAGTTGTAGAAACGTTTCAGCAGAATCTCATCTGCCATCATCATGCTTCTGTATAGAGTTTGTATGTGGGTCAGGGTCTCACAACCTTGGTTTTAAATTTGAGGCTAGCCTATTATTGTGGCAGGATGTTTTTTTCTACATCC
Source organism: Laticauda colubrina (assembly GCA_015471245.1). NCBI lineage: Eukaryota > Metazoa > Chordata > Lepidosauria > Squamata > Elapidae > Laticauda > Laticauda colubrina. The sequence continues at coordinate 30,689,562 of BLBF01000018.1, forward strand.
TGATTGGTTGGGAGTCTTGGTCTGTGTTTATTGGACTTGGAGTTTGTTTGATTGGTGTTTCTGGTTTCTTCTGTCTGTTTTGTAGCTTTGATTGGCTGGCAACACTCTGTTCCTGTGTTGGAGGCTTTCAGTGCAGCTTGGCTTCATGTGAAAGGACGGCTGTTATCTATTAGGAAGCTAGGTTTCATCTGGGTACCTGGTGGGGGGTGGAATCATCTCTTCTATTCATGCTTTCATATCTTTTTTCAATCTCTATGGCTTCTCTGATGATTCTGTGGCTGGGGATTTCTATGGTGGCGAGGGTTTTAGTGCCATTGAAGTTGATGCTTTGACCTGTGGCTTTCATGTGTTGGACTAGTGAGGAGGTGTGTTCCAGCTTTTTTACTGCATTTTTGTGTTCATCCAGGTGGGTACTTATTCTTCTATTGGTCTGTCCAATGTATGTGGCCAGGCATGATGTACAGGGAATTTCGTATATACCTTGGTTTTCCAGGTCAATTTTTTCTTCGGGGTTTTTAAGGATGGCTGCTATTTTTTCATCTGTTTTGAAGGCAGTCTTGATGTGATGCCTATGTAGTATCTTACTGATTTTATCTGTGGTACCTCTTATGTAGGGCAGGACAGCTGTTTCATAGATCTGTTGATCTTCTAGGTCTCTGTTATGTCTTGGTGTGTTTTTGTGGATCAAGTTGGTGATTTTGTTTTTGTGGAAGCCATTGGCTGTCAATACTTCAGTCAGGGTGCATAGTTCAGTCTTTATATGTGTCTTGTCAGCCATACGTTTGGTTCTGGTGATTAGTGTTTTGGCCACAGAATTTATCTGTGCTGGGTGGTGGTGGGATTGGGTGTTGAGGTAGCGGTTGGTATGTGTTTTCTTCTGGTATACGGAACTCCAAAGATAAAATTAACCTGGAAAACCAAGGCATATACGAAGTTACCTGTGCATCCTGCCTGGCCACACACATTGGAGAGACCAATAGAAAAATAAGTACCCGACTGGATGAACACAAAAATGCAGTAAAAAAGGTGGAACACACCTCCTCACTAGTCCAACACATTAAAGCCACAGGTCATAGCATCAACTTCAATGGCACGAAAACCCTAGTCACTATAGAAAACCCCAGCTACAGAATCATCAGGGAAGCCATAGAGATTGAAAAAAGACCTGACAGCATGAATAGAAGAGATGATTCCACCAGACTGTCAATCATTTGGAAGCCTGCACTCTCAAATAGAAAGATCTCCACACCACAAGCAAGACAAACACCTGGGCACAAACAGACTCTCTCTGATATCTCTAGCTCAAACACACCCCAACCAGGCACCCAGATGAAACCTAGCTTCCTAATAGATAATAGCCATCCTTTCACGTGAAGCCAAGCTGCACTGAACGCCTCCAATACAGCTACAGAGTGTTGCCAGCCAATCAAAGCCACAAAACATACAGAAGAAACCAGAAACACCAATCAAACAAACTCCAAGTCCCATAAACACAGACCAAGACTCCCAACCAATCAGGATGTTGAAAAAAAAACATCCTGGCACACCAATAGGCTAGCTTCAAATTTAAAACCAGGGTTGTGATACCCTGACCCACATAAAAACTCCATAAAGAAGCCTGATGATGGCAGATGAGATTCTGCTGAAACATTGCTACAACTTTAAAGGCACTACAATGACGTGGGATAATACCCGAAGGAAGCTGAACTGCATTCATGTAAGTACCCGTGAAAACTTATATATATATATA
>BLBF01000018.1:30698966-30719151 GCA_015471245.1 Laticauda colubrina
ATAGATAGATAGATAGATAGATAGATAGATAGATAGATAGATAGATAAACAATTTTAGTAATTTTATCACCTGCCTTTAAAATAAAATAAACAATCTCTTCTTCCTGTTTGCCATTTCTTATTTATAAATAAATCCTTAAAGCCTTTCATTTCAGTCCTGAAGTTCATTAGTAGTTAACAGAGATAACAACACTGTTATCTCTATTAACTACTTTGTTTCTAACAAACTTGATCTTTAGGCCAAATAATAGGCCAAAACTTGATTTCTTCTCACTTTTTCTTTGTCCCTTCTCACAAAATTCTTCAAAACTTCAAGATTCCTCTTTTGTAATAAAGCCCGGTCCCACTGCACTTACGGATGCAAAGAGGATGTAAAATGTTAAAAAAAGTTTGCCATCCGTTGGAAAACGCAATGCATCCGTTGTGTACTCATTGCATACGTGTTTTATACGCTCTATCCATCGAGCATCCGTCCACTGCGATTTCATCCACGCAAGAAGTTTTGAGCTGCACAAAACTTTGTGAACGGATGAACTTTCTGCTGTGTATGATGGAAATCCGTGACATACGAGCAACAAACATTTTATGTCTGTTATCATCCATTAAACGTCCAATGTATCCTATCTCCAACCTCTAGGCATCCTCGCAACTCACATCCACTGCAGTTGAAAATGGAAAGAGGGAGGAAAGAAAACGTACATGAAACGTCTATACATCGTTAGTAGCACGGAAATTGAAAGGATGCGCAGTGAATGGCTTGCATCCGATATAATCCGCGCGGCATCCCCTTTCTTTCCTTTAGGTGTACGTGATGCATCCGCTTCATCCACTATGTGTCCGCTTCAAAATTCTCCCCCAGAATCCCTCAAATGTGTCATCCGCTTCCACCCACTTTCATCTGCTAGGCTTCCTATGAACATCCGTTTAACATCCCTGCTACATACTACACACGTCCGTTCTTTTCCATTCTATTTATGCAAATTTTCACCACTTTTTGGAGCGGATGACAACGGATGGAGCCACCCTCAAAATTTTGCTTGTCCGCTGTGTCCTTTATGTATAGTATATGTTTTGCATCCATCGGCCAGTGGGACCAGGCCTGAATCCAATATAAGGAAATTATCCAGGTAACTCAGTTTGTTATTTGTATATCCCTTTTATTTTTAAGACATCTGTCAGTTTCTTTTCTATGTCCAGTATAACAACTTTTTCTATGTTATTCTTGTTATCTGTTATCTTTTTTTTTGTAATTTTTTTTTATTTTTAACAATAAACATAGACAAATACAAACATAAAACAACGAAATCTTCAATTGTACAATGTGTCAATTAGTACATAATTCTCATGTATGATATATATAATCTTTTCCTCTTGAATATAAATTTATATTCATTTTATATTAATCAACTTTCCGTATCATATTATATTATTATTAACATTGCTCCCAAAGAAGACTCGGAAGCAGCTAATGAAAGTGAAAAGGGAAAGTTCTTTTTCTTCACTCTCCTTCCTTACGTTGACAGTGAAGAGATGAATGAGAAATCAGAAAAATCTGCTTTGGCATCAACAGGTATTTAAACTGGAAAATTTAATGTCAAGGGGATAATAAAGATTTTTGAATATAAAAGGCAAAAAAAAAAAAAACAGAGAAAGAAAATTTTCTTTTGCTGTAAAGGCTTGGTCCCACTGGCTGACAGATGCAAAATGTATGCATAAAGGACACAGCGGATGAGCAAAATTTCGGGGGTGGCTCCATCTGTTGTCATCCACTCCAAAAAGTGGTGAACGTTTGCATAAATAGAATGGAAAATAACAGAAAAGAATGGACGTGGGAAGTATGTAGTGGGGATGTTAAATGAATGTTCATAGGAAGCCTAGCGGATGGAAGCGGATGGAAGCAGATGACACCTCCAAAGGGGTTCCGGGGGAGAATTTCAAAGTGGACGCATAGCGGAAGGGGTGGATGCATAGCAGATATAGCGGATGCATCACGGAGGCCTATAGGAAACAAAGGGGATGCCACGCGGATGTATATCGGATGCAAAGCATTCACTGCACATGCGGGGACTATGAATTGCGTCAGCTCCGTGGATATAAAAGGGTGCAGCACGCACGCAGTCAGCATACAGGGGAATGATGTGCTGCCATATACATCTTGCAGGAACACCATGGTTCGTCAGTCAGGCAAGAAGAGGAAGCCAGTGCCTACTTGTTCAAGCCCTGGCAAGGTGAAGAAGGCCAGAACCAGCATCCCATCCCCTTGGCACTGACTCTGAAGCTTCTGCTGCTGCTGTGTGGACCAGCCCCAAGGCTATCAAGCCCCTCAAAGCCCTGCTGCTGAAGGCTCTGCTGCTCAAGCCCCTGAAGGCCCTGCTGCGCAAGCCCCTGAAGGCCCTGCTGCTCAACCCCCTGAAGGTCCTGCTGAAGCCCCTGAAAGAGGGAGGAAGAGGCAAGGGAAGGAGAAGGGAGCATGAGGATGAGGTGCTGGAATGGCTGAGGGAGAACGAGTACCTCTGGAGAAAGAGCCACAGACTGTATCGGGACACCAAGAAGAAGCAGGCAGCTTGGAGAGACAAGGCAGAGAGCCTGGGCTACATTTCAGATGTACTCATGGGATGGTGGAAGCACATGCACACCTGGTATGGCAAGCTACACCTCAAGAAATCCGGGCAGGCTGCTGTCAAGCTCATTGATCAGGATATGTACGTCATGGCCAAGTGCAGTTTCCTGGAGGGTGAGATCCGCCATCGTGGAGCAGCCCTTCTGAGGCCCCTCTCCTTCAGACAGCCCACAGACAGCCAGTCCTCTTCCAGCCAGGAGCCAGCTACCCTGTCCAGGCAGATGTCTTCAGAGGGCCCCACAGCAGAAACCCCCCCCCCCCGCAACAGCTGCACTCCTCATGCTGGCAGATTTGGAGGATCCCGTGGAGGATGACGCCCTGCTGTCACAAATGGAGGAAGCAGCAGCAGCCACCAGAGGCCAACCCACCCCCACTCCCACCCCCACCCACAGCTCCAGAGGATGCAGGCAGAGAGGCAGACTGGAGGGCCAGGACCACAGTGTGCTGTTGGAGATCAGTGACACAATGAAGACCAGCACAGAACTTCTCTCTCAGCTGGTCAACTTGGACAGAGCATCCTCAGCTTGGAAGCCGAGGATAGTTGTGGGATAGATAAACCTCCAGTGCAAGCATAGTGGGACTTTATGGTCCACCATCCCAGCTGCCACACATATGGCCCTTTTTTTATCAATAACGATTTATTTATTGATCAACACATTTTAAAATAAACAAAGCTCTTTATTCATGCCCTATTCATTGTAGGACCACTCAACATACATGGCACAATCTCATCAGTGTTATGCGACAGCTTCAAGGAAGCATCCATGAATCACCCATCATCCTGTCTTGCCACTCCACTGCTTCAACTGGGGAGTTGCACCAGTGTCTCAGGAGGTTGCGCTGCTTCTTCCCTTCATGTGAAGCTCTGTTGGGGCCTTGTACATCCACAGTGTCTATCAGGTTACGTCCTTGCCTCCATTCACCAGGCTCCATGTCCCCATTCCCTTGTTGACGGTCGGCAAGTCTGTTCTGCAACACTGGGTAGCGGGTGCGCATGAGATTGTGCAGGATTCATCAAACTTCCACGATGCTCCTCAAAGTCTCTGCGTCATGCTGCATGGTGGTGAGAAGTATCTGGAACCTGTTGGCCAGGATGCCAAAGGTGTTCTCCACTACCCGACTTACCCTGGACAGCCTGTAGTTGAAGATCCTCTCTTCATGGGTGAGGTATCTTGAACTGTACGGCTTCATGAGGTAGGTTCTGAGGGAGAATGCATCATCACCAACGATGAAATTGGGCACATCTTGTGTGTCATTGGGTAGGGGGTCTGGACCTGGAAAACCCATGATGAGGTTGCGTTCCAGCCCATCCTTGAGGTCACTACGTTATATACCTGGCCATCTGAAGCTGACCCATTGCCTGAAGCATGAACATACATGAACTTGTAGTCAGCATCAACCATGGCAAAGCGGATGATACTGAAGAAGCCCTTGTAGTTGTAATAAGTGGACCCTGAGTTGGCTGGAGCTTTGCAGGCCACGTGCTTCCCATCTATGGCTCCAACGTTGTGGGGAAAGTTCCACTCTGATACCACTCTTCTGCAAGTTTTCTCCAGCCTTGTTCAGTGGTGGGGCACCTGAGGAGCTGGCCTGTACCACTTCTCTGACCACTTTGCAGATGCTGTTGTGTGGCACCCTCCATGCATACTGCATGTTTCTGTATGTGGTTCCAGAGGCCAGGTGCCACAGAGCCAGTGTCACCTTCAGTCCCGGGTACTGGTTGGGACGGAAGTTGGTGCTAGTCTTGGTCAACATGGGTCTCAGATGCTCTACAAGTTCATCAAACATGGCTGGTGGCATCCTCATGAAGTGATGGAATGCACGAGGGTCTTCATTCCTCAGCTCCACCATCAACTGGTCATACAGTCCAAACTCCATTCTTCTCATGATCCATGAGACCCACACAGCTCTTGGACCCACACAGCTCTTGGACGTCTCCTTCTTCTCCTTCTGTGTAATACTTGAAACAGTCTGAACAGGTTTTGGTTCTGGTGATGAATGAGTGCAGTATCATACGGACTGTGTCATCATCAATGGTGGAGAACAATGGATGATGTTGAAGACCAAGACCAAGGGTGAAGAGGTCTGTACACCACGGCTGCTGGACTCATACTGAGATCCAGGTGATTTTCTCCCCCTTTTTATAGAAAATATCGGTTGTCCGCTAAGTGTCCTTCTACATACTCTAGACATACTCCAGACATCCTAAATATACGCGATACATCCCAGATACAAATGTTTTGTCCATTTTGAATACTTTATATATGAGATGCATACACTTACATCCTTTCTATTTCCATGCTACTAACGCTGTGTAGACATTCCGTGTACCTTTTGTTTCCTCCCTCTTTCGGTTTTCAGCTGCAGCGGATGTGAGTTGAGGGGATAGCCAGAGGATGCTGAGAGGATACAGCGGATGTTTAACGGATGATAACGGACATAGAACGTATGTTGCCCATATATGTTGTGGATGTACATTGTATGCATCGGAAAGTTCATCCATTCACAAAGTTTTGTGCAGCTCAAAACTTCTTATGGATGTTCAACAGGTAGAGCGTATGAAACACGTATACAGTGAGTACAAAGCAGATGCACTGCGTTTTCCAATGGATGGCAAGCTTTTTTTAACATTTTACATCCTCTTTGCATCCATAAGTGCAGTGGGACTGGGCCTTTAGTGGGAAGGGAGAAGAAGAGAATAAGAAGAGGATTTGGAAGAAGGAGATAGCGTGGAATCTAAAGAATCTAAAGTTAAATTTTAATAGGATTGCTAAAAGATACATTTTAACTGGAACTTTGTAGCTAAATATTAATCCTAGGAAGAGAAAGTTATCTGTTATCTTTAAATCCACCTCAATTTAGTTCCAATCTTTTCATGTGAAAAAAGTTTCTCTTCCATAACATCTTTTAACACAATCTGTAGAGTCAGATACTCTTAAAATTAACTTCTGAGTCTATTGTTCAAAAATATCCTTTAATATGGCCAATGTTAAAATATTTTGCAATCTCTTGGATAACTTTAACTTGTTCTCTTGGAGTGATTTTTACAAGATAATTGATTTCAGGAAGATTTGCATCCCTTCTAAATCTCCATTTCAAGATTCAGTGGGCTGGTGGAGATCCAAAATTTTAGAAATGATTTTGAAACTTTGTCTAGAATTATAGCCAGCAATGACTTCAAGTCTCCTGAAAATTATTTTGAGAAGTGAGAACTGTGATAAGGGACCCAATATTTATGAAATAAATAGGGCATGGCTGGCCAAAATCAGCCTCTATTGATGAATGGAATATTCATTCTTTTTCAAAAAAATTGTATTTGGATGGGATATCTCAGCTGCAGATTAGATGGGGAATTCCTCTAAACATCCAGAAATAAAGTAAAAGTATTAGCAATTTCATGCAAGAAAATAGTATGGATATTCTCTGAAATCATCTCTAGTTGATTTGGAAAAAGATTTGCAGTATTTTATGGTTGTAAGATATAGTGATAATTTTATAATCTGTTTCCCAGTCATGAGAGTCCATGAAAACAGAAGCTGTTAAAAATGTCTAAATAAATATAAATAAATGGATGCACTATGCAGGAGTTAAGTGGAGGAGGAGGAAAGGGGAAAAACCCCAATAGTTTTACTGTAAGACTTCTCAGTTTTATTTTTGCAGACATCTTAACACCTTGTTTATACCATCTCTGATAAAATAGTTCTGTTGATTGCTTCCCAAATTCCAGAATTCCTTATTTTGAATGCTGAAGATTGTTTTAGAGCTCTCCATAGAACATATTATATTTCTAAGAAAAAGATGAATATGAAACAACATCTCTGTGATAATATGATAAAGATGAATAAATTTGCATCTGACCATGCAAATACTTAGAAGGAAATCAGCACAGAATTTGAGAGTCAGAATGGAGCCTCACAAGAGAAGTATATGAGAATGGATAGGGTTTATAGGCAAGTTGTTACCTTGGCAACACATAAATGATGCTAGACAAGTGAATTTTAAAAAGCTACTGAAAAATGGAAGGTAACTAAAAGAAATGAAGCTGCTACATCTTACTATGGAGGGCAAAGGTAATGAAGAACAGTGAAAGGAGGCAAAGCTGATAGTTTTATATCGTACATTAATTTCATATCCACAACAAAATGCTTCTTGTATTAACCCACACAATGCTATGCTATTTCAAGAGTCAGGAAAATGAAATACATTCTCAACATAGCATCTCCACCAAGGTGCCCTTAAAATTATATGCATTGTTTTTAACATGAATGAAAAGAGTTAAGGCTGAGACACAAAGAATAAATATCTTATTTGCAACAAAGGGTTAAGTATTCAGAACTCTCTCATGTTTTTAGGTTAGCATTTGGGGAAGGCAACTAGGAACACAGAGATGTTCCTGAGAGAAATAAATCGCTCTGTGATTTTTAAAAAACATTTCTTAAATAGACAAATTGGTGAAAATTTATTTTTATTCATTAGATTTCTATCCTACTTTTTTTCAACTCTCACTTGAGGCATAAATGACCAGACTCATATTATATTCTGGACATATTATGTGAAGACCTGCTCTTTTGAGAAGCTTATAATGTTGAGAAAGGTGAAAAAAAAAGAAGAAAAAGCATCAAGGTAATTGGACCCAATTTACAATGACATTAGTACTTCATTGGCGACCTGAAGGGCCAGAATGGGGAAAAGTAATCCCAGGGAAAGTCTATCTATTTGTTCACTAAGAGCTTGCACCAACTTAATGGCACAAAATCAGATTGTTCAATTAGCTCATTGGTAGACATAATATTCTTTTATCTGATTTTACCTTGTGAGGGAGCAGAGAAAGTGACTGACACTGTGTAGATTAGATTAGAATTCTTTATTGGCTAAGTGTGATTGGACACACAAGGAATTTGTCTTGGTACAAATGCTTTCATTCACATAAAGGAAAAGATACATTTGTCAAGAGTCAAGAATCATAAGGTACAACACATAATAATAGTCATAGGTACAATAAGCAATCAAATCATACTAAGAAATAGCCAATATAAATCATAAGGATACAAGCGACAAAGTTACATTCATACAGTCATACAGTTACATTCATACAAAGTTACATTCATACAGTGGGAGGGGATGGGTGATAAGGCGTAATGAGAAGATTAATAGTAATAGTAGTGTAAATAGACTTTGTAAATAGTTGGACAGTGTTGAGGAAATTATTTGTTTAGCAGAATGATAGTATTCGGGAAAAAATTGTTCTTGTGTCTAATTGTTCTGGTGTGCAATGTTCTATAGCATTGTTTTGATGGATGGAGTTGAAACAGTTTATGTCCGGGATGTGAGGGATCTGTAAATATTTTCACAGCCCTCTTTTTGACTCGTGCAATATACAGGTCCTCAATAGAAGGCAGGTTGGTAGTAATTGTTTTTTTTTTTGCAGTCCTAATTACTCTCTGAAGTCTGTGTCTGTCTTGTTGGGTTGCAAAATCCAATAAACTTCAATTGCTAAAAGTAGACTTTGTCCTAGTATTATATTTTAATCACTACATCATGCATGTTGATTACTATCATCAGCGAGAGATGGAAGGAGAAAAATACCCGATTGGTTGGAAGAATCTTATGTCTGAATTGTCTGTCAAATCCTACTGGAAGTTCATTCATGAATAAGACAGAAAATATAAAGGAAAGGGAGAGGGAAATGCAAATTTGGGAGAAACAGCTCGAAGCATAAAAAGGCCAAAATAGCCATGAATCTACTGAAAATGCAATCCCATGGGGTACACAGCCAGTAAATCTGAATTAAACTTTGTGACAGGCAGGGCAATACATCTTGATTCTCAGATATTTCATCTAGTATTCAGGAATTTGCTGCAAGAGAAGTTCATGGATGCAAAATAAGTGCAGACTAGGAAAAACAACTAGATAAATGCAGACAAAATAGAAGTTGTGCAATATGTGTCTCTTACAAATCACAGAAAAACACTTATTCATTCTTCTATATCTATCTACTATCTATCTATCTATCTATCTATCTATCTATCTATCTATCTATCTATCATCTATCTTTCATCTATTTATCTTCTATTTTAGTTTACATTCTTGGCCTTCAGTTGAAATTATCTCTGACAGTTCTTTCTTGCATCAGAACTATTAGTCCCTATCTCTTCAGTTTAGTCCTTACAAACTGGTTTGAAAGATATTTCTTCCCAGCCATTGCTGCTCAGCTGTTATTTACAATTTACAAATAAAGCAGATATTAAAGCCTTTTCTCATTGAAAGACTAATGCTTTCAACACAGTGAAGCTGTTCCTGGAATACTTAACCACTCAGAAAATAAGGAACAATAGCAGCATTGAAAATTTCAGCCAAGCAGGAGATAGTAGAAGTAGAACAAGAAAAAAAAGGCAAAGAAGAGAGAGAGCAACCGAGAAGAGAAGGTGCTAAGAATAAGAACTAAAAATAAGAGAGAAATAAGAACTAACAGAAGACAAAGACAGGAGTACAATCAATAAAATGGAGGAAGAAATTAAATTAGTCTCAATAAATATTAATGGATTAAATTCCCCGGCCAAGAGAAAACAAACCTTTTAAAATTAGCAAAACAAAACGTAGATATTGTGTGCCTACAAGAGGTACACATCCAGAAACAACATAGTAAATGTTTAAATTACCCAAAATTAGGAGTATTATATACAGCACTGGCAGACCAAAAAAAAAAAAGGAGGTGGAGTAATGTATATTAGGGATAAAAGCCAAACAAATTTATGCTGAAGAACATGGATGAATACTAATGGTAGAACTAACGATTCAACAAAAACAAATATTATTGGTGGGGATATATGCCCCAACAACAACCAGAAGGAGTTGTATAATAGGCTACATGAGAAAATAATAGAAACAGGACAGGGAAATATTTGTTTAGTGGGGAATTTTAATGCTATAGTGGATATTGAAAAGGATTACACCAGTGGTTCCCAAACTTTTTTAGTCCACTGCCCCCTTGGTGCTATAAACTCATCCTCAGTGCTCCCCACCCTGGAATGGGATTCAAATTTCTGCAGGTGTGGCCTAATTTGAGAGTGTGGCTTGCTGGTCATGTGACTGGGTGGGCATGGCTTGCTGGTCATGTGACTGGGTCGGTGTAGCTTGCTGGTCATATGAACGGGTAGGTGAGGTTTGGTGATCATGTGACTGGGTGGGTGTGGCCAGGTGACTGGAAAACCAAATACAAGTGGTCATAACTTAATGGCCAGTTGTTTAGTAAGTGTTTTAATTTATGACTGGCCTCCCCAGAGATACTTGACCTGTTTTTGGAGTTTTGACAGCCATGAACACACATACACACACACTCACTTCCAACCCTGCTGGAGCAGGTCATTGGACAAGAATCAAACTGGCTTTGCTCCATTTTCCAAACATGCAGCCGCCACTGCATTCGACATACTGGCTCCACAGGCTCACCCCATTGAGCCCCTTGCACCACTCTGATGCAACAGTCAATGGGGTGAGCATGCAGTGCTGGCGCCTTGAAAACCCTCTGCTGCCTCTTAGCACCCCAAGGGGGCCAGCAGAGGGGCGCTAAGAAGTGGCAGGGGGGCATTCAAGGTGCCAGCCCTGCAGGTTCACCCCATTGATTGTTGCACTGCTCTGGAGACGGCGCCTCAGATGCAACAGTGGTGACACATTACGTGCTGCTGCAGCCACATTTGATGCTTCAGCTCTGCAGGCTCACCCCATTGAGCCCCTTGTAACCCTTGATTGGTGCAACAATCAATGGGGTGAGTCTACGGTGCCAGCACCTCAAATGCCCCCCTGCTGCCTCTTAGCACCCGCAAGGCACTAAGAGGTGCCAGGGGAGCATTTTAGGTGCCAGCACCATAGGCTCGCTCCACTGATTGTTTCACCTCTCCAGAGCCGGCGCCTCAAATTCGGTGATGGTGGCTTTGCTCTCCTTTCCCAACATGCTGCTGCATTCAAGGCACTGGCTCTGGAGTGGTGCAACCATCAATGGGGTGAGTCTGTGGTGCCAGGACCTCAAGCAACCTTCCGCCTCTTAGGGCCCATCTGCTGGCCCCTTAGGGGTGCTAAGAGGCTGCAGGGATGCCCCTTGGGGGTGCTAAGAGGTGTTCAAGGTGCCAGTTCCGGAGCAGTGCAACAGTCAATGGGGTGAGCCTGAGGGGCCGGCACCTTACTAGCCCAAACCAAACGAAATTCAGAAATAAAGGGAATTAGAATTAGGAAAGAAGAGTATAAGGTTTGAGCATTTGCAGACGAGTAAGCATTTATTGTAGAAGACCCACTAGATACTGGACATACATTGTTGCAAGAAATAGAAAAATTTGGGGAGATAGCTAGACTTAAAAATAATAAGGATAAAACTAAAATGATTAGAAAATTTCAGCCAAGCTTTTCCTTTCTTCAGCCATTTAGGGAGGGGAGATAAAATGTCCCAAAGATGACAGAGCACCAGATTTTTTAAAAAGTGGATTTTTATTTAGTGGTGGTCAGTGGTGGGATTCAATTTTTTTTTACTACTGGTTCTGTGGGTATGGCTTGGTGGGCATGGTAGGAGAAGGATACTGTAAAATCTTCAGTCAGAGGTGGTATTTGCTGGTTCTCCAAACTATTCAAAATTCCCACTAGCGGTTCTCCAGAACTGGTCAGAACCTGCTGAATACTACCTCTGGTGGTGTTTGTAGAAGATTTTTGTACTCTGAACATGATACAGAGTTGGCTGTTTTGGATTCCCAAGGGTTAATACTAAATTATTATTACTTATTATGTTACAGCAGCAATATTTTTGAGTAACAATTAAGAGCTATGTTATAAAACAGGATGTGTTTGTGTAGATTTGTGTTCTCTATGTAAATTGGTTGACTCCAAATATCCAAATCTGTTTGGTCAAATAAACTAAGCATTGGATTGGTTCACTAGGAACCAATCAAATGAGCTGCTGGAAAGCGGCAAATTTAAACAAATTCCATTGGCTACGAGCCGGCAGGCCAGCCTGTATAAAAGGCTGGCCTCTGTTTCAGCCGAGCGTTCCTGTTACTGACTAGTTTGAATAAAACCTTTTGTTGTTGGAACCCGGTCTACCTCGTGTGTTTTCCGAACAAAACACTGGCGACGAGGATGAGATCGTCCTGAATGCGAAACCTGCATGCAGTGATAAGAAGCGAGACAACAGCAGAAATGCCTGGAAACAACGCACCGCCCGCACCCTTCAATCCTAACGAAGAGGATTGGGAGTCCTATACAGACTGCTTTCAAATGTATTTGGAGAGCAATGAAATAGAAGGCATTTCAGAGCAACGCAAGCGAGCTGTGTTCCTAACTCACTGCGGGCCAACGGTGTTCAAGATGGCAAAGGCCCTTGCGAAGCCCCGAGATGTTAAACAACTAACGTGGCCAGAATTGCAAAAAATTCTCACACTACGCTCCGGTGGTGTCTAATTTAAGAAAGCGACACGAATTTTACCGCAGAGACCAGAGAGAGGGAGAGACCGTCGCCGATTCCGTTGCTGCCCTTAGGCAAATAGGGGGTGAGTGTGATTTCCTGAACATTGACGAAGCGATGAGGGACCGCGTGGTGTTGGGGCTAAGAGACTCTACTGCACAGAGTAAATTACTCAACAAGCCCAACATCACCATAACCGAAGCCATCGCGGAAGCCACAGCCGCCGAAGCCGTTAAAAAATCGGCTGTCACAATGAAGAAGATGAACACACACAGCGAAGAAACAACTCCAGCCAAAGACAGAAAACAGCCTACCACCACCACCCACTATGAAGAGTCTGGAGAGGCAATTGAGTCGAGCGAAGAAGACGACGAGGTCCACCGTTTATTCGCAAACAAAAAAGAGCGCGAAAGAAGGAATTGGCGGGAGTGCGCTGGCTGTGGAGGAAACCATGCCTGAGCCGAATGCGGATTTCTCGATGCTATCTGCAGGTATTGCAAGAAATGAGGGCATATCGAGAAAGTCTGTAGAAACAAGAAAAGCTATAGCCCAACGAGACGCCGAAACTCCCCAATACAAGCTGAGCCTAAACGAGCTGAAAGAAAGTGGCAACAATACAAGCGAGCCAATGCACACCAAACTGTCACTGTAGAGAGCGCTCAGACGGAAAGCGGGAAGAAGGTTAAAGTCACAGTAAAAATCGAAGGGAAGCCCTGCAAGTTGGAGGTGGACTCGGGGTCCTTCCTTTCTATGGTATTGTGGGACACAATAAAACAGCTAGTCCCAGATATCCAACCCAAACAATTACAGAAGCAGCACCTAACTCTCAAAGACTACCAAGGTAACCAAATCCCTGTAGTCGGCATGGGACAGTTTCGGGTCGCCTATAGACAACACGTCAAAATACTACCGCTGACCATAGTCGACCGAGACAGACCAAGCCTCCTGGGCATTGAATGGTTCGCGCAATTGGGCATCGGGATGACCGGGGTCAATCGAGTGAATACAACCGGCTGGGAAGAAGACCTCATCCGCGAGTTCCAGGACGTTTTTGATGGCTCACTTGGCAAGTATCAGGGAAATCCCATCTCTTTCAGTCTAGACCCCCAAATAGCCCCATGAAGAATAAAAGCCAGGCGAGTTCCCTTTGCACTAAAGGCAAAGATAGAGGAACAGCTAGACAAATTAATAGCCCAGGGGGTGTTAGAACCTGTGGACCATGCCAAGTGGGAAACACCTATTGTCACACCCATAAAACCTGATGGGTCCATTAGAATCTGTGGTGACTATAAGGCTACCCTGAACCACGCATTACAACCAAGCGCATACCCGGTGCCAGTAGTCCAGCATTTGCTTCACTCCCTGGGAAAGGGCAAAGTTTTTGCTAAACTCGACTTGGCACAAGCCTATCAACAACTCCCAGTGGACCCAGAAACAGCAGAAGCACAGACTATAGTCACCCATAAGGGCGCATTCAAATGTCACCGACTCCAATTTGGAGTAAGCGTGGCCCCAGGCGTTTTCCAGAGTCTGATGGAATGCCTCCTAAATGGCATACAAGGAGTCGTTCCCTATTTTGACGACGTCCTAATCTCGGCCAGAGATGAAACTCAATTAAGGAAAAGACTCAAAGAAGTATTAACTAAGTTTAGGGAATCTGGCCTCAAGGTAAAAAGAGAAAAGTGCTGTTTAATTAAGAATAGCGTCGAATTCCTGGGCTACTCAATAGATGGAGAGGGTATCCACCCTACAGACAAAAAAGTTAAAGCAATCAAAGACGCACCTGAACCAAGAAATAAAACCGAACTACAAGCATTTTTAGGACTAATTAATTTCTATAATGTGTTCCTGCCAAACAAGGCCACTATAGTAGAACTGTTGCACCGTCTTTTAGACAAGAAGGCAACTTGGACTTGGGGTTACAAAGAAAAGAAAGCCTTCCAAAATATTAAAAGCTTGCTAACATCAACAAACGTTCTCATCCAATTTAGCAACACATTGCCATTAAGAGTGACCTGCGACGCCTCACCATACGGAGTAGGTGCCATCCTGAGCCACCAACTACCTGATGGCAGAGAAGCACCCGTCGCATATTACTCTAGGACTCTATCCAAAACCGAGCGGAATTACAGCCAATTGGACAGGGAAGCTCTAGCAATTGTCGCTGGAGTGAAACGCTTCCACGAGTACTTATACGGGCGGACCTTTCAAATCATAACAGACCACAAACCGCTGATGGGGATTTTGGCGGGAAACAAGCCAACACCTAATATACTGTCCCCAAGAATGACTAGATGGTCAGAGTTCCTAGCAGCTTATTCCTACACTCTGACACATCGCCCAGGGAAACAAATTTCCCATGCGGACGCTTTGAGCAGAGCACCCTTACCAGCAACCGACGAAGACCCGGCACTAGCGATGACAATGCTACAAATTGAGACTTGCCCCAACCTACCCATATCAGCTTATGATGTCTCCAGAGCCACCGCGAAGGACTCATTGACTGCCTGCGTTCTTAGCTGGGTAGGTAAAGGCTGGCCGGAGAACCAAAAAACTGAAAACTTTAAACCTTTCCGGTCCAGACAGACTGAACTTTCGATCCAAAAGGGGTGTTTGTTGTGGGGTGATCGGGTGGTAATTCCTGCCAAATTACAACTCAGGGTACTTAGGTTGTTACATGAAGGGCACCCGGGAATGGTTAAGATGAAAAGCCTTGCTAGAAGTTATGTTTGGTGGCCGGGTATTGATAAGGACATAGAGTATTGGGTAAGCTCATGCCACAAATGCCAGGCAATTAGACCGTCCCCACCAAAAGCACCCGTTAAGGACTGGGAAACCCCTTGGGGACCTTGGTCAAGAATCCACATTGATTTCGCGGGTCCTACCAAGGGGCATACCTTTCTGATTGTCGTTGATGCCTATTCGAATTGGCTTGAAGTAAAAGTTATGCCATCAACGACAACAGAAACTGTAATTAAAAAACTGGACAACCTTTTTGCCACCCATGGCATACCGGACGTTCTTGTCTCTGATAATGGGCCACAGCTAACCAGCATACAATTTGAGCAATACCTAGCCTCCCTAGGTATAAGACATGCCCTAACCGCGCCGGCTCACCCGGCTGCGAATGGCAGGGCTGAGAGAATGGTCCGGTTTACTAAAGAAGGTTTAGAAAGAATGGACACCGGAGATGTCCAACAGAAAGTAAACCGTTTGCTCACACTCTAGCACATAACGCCCAGTACCACAACCAATAAGTCCCCAGCAGAATTACTTATGGGGCGAAAGTTAAGATCACACCTCGATAGGTTACACCCAAATTTTACTCCAGAAAACCCCCCTGACTCCTCTACACGGCTTAGACAATTCGAAATAGGCGATTTAGTATACGCTAAAAACTTCACCGGGGACCCGGTATGGCTACCAGGACAGATTACCCAAATCACAGGCCCCAAATCCTACCGGTTAACAGTAGAGGATGGCAGGGAATGGAAGCGGCACATAGACCAGCTTCGATCCCGAATTATAGAAAGGACCACAGACTTACAACCATTCACCAACAAAACTGACGATTTGCAAACCAAGGTGGGGGGGGAAATGCGAGAAGTAAATAAAGAACTTTTTAAAACCAAAACCAATGAAATATATTGTCAAAAAGAGCAAATAAAAGACTCACTGTTTGGAGAGACTTGCGTGAAGATCCCATCGGAAGGGGCCAGCCAGGCCAGCTCGACCTGCCCGGAGGAAACGGGAGGGAGCGGCAAAACCGCCAGCCTAAGAAACTCAGGCGGCGGTAAAATGGCTGGCTCACCCTTCCAGACGGTTCCAGGGAGAAGAACGGACGACACGGCAGCCCCATCTGAACCGGTCGAAGACTTCACTAAGAATGAACCGCGCAAGTCAAGTCGAGTCCGGAAAAGCCCCGCCTACCTGCGAGACTACATCACCACGTAGGACTGAACTAAGAGGGGAGGGGTGTTCTATATGTAAATTGGTTGACTCCAAATATGCAAACCTGATTGGTCAAATAAACTAAGGATTGGATTGGTTCTCTAGGAACCAATCAAATGAGCTGCTGGAAAGCGGCAAATTTAAACAAATGCCATTGGCTACGAGCCAGCAGGCCAGCCTGTATAAAAGGCTGGCCTTGGTTTCAGCCGAGCGTTCCTGTTACTGACTAGTTTGAATAAAACCTTTTGTTGTTGGAACCCGGTCTACCTCGTGTGTTTTCCGAACAAAGCAATTTGAGCAATGACAGACTGTTAAATTGTGTGACAAGACATGTGCTTTCGGGTTTTCTAGAGTGCCATATTCAATGAAGACTCCAATCGCTAAAGCTTTTAAGTCTCTTGTATTTGTTCTGTGATCAAAATAATATCTACTTCATTTATAGTGTGACTATGATTTCAATCCATTTAAAAACCTGTGCAAGGCAGCAGAAAACCTACCTTTTGTAAGATTCTCCAGAGGTACATTATATGCTAGAAAGATACTAAGCCTATTTCCTGAAGTGACTGCCTATATTATGTCTCGGGTCAAGGAAGCAGTTTTGAACTGAATCATCATGAAACCAGTCACTGGCTCAAAAAGAACCTCCCTTCATTCATCATCAGCAGGCAGCAAGAGCAAATAAAGAATGAGCTATGGGCAAGCATGTCTGATACTCTTTTCCATGCAAAGAAGGAGGAAAAGGAATTGTTCTCAGAACAATGGCAGTGGAGAAGTTATATTTTTCTATATATGACTGTGTTGATCCCATTAAATATTGGACATCCAAGCTCAAGTAGATGAAATTCACTTTTAAAAAAACCACATTGCTTTCAAATAAAAAAGCTTAAATCTGAATTTAAATGAGAAAAGCTTAACTGGTCTTAATTGCCTATCAGCAGTTTCAGTCATTCAACAGTCATTCAAGAATTCATTGTTAAATGACATATGAAGAAGCATGATATATCCTACCTGTCAAAAATGTCAGGGAGAGGTCTGATCATCTTTTGCCATACTCCCAATCCTTTCCGGTCATTCAAGTGCCAGAGATTTCTGCTCTGCTCTTTTCCAGTCTTGTTCTCAACAAGGACAAGGGAGACATCTCCAAGCAATGTACCTTGGAGGAGCCATGATATCTGAAGCTAAGAGAGAAAAATGTATGCAAAATAAATTAAAATGAAATGCTAGGAAATAGCAACTATCTGAATTATGTAAAATTAATCATGTTCACCATTCATTTCATCAAGGAAAGAAGCAATTTAGAGCTAAGAAGAAATTTCCTGACAGTTAGAACAATTAATCAGTGGGACAACTTGTCTCCAGAAATTATGGGTGCTCCATCACTGGAGGTTTTTAAGAAGAGATTGGACAACCATTTGCCTGAAATGGTATAGAATTTCCTGCCTAAGCAGAGGGTTGGACTTGACCTCCAAGGTGCCTTCCAACTTTGCTATTCTGTTCTGTTCTGTTCCATTCTATTCTATTCTGAAGTATGTATTATGAAGAACTGCTGAAAATACTTCTCCCATGGTTGCATGCGACTCGCTCCAATCTGTGCTCATTCTTCCCTCCACCCAGAGTAATCTAAAATTGAGTTTATATAAAAGTTTCACATTTCCTGGAATAGAAATGGCACTTCCTTTTCTTATATACCTTATTTTACACAACAGAGAAGCCAATAGATGGAAAAACTATTTTGGTAATCATTTCAGAGATGGCTTATGCTGGTTTCAATACTTTCTCAGCCACTCAAAGCTAAAGTTATAAATATTTAGCCTTGAACTCCATTCTTATTCCTTCTGTATGCCATATTGTAGGAGATAAGCACCAGCACCACACTTTGTAGCTATTATATAATCTAGCTGGTAATCTCGGCATTTCTTTTAGACATATAAGGGTTTACTTGTCTCACTCTGACTTATCTTAGAACCCCTTTCCATATTTACTAAGAATATTTCAATAGCAAGCTGTATAATGATTTCCAACATTACATTAATTCATTTCTAAGAAAAAAAATAAACCCACCACCAATAAAAAGTAAGAACAGAATTCAACTGTGCAATTCAAAGTAAACCAGAAAAAGTGGAACAGAATGAATACTGAAAGAAAAGGATATTCACTTGTTTGTATGAGTCAAAAAGAAGATATTCAGTATAAAAGGAAATTGTTGATGTTGAGGTTATTAGACCAAGTCCTTTCCTAGCTCCCCTTGAGATGGAACAAAGTCTCATCAAAAGATCTGCTAGAAGGGGGCATGTTGAGACTTTCCCAAAAGAAGATACTTACTATACATATTTACTGGCAAGACTGAATGCTTTGCCTGAGAAGTATATGCTTGTTTAGTGCCAATGCTTCTAAGCAAGTGATGGATTAGAATAAGAAATCCATCATATCCTGCAGTAACTGAATTTTCTGTACTGTCTTTAGAATCTACTTATGTAGACTGCATTATAATAGACTAATTTAGAAGATAAACTAGCCAGGTTAGAAGTTTAATTTAGAAGATAAACCCCAATGACAAATACCAAACTTAAACTGTACCATCAACCAAGAATCTAGGAATAGGGTTGGGCTCAGTTGGATCCCTAAACATGACTTCTTCTAGAGGGGTGGACTGGATCTTGAATAAGCATCTCTCTCGCACTACAATTTGTTCCATTTGATCTAGACTGATCTTAAAGCACATTCAATTTCCATCAGTCTTAGATAAGTATTCCGATCTCATATCTTGATATGATAAAAGGGTAAAAAAACCAACAACACAATACAGAACTAGTTATTATTTGCATAGCAATAATGCCTAACTTTGTAAGGCATTTTCCATTCCTTTCATATAGATCTTAAGCAGCAGGGGAGGTAATATGGAATTCTAAAAGTTGCCATTAATAGCATTCATTGTTTTTCTTCCCTTCATAGCATCTTTCTAGGTACTTTTGAAATCATTCCAGTATTTCTAACACAACAATTTTGTTTATGTCTATAGCTGTAACTGTACTAGATAAATCTCTTATATTAATATTACTTTCACATAGTTCACCTCTAATTTTCTGTTATACATTTAAGTTCTTGGACAGTTCTAGTGTGAGATACTACATCCAAGGCCTCTATGAAATCTCTGTCATCAAACACAGGACACTTCCTGTGCTGGAAGAATTCTCAGCTCAGCTTAGAATTTAAATATGCCTCTTTTTCTAAACTGTTCATTAATATTCATATGATTTTTAAATAGCAAATCCCCCCTCTCTCTAGACATGGTTTAACAAATACATGTTAAAATACACAGCGGTTTGTTTTTTATAATGAATAATTTTTTATTAAGGCAATGGCAGAGAGAAGTACAAAGAATGCAAAGTACAAAGTAAGAAGGTATTGCTAGCAATTATATAGTTATCTCTCTTGATATTAGAAAAATTGGTTTTATCATTTCCCCTGAAGGTTATTATAAATTTTTCAATTATGCTCCAATGGTATTTGGATATCTATTAATTAAAATACCATACACCAAAGAAGCGTAACTGATTACACTTAGGTTTAGAGTAGCCAAGTCTCTCTGTGATCTTTTTATTCCTATACATAAAATCCCTTCCTAATGCTGTATTTGCCATTTAAAATTGACTTTGTCTTACTGTTGAGAATGAAATTTTGCAATTTTGATAAATCACAAAAAAGTGCAGTATGAATTTGCATGTGCTTATATGAATAAGAAATAGGAAAAGTACAAAGAATTTACAAAATTAAAATTCTGAAAATTCAGGAAAGACTAAACATTAAAAAAAGGGAAAAAAACCCCAACAATCCAGAACAATATTAGAATACTGGAAGTTTTGTAATTATTATGATCAGTATTGAAATTATGTTTAAGAATAATAACTTGTTTAATGCTTTGTCTGTATGTTTGAATATATATATATATATATATATATATATATATATATATATATATATATATATATGTTTTCTTAGGCTTTCGCGGGTACTTACATGTGTGCTGTTTAGCTTCCTTCGGGTATTATCCCACGTCATTGTAGTTCTGTTAAAGTTGTAGCAACGTTTCAGCAGAATCTCATCTGCCATCCTCAGGCTTCTGTATGGATATGGGTCTTACAGCTCCTGGTTTTAAATTTGAGGCTGGT
>BLBF01000018.1:30736045-30748490 GCA_015471245.1 Laticauda colubrina
AGAGAGAGAGAGAGAGAGAGAGAGAGAGAGAGAGAGAGAGATTCCTTACTCTTTTGAAGTTGACCTTAAGATTTCCAGTCTGTTTTTATATAGGAGTAAGCTAAATATTTCAAGCTCAGAAAAAAAATCTAGTTTAAAGTAGGTTGTTCCAGTTTTACAAGATTGTTCTGACTATCTCTTAAGTGTTTTGAATTCAAAATGAAGTCATTTGAAGCTCAGAACACTTCTACAATGAGAGTAGTATTGAAACTCTCCTGGCAAGATTGGGACAGTTATTAGAATTCAAAGCAAGTCCCCACCTGACTTTCGAGACAGATGTTGCTAATCAGAGTAGACCACTATGAGCTACTGTATATAAACAGTTTTGTCAAGAAAAAGGTGATGTCCTTTGTGTCATATTCTATGGACAGAAATATCAGATCTCATTTTACACTTATCATCCAATATTAGGATTTAGGACAATGTTCTTTTCCCATCTCAAATGTGTTGATTTGATAAGAAGCAAATGCTATTTTCAAAAACTTCTGATTAGCATGCTTACTTATCTTATCTTATCATATCTTACGGTGCTATCTAGTTTGGAACAAATGCTCTAATATGGTCCCACAATATATTCCTGGAAATGAACAGAAAGAGATTTTTCCGGGAGCCCCAAGAGAACCTTAAGCCCATGTCACACTGCACCAACAGATGGAAAGAGGATGTAAAACAGAGAAAAACACTTGGCATCCGTTGGTTAACGCGATGCTTCCGTTTTGTACTCACTGTGTCCGTTTTTCTTCCTCTCTATCTGTCCAGCATCCATCGACTGAGGTTCCATCCGCTCAAAAGGTTTTGAGCTGCTCAAAACTTTTTGAGAGGAAAATGTATCCAACGTGTCTGTTCTGCATCCACTAGGCATACGGAGAACATCCGTTCTGCATCCGTCATCATCTGTTACGTGTCCGCTACATCCGATAGGCATATGCTGCGCATCCGCGCAACTCAAATCCACTCCAGCAGAAAGAGGACACAGGGAGGAAGCAGAACGGACACGGAACGGATGCGCAGAGTTAGTAGCACGGACGGAGAAAGGATGAGAGCGGATGCAGCTTGCAAAGAAAGCATTTTAAATGGAAAAAACGTTCGCAGAGGGGACCTATCTTGGATATTAAGGATGTCTAGAGGATGCCTAGCGGATGCAAAAGGACACATAGGGGAAAACCTATATTGCCTATAAAAAGGGGGAGCAACTCACCTGGATCTCACTTTCAGACCAGCAGCCCTGCTGTGCAGACCTCTGCAGCCTTCATCTGGCTCTTGCTCTTCCATAGCATCCATTGATGTCCACCATGGATCGTAACACAGTCCTTTTGGTAGCCACCATCATTCTGCAACAGTGCGAAGCCATTTACAGGCTATTTCAACTCTACTACGTGAAGAAAAGGAGGCGGCCAAGAAGCGTCTGTGTTCGAAGATGGATTGGGAGAAGAGCAGGGTACGGACTGTACAACAAGCTGATAGTGGAGCTGAGGAACGAAGACACTCGTGCATTCCAGAACTTCATGAGGATGCTTCCAGCCATGTTTGACGAAGTTGTGGAGTGGCTGACACCAGGTTGACCAAGCAGAGCACCAACTTCTGGCCCAGCCTGGACCCTGGGCTCAAGGTGGCACTGACTCTGCGCCACCTGGCCTCCGGGACCATGTACAGGAGCATGCAGTACGGCTGGAGGGTGCCACACAACACCATCAGCATTGTGGTCAGAGAAGTGGTGCAGGGCATCATTGAAGAATACATGGAGGAGTTCCTCCAGTGCCCCTCCACTGAAGAAGGATGGAAGAAAGTTGCAGAGCAGTGGTATCAGAAGTGGAACTTCCCACACACCGTTGGAGCCATAGAAGGCAAGCACATAGCCTGCAAAGCTCCAGCCAAGTCAGGGTCCACTTATTTCAACTACAAGGGCTTCTTCAGCATCATCCTCTTCATCATGGTCGATGCTGACTACAAGTTCATGTACATTGATGCTTCAGGCAATGGGTCAGCTTCAGATGCCCAGGTACACAGCACCAGTGACCTCAAGGAGGGTCTGGAACGCAACCTCATCATGGGCTTCCCAGATCCAGACCCCCTGCCCAACGACACACAAGATGTGCCCTACTTCATCGTGGGGGATGACGCCTTCTCCCTCAGAACCTACCTCATGAAGCCCTACACCTCCAGATGCCTCACCCATGAAGAGAGGATCTTCAACTACAGGCTGTCCAGGGCAAGGCGGGTGGTGGAGAATGCCTTTGGCATCCTGGCCAACAGGTTCCAGGTACTTCTCACCACCATGCAGCATCACCCAGAGACCATGAGGAAGATCGTGGAAGCTCGCTGAATCCTGCACAATCTCATGCGCACCAGCTACCCGGCCTTGCAGAACAGGCTCGTGGACCTCCAACAAGGCAATGGGGACATGGAGCCTGGGGAATGGAGGCAAGGGCGAAACCTGATAGACACTGAAGATGTGCAAGGCCCCAACAGAGCTTCACGTGAAGGGAAGAAGCAGCACAACCTCCTGAAACACTGGTGCAACTCCCCAGCTGGAGCAGTGGAGTGGCAAGACAGGATGATAGATGATTAATGGATGATTCCTTCAGTCTGTCTCATCACACTGATGAGATTGGACCATGTATGTTGGATGGGCCTACAATGAACAGGGCATTTAATAAAGAGTTATGTTTATGTTGACATGTGTGGATCAATGATTATATTAGTATTGATAATGAAGGGCCGTAGGTGTGACACCTGGGAGGGTGGACCATACAGTCCCACTATGCTTGCACCGGAGGTTTATCTATCCCCATAGCTATCTCAACCCATCCCACAGCTATCTTAACCCATCCCAAAGGTAGCCCTGCCCATCCCACAGCTATTACCCATCCCAAAGGTATCCCTGCCCACCCCACTGCTGTCCTTACCCATCCCACAAGCATGCAAAGGCTTAAACCATTTCTAAAAGTTTCCACCAAGACTTTATTTACAAAAATAAATGAAGCAAGTGTGTGAAGCAAAGATAATCTTTATTAATAACAAGCTGTAAAAGAAAAATGACCCAACTCAAGTGTCCAAATAAAGTCTACGGGTCTCTGCCACTCTCCTCTGTCACTCAGAGGTGTGCCCAGTCTCAGGGGTGAAGGGTCCAGGTGCTGTGGAGGTGGCTGCTGCTGGAGTGCTGGTCTGAAGCACCACTGGGGTGCCTGGCCCCAAGAGGACAACAGGTGACGGTGTGTTGAGGAAGCTCTCAGACAGCTGGATCAGCCCCGTGATGTTGAGAGCCCCTTCCTCCATGCCATGGGGTGTCAGCCCCAGTACCGATGACAGATGGTCCTGTCCTTCACCACCTGGTACTGGGGTTCTGCCATGTCCGTGAGGGTCTGGTTGACATAGGTGAGGAAGGGCTTGCGGTTGGAGGATGAGGAGTCGGTGTGGACCAGCTGAGAGAGGATATCTATGCTGCTCCTGATGGTGTCTCTTATCTCCAGCAGGACAGTGTGGCTCAGCCCCTCCTGTCTGGCTCTCTGCCTTTCTGTGGAGGTGGAACTAGGGGTGGATGCGGTTAGGACTGTGATGGAAGTGCCGTCTCCTTTCTCCCACTGCGCCAGGGAGTCCTCCATGCGCTCCGCCACAGTTAGAACAGCTGTCAGTGGGTTCTCCGTCGTGGCATGCTCCACAGACACCTGCCTGGAGACAGGAGCTGACTCTCAGCCGGAAGAGGACTGGCTCTCAGCAGGCTGCCTGAGAGAGAGGGTTGTGAGAGGGGCTGCTCCTCGGTGGTGGACCTCACCCTCCAGGAAGCTGCACTTGGCCATGAGGTAGGTCTCTCTGTCTGTCAGCTTGACCGTGGCCTGGCCAGATTTCTTCAGGTGCAGCTTCCCGTACCAGGTGTGCATGTGCTTCCACCAGCCGAGGAGCACCTCTGAAGTGTAGCCCAGGATCTCCGCCTTCTCTCTCCAAGTAGCCTGCTTCCTTTTGGTGTCCCTGTAGCGCCTGTGTCCCTTCCGCCATAGATATTCATTCTCTCTCAGCCAGTCCAGCACCTCATCCTCATGTTCCTCCTCGATGGAGTTTTGCCTCCTCTCCCGTTCTCGCATATGCCTCTTCCTCCCTTTGGCAGGACCACATGGGCCCTCATCAGAGGGGCTTCCAGGTTGTAGGGGCTGCTCCTCCACACCACCAGCAGCAGCAGCACCAGCAGGATCATCATCAGCAGCAGCAGCAGCAGCAGCACCAGCAGGATCATCATCATCATCATCATCATCATCAGCAGCAGCAGCAGCAGCACCAGCAGCAGCAGCAGCACCAGCACCAGCACCAGCACCAGCACCAGCATGACCAGGATCAGCAGCAGCAGAGTAAGCACCAGCAGCGCCAGCAGCACCAGGAGCATGAGCAGGACCAGGAGCACGAGCAGGACCAGGAGCACAAACAGGACCAGCAGAATGAGCAGGACCAGCAGGACGAGGAGCAGCTTCAGCAGAGTAAGCACCAGCAGAAGCACCACCGCCATAAGCAGCATCCGCAGCTCCTCCAGAAGCAGCATCAGCAGAAGCACCACTGCCAGAAGCAGCATCAGCAGAGTAAGCACCAGCAGAAGCACCATCACCAGAAGCAGCATCAGCAGAGTAAGCACGAGCAGAAGCACCACCACCATAAGCAGCATCATCAGCTCCTCCAGAAGCAGAAGCAGCAGAAGCCCCAGCCCCAGAATAGCGAGCCCGTGCTACAGAAGCCCCAGCAGAAGCAGAGTGAGGGCCAGGGGGTGGGAGGGTGGCCCTGTCCCTCTTGCCAGGGCTGGCAGCAGATGGCTGAGGCTTCCTCTTCTTCCCCATGGTTGTGGGGTTGCTGGCTGGCAGCAAGGATGTCAGGAAGGCAGGCAGGCAGGCAGGCTGGCAGGCAGGCTGGCAGGAAGGTTGGCAGGCAGGAAGGCACCAAGGCTGGCAGGCAGGCTGGTGGGCAGTTTGGCAGGCAGGAAGGCAGGCAGGCAGACAGCAAGGCTGGCAGGGAGGCTGGCAGGAAGGCTGGCAGGAAGGCTGGCAGGCAGGCAGGCAGGCAGGCAGGCAGGCTGGCAGGCAGGCTGGCAGGCAGGCTGGCAGGCAGCAAGGCTGGCAGGCAGGCTGGCAGGCAACAAGGCTGGCAGGCAGCAAGCCTGGCAGGCATGCAGGCAGGCAAGGCAGGCAGGCTGGCAAGGCAGGCAGGCAGGCAGTCGATATGTCTGGAAGCAGGTCTTTTCTCTGAATGGTGACCTGCTTGGGAGCTGCCTCCCTTTATATCCACGGGGCTGACGCAATGCATCCTCCCCGCATGCGCAGTGAACACTAGGCATCTGCTACGCTTCTGCTAGGCATCCGCTAGGCTTCCGCTCTGCATCCGCTTCATCCGCTCGGCATCCGCTGTGCGTCCGCTTCATCCGCTTTGCTGCGCTCTGCATCCACTGTATCCGTTCCGCGTCCGCTTTGCTGCGGTCCCCCGGAAGCCTTGCGGATGTGCCATCTGCTTCCATCCACTTCCATCCGCTAGGCTTCCGTGGAGCATTCACTTTCCATCCGCCCTGCGTCCTCCCCCCGTCCGTTCGTTTCCGTGTTATCCGCTCTGGTTATACAATTTTTTGCCACTTTTGAGAGCGGATAACAATGGATGGAACATTTTTCTCATCCGCTGTGTCATTTTTACAAATGTTTTGCATCCGTCGGCCAGTGTGACAGGGCCTTTAGATCTTTCTGCAGATACAGAGTAAGGACCTACATTTTTCCTTTTGATTTTTTTCATGAGAAAGGCAAATAGATTTCACAGTATGATGTTTTTTTCTTAATGATATGCCAGATTAAGTTCTGATGGAAAATTCCAGTTGCTCAAATATATGCCCTGATTTTGAAAAGTTCATTTAGAGTGATAAAAACAAACAAACTTGAAATCAAACAAATAGAAATCTGAGCCTGAATTTAAGGCAGGCATACTGGGAAAAGGGAATGATAATGAAAAAGGATATCTGGAGAAGCAAAATTATAATTTCACAGTCACAACTATTATTCTGTAATAAACTTGATCACTTATATCCATCCACAGGAATGATTAGAGGTTAAAGACTTGATTCTCTCCTTGCATTAGACCCAATAATGCTACTGAATTATTCCAGTCACATTGGGTGCTCAAATAAAAAGGTATATGAAGCCACAAGCAAGGACCTGTTCAGAATGAAGAATTTTGCACAATCTCTCCCCCCCTCTCTCCCTCTCCCTCTCTCTCTCTCTCTCTCTCTCTGTGTGTGTGTGTGCATGCATGTGTGTGTGTGAGAGAGAGAAAAACTGTTGAATCTTTAGTACAGCTGCAAAGCTGCAAATGGACACATTTTCAAATGCATCATGGAAAGTTAAAGAGGTAAAACAGTAGTAGATCTCCTTTTTTCCTTTATCTCCTAATGAAAATTTAATTATTCACCTTGTTTATGGACATATTAAAACAAATTTTGGGAAATAATTCATCCAGCTATTGACAGCAGGCAAATTATGAGAAACAGTCACACTTGCTGGGGTGTGTGACAAAATGAAGTTTTTAAATATTTAGAACCTCAGCTGGGGGAAAGAAAAGAGAGACTCTTAAAAAGAAAAAGGATAAAGGCAAGACACAACAGGGGAACAAGTGAGAATATATATGTCATCATGTCAATTGGATGGAGCTAGCAAGTATCTTATTATCTCAAAGAAGCACAAATACAAACAAAAAGTTTTATAATCTGAGAAAATCACCACAATTGAGGATGAAAGGGGAAACTAAAGATTTAAGTCAATAGTGCTGGTTTGGCCATAAAGCCATGTTAGTTTACAAATCTCTGTCATTTAAACTCAATTTCACATAGTTATACAAATATGACAGATAGACTGTCATATAATTTCCCATTTCAAAACAAGTTTTTTATGAACAGCAACATTCCTACCGCTGTGATGGGTACCCTCTTTAATTAGTGATTGATTTCTAATACTAAGATGTGAAAATGTTGGGATTTATCAGGGATTTATCATTTTCTAGTCCAGTGTTTCTCAACCTTGCTCACCAGCTTGCTGGCTGGGGAATTCTGAGAACTGAAATCTATACAGCTTAGTTTCTTTGCTTGATATACACTGCTCCAGCCTAGAATTATGTGCCATACAATAGTCAACAGAGTCATTGAGGACACTCAAAACATGGACTGGAGGACGGTCTTTTGCTATTGATCCCTAGCACCTTATACCTAAGGAATAGATGTTATGATTAGGAACCACTACAGCAGTCAGGTTTAACTATTAGTGATAGCCCCATTCTCTATCAATGTCTATGGAGGTTCTCAGTCATCCAGGTTATGAAGAAGCTTCTTGGATGAGAAGTGAAATGTCTTCAAAGAAAAACTAGAAAGTCCAGTTGCCTCTTGGAAAAGCACATTTGGGACATCCTCTATCAATTTATCTAGTCCAAGTTTAAAGTGATCATCTAAGCTGGCTACGAATGAGAGCACTGAATGAGAGCAATAAATGCTAAGAGTTACGCTCCTTTAAAAAAAATACTAACTCATACAGCAATGACATATATCCATGCACATATATGAATAATTTTATGAGTATATATCTGAGCACCATGACTGATCCAGGATTGTATGTCTACAAATATTTGTTATAAAATCATAGCATGGACAGAAACTGGCATGCCTATGGACAAAGATCTTGGAGATTAGTTTTTTGAATTATTTTCAAAATAAAGGATGCATAAATATTTATAAAATTGCAAGGAATGCTTTTTGCATCTTCTTAATAAAACTTTTCTGAACAAACTTGCCTCACAGGGAGAATTCTTCATTGCAGCTGGAAATACAGCACTAGTTACCATAACTGTCTCTGCAATGGGACTCTCACTGGTGTTAAGCAACAGGGCACATTCTGCAGAGAAAAAGGAACAAAAGATACATACATTATTAGAGTGAAATTAGTTAATGTTTTCATGGAATAGTTGTATAGCAATAAAATCTGCTAGGGTCTCTGTGTTGCAAGAGCTTTGGAATAACCCTTCATGTGAAACTGCACATGCAAATCATGGGTGGATTTATATTATGCTAGACATTTTCAACATTCTTAAGATAAAATAATCCAATTTCATTTATTTTTTCAAGATCTCTCTTTTAATCCCATATAATGTATAGCCTTGTGATTTGTATTGAAAAGCATCATTTTTATGAATATGAATGAATTATAAAATGAACTACTTTTACTATCAACGAGAAAGAAATGCTATCTCACTAAAGCTAGAAGTTGAGGGTCATTTATATGCTTATAAAGCATTCTTTCTCAACAGGGTAGATTCAAATTCTATTAAATTTCAGTTAATTGGTAGGGTGGATTATGATAAGCATAGTCTAGCATATCTGGAGGGTACCTGGTTGGGAGAAAGCACTAAAAGAATAGAAATTCAATGTTGTCCATTACTGAATGTTGTAAATAAACAATTTTTTATCATCCAGTTATTTAAAATTATTGATTAGTTTAAAAAAGTACAAGTTGACTTTGAATTACAATTATAATGGAGTTGGTTTGAGACTTTCTTGGGTAACTGTGTGACTGGGTTGGGTGGAAGAGCTAGATTATAAAGGCAAATGACTACGGGGTGCTGTAGCAGCCATAACATTGAAACTGGGTGGTAAGTAGCTTTTGGGGATGTCTATCATAACTTTGAACAATCACTGTATTACCAGTCAAAAGTTGAGGATACCTGTAGTGACATCTTTTATCTCAATTTTTGAAGATTGCATGTACTGTATTCAGTTTTCCTTGCAGGTTACAGAAATGGCTCACTTTCATCTTAGTTCTTTATTTTTTTTTAGAGTTCCCCATCTGGAATAGTCCTGGAATTCCCAACTAATGCTTTCTCCAAGTTCTGGCCAGGGCCAAGACAGTTTAGTTTTAGCAATCAAGTTGATAAAGCATTGCTTCTGATGATGTACATCATTAATAATCAGAACAAGAGTTGCCAATCTACCAGTGTTACTAATCTTAACCAAATTGATTTTCTATGAGTCCTATTAGGTTTTTTTTAAACCATATATTTCTGTTGCATATGGACTCTATGTCAGAAAATATTTTCTGGTTTCTCACAAAATATTCTTCTTGTTGTAAAAACAACAACAAAAACCATCCAACTATCAAAATAAATGATAATGGCTGAAAAAATGAACTCCTGTCGCTAACCTAATTCCACTGACATACCACTTAGTTTACCCAGTTGTATAACATTACTGTAATCTACCTTTCAGTGAACAAAAGTGATGATATTCTGGATTCCCAATATGCCATAATTGGGCCTTTGATGAAGTTGATGAGCTTTGAGTCCAGCCACACTCTCCATCCTCAAAGGAGCAATAGAAACCAGTAGGAAGGTTTTCTGTATGGGGAAGAATGGCAAGAGACAGAGAAATGATCAATAATTCCTAAGAATAAAGTAGAAAGTATATCTAGTATTTGCTTTTCAATACTCTGCCTTTTTTATTTGGTTCTTGTAACAAAAAGGACCACTTTCTCTGTATAAATTACTAAAACTCTTGTGTCCAAACTTTAAATTGGGCAAAATGCTGCAAGACACTGTCAACAGATTTGCCTCAAATGGACTAACTTGCAGAATGCTGGGGCCCATTACTCAAAAAGAAATGAAATTGGGAAAATTGTTTGCCACTTCAGCACCACTGTGTTACTGCTCTTTTGTGCAGCTGTCATATAACAGAGTCACAGTAACGTGATCCTCATTTTAACATACCCTGAGAACTTCCCACAAGTCAATGGGAAACTCAGAAGGAAATGATACTATTCCCCATCACTCCTTGACACCTTTGCTTGTGGGAAGCTTGCAGAGAGATGTTGGTGGAGAAACGATGCACCCTCCACCACTTCTTTGAATTCACACTGGTCACTCGCCCACACTCCCTCAGTCCATCTTCCACTCAACAGCAGCCACTTACCTTCTGGTTAGGAAGGAAAGGTAGTAAAGAGGATAGAGGAAAGAAGAGAGAGAAAGAAGGAAAGAAGGAAGGAAGGAAGGAAGGAAAGAAGAGGGAGGGAGGGTTTCCACAAGGAAACTCAATGGGGAAGCCAACAAAAAGTAAGAAGTCACATCTGCTAGCACTGAATTTTTGGCTACCCATGGTCACTCTGAATATTTCTGAAACATATGGGTGGTCTTGTATACAACAATTTTCCTAAAGACAGAAAGCATATTTCAGATGGTGGCAGCATAAAAAATAGATAAATAAATAATAAAGCTACACAAACATTTTCACCCACTCCCTCCAAGGTTGAGACAAGGCATCAAACAGTATCAAAGCAATTCTTATAGGTAGGGCTGGTTTACAATTCCTATTATTCTTGAATATTGGCATTTTGGTCATGCTGGCTGAGGAAGATGAAAATTGTAGTCCTAAAATTACTGGAAGGAAACAAACTATGATCTTATGAGAACTGTATAAAATAGGATCAGGATTATTTTCATATTTCAATATGTATATATGGGCGCGAAAATAGTTCTTTTTCTAAGGCTACCACATGAACTGATGAAGAAGTTTGGATTGGCAATACATAGTTCATATATTTTATGGTCTTAATTATAATGTATCATCAGTCATTAACTATATATTCAGATTCAACTTTCAAATAATTCTTGAATTTCAGTTGTTATATCAATTAAACAATCAGTAACAATAAGCTGTATTAGTAATTTTCCTTTAATTTTCTAGTTTTCTCTTTTTACCCAAAAGGTATCTTCAATATAGACTGCATTTGGTAACACTTTATAGTATGAGTATGTGACAGATTAAGTGAATGATTTGTCAGAGGGATCAAACAAGGACCAGATCTACAAGGACTGCTTTTTTCAGTTATAATGTAGCAAATTATTAATCCTTTCATATATTTAAATATTAGAACTAAATTCCAAATTGAGTGGTTGGCTGATCCCTAGAGCACATCTATGACTGTGAATAATAACAGCATTATGGATCCTACTACATATAGTATGATTTGAAAACTGATTTTCTTTTCCAGTGACACTCCCACTCTATACCAGTTACTGCTAAATTTAACTTGTGCTGTAATTTCTTATACACTGCATCTTAATTTGACTTGAAAACTTTGGAAATTTGCTATAAAATTCATATTTATTCAGTAACTCTTTACTATCTTAAGAAAGTTTTTGTGCCTAAAACATGAATTTATAACCTATTGCATTCCAAGCAATAACACAAACCCAAAGGTGCTTTTCCAAGAATCAACTGGACTTTCTTGTTTTTTTTTTAAAAAATGTTTTGCTTCTCATCCAAGAAGCTTCTTCAGCTCTGAAGAAATTTCTTGGATGAGAGAAACGAAACATCTTCAAAGAAAGTCCAGTTGCCTCTTGAAAAAGCACCTTTGGGACAATCATGACCTGGATGACTGAGAATCTCCAATAGAGAATAACTGAATCAATACTAACTCTAATGTGCATACAGAGGAGAGTAGTTCTGCAGAACTCTTTTTTCCATTCTTATTTTATTTTGTTCTTTTCATTTCTGGTAAAGTGTTGTCAAAATAAAAATAACGTTTCAGCTTGCCCTTTCCTTAAACTTCATAGTGGACAACTAGATTTCAAAAACTCATTCACCCGCAAAAACATGATACATTGTTTATATAATTAAAACATTTATTTCTTGACTTAATACCAAGATGTCAATGGTCAATTCTATAGAGGAAGA
Source organism: Laticauda colubrina (assembly GCA_015471245.1). Lineage (NCBI taxonomy): Eukaryota > Metazoa > Chordata > Lepidosauria > Squamata > Elapidae > Laticauda > Laticauda colubrina. The sequence continues at coordinate 30,747,807 of BLBF01000018.1, forward strand.
AAATGTACCAGCTAAAATGCTAGTATTAGGTTGTTATTTCATATTTTTACTCTTTGAAGACACTGGTAGAAATAAAATATATGTCAAAATTCTACAATGCTACAAGAGCCATGTATTAAATGGTACATATAAAATAAAGTTTATTCTTCTGTTCACCCATTTATGGATTTCCAGTTTGCATCTATTAATTTATTATATTTTGTTTTTAAATTTAAAATGAATATTTTTGTATGTATGTCAAAACTGATTTTATAACTCATTATACATTTCTACATATATTTCATCAAATAGGATTTTTAAATACTATTAACTACCTATTTTTAATTATTTTTTAAATATAAGAATTCTGAGCTGATTTTATTTACAATGACCACCAGGAGGTAGCATGTAACTAGTTTTGTTCTTTATTGGAACTCCAGATGTGACTAGGCAGATGTTGCTCAGTGTGGTTCAAACCTTCTACAGGAAATCAAACTCATGGACCTTCACATAAAGGCTACACATTGTACAAAAATAACAATAATAGAGAATTCCCTCTTCCAAGAGGTGTGCGTGGAAATCAAATAAAACACTATATGTGCTGGCATGGTGTAACGTAGTAAATGTATCTTTCTGCTTTGAGAATTTAAGGGAACACACACACACACACACACACACACACACACACACACACACACACACACA
>BLBF01000018.1:30753549-30768503 GCA_015471245.1 Laticauda colubrina
TAAGAAAACAAAGACTTCTTCATTTATTGTAATGTTTCCTGTATGTAGTGAACTACTGAGAGCCATTTACCCCAGCTCCATGGCGAGATTTAACATATCTAACTTGTGTGTTAGACAAAATTGCCATGATTATTTTTCAGTTTGCACAGATCAGACTCTAAGCGTAAGTGAAAGGAAGAAAAGTTTTGCACAGACTTCATGTGCTCCAAGTATCTTTCTGAGGTTCTAATTTGTAAATTTAAGTGGATTCATATACAGAAATAGACCTGTCAAATGCATTATGATAAACCAAATACTGTGGATATAATATACCTTCTCAGACAAGAATTAAGTTCTCCTCACCAGTATATTGTTAAATTCACCCTGGAATGTGGTGAATAACATCTTAATCAATAAACCCACCAAGAATCTATTGAATTGTAACTGATGGCTCATCACTCCTTGCTTTTTTTTTTAGTTAAAAGGTTTCTATATACTTTTAAGTAAAACAGAGAATTGATTTTATATAATAATACAACATATTTCTCTTCAAAAACCTATAATTGGATAATAATTTAAAATATTCCTCAGTAATGTTATGGTTAAAATGTGCAACTCTTTATCATTTGCCCTTTCTCCAAAGTCTCCAAACAGCTACATATGATGCTTCTTGAAATTTTATCCACATAAAACTTTTTTAAGGTAGGTTAAGCCAACATCATTCAATGAATTTCATGAGTGAGTGGAAATGTCAATCTACTTCCCCTTAATTGTATTACATTGTAACAATCATTGACTATCAAGCCATATGTAACCATAGAGCCATGGGTTTCCTGGCTACATTTGAATATTATACCACCATTTTTTCCTTCCAATCCTTTCTGCCATAGCCAAAGACTGGATATATACATGTCTAATAGTAGAATAATAGAATAATAGAGTTGGAAGGGACCTTGGAGGTATTCTAGTCCTGCTCAAGAAGAAGACCTAGTCCTATACAATTTCAGACAAATGGTCATCCAATCTCTTCTTAAAAACTTCCAGTATTGGAGCATTCACAACTTTTGGAGACAAGTTGTTCCACTAATTAACTGTTCTAATTGTCATTAAATTTCTTCTTAGTTCTAGGTTGCTTTTCTCCTTTATTAGTTTTTATCTACTGCTTCTTGTCCTGCCTTCAGATGCTTTGGAGAATCGGTTGACTCCCTCTTCTTTGTGGCTGCCCCTGAGATATTGGAACTCTGCTCTAATGTCACCCCTAGTCCTTTTTTCATTAAACTACACAAACCCAATTCCTGCATCTGTTCTTCATATGTCCTAGTCTCCTAATCAATTTTGTTGCTCCTCTTTGTTGGCCTTCTTTCTAGAGTTTCAACATCTTTTTTATATCATGGCGATCAAAACTGGATGCAATATTCCAAGTGTGGTTTTACAAGGCATTATAAAGTGGTATTAACAGTTCATACGATCTTGGTTCTAGCCCTCTGTCAATGCAGCCTAGGACTGCATTGGCTTTTTTTGGCAGCTGCAGCACGCTGCTGATTCATATTTAAGTAATTCCTCACTAGGACTCCAAGGCTCCCATGGTTATTACAATTGATCAAGGTATTATCTCTTCCATACTTGTGCATTTTTTTCTTGCCTAAATGTAGAACATTACTCTTCCCATAATTGAATTTCATTTTGTAAGATAGGACTCAGTGTTCCAGTCTGTCAAGATCCTTCTGTATCTTAAGTCTAACTGGAGTGTTGGCTATTCCTGCTAGCTTTGATGAATTTTGCTTCTATCCCCTCATTTAAAAAACAGATGAAGATATTGAAAAATACTGGGTCTAAGACAGAGACTTAGGATACCTATTTGTGTACTTGCTACGTATGGCAATCTATAGTTAGATACGCATTTTCAGATTTGTAGAAATTTAATAATTCAAGTTATTATTATTATAAATTTGTATGCCACCCACCTCCCAATGACTCTGGATATTATGTTCATGCTTGCCATTGTAAAATAATGTCAAACACTTAATCTCATCTTCCATGCATACCAAGATGTAATAATATCTCTGAAGATTGAAAAACAATACACTGAAATCAAATTTTCCAAAATCATTATAGCTTTATTGTACATCATTTTATTCATGTAAATATTTATACCCTTTATTTCTATCTGAAAGTATGATCAAATTGACTAAGAATACTCTAACAATAGAAAACCAAGATCAAATAGAATTAAAACCTACTAACCATATATTATGATTAACTTCATAGTAACAAGAATAGGTTCATAATATAATTTATATACCTTTTTCCTTTTTGTACAACACAATATAACTCCAAGTCAGTCACACTTCTTTGATATCAAACTGTCCACGTAGGCAGCAACACTGATTGACAGTCAATTTCACATATTGTTGTGCAAATGGAATAGACAAAAGGTGGAAAGCATAGGCATTCCCAATACAGGAGTGGTTTTGCAGGTGGTGACCATAGACCACTTCTCAGTTCCTATGCTTTCTGGCTGATGGTTTGGCCACTTTTGAATGCTGGCAGTGCTTTCACTCTAGTGGTAGCATGAGACGGAGTCTACAACCCACACAAGTGGCTCAGGTAGTGCAGCTTATCCAGGATGGCATATCAATGAGAGCTGTGGCAAGAAGGTTTGCTGTGTCCAAAGATTTGCTGTGTCAGCGTAGTGTCCAAAGCATGGAGGCACTACCAGGAGACAGGCCAGTACATGAGGAGACGTGGAGGAGGCCATAGGAGGGCAACAACCCAGCATCAGGACCGCTTCCTCCACCTTTGTGCAAGGAGGGATAGGAGGAGCACTGCCAGAGCCCTGAAAAATGATCTCCAGCGGGCCACAAATGTGCATGTGGCTGCTCAAACAGTCAGAAACAGACTCCATGAGGGTGGTATGAGAGCCCAACGTCCACAGGTGGGGGTTGAACTTACAGCCCAACACTGTGCAGGATGTTTGGTATTTGCCAGAGAACACCAAGATTGGCAAATTCGCCACTGGTGCCCTGTGCTCTTCAAAGATGAAAGCAGGTTCCCACTGAGCACATGTGACAGATGTGACAGGGTCTGGAGATGTCATGGAGAATGTTCTGCTGCCTGTGACATCCTCCAGCATGACCAGTTTGGCATTTCTTTAGGGGGCCACACAGCCCTCCATGTCCTTGCCAGATTTAGCCTGACTGCCATTAGGTACCAAATTGAGATCCTCAGACCCCTTGTGAGACCATATGCTGGTGCGATTGGCCTTGGGTTCCTCTTAATGCAAGACAATGCGAGACCTCATGTGGCTGGAGTGTGTCAGCAGTTCCTGCAAGAGGAAGGCATTGATGCTATGGATTGACACAACGGTTCCCCAGACCTGAATCCAATGGAGCACATCTGGGACATCATGTCTCGCTCCATCCACCAATGCCACGTTGCACCACAGACTGTCCAGAAGTTGGGGGATGCTTTAGTCCAGGTGTGGGAAGAGATCCCTCAGAAGACCATCCACCACCTCACCAGGAGCATGCCCAGGCATTGTAGGGAGATCATACAGGCATGTGGAGACCACACACACTACTGAGCCTCATTTTGATTTGTTTTAAGGACATTATATCAAAGTTGGATCAGCCTATAGTGTTTTTTTCCATTTTAATTGTGAGCGTTAACTCCAAATCCAGACCTCCATGGGTTGCTAAATTTGATTTCCATTGATAATTTTTGTGTGATTTTGTTGTCAGCGCATTCAACTATGTAATGAACAAAGTATTTAATAAGAATATTCCATTCATTCAGATCTAGAATGTCTTATTTTTGTGTTATTTTTTTGAGCAGTTTATATTAAAATGGAGTAAACTGCCTTCCTTAGCTGTTAACACACAAAACCTGTCTTTTGCACCAAAACAGTTGGAACACTGTTTTGATATGAAATGAGGCTATCTAGTAGGTCAAAGTGGCATTTCTATAGGGAGAAATAATATATTCACCATGCCTAGTCATTCAGAAGTGACTGTGCAGGTAACTTCTCAATTTATAGATGGCTATTTAGTAGTTTATGAAGGAAGAATGCTGTAACATTATTTTTTAAAAATCTCCTACTGTTTCCTTTGTGGATAATTTGGGCTGAATCACACCTACCAGCACATTTCAAATAAACTGGCCCCTATCCATCACACACACAAAAAACCTCAATAGAATTCTCAAGACATTGCAGTTACTCTCATGTTTCATCTAAAATGCATGCAACTAATTTCCTTTCTCAACAAGAGGATATGTGGGGAAAAGTCATTCTCTAATCTTATTTAACACACTTCTGCCTCCCACATATAGTAAGAAACTAAATCATCATGATTCAGAGACATAATTCAGGATTTATGTAATAACTGATGTCTGCTTATCCTTCCTGCTTCCCCCCTTCTCTTGTTGCTACAGTGAAACTTTATAAATTCCATGTTGGCTCCATTTTTAACCTTCAGACATATCTAGTTACTTAACAATATTTTTAAATCAAAATATCCTGATGCCTATATTCCTTTCCTATCCTTCTTAGGAACACAACGAAAGTGGTTTGCTTTGGTTTGGCTCAGTTGCTTTCTCCTATTTAAGGTCTATTAAATAGACCTAAACTGCATACCGAAGCTGAAACTCAAATATTTTGGCCATCAAATGAGTAGAGAGGACTCACTGGAAAAGATCCTGGTGTTAAGAAAGATTGAAGACAAACTTCTGTGTAGGGAGCGAGTTGGGTGCAGCATTTGCAGTTTCCTTCTTTAGTCAGAAAAACTAAAAATCCTGTCCCACAATTTAGTGTTGAATTCAAAGAACCCATTCAAGTTTCTTTGTAGAACTGGGGCAATTTTCAGTGCTGTAAAACAAGGCAGTGTTCTGAAATTTTAGAGCTGATTTGACTTACTGCATATCTGTCCTTCATCTTCTCCATCTGCACAGTCTTTGATGAAGTCACACACCCGTCTCAACTTGATCACTGTTCCATTCCAGCAGCTGAAATAACTCTGAAGAGCCATTTTAGAGACAGATGGAGGTCCTATGAAAAAGAAAGAATATTATTTAAATCTCTTCATCAGAGTTTGTACAGTATACTTAGCTAGCTTTCATTCTCTACCAAAGGACCATAATAATCACAACTCAAAGGCAGCTATTTCACCAAGGATCACAAAGCCTGACTACTGGTTGATGAGATGATTCACAGATGAAATGTCTCTCATTGTATTCATGATATGAGATTATTATTATTATTTTGCTTCACATTTCCATGGGAATCATCCAGGTATCATTCCTTTCCTTTCCTTTCCTTTCCTTTCCTTTCCTTTCCTTTCCTTTCCTTTCCTTTCCTTTCCTTTCCTTTCCTTTCCTTTCCTCTCCTCTCCTCTCCTCTCCTCTCCTCTCCTCTCCTCCCCTCCCCTCCTCTCCCTTTTTCCCTCATGGCAAAAATGAAATAAATTCTACTCCAGCACTTCCTGAATCTGGGGTGTGAACTTATGTAGCTAGGGAAATCAGTTCCATCTCCTTTGAGAGCCAGATCAATCTTACAAAATAAAACAGAATCAAATTTTATTAAAAAGAAAAGAGGGAAAATACAGTTCCTTTTTAGCTTTAAGTATCCCTTCAGTGTCAAAGGAAGTAAAAAGTATTATTTTTTAGATCAAAAATCTGAACCTCTGAGCAGATACATTATGTTATTGATTGCCCCTAACTTAAAGGAACTCTGCTAAAGATGTTCCAAGATGCATAAAAATACTACAATTTACTGAGCATGTACAGAGAACATAAATACCAGAGACACAATACATAAATATTATGTACAAGAAGCATAGAATAAATTAAATTTAGCACATTTCTTAGGTAAATTTTCCCTATTCCTCTAAAGACCAAACTAGCCTTGAAATTTATTTCTCTGTTAATTTGTTACCTAGAAAATCCTGTTTCCTTATAATACCAGTTTAAATCTGAGACTGAAGGGAAATGATAAATTCCATTCTTTCCACTCTCTTATTCAACATCTGCTTGATATTAAATACAGAAAACCCTTTTCTTTACAATAAAGGAAGGATTTGGGAGTATTGCCTTGTGGCCTCTACATGCTCCTGCTTGAAGCTAAGAAAAGATGCTGATCTGAATGTCTTGAAAGAGCAGCTTGCTATCTGGAATATTTTCAAGCCAAGTTGCTTCATAACAATAATAGATCACCTTTGCAAATTAAAGAGACATCTTATTGAAATTATTTTCTAAAGAATTTTGTTAAATTGAAATCTACCTGATTATACACTTTCACATTTTCCCCTTGTACGAGGTTTTTCCTGTTAATATTTAGCCAGCCTGGGTTGATGGATGCACTTTGTGCACGTGCACACACTTTGTGTGTGTGTGCGTGCCAAATGCACGCTTTGTGCAGGCACAGAGGCATTCTAACTCACCTTCTGCAAGCCTGCATGATCCTGGTTTCTTCAGCAGCTTCCACGCAGCACTCTTTTGTGCTGCGTAAAGCAGCTGCACTTCAAATTCAGTGGATAAAGGTGAGAGAAAGATATGGGAGCTCCGGCAGGCAGGTGTGCCCAACAGCAGAGTGGTGGAGAGAATGGGTTCGTTCTCTGCTGCTTATCGCTACTACCGGCTCTGCAGAACCGGGCCAAACTGGTGGAATACCACCAATGCATAGTATTGCAGATTAGCAATGAAAAAAGTTCAAACAGTTTAAGAGAAAAAGCTGATATTTACTGAGGCCAAACACATAAACAGGGAAGGAACCTAACATGTTATTTTAAGTAAATTTTATTTCTCAGCTTGGTTACATTTGTATCAAGTAGAAAACTCTCATTGGTACCACTGTCGCTGATTTGTAGAGTTGTATCTTGCTTTCTCTCCAAAAACTCAAGGAGGAACATCATTACATATTTATTATTGCAAAACAATTGTGTCATGGTTCCGAGCAATGAACCCAACTGAATCAGGACTCAGAAGCTGCATTCATTCCCCCTCGGTCTCAGCAGATGTTCGTTGCCATGACCTTGGTTCACACTGAGTCTGGTGGATATTTTGTCTAGTGGACTCAGGCACCGAATTCCAGTTCCTTGTAACTCCCCCCTCCTCACAAAGAGTGGCAAGTAAGAAATGAAGCAAAAGTAAATATAATATCAGTGGTAGTCGTTTCAAAATGGACAAGTTACACATTCAGATAATAGTTAAATTTGTATAATAAATGCTGTTTCTATGAGCCTCTCTGACACTATAGTAGATAAGATTTCAATTCTTGATTGTCAATTTCCTTTTGAAGACTGATTTATTGATCATGTGGTATCAACTCATTTTCCACTCCCAATCTTCCTATTTTGCTTGTTGTTGACATGGAGAATAAACAAGGGAGAAATGCCACCTTCATGATTTATGCTTCATGTCTTTTATTTTCCCTTGCTTTGTGAGAGTTTAGTCACCTGGAAGAGTCTGCAACACATGCTTTGATAGCCTGATTTGTGTAGATCGGGGATAAGCAAAGTCATGCCATCCAAATATTTTGAATTTCAGCTTAATTAGCTTGGCACAGCTAACCAACTTTGGCTGATGCTGAAAGCGGAGCAGGGCCAAGGGCTAGATAATGTTTTGCTTGTGGGCTGGACTGGGAACTTGAGGTAAAAATACAGAAGGCAAACTGCTTCCAAATTGTTGCCTTGTTCATGAAATCACCAGGACTGAAGGGAAACTTTCCCATTTGTCCTCCCCATTGGCTATGTCAAGAATAAAGAATTATGGAGTTATAGCCTGCAGCATCTGGAGGATCCTGGGTTATTCATTCTAGTACAATTGACTGATAACTGATGGCTGCTGGTCTTGCCTCACAAACATCAGTTTGGATGTGCTCTACAAACCAGTACCATTCCCAGATATTCAGTTAAGAGTTAGCTGTTTAACTTCTTCTGCTTGTTGCAACAATCAGGGGGGCAGGGTGTGCATGTTTTGCTCTTGAACTTGATAGTTTGATTATGCATTTCTTTTCCACTGTCATAATACTTGCATTATGGAGGGAACTCATTCTTTTGGAAAAGAAGTATTTTTTTTCTTTTCTTTTTAATTTGGATAAATTGAGTTCAGACCATAGTGTAGTAGTGACTCTTTATGTTAGTTGCTTCAGATCCTTTGAAACTAATAGCACTGCAAAATAAAACAAAACAAAACTGGAAATGTCAAAAGTGAAATATGGATTCTATGGAGGGGTAAAAGTAAAAACTGTCCAATAATTTTTATAGCTTTAATTTTAGTTGTTCATTCCAACTTTTTCACTGTGTGTAGTTATGATCTCTCAGAAGACAGCAAATAAAATCTGAAATTTTTGATAGATTTAGTCTAGCTCTTCTCCAGAGCTTTAGCACATTATTGCAAGTGCTTGGTTTTCAGAAAACTGAAAGAAATGCAACCTTTCTGATTGTTCTAAACAGCATAGAAAAGAGCAAAAGGAAATGATTAAACTATCCCTTGAAATGGAATAAAATATGAGATACGAGTTCACATCTGCATGTTCATCCCACATTTGATTATTTTATTGCTGAGTTCTTTTTATGTTACAGTAAGCTATCATTTCTCTCTGCTATTAGAGAAAGGTACTCTCTAATAGAGTATAGATATCAAGGATCAGTGGGGGTGTCACTTGGTGTATAGACTAAACCAGGGGTCTCCAACCTTGTCAATTTTAAGACTTGTGGACTTCAACTCCCAGAGTTCCTTAGCCAGGAACTCTGGGAGTTGAAATCCACAAGTCTTAAAATTGACAAGGTTCGAGACCCTTGGACTAAACAACTCTTCCACCTAATGCAACTGAAGCTCAGAATGTCTGAACATCTTTAATGCCACACAGATGCAACTCTGGATGTAGGCACTCAATTTTCTTTGATTTGTCATTGCCTTCTTTAGTACGATTTTGCAGATTCTCAATATAGCCAACAATTCTGAAATTCTCAAATAATCCTTTATCCAAATACTAATTGATCCTTGAAATAACAGAAAATACTTGTAGCGCGGGTCAAAGATGATAGATGATGTTACCTAGCCTGGTAATGAAACATTCAGAAACTAAACTGATACAAACTTGGAGAGCAAACCACAGCCAAAAATTAACTGATCCTGCTTAACTGGGGAAAATAAGCAAGATCTTCATAGAAATAGCAATAGCACTTAGACTTATATACTGCTTTACAGTGTTTTACAGCCCTCCCTAAGTAGTTTACAGAATCAGCATATTGCCCCCAACAAATTGGGTCTTCATTTTACCCACCTTGGAAGGATGGAAGCCTGAGTTAACCTTGAGCCTGGTGAGATTTGAATTGCCAAATTGCAGGCAGTCAGCAGAAGTAGACTGCAGTACTGCACTCTAACCACTGTACCACCATGGCTCAGTATTGTGGATGGTTGATACTAAAAAAAACCCCAAAAACAAATTCTGGAAGAACTTTTGTACAGACAACTCTTCTTGGTTTCTTTGGATCCAAATCACTTTGTGAATTATATGTGAAGTAATATGATCATTTGGTCCATGAAACCAGGTTTTATAAGATCCATTCACAGCTGCAATTCATTATTTGATATTGCAAGATTAATATGTTAACTCTAATTTTAGGTCAATGGTCAGACAAGCAAGTAAAATTTTGGCTTGTGATACCTATTGCCTCTTCATTGATTACATGATATGCTCTCCTCTCTGCCTAGCATTACTAACTAAATTCAATATCCATCGAGAACAGAGGCAAATTTGTGTGATTAAACCACATTGTTTGATTTTTATTCTCATATTATTTTAGCAAGTCCTTATTTACCTAGGTATACCTTAAAGGTTTTTCAGGCAGGTTTTCTTTTCCTCAACGAGAAGATACATGAATTTCACAGATAGTAAGAGATCTTATAGAAAATGAATTAATATTTTACATTCCATACTGCCATCCCAGGTAGTTTTCATTTTGACTTTTTCAAAACTAATTATGTGGTATACCAACAGCTATATGGGATTACATTAAGTAACAATATGTGTGTATTGCAAACTTTGCTAATCTAACCAAATTATTACTTTTTGAAAACTACATGGGATGAATGATCCTATGACATTGAGAAGAAAGATATGCAATTGGATTTGAATAATAAGGGACAGGAAGGGGGAGGAAGGGAGAGACCTATCAGATTAGTAAGAATTTTATTCTCTCTCTTTTTTTTTTATATAGTTTATTTTCAATTAACATACATAAGTACTTTGTGAACAGTGTATTGTCCGGGTCAATACATAATACATAATATGTATTGCTTACATAAATATTTTTTCTCTCTCTCTTGGTAAGTCTTTTTCCTTCTCTTTTCAAAATAAGGGAGAAAAGTTAGTATTTTATAATAATATAATTAAATGGATTGGGAAGTGTCCTCAAAGGATATTTAAGGACTGTGACATCAGGTTTCCACATGTTTTTAAAAAAGCATTATTGTTTGCTCCCAACAATGTCAAAACATTGTTTATCAGAAAAAGCGCAGTGTTTGCTATATATTAAAGAAGCAATGTTAAAGGAATAGGGAATGAGAAAAACCAATTGATGCAGAAATTCTCATTGGGAGAAATGCTTATTTTGTCACAGTTATCTATTCTCAGATAAATAACTTAAATATTTCTTCCTTCGAACATTGTCTAACTGAGTAGGAAAACATGATGAAATACAATTAGTTTATCAGTGTTATGTCTTTTCATGGGACATAGGGCCAAGTTAAAACATCAAGCTTCAGAGTTGACTATGGTTAAAATAAAGCCATTGGTTTGTTTATAGACTTTCAGTATGGTGAAGCAACAAACTCATCTGAGTTTGAGTCAGAGCTAGAAGATTATGATAATATAATATTTAAGCAGATCTGAAAGCTACAGAGATCCAATTCCCCAGACAAAGGATAAGCCATATTTAAACCAATTTCAATTCTACATGGACCAGGGGGATAAATATGTATAAGTCCTATAAAAACAACTGGGAGTGTTTAATTTTTAGGAGATGAGGGAAGATGAGAATATCTTCAAGTATGTGAAAGACTATATCCCAGGAAGATCCAGACTAGAGACTAAATTATAGAACAAAGGTATGTAGTTTTGAAGAATCAGATTCAGAATAATGTTTTAAAAAGTCTAAAGGCCCTGTCACACTACCCAATGGATGCAAAACGTTAACAATGGACGAGAAAAATGTTCCATCCGTTGTTATCTGCTCTCAGGAGGGGCAAAAATTTGCATAACCAGAGCAGATAACACAGAAAGGAACGGACAGGGGGAGGATGCAGAGCGGATGGAAAACGGATGCAGAGGGGAAGCCTAGTGGATGGAAGTAGATGGGAGTGGATGGCAAATCCGTTAGGCTTCCGGGGGACCTCAGCAAAGTGGACACGGAACGGATACAGTGGATGCAGAACGGACGCCGAACGGATGAAGCGGATGCACAGCGGATGCACAGCGGATGCACAGCGGAAGCCTAGCGGATGCCGAGTGTTAATTGCGCATGCAGGGAGGATGCATTGCGTAAGCCCCGCGGATATAATGGAAGCAGCTCGGAAGCAGGTCGCCATTCACAGGAAAGACCTGCTGCCGGACGGATTGACTGCCTTGCCTGCCCTGCCTGCATGTCTGCCTGCAAGCCTTGCTGGCAGCCTCCCTGCCAGCCTCCCTGCCAGCCTTGCTGTCTGCCTTCCTGCCAGCCTTGCTGCCAGCCTCCCTGCCTGCCTTGCTGGCTGCCTGCCTGCCAGCCTTGCTGCATGCCTGCCTGCCAGCCTTGGTTCATGCCTGCCTGCCAGCCTTGGTGCCTGCCAGCCTTGGTGCCAGCCTTCCTGCCAGCCTTGGTGCCTGCCTGCCTGCCTGCCAGCCTTCCTGCCAGCCTTGGTGCCTGCCGCCCTGCCAGCCTCCCTGCCAGCCTTGGTTCCTGCCAGCCTCCCTGCCAGCCAGCAACCCCACAACCATGCGGAAGCACAGCAAGCCTCAGCCATCTGCTGCCAGCCCTTGCAAGAGGGACAGGGCTACCATCCCACCCCCTGGCCCTCACTCTGGTTCTGCTGGGGCTTCTGCAGCACGGGCTCGCTCTTCTGGGGCTGGGGCTTCTGCTGATTCTGCTTCTGGAGGAGCTGATGACAAGCACTCCAGCACCAGCCACCTCCACAGCACCTGCACCCTTCATCCCTGAGACTGAGCAACCAAGAGTAGTGCCAGAGACTCATTTTTGTTTTATAGCTTGTTGTTAATAAAGTCTATTTTTGATTCATACACTTGCTTCATTTCTTTTTTTTAATAAAGTCTTGCTGGAAACTTTTAGAAATGGTTTAAGCCTTTGCATGCTTGTGGGATGGGTTAAGACAGCAGTGGGATGGGCAGGGATACCTTTGGGATGGGTAAGGATAGCAGTGGGATGGGCAGGGATACCTTTGGGATGGGCAGGGATACCTTTGGGATGGGTAATAGCTGTGGGATAGATAAACCTCCAGTGCAAGCATAGTGGGACTGTATGGTCCACCCTCCCAGGTGCCACACCTATGGCCCTTTATTAGGAATAATAATGTAATAATCATCCACACATGTCAACACAAACACAACTCTTTATTAAATGCCATGATCATTGTAAGGCCACCCAACATACATGGCCCAATCTCATCCGTGTGATGAGACAGGCTGAAGGAAGCATCCATTAAGCATCTATTAATCATCTATCATCCTGTCTTGCCACTCCACTGCTCCAGCTGGAGAGTTACACCAGTGTTTCAGGAGGTTGCGCTTCTTCTTCTCTTCACGTGAGGCTCTGTTGGGGCCTTGTACATCCTCAGTGTCTATCAGGTTTCGCCCTTGCCTCCATTCCCCAGGCTCCATGTCCCCATTGCCTTGCTGGAGGTCCACGAGCCTGTTCTGCAAGACTGGGTAGCGGGTGCGCATGAAATTGTGCAGGATGCAGCAAGCTTCCACGATCCTCCTCACAGTCTCTGGGCAATGCTGCATGGTGGTGAGAAGTACCTGGAACCTGTTGGCCAGGATGCCAAAGGCGTTCTCCACCACCCGCCTTGCCCTGGACAGCCTGTAGTTGAAGATCCTCTCTTCACGGGTGAGGAGTCTGGAAGTATAGGGCTTCATGAGGTAGGCTCTGAGGGAGAAGGCGTCATCCCCCACGATGAAGTAGGGCACATCTTGTGTGTCGTTGGGCAGGGGGTATGGATCTGGGAAGCCCATGATGAGGTTGCCTTCCAGACCCTCCTTGAGGTCACTGGCGTTGTATACCTGGGCATCTGAACATGAGCCGCTGCCTGAAGCATCGATGTACATGAACTTGTAGTCAGCATCGACCATGGCAAAGAGGACGATGCTGAAGAAGCCCTTGTAGTTGAAATAAGTGGACCCCGACTTGGGTGGTGCTTTGCAGGCCATGTGCTTGCCATCTATGGCTCCAATGGTGTGTGGGAAGTTCCACCTCTGATACCACTCCTCTGCAACTTTCTTCCATCCTTCTTCAGTGGAGGGGCACTGGAGGAGCTCCTCCTTGTATTCTTCGATGATGGCCTGCACCACTTCTCTGACCACAATGCTGATGGTATTGTGTGGCACCCTCCAGCCGTATTGCATGCTCCTGTAGGTGGTCCCTGAGGCCAGGTGGCGCAGAGTGAGTGCCACCTTGAGCCCAGGTTCCAGGCTGGGCCAGAAGTTGGTGTTTGCCTTGGTCAACCTGGGTGTCAGCCACTGCACAACTTCGTCAAACATGGCTGGAGGCATCCTCATGAAGTTCTGGAATGCCCGAGTTTCTTCGTTCCTGAGCTCCACCGTCAGCTTGTTGTACAGTCCGTCCTCTGCTCTTCTGGCTAACCTTTTCGTACCCAGACGCTTCTTGGCCACCTCTTTTAGAGTTCACAGAGCCTGTATATGACTTCGCACTGCTGCAGAAGGATGGTGGCTGCCAAAAGGACTGTGTTACGATCCACGGTGGACATGACTGGATGCTGTGGAAGAGCAATAGTCAGATGAAGGCTGCAGAGGTCTGCACAGCTAGGCTGCTGGTCTGAAAGTAAGATGCAGACGAGTTGCTCCCCCTTTTTATAGGCAGTATAGGTGTCCCTTTGCATCCTCTAGGCATCCTCTAGGCATCCTCTAGACATCCTTAATATCCGAGATAGGTCCCCTCTGCGAAAGTTTTTTCCATTTTAAATGCTTTGTTTCCATGCTGCATCCACTAGGCATCCATTCTGCATCCATTCTGCGTCCGTTCCGCTTCCTCCCTGCGTCCGAGCGGATGCGAGTTGCGCGGATGCGGAACGGATGCCTAGCGGATATCGCGGATGCGTAATGGATGCAGAACAGATGCCTAGCGGATGTGTAGCGGATGCAGAACGGACGAATTGGATACATTTTCCGTGCAAAAGTTTTGAGCAGCTCAAAACTTTCTGAGCAGATGAAACGTCCATAAACGGGTGCTGGACGGATAGAGAGGAAGCAAAACGGAGGCAGTGAGTACAGAATGGATACATCGCGTTAACCAACGGATGGCAAGCTTTTTTTTCCATTTTACAACCCCTTTGCATCCGTTGGTGCAGTGTGACAGGGGCTTAACAGTAAAAGCACTTCAGCAGTTGAACTAATTATCTCCAAGGAGATCTCTCTTATGGATTTTCCTGGAGTCCCTGATTGGGCTCAATGGCATCAGTGGTCCCAATGATCTCTTTTTCTAAGTTAAATTCAGCAGAATGGGATTTCCTTCTGAATAAATATCAATGAGAACCTGTTTGGATGTAGGGATTAAGATACCAGACTAGAAACTAAGTAATAGTCCCATTTTAGGCATAAAATCAGCTGGGCGACCTTGGACTAGTCTCTTTCTCGCTCAGACCTAGGAAGAAGGCAATGGCAAATTATTTCTGAATCAAGCTGAAAAAATTTAGAGGTTAATTCAGGCAACCACTAAAAGTCAATTTGAATTGATGGTGTATGTAAA
>BLBF01000018.1:30773503-30787198 GCA_015471245.1 Laticauda colubrina
AGGGGCAAAAATTTGTATAACCAGAGCGGATAACACGGAAAGGAACGTGGGGAGGACGCAGGGTGGATGGAAAGCGGATGCGGAATGGAAGCCCAGTGGATGGAAGCGGATGGGAGCGGATGGCGCATCGGCTAGGCTTCTGGGGGACCTCAGCAAAGCGGATGTGGAACGGAAAGAGTGGATGCAGAGCGGAAGCCTAGCGGATGCATTGCATTAATTGCGCATGCGGGGGGGATTTATTGCATCAGCCCTGCGGATATAAAGGGAAGCAGCTCGCACGTGGCCAGCATTCAGAGGAAAGACCTGCTGCCGGATACATCGAGTCCTTGCCTGCCCTGCCTGCATGCCTGCCTGCAAGCCTTGCTGCAAGCCTTCCTGCAAGCCTGCCTCCAAGCCTGCCTCCCAGCTTGCCTCCCAGCCTCCTGGCCAGCCTCCCTGCCAACCTTGCTCTCTGCCTGCCTGCCAGCCTTGCTGCCAGCCTGCCTTCTAGAATCCCTGCCAGCCAGTCTGCCTGCAAGCCTTAGTGCCTGCCTGCCTGCCTGCCTTCCTGCCAGGCTTCCTGCCAGCCTTCCTGCCAGGCTTCCTGCCAGCCTTGGTGCCAGCCTTCTTGCCAGCCTTGGTGCCAGCCATCCTGCCAGCCTAGTTGCCAGCCTTCCTGCCAGCCTTGGTGCCTGCCAGCCTCCCTGCCAGCCAGCAACCCCACAACCATGGGGAAGAACCGAAAGCCTCAGCAACCTGCCGCCATCCCTGGCAAGAGGGACAGGGCCACCCTCCCACCCCCTGTCCCTGACTCTGCTTCTGCTGGGGTGTCTGCTGTTCGGGCTTGCTCTTCTGGTGCTGGAGGTTCTGCTGAAGCTGCTCCTGGCGGTGGTGCTTCTGCTGGTGCTTACTCTGCTGAAGCGGCTCCTGGTCCTGCTGGTCCTGCTTGTCCTGCTCATGCTCCTGGACTTGCTCGCACTGCTCATACTGCTCATGCTCCTGGTCTTGCTCGTCCTGCTCGTCCTGCTCATGCTCCTGGTCCTGCTCGTGCTGCTGCTGCTGCTGCTGCTGCTGATCCTGCTGGTGCTGGTGTTGGTGCTGCTGCTGCTGATGATGATCCTGCTGCTGCTGCTGCTGATGATGATGATGATGATTATGATCCTGCTGGTGATGATGATGATGATGATGATGATCCTGCTGCTGCTGCTGCCGGTGTGGAGGAGCAGCCCCTACTACCTGGGAGCCCCTCTGATGAGGGCCCATCTGGTTCTGCCAAAGGGAGGAAGAGGCGTATGCGGGGACGGGAGAGGAGGCAATACTTTATTGAGGAGGAACACGAGGATGAGGTGCTGGAGTGGCTGAGAGAGAATGACTATCTGTGGTGGAAGGGACACCGTCTCTACAGGGACACCAAGCGGAAGCAGGCTGCTTGGAGAGAGAAGGTGGAGAGTATGGGTTACACTTTTGGAGGTGCTCCTCGGCTGGTGGAAGCACATGCACACCTGGTACGGGAAGCTGCACCTGAAGAAATCTGGCCAGGCCACAGTTAAGCTGACGGACAGAGAGACCTATGTCATGGCCAGGTGCAGCTTCCTGGAGGGTGAGATCCGCCACCAAGGAGCACCAGGAGCCCCTCTCACTATCCTCTCTCTCCGGCAGCCTGCTGAGAGCCAGTCCTCTTCCGGCTGAGAGTCAGACCCTTTCTCCAGGCAGGTTTCTGTGGAGCGTGCCACGGCGGAGAACCCACGGACAGGTGTTGTAACCGTGGTGGAGCACGTGGAGGACTCCCTGGTGCGGTGGGAGAAAGGAGATGTTGCGTCCACCACAGCCGTAGCCACTTCCACCCACCCCCAGCTCCACCTCCACAGAAAGGCAGAGAGCCAGACAGCAGGAGGGGCAGAGCCACACTGTCCTCCTGGAGATCAGGGACACCATCCGCATCAGCATAGATCTCCTCTCTCAGTTGGTCAACACTGACTCCTCATCCTCCAACCGCAAGCCCTTCCTCACCGATGTCAACCAGACCCTCAGGAACATGAAGGAACCCCAGTACCAGGTGGTGAAGGACCGGATCACTGATCTGTTTCACAAGCCTCCAGATCCAGAGGAACCTGCTCCCACCCAGTTCAGGTCTGCTCCTCCACCCCAGGTGATGTCCCTCCCATTCCAAGGCTTCCCACAGGCCCTCACCTACCAGGGCTACGGCTACCAGGAGGTTCAGCAGCACAGGCAGCAGCCCTTCCCAGTCCAGGCACAGAGTCATCGGGTGACACCGTTGCCACCGGTTCCACTGATGCCACCGATGCCACCCACGCCAATGATGCCACCCATACCAGTCCTCACCCAGCTGCAGACCAGACAGCCCCACTATGCTACTCCTTCCTCCATCCCACAGCCAAGCCCGGCCTCAGTACATCTGTCATCAGTACTGGGGCTGACACCCCATGGCATGGAGGAAGGACCTCTCAGTATCACATGACTGAGCCAGCTGTCCGAGACCTTTCTCAACACACCGTCACCTGTTGTCCTATCGGGGCCAGGCACCCCAATGACACCTCAGACCAGCACTGCAGCAGCACCCACCTCCACAGCACCTGGACCCTTCACCCCTGAGACTGGGCACACCTCCGAGTGACCGTGAAGACTGCCAGAGACTGGGTGTGGACTTTATTTGGACACTTGACTTGGGTCATTTTTCTGTTACAGCTTGTTGTTCAATAAAGTTTATCTTTGATTCACACATTTGCTTCATTTATTTTTTTTAATAAAGTCTTGGTGGAAACTTTTAGAATTGGTTTAAGCCTTTGCATGCTTGTGGGATGTGTTAAGATAGCCGTGGGGTGGGCAGGGATACCTGTGGGATGGGCAGGGATACCTTTGGGATGGGTAATAGCTGTGGGATAGATAAACCTCCAGTGTAAGCATAGTGGGACTGTAGGGTCCATCCTGCCAGGTGCCACACCTATGGCCCTTTATTATCAATAATAATGTAATAATCATCCACACATGTCAACACAAACACAACTCTTTATTAAATGCCATGATCATTGTAGGCCCACCCAACATACATGGCCCAATCTCATCCATGTGATGAGACAGGCTGAAGGAAGCATCCATTAAGCATCTATCATCCTGTCTTGCCACTCCACTGCTCCAGCTGGGGAGTTGCACCAGTGTTTCAGGAGGTTGCGCTGCTTCTTCCCTTCACATGAGGCTCTGTTGGGGCCTTGCACATCCTCAGTGTCTATCAGGTTTCACCCTTGCCTCCATTCACCAGGCTCCATGTCCCCATTGCCTTGCTGGAGGTCCACGAGCCTGTTCTGCAAGACTGGGTAGCGGGTGCGCATGAGATTGTGCAGGAGGCAGCAAGCTTCCATGATCCTCCTCACGGTCTCTGGGCGATGCTGCATGATGGTGAGAAGTACCTGGAACCTGTTGGCCAGGATGCCAAAGGCGTTCTCCACCACCCGCCTTGCCCTGGACAGCCTGTAGTTGAAGATCCTCTCTTCACGGGTGAGGAGTCTGGAAGTGAAGGGCATCATGAGGTAGGTTGTGAGAGAGAAGGGGTCATCCCCCATGATGAAGTAGGGCACATCTTGTGTGTTGTTGGGCAGGGGGTCTGGATCTGGGAAGCCCATGATGAGGTTGCCTTCCAGCCCCTCCTTGAGGTCACTGGTATTGTATACCTGGGCATCTGAACATGAGCCGCTGCCTGAAGCATCGATGTACATGAACTTGTAGTCAGCATCGACCATGGCAAAGAGGACGATGCTGAAGAAGCCCTTGTAGTTGAAATAAGTGGACCCCAACTTGGGTGGTGCTTTGCAGGCCATGTGCTTGCCATCAATGGCTCCAACGGTGTGTGGGAAGTTCCACCTCTGATACCACTGCTCTGCAACTTTCTTCCATCCTTCTTCAGTGGAGGGGCACTGGAGGAGCTCCTCCAGGTATTCTTCGATGATAGCCTGCACCACTTCTCTGACCACAATGCTGATGGTGTTGTGTGGCACCCTCCAGCCGTACTGCATGCTCCTGTAGGTGGTCCCTAAGGCCAGGTGGCGCAGAGTGAGTGCCACCTTGAGCCCAGGTTCCAGGCTGGGCCAGAAGTTGGTGTTTGCCTTGGTCAACTTGGGTGTCAGCCGCTGCACAACTTCATCAAACATGGCTGGAGGCATCCTCATGAAGTTCTGGAATGCCCGAGTGTCTTCGTTCCTGAGCTCCACCATCAGCTTGTTGTACAATCCGTACTCTGCTCTTCTGGCGAACCATCTTCGGACCCAGACTCTTCTTGGCCACCTCTTTTTCTTCCCGTAGTAGAGTTCACAGAGCCTGTAGATGGCTTCGCACTGTTGGAGAAGGATGGTGGCTGCCAAAAGGACTGTGTTACAATCCACGGTGGACATGACTGGATGCTGTGGAAGAGGAAGAGTCAGATGAAGGCTGCAGAGGTCTGCACAGCTAGGCTGCTGGTCTGAAAGTGAGATGCAGATGAGTTGCTCCCCCTTTTTATAGGCAGTATAGGTGTCCCTTTGCATCCTCTAGGCATCCTCTAGGCATCCTCTAGACATCCTCAATATCCGAGATTGGTCCCCCTGCGAACGTTTTTTCCGTTTTAAATGCTTTGTTTCCGTGCTGCATCCACTAGGCATCCGTTCTGCATCCGTTCTGCATCCGTTCCGCTTCCTCCCTGCGTCCGAGCGGATGCGAGTTGCGCGGATGCGGAACGGATGCCTAGCGTATATAGCAGATGCAGAACGGATGCAGAACGGATGCCTAGCAGATGCGTAGCGGATGCAGAACGGACGAATTGGATACATTTTCCGTGCAAAAGTTTTGAGCAGCTCAAAACTTTCTGAGCAGATGAAACGTCCATAAACGGATGCTGGATGAATAGAGAGGAAGCAAAACGGAGGCAGTGAGCACAGAACGGATACATCGCGTTAATCAACGGATGGCAAGCTTTTTTTCCGTTTTACATCCTCTTTGCATCCGTTGGTGCAGTGTGACAGGGGCTTTACCAAACTAAAGCT
The DNA here is from genome assembly GCA_015471245.1 of Laticauda colubrina. Classification (NCBI taxonomy): domain Eukaryota; kingdom Metazoa; phylum Chordata; class Lepidosauria; order Squamata; family Elapidae; genus Laticauda; species Laticauda colubrina. The sequence goes on from BLBF01000018.1 coordinate 30,778,513, forward strand.
GTAACCCTGGCAGATATGTTCTGGGAGAGTATGGCTACCCTGAACCTCTTCCTCTCTTCCTCATCCAGTTTGGGACTTTGCAATCTGTTAATTTGGGCTTCTATCTGTAATGTGCTGTCTTCTCCCTTAGAGCGCTCTGTGTTGCCAAGATTCCCCTCCAACCTCTCTAGGTGCAATTCCATCACATATACAATGGCTCTAGTCACAGAACACATTTAACTGGTTTAGTTACCAGTAGTTTTATTTCCAAAGTATGCCAAATTGGGCCCAGTCAGAAAACAGGGTAATTCTGTAGCCTGGTGCTACATAAATACAGCAGATAAAAACAGTTTGAATACTGAATTAATTTTGTCTATGACCCTGGTGGAGACTGACTCTGAGCAGTCAAAGGAGGACCCAGGCCCATCCCCTATTCATCCTAGGTCATGCAGGGAGGAGAGGTTCAGGGTAAAATGTGGTCTACTTGGGAGGAGAGAGCCATGATCCTCTTCATGGGTTGCAGGTGTGAGATCTGCATAAGAGTTTGGACCTGCATGCTAACAGACGCTGGAGACAATATTAATATTTTATTCCTAAAGAAGATTTATCTTGGTTGGCATTCTTCCAATGGACCGTACCTGGTTATCTTCCTGAAGGTGGCAATTATCTATCCTGGTCTGTCGTGAAACTTTATTCAGTGCAGTTGGTTTTTGATTTTTGCTTCGTTTTTGGCTCTTTGAATTTGAACTGTGTTTCTTTCCTTTGAAATGTTATTTTGAAACTAATTTACTTTTCCACTGTGAACAATTAAATAGTGAAGCCAAGTTGAAGGCATTATAGGACTTTTAGTTACATTTTGGTTTTTATAATTCTGATATACTCTGGGTCATCACACTATGTTTCCTTTGCTGAGCAAAGTTCCATTTGGTAGCACACAGTAGTGGAAGAATGGAAGAGAGTATGTTTCTCTTTTTTGCCCTCAACACATTTCTGCAACTTCCAACACCTCCAATTGTAAAGAAAAGTAGATAAAGAAGTCCCAGGTCCTGCTGTATTTGTCCCCCTGCCCCTCCACCCCCAATGCCAGATCTGACATTGGGTTTCTTAATTATCATTGACATGGTATGATCGTTGCATTTGGACTCCACTAGCAAACAGTACAATCAGAGATATTACATGAATAAATATCACTATAAAAGCAAATCTATTGCGAGATTAAAGTTTTGTAATAAAAAAGGAAACTACTATGGCATTTTTGTAAAAGTTAACAGAAAGCAGGTTATTACAGAGGAAATGAGATGTCTTTCATGTTGAGCTTGATTCATAAACATGAACCTATGAACTTGGTGCCCTCTGGATACATTTGATGCTAACTCCTATTATCTAACACTCTCCTATCATGAATTTTGATTATGTATCCTCAAGACTATGAGGTTTGCTATTCAGTTCATCTACAGGGTAACGTGTCCTGAAATACATTTAGTAACAACAATTTACCTGATTGCTTAGAAAATGCAATGAAATGCATTTGATAATTTTTATTTCTCCTTTTCACTTTTATAAGAACTATCATTGACAATGCTTAGCTTCTGGTTACCTAATCTTTTTTTTAAAATCATCCTGCCGAAAAGATGTGAGGAATGGAAAACAAAAAATGATAAATTCTAGTTTGCTCTAACAGTTCGGACACCAGGCTAGAAACTGGGAGGCTTGAGTTCTTAGCAATGAAAAACCAGCTGGGTGATTTTGGGCTAGTCTACCCTCCCTCAGCCCAGCCCATCTTAGAGGGTTTTTTGTTACAAGGGTAAAAAATAGGAGGAGCAAATGTGAGTCATTTATAAAAATAATAAAGGTGGTTAAACAAACAAACAAACAAACAAACAAGCTCAAGGTTGCACAAGAAAGTCAATAGCATAACCTGGTAATGATAATAATATTTAAAATAAAAAATAAAAACTAGAGCCACAATATCAAGTCACCCTAAAGGTTGTGTTTAACTGAATAATCACTTTATGGTCACTCTTTAAGCAATTCTGATTCAGAGACCTCTGGAGCCTTATGTCAAAATAAAGCAAATTTTTAAAAAGTCAGTTATTTCCCTTGAGCTTCTAGAAGATCCAAGGAGGGCTTCACTTAACCAGATCGTGGATTTTCCTGTGTGCTATTTTTTTTAATGCCATGTTTCTGCCAAAAGCAATGGAAAGTAGGCACAATACCAGGCTTCAGTATATCTTAATTAATTACTTTGAAAAGATGTGTGGAGGGCTTATCAGATAGCACTTCATGAACAGCTATTTCCAATGGTTCCTTGTGTACAAATAAAATTAAAATTCTATTTTCAGGCATACTAATGCCACCATGGAGGCTAATTATGCTTCTGTTGAGGCTCTTTCTGTTTTTAATTGATGTGTCTGGGCCTTATGCTCTATAGAAGGAATTATAGAGGCATATAAATAGAAATGTTAGAAGAAAGTTCTTGTTTGCCCATTTCTATTTTGGGCTTGAAATAGATAATTCATTCATACTGCACTGAGGCAAACTCTCCCTTCCTCCTTCCCTCTACTGAATGTTCATTATCTTTGGTCTCTAAATAATTACAAGTATTGTTGCACCAATTATAAAATCAAGGATTTCTTGATTTTTTAAGATAAAATGACCCATAGCTGTGAATAGAAACTACACCAAGACCTGCTATCACGTATAGTGCATTTCTAATGTTCACTATTTCTCTTCCCTTGCCCACTACATATGTTTTAACAGATATGTTGATTCAGCTTGGCAAATAGTCAAGTCTGATATGTGGACATATCTCTGAGTTATGATGGTCCACTATCATTCTTATACCAAGGATGTTTTCTGAATCAATGGTAGGATTGATATTTTAAACTTGCCATTGAAATGGTGATGCAACAATGAGTATGTGTGTTGTTAATTTTTATTCCATTATTGCAGTCTCATAATTTATTTGTAAGATTTAATCTTGTGTCAGCTGTAATGATAGCGATCTAATTAGAATGGGCTACTCTGAGAGCTGATAGATCCAAATGATTTTCAAAAAAAAAAAAAAAAAACTTAGCAAAGCATTGATTGGCCTGATTTATACTCCAAACACTAAGACACAAGTAAAAACAATCTTAAAAGACTAAAGAAGGGTAAAAAGACAGGAAGGAAGAAGAATGTCTCTTGTAATGTAGCCAAATTGGGCATATGGTTAAAACTTGCTTCAAGAAAATATTCAAGACTTTCTTTTCTAGAACAATGCCCAGAAGCCACAGGGAACGGTATTTATAGAAGGAAATATCCCAGAAGAAGCCCTTGAACATTGCTAGCGGGAGAACCTGGAGTGGGTTTAAAGCAGGAGTCCCCAACTCCCATGCTGTAGACCAGTACCAGTCTGTGGCCTGTTAGGAACTAGGTCGCACAGTTGGAGATGTGAGGTGAGCGAATGAAGCTGTACATGCAGAGCATCTCGGTTGCATGCGCCTCTCCTCCTGCAGTCTGTGGAAGAATCATCTTTCACAAAACTGGTCCCTGATATCAAAAAGTTTGGGGACCCTGGTTTAGAGGGTATCACTGATCATTCTGGGTCAATCAAGGGCTTTTTGTTTCTACAATGCTTCAAGCAGAGCACTTTCTGTTTTTTAAGAGCAAAGTTTTCACAACTTCTGCTGGCATATGTTCTAACGTTAAGATGATGTATCTGCATCTTCTGAATGCTTCCTTTAGCTGTTCCAATGAGTGGTTGCAATGGCTAGAGGGTGCTATTGAAGTACTGAAAAAGTGAATCACATAGTTAAGGCACCTTAGTGAGGTGAATCACGTTGCCTCAAATTGTGGTTGCTTACACACACACATGGTTCACACAGAAAGGTGTCTTTATATTATTGCCACCTTGTGGTTAAAAGGCAAAATGTTTTCTTTAAGCAGATTGGAAAAGTGCAGGATGGTTCCAAAAATGATGTTAGACTGAGCACTGTCAGACAACAAACCAAAGAATATAATTAACTGTTTTCCCCCATTTATGCTTTGCAAACTACCAACCTAGTACACTAACATTTCCAAATAAATGATGGGTATTGAATTCCATTGAATACCACTGATTAACTGGAGATATTTCAGTCTTATTTCTGGCTTGATCTGGGCATTTGATTAGATTTTGTCTCTCCAATAAATGACTAGTGGACTCCTGAGCAGATTCCAAGAACACAGAAGATGACTCACAATACTATGTACTGTAAATTAATCCATAGCTGAAAAACCAGCAAAATCTTGCTTTTGAAATGGTGATTCATTCAGAACCTTTAGTTTTTAAAGTGTGGATCTAAATTAAATCCTTCCTGGAGAACCAATAAAAAAATCAAAATATTTTGCAAATGTACCTCCTAAAAGAATTGGAAGCTGTTGATAGCATTTTACTCTACAGAAAGCTCCCATAAAAGTATAATTAGAGACTGAGAGCAATAAACTGCCTGTATGTCATACATGCCCTTTTTTCCAGCTACTACTGATTAATATTTATCTCAATTGTTCCACGGGGTGGGGGTGGGGGAAGTGTTTAGTTAAAACAAGCAACCTTAAAAAATCGTTCCATTAATCTGGCACCTAAAAAGTTTGCTTTTCCTGTGTACATATGTGTGTTTGCTAGAATGCCCATAAATGTGTCATTTCTCCTGTGATTTGCTCCTGTAATCAATGAACACCTCCAACAACACATTGTTGAATTAATAGCAATCAGCTGCAAACAGAGTACTGCATTGAAAACAAGAGAAATATACCAGTATTACAAGCCACCTACAGAGACTGCAAATCTAAAGAAACATTTTTCTTCTCCCACCCTTACCTTTTTATCAGGAAAGCAGAATGTACAAATCAGGAATTTCATCTTCAGATGATTACCTACATTATCTAGGACTTTATCACCTATTCCATATTTTATCCTGATTGCACAGATTGTGGGAGAAATGAATGGGGAAAAGTTAAAAAGAGTGCATTGTATGATTCTCCTTTTAATCTCCCCAGATGTCTCTGTACAGGAGCAAAAAGAACAAAAGGCTCATCTGAAAGAGCCAGACCCAAACTTAGATCAGATGGTAGACTTGACCACCAAAACTTTCAACCTTGTTTGTTTATTTGATTTAATCTGATTTTAATGCCTGAGCAACCTTGGCTGCATGCAATATAAAATGTTGTCCAGGATTATAATCATGATTAAGTCTCTATTCCCTCCAAGCATACTAGAGCAGTGGCAGATCTGGAACTGAGAATAAAAGGACAAAAAAGTGAGTTTCAAAGTCACCCTACTCAAGAATTTGGAGTTTTTCTGCATTCTTCTTCTAGAGTAATTAGCATCATCAGAAAGCTTCACATTCCAAAGCCTCTACCTAGTAGATAGCCAATTTCAGTAACAATTTTGTTTTACATCTTGAGTGTGGACCTGATCTTGTAACTCCCTTCAGTTTTTACAACCTAGGTTGAGCCTTGCTTTTCTAGACTCTGGATACCAGATTTGGATTCTAGAAATTGAGATGACCAGTTAATGATAGCAAACAGACAATACAATTCTAACTCTTAGTTGTCAACTCATTTTTTCTTCTTTTTTGTAGCTTACTTTGAGAAGTCTTATACTTAGGTATCTTAAACTCTGGATTTATTTTGCCTGTGTGGTTTATTTATTTATATATATTTAATTAATAACAAAAAGGAAAAAGAAGCCAAACAAAAAGTAATATTAATATATATGTTGTCAAAGGAAGAGAAAAACACACATAAAAAGCACTTTAACAAAAATAGTGATAACATGACAAAGAAACAAAAGAAATATATGCCATTATATGAATTAACAGTTACGAATCTATACTTGTCTAATGAAAATATTATTCCAGTCTGTATATATTTCTAGCTTTTCTTAACCTACTATATTCTGTATACATGGATCCCATACTTTGTTATACTTGTTCATACGACATCTACATCTATAGGCAGTCTGCTGGTAAGTGGCAAGTACAATCAGTTCTTCAATCCATTGAATAAATGGAACCATACATTTTTCTTTCCAGTAATACAATATAAACTCTGGTTTCCCTCCAGATCATATAAATCTTTTGCCAATTTCTGTTCCGAGAAAACTTGCATAATGGAAAGAAGTAGGTCTATAAATCCCTGCTTCTTCTGCACCTTGTGAATATAGGGAATTCTGCCTGAGATGTACATGTTGGTGGGGATACTTTACTGAAATCTTAATAAAGAAAGATGGTAGGATTCAGTTTTTTAAGGCCCTGTCCCACTGCACTTACGGATGCAAAGAAGATGTAAAACATTAAAAAAAAGCTTGCCATCCGTTGGAAAATGCTATGCATCCGTTGTGTACTCATTGCATACGTGTTTCATATGCTCTATCCGTCGAGCATCCATCCACTGTGATTTCATCCGCGCAAGAAGTTTTGAGCTGCACAAAACTTTGTGACCAGATGAACTTTCCGCCGTGTACAATGTAAATCCGTGACATATGAGTAAGAAACATTCTATGTCCATTTATCATCCGTTAAACGTCTGCTGTATCCTCTGTGCATCCTCTGTGCATCCTCGCAACTCACATCTGCTGCAGCTGAAAACAGAAAGAGGGAGGAAACAAAAGGTACACGGAACGTCTACACAGCGTTAGTAGCACGGCAATAGAAAGGATGTGCAGTGAATGGTTTGCATCCGATATAATCCGCGCAGCATTCCCTTTCTTTCCTTTAGGCGTACGTGATGCATCCGCTTCAAACTTCTCCCCCGGAACCCCTTCGGAGGTGTCATCCACATCCATCTGCTTTCATCCACTAGGCTTCCTATGAACATCTGTTTAACATCCCCGCTACATACTACACACGTCCATTCTTTTCCGTTCTGTTTATGCAAATTTTCACCACTTTTGGGAGCGAATGACAATGGATGGAGCCACCCCCAAAATTTTGCTCGTCCGCTGTGTCCTTTCTGCATACGTTTTGCATCCGTTGGCCAGTGGGACTGGGCCTTTAATTGTTTAGTCTTGTTTACATGGCAGTGATAAGAGCTTTATGGTACATAATATTTTGTACCATTGTGTACTTTTATAAACTGTTTAGTTCTTATTTGATAATTTTTTGATGAGATTGAATTATATCCCAGCAAAAGATACATTATACGTTACAATATATTTATTGTTTGCATAGGGATGCTGAAAAAGGCATTGTGGAATGGATTGCTAATTTGCTAGCAGCAAGTAAACATCTCTCCATATTAGTGACTGGCTAACCAAGCCACCACTGCTTTGGCAGGCTGCTTGCTCACATTTCTCTTGCAAGCATTTACAACCAACAATAATTCCAAATGAGAAGGCCTTCAGAAGTACTTCTTTGTCTAAGTCAGTGGTTCCTAAACATTTTTAGTCCACCGCCCCTTTGGTGCTACAAACTCATCCTCGGTGCCCCTCACCCAGGGGTGGGATTCAAATTTCTATGGGCATGGCTTAATTTGAGGGTTTAGCTTGCTGGTCACATGACCGGGTAGGTGTGGTTTGGTGGTTATGTGACTGGGTGAGTGTGGCCAGGTGACTGGCAAACAAGTGGTCCCCTTAATGGCCGGTTGTTTAACAAGTGTTCTAATTTATGACTGGCCTCCCCAGAGATACTTGACCCGTTTTTGGAGTTTTGACAGCCATGCTCACACATATACACACACTCCTTTCTAATCCTGCTGGAGCAGGTCATTGGGCTAGAATTGGCAAAGCATCTCTGATTAGATTCTAGTAGTGAATAAAATCTAATCAGAGATATTTTGCCAATTCTTGTTGATTTGTTTTATTTGTACCTCTTTATTTTTTGTTGCTGAATTGCATTGATGTGTATGTCCCTTCTTATGCACAACCCAGAATCTTTTGTGATTCTTTGCAGCAAAAATTACTGACCTCTGGCTTTGCTCTACTTTTCCAACGTGCTGCCACTGCCGCGTTCTAGGTGCCAGTCCTGCACCTCAACCCCATTGAGCCCAGTGCACTGGAGGGACCTGCCTAAGCAAGTCAAGTCAATGGGGTGAGCTTGAGAGAGGGAAAGAGAGAGAGAGAAAAGAAAGAGAGAGAGAGAAGAAAGAAAAGAAAGAGAAAAGGGAAAGAAAGAAAAAGAGACAAAAGAAGAGGGGGGATGGAAGGAAGGGACAAAATGAAAAAGAAATAAAGGAAGGGGGGAAGGAGAAAAATAATGAGATATCTATTCTAATCCAATTACCTGCTCCAGCAGGGTTAGAAGGGAGTGTGTGTGTGTGTGTTCTCCTTGTAATTTACCAGTACATTTTGGTTTTTCCTTCTTCAGAATTGGCACTGTAATACATTGGAGAAAAGTAATTTTTAGGGTGGAGATCTGGTCCAATGGATCCTGTTTAAAGCCTCAACAAAATGTGAGACCTTCCTGATAGTCTTGACCATGTTTAGTCCACAAAACATTTAATGGAAGCCAAAGATGTTTCAATGTGCTGGCAAAGATGTTTCAGTGTGGGAACATCTAAGTCTAAACTAAACCTCAGTCTGAACTAGGCGTCATTTCAATCTGATGCATCAGGTCTCTCTCTCTCTCTCTCTCTCTCTCTCTCTCTCTCTCTCTCTATCTATCTATCTATCTATCTATCTATCTATCTATCTATCTATCTCTATCTATCTATCTATCTATCTATCTATCTATCTATCTATCTATCT
>BLBF01000018.1:30788753-30854940 GCA_015471245.1 Laticauda colubrina
GCAAGCAAGCAAGCAAGCAAGCAAGCAAGCAAGCAAGCAAGCAAGCAAGCAAGCGCAGGGCTCGGTTGGAAGAACTGAGCTGCAGAGGAAGACTAGGTTCTAGGTCTGGCCTGGCCACATAGAGCTGAACCGAACCAAGCCACGTACCTTGGAGAGGCTGCAGCTCCACCCACCCGCATCCTGCACCCAAGCCTGGCTGGTTGGAGAGGTGGAGGCCGGGTGGGTGGGCGGGTGCTGCATGCTCCTTTGTTTTCCTTTGGGAAAGGGGGCCCTAACACCAGACCACCCACCCCTTCCACTATGTGCCTTGGGAGGGTTTTGCTTTCGGGACTTCTCACAAGCCTCTGCCATTTCCACTGGAGAGGGAAGCCTGCAAACTAAGGCGCACCCTTTCTGCCACCTCCCACCTCTCTCCCCCAACTTGGCAAGGCTCGCTGCGTGAGTTCCACATTCGAGGCACCAGCTACAGAGCGATAAAACAATCAATGGGCTGAGTGGCCTGCAGTCAGTGAGCCTGCGGGGCCGGCGCCTCAAACGCCCCCCTGCCACCTCTTAGCACCCCCCTGCTGGCCCCCTTGCCTCTTAGCACCTAAGGCATCCCCCCCCAGGGGATGGTACCACCCACTTTGTGAACCACTGGTCTAAGCAATGTAAACATAAATATGTATGGCCCTTAGTCTAAGTAAACAATTGTGCCTTAAACACTGCTACTTGAAGTCACTGTTTGTATGCCTGACGGTGATGGTGAGAAAGAAATTGCCTGCCAGCTGTTCAGCTTTTTAGGGCTGAAAATCCTCACTGCATACTGGGTAGCATAAAAAAAAACACCAAGCCACATGCATGGATTATTGTTGCTTCCACTTTATCTCCTTTATGTTCTTTAGGGGACCTTTGGACAGTAACAGGCATTGCTTTTACTGTGGCTTTTTAAAAAAAACTTCACTTCAGATTTTGATTTACTTGCACATAGTTGTGTACATAGTTGTGTACTGCCAGCCCCCGTGGAGCTGGCGGCAGACTTGGACATTGAGGAGGTTGAGGAGGAACTTGGGCCAGTCCTGGATTATGGGGAAGGCTCTTGATGGGTGCTCTGCATCAGAGGCAGAGAGGAGGCCAGGGCCATCCAACATTTATCAGCTGCCTTCGGAGTCAAAGATAAGGAAGAACAGCTGGAGCTTGTCAGGAGAGGGAACAACTAAGGTACAAGGGTTGACTCAGAAGAAAAGGCACAAGTGGACGTTGAATGGCTCCTCCCATAGGGAATAAATAGGAGCAGAGGGAGAGGGTGTTTGCAGGAGACAATTAGTTCACTTACTATTGTAAAGATGTGCTTATCTGAGTTCGTGCCTCAGAGACTTCTTGCCAAGTATTTCCTTTTACAGTGTTGTGACTGGAAGGTCTTGGCCTGGTAACTATCCAAGGACTGATAAGGTCTGTTTGTGCAATTAAACCTTGGAAGGCTGTTTGCCAGACCTTTTCTGGGTGTGACTGTCAGGAATTCACATTAACCAAGTAAAAAGTTTCTTTGGGACAAGAAGTCTGTTTCATGATTCTGTTCAGCCTGGGTCAGAACGTGAGTGTGAAATTATTGACCTCATGTTTGTCTGTCTGGCAATGATGGGGAGAGGTAAAGCTGGGCAGGTATAGGTACGTGGATGATGCTTGGGTCAAGATCAAAACACAGGATTTGGAAGTGTTCACCAAACATATCAACTCTGTGGACAGATACATCAAACTCATACAGAAAGATGTGAAGGAAAACAGTTTAGCCTTTCTTGACTGTACAGTACACATTAAGAAAGGTCTAAGCCTTAACATTGAAGTTTACAGAAAACCCAGTCACATAGATCAGTATTTACATTTGATTCCCACAACCCACTAAAGCACAAAATGGGAGTCAGAACCCTACACTATGGTTGCTGGTTTGAAAGAGGTGTCAAAGAGGCCATCTATGTCAAAATTGAACAGCCCTGTCTCAACAGTGGGAGAGCAACATGACATCATCTATCTCCTATCTACAACATTGTTCTTTCAACAGTCCCAAGAAAACTCCACACCAATTTGAACCACTCAGGTGACACTGATGACACAGATAAACCTCCAGGTGACCTTAATGACCTGCTAAAAGAATGCAAATGACCAGCTGTCTTCAAGGAATATAAATCCTTCCATTTCCCACCATCCAGTGAGAGATGAAGAAGCTTCTTGGATGAGAAGTGAAATGTCTTCATAGAAAAACCATAAAGTCCAGTTGCCTCTTGGAAAAGCACCTTTGGGACATCATATACAGTAACACTTAAAGCCCATGTCACACTGGCCAACGGAGGCAAAAAGGACACAGCGGACGAGCAAAATGTTCCATCCGTTGTTATCCGCTCTCAAAAGGGGCAAAAATTTGCATAAGCGGAGCGGATAACACGGACGCGGGGAGGATGCAGGGCAGATGCAAAGCAGATGCGGAATGGAAGCCTAGCGGATGGAAGCGGATGGGAGTGGGTGGCACATCCTCAGGGCTTCCGGGGGGCCTCAGCGAAACGGACGCGGAACGGAAAGAGCGGATGCAGAGCAGACGCCGAACGGATGAAGCGGATGCAGAGCGGAAGACTAGCGGATGCACAGCGGAAGCCTAATGGATGCCTGCCGTTCACTGTGCATGCGGGGAGGATGCATTGCATAAGCCCCGCGGATATAACGGAAGCAGCTCGGAAGCAGGTCGCCATTCAGAGGAAAGACCTGCTGCCAGACACATTGACTGCCTTGCCTGCCCTGCCTGCATGTCTGCCTGCCAGCCTTGCAGCCAGCCTCCCTGCCAGCCTTGCTGCCAGCCTCACTGCCAGCCTTGGTGCCAGCCTGCCTGCAAGCCTTGCTGTCAGCCGGTCTGCCTGCCAGCCTTGCTGCCTGCCTTCCTGCCAGCCTTGGTTCATGTCTGCCTGCCAGCCTTCCTGCCAGCCTTGGTGCCAGCCTCCCTGCCACCCTTCCTGCCTGCCTTTGTGCCAGCCTCCCTGCCAGCCTTCCTGCCAGCCTTGGTTCCTGCCAGCCTCCCTGCCAGCCAGCAACCCCACAACCATGCGGAAGCACAGCAAGCCTCAGCCATCTGCTGCCAGCCCTGGCAAGAGGGACAGGGCTACTATCCCTCCCCCTGGCCCTCACTCTGGTTCTGCTGGGGCTTCTGCAGCACGGGCTCGCTCTTCTGGGGCTGGCGCTTCTGCTGCTTCTACTTCTGGAGGAGCTGATGACAAGCACTCCAGCACCATCCACCTCCACAGCACCTGAACCCTTCACCCCTGAGACTGAGCGATCAAGAGGAGTGCCAGAGACTCATTTTTGTCTTATAGCTTGTTGTTAATAAAGTCTATTTTTGATTCACACACTTGCTTCATTTCTTTTTTTTAATAAAGTCTTGCTGGAAACTTTTAGAAATGGTTTAAGCCTTTGCATGTTTGTGGGATGGGTAAGGATAGCTTTGGGATGGGTTAGGTAGGATACCTGTGGATGGGTAATAGCTGTGGGATGGGTTAGGATAGCAGTGGGATAGATAAACCTCCAGTGCAAGCATAGTGGGACTGTATGGTCCACCCTCCCAGGTGCCACACCTACGGCCCTTTATTATCATTAATAATGTAATAATTATCCACACATGTCAACATAAACACAACTCTTTATTAAACGCTCTGTTCATTGTAGGTGAACCAAACATACATGGCCCAATCTCATCCGTGTGATGAGACAGGCTGAAGGAAGATAGATCCATTAAGCATCTATCATCCTGTCTTGCCACTCCCTGCTCCAGCTGGGGAGTTGCACTATTGTCTCAGGAGGTTGCGCTGCTTCTTCGCTTCATGTGAGGCTCTGTTGGGGCCTTGCACATCCTCAGTGTCGATCAGGTTTCGCCCTTGCCTCCATTCCCCAGGCTCCATGTCCCCATTGGATTGTTGGAGGTCCACGAGCCTGTTCTGCAAGACTGGGTAGTGGGTGGGCATGAGATTGTGCAGGATGCAGCAAGCTTCCATGATCCTCCTCACGGTCTTTGGGCAATGCTGCATGGTGGTGAGAAGTACCTGGAACCTGTTGGCCAGGATGCCAAAGGCGTTCTCCACCACCCGCCTTGCCCTGGACAGCCTGTAGTTGAAGATCCTCTCTTCACGGATGAGGAGTTTGGAGGTGTAGGGCTTCATGAGGTAGGTTGTGAGGGAGAAGTCGTCATCCCCCACGATGAAGTAGAGCACATCTTGTGTGTCGTTGGGCAGGGGTTCTGGATTTGGGAAGCCCACGATGAGGTTGCGTTCCAGCCCCTCCTTGAGGTCACTGGTATTGTATACCTGGGCATCTGAAGATGAGCCGTTGCCTGAAGCATCGATGTACATGAACTTGTAGTCAGCATCGACCATGGCGAAGAGGATGATGCTGAAGAAGCCCTTGTAATTGTGATAAGTGGACCCCGACTTGACTGGCGCTTTGCAGGCCACGTGCTTGCCATCTATAGCTCCAACGGTGTGGGGGAAGTTCCACTTTTGATACCACTGCTCTGTAACTTTTTTCCATCCTTCTTCAGTGGAGGGGCACTGGAGGAGCTCCTCCTTGTATTCTTCGATGATGGCCTGCACCACTTCTCTGACAACAAAGCTGATGGTGCTGGGTGGCACCCTCCAGCCATACTGCATGCTCCTGTAGGTGGTCCCTGAGGCCAGGTGGTGCAGAGTGAGTGCCACCTTGAGCCCAGGTTCCAGGCTGGGCGGGAAGTTTGTGTTTGCCTTATTCAACCTGGGTGTCAGCCGCTGCACAACTTTGTCAAACATGGCTGGAGGCATCCTCATGAAGTTCTGGAACGCCTGAGTGTCTTCGCTCCTGAGCTCCACCATCAGCTTGTTGTACAGTCCGTACTCTGTTCTTCTGGCAAATCATCTTTGGACCCAGACTTTTTTTGGGTGGCTCCTTTTCTTCCTGTAGTAGAGTTCACAGAGCCTGTAGATGGTTTCACACTGTTGCAGAAGGATGGTGGCTGCCGAAAGGACTTTGTCACAATCCATGGTGGACATGACTGGTTGCTGTGGAAGAGGAAGAATCAGATGAAGGCTGCAGAGGTCTGCACAGCTAGGCTGCTGGTCTGAAAGTGAGATGCAGACGAGTTGCTCCCCCTTTTTATGGGCAGTATAGGTGTCCCTTTGCATCTTCTAGGCATCCTCTAGGCATCCTCTAGACATCCTTAATATCCGAGATAGGTCCCCTCTGCAAACGTTTTTTCCGCTTTAAACACTTTGTTTCCACTAGGCATCCTTTCTGCATCCATTCCGCTTCCTCCCTGAGTCCGAGTGGATGCGAGTTGCGCGGATGCGCAGCGGATGCCTAGCGGATATAGCAGATGCGTAACGGATGCATAATGGATGTGTAGTGGATGTGTAGCGGATGCAGAACGGATGAACTGGATACATTTTCTGTGCAAAAGTTTTAGGCAGCCCAAAACTTTTGGAGCAGATGAAAGGTCAATAAACGGATGCTGGACAGATAGAGAGGAAGCCAAACGGAGGCAGTGAGTACATCGCGTTTTCGAACGGATGGCAAGGTTTTTTTTCCGTTTTACATCCTCTTTGCATCCGTTGGTTCAGTGTGACATGCGCTTTAAGAAATGACTTCTTTGTTCTCATTCTCACATTTGGCATATATGTCTTGGTTCCCTTGATACATTTAAGCAAGAGACAAATTCAAGCATATTCCATAGATTACCTTGAAAATAAAATTTGATTCTGGTTCATAATAAAATCAAAGACAGAGGTAATGGAAGTATTTCCTCTTTTATTCTTCCTAGTTCTAATTGTCTGCTTATCCTTAGACATCCCTAAGCCAATCATCTTTTGGCTGAAGAAATCCAGACAACCATTAGGGTACCACAGCCTTTCAAAGACTTCTTGTGGCTTGCATTTCAATACTTTTGCTATTCTAACAGGGGAAGAATAGAAGAAAGGGGATTGTAATCTTCCTTCTCCTCCTCCACAGCTGTATGTAAAGAAACAGAGATTGCTGGCAAAAGTATTTCATTCACTATTACTGATTTATATATACAAATATATATAAAAGCAACATGCCAGATATTATAACTGTATCTTTTCCACTGCTGTTACAGAGCAACAATAAAGGGCTTAGAGAAAGGCAAGCAGGTGAATAGTCCAATATCCATGGGATGTTTGGCGGAATTGTAATCCTAGAGACGTTTTGGTTTGCAACTGAGTTTGAAATAAACTCAGAGTTGGTTTTGGAATAATAATTATTATTTTCCTAAATTGGGCAAAGCTTTGTTGTTAGGACAAATGAGGGAAAGTCACTATTCATTATTTATTTTAAAGCCAGGGCTGTAGATTGCACTGGATAAAGGAAATGGCAGACCACTTCTGTACTGTATACTGCTACAGGGAAATCCACATAAGCAGTTTTGAGTTGTGGCAGGGAGGCTGAACTGAGAGAAATGCTACCTTTTAATGTATCTACGTATAGCATGGGTTTATGAGTTATCTTTCTGGAAGTCAATCTGTCAAAAAAAATCTGATATTTTTATAACAAAGCATTTTCACAGTTGGCATATTTGTTTTCAGTCTAAAGGAAATCAGAGTCAGCATCCCACAATAACATTGAATTTGGCTTCTGCTAACTCACAGTTTTTTGAGTGAATGCAATGTACCTAAGCAGTCATGAATAACATTTCAAATTCCACCTATGTCTGCATAAAAAGTGAGATATAGAAGAGATGAATGGGGCAGGGGAGCCATGGCATATCATACTGGATATTGCAGGTATGATTTATTCCTTATGGATTTGGTAAACATATTAAAATAATACCTGGAGGAATGACTACTAGAAGAGGGAACAGCCCTAACAAAGATGTTATCAGAAGCATCATTTCTTGCCAAGGAAGACTTGGATATTATATGACTTATTTTTGTCTAGTAAAAATGTGCTAAACTTATATTAAGGAGAAAACTCACCTTAGCACAAATGAATGCAGAGAAAAAAAGCATTATTCTAAATTCTTATAAGTAGACATTTTCATTTCATGTAGCTAGTTCTTCTCTTCGCTTGATTAGCTGTTTGCTAATAGTCACTTTCAGACACACCTGGACTTCCTGGATGGGCTGTTTCTCTCCCAGTGGTAGTACAGGTTACAGGTACTACTCCAGGAAGACTTCACTCACAATTTTTAGTTGCAACATTTCAGTTGCTTGCATGGATTTTTGAATAATATATGTTGTTATGCTAATACTCTTAGTCTCTTTCTATGTCATATGGGCTTTATTACTGTAGCACTAATTGTCCCATTTTTAAAGTCAAACATGGAGAGATTATGGCTAAAATCCTGTACACCAAGAATATTTTGTGCTGAATAGAATGATGTCTTTGTGCCATCTCCTGTTCAGCAGGCTTCTTCAGGTATTGTCCAAAATGCTCTTTTCACCAATCTTCCAGCTTGCCCCTGAATTAACCCATTTCATGTCTACCCGCCTATGTTGGGTTTTAGTAAGCCAACAACTCTGCCTCTACAATCAGCTGCTCTCCCCTTGCTCCTTAGTTGACAACAATCACTTCCATTTACAAGCAAATATAGTATTTGATATCAGCCTACTTGTAGTCTCTCCTTTTTTATTAGAGCTTATTTATAAGAATCTAAACTACGGCTCACAACTCTGTATCAGCAAAGCTAGCGTAGACATTTGTTTGATCCACTGCACTGCATATATATATAGACAATGGTATCCATGGCTGAAACCAGGCTTTGTATAGAAACCTAATTATGAGTATTTTCTTATGATTGGCTGAAACAGCACACAAATATTAGCTTGGGAGAATACATAGTACTTTCCCAGTTCTATCTGTCCATGCTGGCATTTCAGTTGAAACTTTCGCCACAGGCCAGGCAAGTAATCTTAAGTGTGGATTGGGCATTGCATGAATCTGACATTTTCTGAGGCTGCCACATATTGGCAGCAAGTTTCTTAATCGAGTGGTTTGCTTTTTTTAAACCTTCTTTATATCTCTTTTTCTCCTCAGAAGACCACCTGGGCAGAGCTTCTGAATTAGACCATAACAGAGAAGATTATCTATCATCCTATTCCGTCCAATTCTGAGTTAAAGCTAACCTTCCCCTGTTCTCCAAATGTGTATCTTGTGGCTTGGTGAACACACATCATGCTGCCTCATCTCAGCTTTGTTATAGGTTCTTTGCATAAATCAGTTGAAGCTTTTAACACTGGTTGGATTAAGATTTCCTTGTGTGATCACCCACTTCAGAATGGTCGTACTTAATTCTATGGTCACATGAGCACAGGTGACTAGAGCACATCATTTCCTTCTTCGACCCACTTTCTATGTCACATAAAATGAAGTGATGGCTACCAAAGAGAATCAAACTTGAGTAGAATGAAATTGCTCAGAAATATTTTCAAATAGATAAAAAGATCTGCAACAGTCATTTGTGGCAGGTTTTCTGCCAAAAGGTTTTATGGCTGTTATTGCAGAATGTCCACCTTTTGACTTGATTTCTGGGGTAAATGGAAATCAGTGCCTATTCTTGTTTCAGTGAGAGCTGCTGTTGGTGGACATAACTGTGCAATATTTATGCTTCTAACTGAATGCCTGGAGCATTGATTAAGCCTTTTTATACTCCAGAAGAGTGATGCTTATCCACCATACTGAGCTCCAAGGTTTTATTGTTGTTGATCCCAAACAACTCAGAAGCAAGGTTGTTGAGTTTCAGTGACCTGATCCATCACTCTAAGATCAGTTGTCTGCTGAGACATCCTGAAGTATGAAGTGAGTAAACATGGTGTCTCCTCAGATGAGAAACAACATAGTTAGAAGTGAAATGCAAATGATTGACAGGAAACAGATACAATTAGGATCGCACAAAGGACTGTCAAACACTTAATCTGAAATTTTAAGAAAACCACATATGCATGTATCATGTAAGTTGTTTTTCTAAATAATTTTTATTGTAAGTTTTACAAAGAACACAATTAACACAAACTAATGACAAGAAAATGCAGTGAAAAGAAAGAAAAAAGCTCAGTGTTTCCATTATTCATTCTTATCTCCAATCATCAAACTCACAAATCATTATGTGTATTTTTTTCCATTTTTGCAAAAAGTCTACAAGGGTTTTCCAGTTGACCATGTTGTTTTCTCTATAAGAAAAGAAGTTAATTTAATCATCTCTGAATGATTCATTATCTTTACCAACAATTCCTCCACTGTGAGTATTATCAAACCTTTCCAATTCTGAGCATATAGTAGTCTTGCTGCAGTTATCATATATAAAAACATATTTCCATTCCTTTTTTAGTTACTTATCCATGTACACCTATTTGCAATCTTAACCTATTTGCGGATTATATATATTTGCAGAATATATATATATATATATATATATATATATATATATATATATATATATATATATATTTATATATATATATATAATATTTTCTTCCCATGGAAGAAATCAGGAAAAACACATGTTGTATGTGTTTTATTATAAAGCTGCATCTCCATATCTGTTTTAGACTAGTAATGCATATTATCTGCATTGATGTAGCAAATTACTGGTGACCACATTAAACTTCATAGAGGATGCTATTATAGAGGAGGATGTAATTGACATTGGATCGCTTGTTGATCTCCCTTGTCCTTGTTCTGCCAGCGGTGGATAGAGAAGTAGTAACTGAAGCATCAGTAGTAACTGAAGCAAAAGTTGGCTGTCCAGCTTTTGCCAGGAGCTTCTACAAGAGGCTAAAATATTTCTGGGTCATTGATTTTATTGTTCAAGATAACAGATTTTTGCCTTTAGGTAACCCTAGATCCAGTCCTCAACATCCCCATGTAGAGTTGAAGAAATTTGGTCTGACATCTACTAAATTGCTTCCAGTCTTGACCAAAAGGGGAGTCCGACCTTCCTTGGAAAAAGTAAAAAATTCGTCCTCAAGAGTGTAAATAATAGTGAACTAAAAATCAAGACTTGTATTTGTACAATAGGCCAAATCTAATCAAATTCAAAATGAACCATGTTAACCATATTGTGAAAATGCACCTGCTAAAACCTGGCTAAGCAAGCAAGAAAACTACAGCAGTATGTTCTTATATACCAATATTCTATAGTTTCAACCAACAAGTTTTCAATGTTCTACCAGATGTTCCTACAACTTAAGGCCCATTTGGCTTGGTCTTATATGTTTGAAATACAACTATGTACAAAAATGCCTTTACTTTTCTTTAGGCTAGAGATTCTTCTATTTTTCTATGCTACTCAATCATTTTAGCTATTCTAATTTTTTTCCAGTGTGTTTATAGCTTTCTTAAGATAAGGCATCCTGATGATGAGCACCTAATGGAGAATAAAGTGAACTATAACTTCTGGTATGCATTTTTAATTCAGCCTAAAATCACATAATTCTGTTTTTCAGCTATAAAAATAATGTTTTTTGAGATGTGAATGCACATATGAATATCAAAAACACCTTTTCATAAAAGTTGAAGATGGAAAAGAGTAAGCATTAATGGAATGATTCTGGCAGAGTTCAGTTGCATAAGCTATAATTTGATTTTTAAAATGATAGCATAGCTAATAATTTGTAAGATACTTGAAGAGAAAGACATCACTGCCCTAGGTGTTACTCCATTTGATTAAATTGATTTTGTAGGATTTTAAAGCATTACAAAATATAACAAAAAGTGGTTTATTGAAGTGATAGTGTTACAACTAATAACAATTTCTCTATCATACCACTTTTATTGTTTTAAGGGTAGGGAATGCAATTGCTTTTCTTTCGACATTATCTTACTGAATAAGCCTATTTGGAGAGAAAGGTTACTGATACAATCAGCACAGGGAGCTTTGTATTTAAACTAGATGTGTCTGAAGAAAAGATACAGATCTTTATTGTCAGAAATCATATTTTCAGAATACCAGCCTATAAATTGCATTTTTCCAAATTTAAGATTCTCGAATGTCTTCCTAGATCCAGTTCTTATTATATACTTTAGCATTTATTGTTATTGTTAAAAAGCAGCCTCCAACTAAATAGATGATATTCAAGAAATAACAGTGCATACCTACCCAGTACCCAGCATCTATTCAGAACCAACTGCCACTGAGTTTAATAGTGCTTTTAGTTAAACAGGAGATAATAAGACAGGTGATGATAAACATTGGGAGTTCCACTGCTTTAAATCAGTGGTTCTTAACCTTTTTGAAAGAATCGCCCCTTTGAACCATTGAGGAAGTTATCACCCCCCCTCCCCCAACATAACCTCTCAGTCACAACACAGAGAAATAATTCTTCAATTTATGCAAACACTTTTTTTGTTTTCTTTAAAATTGTCATCAGGACGTATCGATGTAAATAATTTATTTCCAGTCTTTTCCCCATATTTCAATTGTGTGAAAAATTCTGATGCTACCCATCACTTTACTCCCAAACTTTGTGATACATGAATTTCATTATTATTTTATTTATTCAAGACACTTAAATGCAATGATTACTGAAAACAAAATTCAATTGCAAGGAAATGAAATGCCCAAAGAAAACAGTAACATTTAATGATTTAATTACAAGTGAACTTTAAGACACAAAAAGAAATATAAAAAGGGCACAAGAACAAACTGCAATGCAGGAACTAAAAATTTCAAGATGAAAACTCTGAAACTAAATTAAGATTGAAGGAAAATATATCTTCATACACACTGTAAAAAGGGTTAAAAAGACACAAAGAAAATTTTTACAGAAGGGAAGCAACAAAAATCAGACAAATTTAATGAATAGAGTGATAGAGGCTGCTGCGCAACACGCATGAAAATGAGTGATGCGTATTCACATATGTACAGCATTCAGTACTGAAGCTAGCTGGAGGAACATTTTAAAACACAGTTCAGTCCACTAGGGACCGATTTGATGTTTTTGTATGACAGATATACAGTGGTTCACTGTACTAAAAAAGTCTCAAAAGTGTCCCCAAAACTTCTCGCTCCATCACCTCTCTGAAAAATTAAATCACCCCCTAGGGGGGTAATATCGCTCAGGTTAAGAACCACTGCTTTAAATAACAAAATTCCATCTCATGTGCTGTTTTTCTTAGTAATACAAGGAAGATGGTTCAGAGGGAAAGAAGGAGGAAGAAGCTAAAGGCGAGGTTACACTGGCTGACGGATGCAAAATGTATGCAAAAAGGACACAGCGGACAAGCAAAATTTCAGGGGTGGCTCCATCCATTGTTATCCACTCTCAAAAGTGCCCCAACTTTGCATAAACAGAACGGAAAACAACAGAAAGGAACGGACGGGGGTAGTACATAGCGAGGATGGTAAGCGGATGTTCATAGGAAGCCTAGCGGATGGAAGTGGATGACACATCTGAAGGGCTTCCGGGGGAGAATAGTGAAGCAGAGGCGTAGCGGAAGGAGCGGATGCATAGCAGATGCATCACGGACACCTATAGGATGCATAGCGAATGCGTAGTGGATGCGTAGTGGATACGTAGTGGATGCGTAGTGGATGCAAAGCAGTCACTGCGCATGCGGGGAGGATGAACTGCATCAGCTCTGTGGATATAAAAGGATGCAGCTCGCAAGCAGTCAGCATTCAGAGGAAAGACCTGCTGCCAGAGACATCTTGAAAGAACACCATGGTTCAACAGTCAGGGAAGAAGAGAAAGCCTGTGCCTATTCCTGCCAGCTCTGGCAAGAAGGACAGAACCACCATCCCACCCCCTGGCACTGACTCTGAAGCTGCTGGTTCTTCTCCTGCTGGTGCTGCTGGTGCTTCTCCTGTTGGTGCTGCTGGTGCTGCTGGTGCTGCTGCTGTGATGGACCAGCCCCAAGGCCCTCAAAACCCTGCTGCTGAAGGCCCTGAAGCCCCTGCCAGAGGGAGGAAGAAGCAAGGTAAGGAGAATGAAGAGAGGAAACAGTACTCCATTTCCGAGGACCATGAGGAGGAGGTGCTGGAATGGCTGAGGGAGAACGAATACCTGGGGAGAAAGGGCCACAGGTTCTATCACGACATCAAGAGGAAGCAGGCAGCATGGAGAAACAAGGCAGAGAGCCTGGGCTACACTTCAGATGTATTCCTGGGATGGTGGAAGCACATGCACACCTGGTATGGCAAGCTGCACCTGAAGAAATCTGGCCAGGCTGCTGTCAAGCTCACTGACCGGGAGATGTACGTCATGGCCAAGTACAGCTTCCTGGAGGGTGAGGTCCGCCACCGAGGAGCAGCCCCCCTGTCAACCCTCTCCCTCAGACAGCCCACAGAGAGCCATTCCTCTTCCAGCCAGGAGACAGCTACCGTGTCCAGGCAGGTGTCTTCAGAAGGCCCCACGGCAGAGACCCCCCTAACAGCTGCACTCCCCATGCCAGAGGACATGGAGGATCCCCTGTCTCAAATGAAGCAAGAAAAAACAGCAGCCAGAGACCAACCCACACCCACTCCCAGCTCCCACCTCCACATAAAGCAGGCAGAGAGGCAGACTGGAGGGACAGAGCCACACTGTCCTGCTGGAGATCAGGGACACCATTAAGAACAGCACAGATCTTATCTCTCAGCTGGTCCACAGCGATATACCATCCTCTAACCGCCAGCCCTTCATCACGTACGTAAGCCAGACCCTCATGGACCTGACCGAGGCCGAGTACCAGGTGATGAAGGAGAAAATCACAGCACTGCTGCACCACCCTCCAGGCCCAGCTGAAGCTGCTCTGACCCACTCCAGGTCTGCTTCTCCACCCCAGGCGATGTCAAAGCCCTTCCACGGCTTTCAACAGCCCATCACCTACCAAGGCTACCAGTACCAGGACTTCCCACAGCAGAGGCAGCCCTTCCCAGTCCAGGCCACAGACGCCTCAGCTCGCCCATCTGCAGACCAGACAGCCCCACTACACTCCTCCTTCCTACACCCCACAGCCAAGCCCCTCAACAGAAAATCTGTCTTCAGTACTGTGCCTGACATCCCAGGTCCTTGAGGAAGGGCCTCTCAACATCATGGGACTGAGTCAGCTTTCTGAGAGCTTCCTGACAACACCACTCCCTGTTGTACTCTCGGGGCCAAGCACCCCAATGGCACCTCAGACCAGCACTCCAGCCACAGCCACCTCCACAGTTCCTGGCCGCTCGACAGCTGAAACTATGGACATTCCTCAGAGTGACTGAGAATAGTGCCAGAGACTGAGTTGTTACCTGTTCACCTTATCTTTGCTTAAAGACACTTTACTTGGTTCATTTTGCTTTTTTAATAAAGTCATACAGTTTACTTAAGAGAGTTGTTAATAAAGGTTATCTTTGCTTCACACACTTGGTTCATTTTATTTACTAAATAAAGTGTTGGTGAAAACTTTGAAAAAAGGGTTAAGCCTTTGCATGCTTGTGGGATGGGTAAGGATAGCTGTGGGATGGGTAAGGATAGTTGTGGGATGGGTAAGGATAGTTGTGGGATAGATAAGGATAGGTGTGGGATAGATAAACCTCCAGTGCAAGCATAGTGGGACTGTATGGTCCACCCCCCTAGCTGCCAAACATATGGCCCTTTTTTATCAATAACAATTTATTCATTGATCAACACATTTCAAAATAAACAAAGCTCTTTATTAATGCCCTATTCATTGTAGGGCCACTCAACATACATGGCACAATCTCACCAGTGTTATGAGAAAGGCTCAAGGAGGCATCCATTAAGCATCTATCATCCTGTCTTACCACTCCCCTGCTCCAGCTGGGAGTTGCACCAGTGTTTCAGGAGGTTGCGCTGCTTCTTCCCTTCACATGAAGCTCTGTTGGGGCCTTGTACATCCACAGTGTCTATCAGGTTTCGTCCTTGCCTCCATTCAACAGGCTCCATGTCCCCATTCCCTTGTTGATGGTCCACAAGCCTGTTCTGCAAGACTGGGTAGCAGGTGCGCATGAGATTGTGCAGGATGCAGCAAGCTTCCACAATGCTCCTCACAGTCCCTGGGTGATGCTGCATGGTGGTGAGAAGTACCTGGAACCTGTTGGCCAGGATGCCAAAGGCGTTCTCCACCACCTGTCTTGCCCTGGACAGCCTGTAGTTGAAGATCCTCTCTTCACGGGTGAGGTATCTGGAACTGTACGGCTTCATGAGGTAGGTTCTGAGGGAGAAGGCGTCATCACCCACGATGAAGTTGGGCAGATCTTGTGTGTCATTGGGTTGGGGGTCTGCATCTGGAAAACCCATGATGAGGTTGTGTTCCAGCCCATCCTTGAGGTCACTGGCATTGTATACCTGGCCATCTGAAGCTGACCTGTTGCCTGAAGCATCGATGTACATGAACTTGTAATCAGCATCAACCATGGCAAAGAGGATGATACTGAAGAAGCCCTTGTAGTTGTGATAAGAGGACCCGGAGTTGGCTGGAGCTTTGCAGGCCACGTGCTTCCCATCTATGGCTCCAACTGTGTGGGGAAAGTTCCACCTCTGATACCACTGTTCTGCAAGTTTCTTCCAGCCTTCTTCAGTGGTGGGGCACTGGAGGAGCTCCTCCACGTATTCTTCGATGATGGCCTGCACCACTTCTCTGACCACTTTGCTGAGGGTGTTGTGTGGCACCCTCCAGGGATACTGTATGTTTCTGTATTTGGTTCCAGAGGCCAGGTGGCACAGAGTCAGTGCCACCTTCAGTCCAGGATCCAGGCTGGGACAGAGGTTGGTGCTTGGCTTGGTCAGCCTGGGTATCAGATGCTCCACAATTTCTTCAAACATGGCTGGTGGCATCCTCATGAAGTGCTGGAATGCACGAGTTTCTTCATTCCTCAGCTCCACCATCAGCTTGTCATAGAGTCCAAACTCCACTCTTCTCCCAATCCATCTTCAGACTCAGACAGCTCTTGGACATCTCCTTCTTCTCCTTGTGTAGAAAAGGTGAAACAGACTGAAGAGGGCTTGGTTCTGGTGTTGAATGATGGCAGCTACCATAAGGAGTGTGTGATGATCCATTGTGGAGAGCAATGGATGATGTGGAAGAGCAAGAGCAAGGGTGAAGAGGTCTGTACACCATGGCTGCTGGATTGATAGTGAGATCCAGGTGATTTCCTCCCCCCTTTTATAGGAAATGTCGTTTTTCTGCTGGGTGTCCTTCCACATACTCTAGGCATACTCCAGACATCCTAAATATCTGAGATACATCCCATATACGAATGTTTTATCAGTTTTAATGCTTTATATCCGAGATGTATCCACTTACATCCTTTCTATTTCTGTGCTACACACGTTTTTAGCTGCAGCGGATGTGAGTTGAGGGGATGTCCAGAGGATGCTGAGAGGATACATCAGACGTGTAACGGATGATAATGGACGTAGAACGTTTGTTGCCCGTATGTGTCGCAGATGTAGATCATATGCGGCGGAAAGTTCATCTGCTCAAAAAGTTTTGTGCAGCTCAAAACTTTTTGAGCGGATGAAGTAGCAGTAGACAGATGATTGACGGATAGAGCGTATGAAACACGTATGCAGTGAGTACACAATGGATGCATCGCATTTTCCAATGGATGGCAAGCTTTTTTGTCCTCTTTGCATCCGTTGGTGCAGTGTGACATGGGCTTTAGGAGAAAAGTTGGGCGTGGGGCTCCTACTGAGAGACTTTTGCTGAAGGGAATGCAAGGAGGAGGCAAGGAATAAGTAGAAAGGGAGCAAGCAAGCTTGCTAGGTAGAGAAATGTGAGAAGAACTCTTGCAAGAAAGAGAGAGAAAAGAAAGAAATGCAAACAAGACAAAACTTGGGAGGAAGAAAATAGGATCTTGCAAAGTGGAATTGCTCTGATTTTCTGTAAATATTCTTTTTACTTAATTGCATGCAATGATATTCTGCTTTGATCCCTCCCCCCCCCAGAGATTTATAAATCAATGCATCTGCTTCTGCTGCACATGTGATGATTTACATTTGGTTCATATACTCTCAGCTTCTATTTGCTTTTCCTGAAAACCAGCTCTTAGCTGATTTGTGGCGGTACAACTCTGGAGTCCCATTGGTTGGCTTTAAGACTTCTAAAATATTTTTTTTGGCGGGGGGGGGACACTTCTCAACATATTTTGAAACTTTACATCTTGAAGGATAAGTGTGCAAATACACTTTAGCTAATGTATTATCGCCTTGATACAATTTTTCTTTAGCGCTTGCCACTGAAATCAATTCTAGTATATCTGAGTTGTTTCACTGAATGGGAATAGCTTAGGAAGGAAGGAAAGATGGAAGCGAGGGAGAGAACATCCAATGTTGTAGTTGTGAGCAAAACAATGGTGGTTGGTAGCACTCAGCAACATTGCTGGAATATCTTGATATTGCCATGGGACTGAAAACTATTTTTCTGGGCTAGGTCAGCCCTGCCTAGATCTCCTGTTCCAAATCAGAGGCAGTCAGTCAGTCTGGATCAATTCTGAATCCTTTTAAAAATGAATTCAGAAGAGTTGGAATATGGCAAAGGTAACCATTTGGAAATGCTCTCAGTTAACAGATGCTAAAAGAAATATCCTTAAAAGACAAAATTGGACCAAAAAAAAAGTTTAGTAATAAAACGAACTCTATAAAGTAAAATAAAACTGAGATTGACAGGGTTTACTTCTTGATCCAGAGCCTAAATTTCCTATGCACTCATTCCTACTCCCAGTACAATGCTCATTTAATAAAAAAGGGAAGCCCTGAACTAATGAACATCTCTAGAGCAATATTAAGATGCTTGCTACATCTCCATACTGTCGACTTTAATCCACAATGCACAGAAAATTTACATTAAGGAAGTCATTGCAACGTCAGAATGAATCACCTGAAATCCCTGTTGACACTAAAGGAATGGCTCTGAAATTGGTAATCCATTTTGATGACATATTCCCAACCCACTTCCTCCAAGGGTAATTCCTACTACCTTTTAATAACCTGCATAATTTTAAAGGGTCTGTCGCTGCAATATTACAAAAATGATGGAAATGTCTTTCCTCCACATCTGTCAAGGATAAAATCAATGAACCTCTATCTCAGGGGAAGCAACACATTGTAAGGTGTGGGAGCCCTGGAGATTCATTTTAAAAAGTGCTCTATGGACAGTTGATACCAGATGTTAGCAAAAGTAATCTTTGCAAGACAAACAGACAGAAAAGGGGTAAGAAAATGTTCAACACTAGAACAGGCATGCAGGATTTATAGGACCCTGGACCAAGTCTCTCTCCTGTAAGGCTAAAGCTTCTTAATTCTATATCTGTAGGCTTCTGGTTCTAAATACATTGCAGATGAATGAATAGCCTTACATATATAGAGACATGCTTGTGACAACTCCGAGCTGAACTTGGGTATAATCCAAACAGCAAATTTGGATTTTACTCAGTATTTTGATGAGTGACTTTCAGAAAATGGCAAGGTTGCAGGTTAGGCTGGAAAGTCAAACAAGGGGAAAATTCATAGGGCAGCAATAGCAAGGTACTTCTATATTATTGCTAAGAAAACTGCATAAATATAATCATATTTCCAACAGGAATCAAACTTGACTCAAATAATACTTTACTTTTACATGCATGATACTTTTACTGTCTTTTAAAATTTATGTACAAAGGCACTGCCTACACAGTGGAAAGCTTGTACAATATTTCTCCTATACTCAAGAGGACCTCTACTTCACAAAATACTCCAGAAAAAGTTGGGTCATAACTCAGTCATTTATTGCTTCATCTTTGCCTTCAACTGAGAGGAAATGAGCACATCAGGGACTTTCATGGGTAGAGAAACAATTGTTGGGGAAAGCTATAATTCTGGGAGAGGCCACATGCTTCTTTTACAAAGGATTCAAATTGCAATATTGGGTATTTCCAGAGTGAATAGGGAAAGATTGTTGAAAGAATATTCAATATTCTTGCATGCCAGACCTGCATTGTCTGTCTTAATGAGCAACTCAAATAGCGTTCTTGAATGTTCCAAAAGAGCTTTTAGCTAAGGAATAAATAACATAAAATACATGAAATGGTCCATGAATATTTGTCATAGTTTTAAGGTAATGATTGAACAAATAAAAATGATCGAATGAATTTGTGAGTGAGCATATATGAGTATGCCACAGATTCGAAATACTTGTCTCTAATAAGGCCTGGTTCCATTGCACTTACGGATGCAAAGAGGATGTAAAATGTTAAAAAAAGCTTGCCATCTGTTGGAAAATGCTATGCATCCGTTGTGCACTCACTACATACATGTTTCATATGCTCTATCCGTCGAGCATCCATCCACTGTGATTTCATCTGATCAAGAAGTTTTGAGCTGCACAAAACTTTGTGAACGGATGAACTTTCTGCCGTGTACATCCGCAACATATATGGGCAACAAACATTCTATGTCCATTATCATCCGTTAAACGTCCGCTGTATCCTCTCTGCATCCTCTGGCCATCCCTTCAACTCACATCTGCTGCAGCTGAAAACGGAAAGAGGGAGGAAACAAAAGGTACATGGAACGTCTACACAGCGTTAGTAGCATGGAAATAGAAAGGATGTAAGCATATGCATCTCATATATAAAGTATTCAAAATGCACAAAACGTTTGTATCTGGGATGTATCTCATATATTTAGGATGTCTGGAGTATGTCTAGAATATGTAGAAGGACACCTAGCGGACAACCAATATTTTCCATAAAAAGGGAGAGAAAATCATCTGGATCTCAATATGAGTCCAGCAGCCATGGTGTATAGACCTCTTCACCCTTGGTCTTGGTCTTCAACATCATCCATTGTTCTCGACCATGGATGATGACACAGTCCGTATGATAGCTGCACTCATTCATCACCAGAACCAAAACCTGTTCAGACTGCATCAGGTTTTACACAGAAGGAGAGGAAGGAGACATCCAAGAGCTGTGTGGGTCCGAGGATGGATCATGAGAAGAATGGAGTTTGGACTGTATGACCAGTTGATGGTGGAGATGAGGAATGAAGACCCTCGTGCATTCCATCATTTCATGAGGATGCCACCAGCCATGTTTGACAAACTTGAACAGCATCTGATACCCAGGTTGACCAAGCCAAGCACCAACTTCCATCCCAACCTGGACCCTGGACTGAAGGTGGCACTGACTCTGTGGCACCTGGCCTCTGGAACCACATACAGAAACATGCAGTATGTATGGAGGGTGCCACAAAACAGCATCAGCAAAGTGGTCAGAGAAGTAGTACAGGCCATCATTGAAGAATATGTGGAGGAGCTCCTCAGGTGCCCCACCATGGAACAAGGCTGGAGAAAACTTGCAGAAGAGTGGTATCAGAGGTGGAACTTTCCCCACACAGTTGGAGCCATAGATGGGAAGCACGTGGCCTGCAAAGCTCCAGCCAACTCAGGGCCCACTTATTACAACTACAAGGGCTTCTTCAGTATCATCCTCTTTGCCATGGTTGATGCTGACTACAAGTTAATGTACATCGATGCTTCAGGCAACAGGTCAGCTTCAGATGGCCAGGTATACAACACAAGTGACCTCAAGGATGGGCCGGAACGCAACCTCATCATTGGTTTTCCAGGTCCAGACCCCCTTCCCAATGACACACAAGATGTGCCCTAATTCATCATGGGGGATGACGCCTTCTCCCTCAGAACGTACCTCATGAAGCCGTACAGTTCCAGATACCTCACCCGTGAAGAGAGGATCTTCAACTACAGGCTGTCCAGGGCAAGACGGGTGGTGGAGAACGCCTTTGGCATCCTGGCCAACAGGTTCCAGATACTTCTCACCACCATGCAGCATCGCCCAGAGACCGTGAGGAGGATCGTGGAAGCTTGCTGCATCCTGCACAATCTCATGCGCACCTGCTACCCAGTCTTGCAGAACAAGCTCGTGGACCACCAACAAGGGAATGGGGACATGGAGCCTGGTGAATGGAGGCAAGGACGTAACCTGATAGACACTGTGGATGTACAAGGCCCCAACAGAGCTTCACGTGAAGGGAAGAAGCAGCGGAACCTACTGAGACACTGGTGCAACTTCCCAGCTGGAGCAGTGGAGTGGCAAGACAGGATGATAGATGATTAATGGATGCTTCCTTAGTGGCTGTCGCAAAACACTGATGAGATTGTGCCATGTATGTTGAGTGGTCCTACAATGAATAGGGCATTAATAAAGAGTTTTGTTTATTTTAATATGTGTTGATCAATGAATAAATTGTTATTGATAATAAAGGTCCATATGTGTGGCAGCTGGGATGGTGGACCATACAGTCCCACTATGGTTGCACTGGATCCTTTTCTATCCCACAACTTTCCTTATGTATCCCAAAAGCATGCAAAGGCTTAACCATTTTTTCAAAGTTTTCACCAACACTTTATTTAGTAAAAAAAATGAACCAAGTAAACTAATTGTCTAGGCCCTGTCACATTGGCCAACGGATGCAAAACATATGTAAAAAGGACACAGCGGATGAGAAAATTTTCCATTCATTGTTATCCGCTCTCAAAGGTGCCCCAAATTTGCAGAAAGAGAACGGACAACAACGGAAAGGAACGGACGGGGGTAGTATGTAGCGAGGATGTTAAGTGGATTCTCCACAGAAGTCTAGCGGATGGAAGCGGAAGGAAGCGGATGACACATCTGCAGGGCTCCCGGGGGACCATACTGAAGGGGACATGCAGTGGAAGGAGCAGATGCAGAGCGAATTCCTAGCGGATGCCTAGCGGATGCCTAGCGGATGCAAAGTGTTTGCTGCGCATGCGGGGAGGATGCATTGT
The DNA here is from genome assembly GCA_015471245.1 of Laticauda colubrina. Lineage (NCBI taxonomy): Eukaryota > Metazoa > Chordata > Lepidosauria > Squamata > Elapidae > Laticauda > Laticauda colubrina. Next base: position 30,810,483 of record BLBF01000018.1, read on the forward strand.
GTCAGCCCCACGGATATAAAAGGATGCAGCATGCAAGCAGGTCACCATTCAGAGGAAAGATCTGCTGCCAGGTACAGCTCCAGCCAACAAACATGGGGAAAAAGAGGAAGCTTGTGCCTACTGCTAGCCCTGGCAAGAAGGACAGGGCCACCATCCCACCCTCTGGTGCTGACTCTGCTTCTGCTGGGGCTTCTGCTGCTGGGGCTGACTCTGCTGGTGCTGGTGCTTCTGCTGGTGCTGCTCCTGGTGCTGGTGCTTCTGCTGGTTCTTACTCTGCTGGTGCTGCTTCTGGTGCTGGTGCTTCAGCTGGTGCTTACTCTGCTGGTGCTGCTCCTGGTGCTGGTGCTTCTGCTGGTGCTTACTTTGCTGGTGCTGCTCCTGGTCCTGCTGGTGCTGCTGGTCCTGCTGGTGCTGCTGGTGCTGCTGGTGCTACTGGTGCTGCCAGTGCTGCCGGTGCTGCCGGTGCTGTTTTTGCTGCTGCTGCTGTTGCTGCTTCTTGGTGGTGGTTGTGTGGTGGACCAGCCCTACTGATGAGGGCCCAGAAGGCCCTGCCAGAGGGAGGAAGAGGCAATTGTGCAATAGGGAGAGGAGACAGTACTCCATTGAAGAGGAACATGAGGATGAAGTCCTCAAATGGCTGAGGGAGAACGAGTACCTCTGGCGGAAGGGACACAGGCTCTATCGAGACACCAAGCGGAAGCAGGCGGCTTGGAGAGAGAAGGAGGAGAGCCTGGGCTACACTTTGGAGGTCCTCTTTGGCTGGTGGAAGCACATGCACACCTGGTACGGGAAACTGCACCTCAAAAAGTCTGGCCAGGCCACGGTCAAGCTCACCGACCGGGAGACCAACATGATGGCCAAGTGTAGCTTCTTGGAGGGTGAGGTCCGCTAACGAGGAGCAGCCCCTCTGTCAACCCTCTCTCTCAGGCAGCCCACAGAGAGCCAGTCCTCTTCTGGCCAAGAGTCAGCTCCTGTGTCAAGGCAGGTATCTGTGGAGAACCCCACGACAGAGACCCCCTCGACAGCTGCACTCCCCGTGGCGGAGCGCATGGAGGACCCCCTGATGCAGTTGGAGCAAGAGGAAGCAACTGCCACCAGAGACCAACCCAAATCCACCCCCAGCTCCACCTCCACAGAAAACAGGCAGAAAGCCAGACCGGAGGGACAGAGCTACACTGTCCTGCTGGAGATCAGGGACACCATCAAAAGCAGCCTAGATCTCCTCTCTCAGCTGGTACACACCGACATACCATCCTCTAACAGAAAGCCCTTCCTCACCTACGTCAGCCAGACCCTCATAGACATGTCCGAATCCCAGTACCAGGTGATCAAGGAGAGGATCACAGGTCTTCTGCACCACCCTCCAGGCCCAGCTGAACCTGCTCCGACTCAGTCCTGGTCTGCTTCTCCACCCCAGGTGATGTCACAGCTCTTCCAAGGCTTTCCACAGGCCCTCACCTACCAAGGCTATGGCTACCAGGAGTTCCAACAGCACAGGCAGCACTTCCCATTCCAGCCACAGGTTCATCGCACACCACAGGTGTCACCGATGCCACCGATGCAACCAATGCCACCGATGCCACCGACGCCACAGATGCCACCGACGCCACAGATGCCACCAACGCCTCACCTCACTCACCTGCAGACCAGACAGCCCTGCTACACTGCTCCTTCCTCCACCCCACAGCCAAGCCCGGCCTCAGAACATCTGTCATCAGTCTTGGGACTGACATCCATGTCATGGAGGAAGGGGCTCTCAACATCACAGGACTGAGCCAGCTCTCTGAGAGCTTCCTCCACACACCATCCCCTGTTGTCCTCTCAGGGCCAGGCACCCCAATTGCACCCCAGACCAGCACTCCAGCCACTGCCACCTCCACAGCACCTGGACCCTTCACCCCTGAGACTATGGGCACGCCTCAGAGTGACTGAGAAGAGTTCCAGATACTGGGTTGCTACCTGTTGACTTTGCTTGGGACACTTTACTTGGGTCATTTTTCTTTTACAGTTTGTTATTAATAAAGTTTATCTTTGCTTCACACACTTGGTTCAGTTCTTTTCATAAATAAAGTCTTGGTGGAAACTTTTAGAAATGGTTTAAGCCTTTGCATGCTTGTGGGATGGGTAAGAATAGCAGTGGGATGGGCAGGGATTCCTGTGGGATGGTTAATAGCTCTGGGATGGGTTAGGATAGCAGTGGAATGGGCAGGGATACCGGTGGAATGTGTAATAGCTGTGGGATGGGTTAGGATAGCAGTGGGATGGGCAGGGATACCGGTGGGATGGGTAATAGCTGTGGGATGGGTTAGAATAGCAGTGGGATGGGCAGGGATACCTGTGGGATGGGTAATAGCTGTGGGATAGATAAACCTCCAGTGCAACCATAGTGGGACTGTATGGTCCACCCTCCCAGGTGCCACTCTTATGGCCCTTTATTATCAATAACAATTTAATCATTCATCAACAGAACTCTTTATTAAATGCCCTGTTCATTGTAGGGCCACTCACCATACATGGCACAATCTCATCAGTGTGATGAGACAGGCTCAAGGAAGCATCCATTAAGCATCTACCATCCTGTCTTGCCACTCCACTGCTCCAGCTGGGGAGTTGCACCAGTGTTTCAGGAGGTTGCGCTGCTTCTTCCCTTCATGTGAAGCTCTGTTGGGGCCTTGCACATCCACAGTGTCGATCAGGTTTCACCCTTGCCTCCATTCACCAGGCTCCATGTCCCCATTGCCTTGTTGGTGGTCCATGAGCCTGTTCTGCAAGACTGGGTAGCGGGTGCGTATGAGATTGTGCAGGATGCAGCAAGCTTCCACAATCCTACTCATGGTCTCTGGGCGATGCTGCATGGTGGTGAGAAGTACCTGGAACCTGTTGGCCAGGATGCCAAAGGCGTTCTCCACCACCCGTCTTGCCCTGGACAGCCTGTAGTTGAAGATCGTCTCTTCACGGGTGAGGCATCTGGAAGTGTAGGGCTTCATGAGGTAGGTTCTGAGGGAGAAGGCGTCATCCCCCACAATAAAGTAGGGCACATCTTGTGTGTCGTTGGGCAGGGGGTCTGGATCTGGGAAGCCCATGATGAGGTTGCATTCCAGCCCCATCCTTGAGGTGACTGGTGTTGTATACCTGGGCATCTGAAGCTGACCCGTTGCCTGAAGCATCGACGTACATGAACTTGTAGTCAGCATCGACCATGGCGAAGAGGATGATGCTGAAGAAGCCCTTGTAGTTGAAATAAGTGGACCTTGAGTTGGCTGGAGCTTTGCAGAACACGTGCTTCCATCTATGGTTCCAACGGTGTGGGGGAAGTTCCACTTCTGATACCACTGCTCTGCAACTTTCTTCCAGCCTTCTTCAGTGGAGGGGCATTGGAGGAGCTCCTCCAGGTATTCTTCAATGATGGGCTGCACCACTTCTCTGACCACAATGCTGATGGTGTTGTGTGCAACCTCCAGTTGTACTGCATGTTTCTGTATGTGGTTCTGGATGCCAGGTGGCACAGAGTCAGTGCCACCTTGAGCCCAGGGTCCAGGCTAGGCCGGAAGTTGGTGTTTGCCTTGGTCAACCTGGGTCTCAGCCGCTCCACAACTTGGTCAAACATGGCTGGTGGCATCCTCATGAAGTTCTGGAATGCACAAGTGTCTTCGGTCCTCAGCTCCACCCTCAGCTTGTCATACAGTCTGTACTCGGCTCTTCTCATGATCCATCTTTGGACCCAGACACTTCTTGGACGTCTCCTTTTCTTCACGTAGAATAGGTGAAAGAGCCTGTAGAGGGCTTCGCACTGTTGTAGAACGATGGCGGCTACAAAAAAGGAGTGTGCGATGATCCATGGTGGAGATGACTGGATGCTGTGGAAGAGCAAGAGCAAGATGAAGGCTGAAGAGTTCTGCACACCACAGCTGCTGGAGTGAAAGTGAGATCCAGGTGATTTCTCCCCCTTTTTATAGGAAATCTCATTTTTCCGCTAGGTGTCCTTCCAGATACTCCAGACATCCTAAATATCCGAGATACATCCCCTATATGAACGTTTTTTCCGTTTTAATGCTTTATATGTGAGCTGCATCTGCTTTCATCCTTTCTATGTCTATGCTACTAACACTGAGTGTCTGTTCCACGTCCGTTTTGCTTCCTCCCTGTGCCCGTTTTCTGATAGAGCAGATGTGAGTTGCGCGGATGCGCAGCGGATGCCTAGCAGATATAGCAGACGTGTAATGGGTGATGACGGATGTATAACGGATGTTCCTCATATGCGTTGCGGATGTAGAATGGACACGTTGGATACTTCATCTGCTCAAAAAGTTTTGTGCAGCTCAAAACTTTTTGAGCGGATGAAATCTCAGTAGACGGATGCTGGACGGATAGATAGTATGAAAAACGTATGCAGTGAGTACACAACGTATGCAACGCATTAACCAACGAAAGGCAAGTGTTTGTCTCCATTTTATATCCTCTTTCCATCCGTTGGTGCTGTGTGACATGGGCTTTCAGCAAAGATAAACTTTATTAACTTTCTTAGGTAAACTTTATGACTTTATTAAATAAGGAAAATGAACCAAGTAAACTGTATTAAGTGTCTCAAGCAAAGTTAAACTTTCTTAGGTAAACTTTATGACTGTATTAAATAAGCAAAATGAACCAAGTAAAGTGTCTTAAGCAAAGATAAACTGAACAAGTAAACAACTCAGTCTCTGTGACTATTCTGAATCACTCTGAGTCATGTCCATGGTCTCAACTGTCAAGCGGGCAGGGACTCTGGAGGTGGCTGTGGCTTGAGTGCTGGTCTGAGGCACCATTGGGGTGCTTGGCCCTGAGGGTACAACAGGGGGTGGTGTGTTCAGGAAGCTATCCAAGAGCTGACTCAGTGCCATGAGGTTGAGAGGCCCTTCATCAAGAACTTGAGTTGTCAGGCTCAATATTGATGACAGATTGTCCGTTAACAGGCTTGGCTGTGGGGTGGAGGAAGGAGGAGTGTAGTGGGGCTGTCTGGTCTGCAGCTGGGTAAGGAGTGACGTCTGTGGTGTCCAATGAACCAGGGTCTGGACTGGGAAGTTCTGCTTCTGCTGTGGGAAGTCCTGGTAGTCGTAGCCTTGGTAGGTGAGAGGCTGTTGAAAGCCATGGAAGGGCTGTGACATCGCCTGGGGTGGAGGAGCAGACCTGGACTGGGTAGGAGCAGCTTCAGCTGGGCCTTGAGGGTTGTGCAGAAATGCTGTGATCTTCTGCTTCATCACCTGGTACTGGGCCTCGGGCAGGTCCCTCAGGGTCTGGCTCACGGAGGTGATGAAGGTGTTCCGGCTTTGGATGCTCTGTCCAAATGGACCAGCTGAGAGAGAAGTTCTGTGCTAATCTTCATTGTGTCCCTGATCTCCAACAGTACACTGTGGTCCTGGCCCTCCAGTCTTCCTCTCTGCCTGCATCCTCTGGAGCTGGGGGTGGGGGGTGGGGGGGTTGGCCTATGGTGGCTGCTGCTTCTTCCTCCATTTGTGACAGCAGGGCATCATCCTCCACGGGATCCTCCAAGTCCGCCCGCATGGGGAGTGCAGCTGTTGGGGGGGGGTCTCTGCTTTGGGGCCCTCTGAAGACATCTGCCTGGACAGGGTAACTGGCTCCTGGCTGGAAGAGGACTGGCTGTCTGAGGGAGAGGGGTCTCAGAGGGGCTGCTCCTCGGTGGCGGATCTCACCCTCCAGGAAACTGCACTTGGCCATGATGTACATCTCCCGGTCTGCGGCCTGCCTGGATTTCTTGAGGTGTAGTTTACCATACCAGGTGTGCATGTGCTTCCACCATCCAAGGAGTACTTCTGCAGTGTACTCCAGGCTCTCTGTCTTGTCTCCCCAAGCTGCCTGCTTCTTCTTGGTGTTGCGATAGAATCTTTGGCCCTTTCTCCAGAGGAACTCATTCTCCCTCAGCCATTCCAGCACCTCATCCTCATGCTCCTCGGAAACGGTGTACTGTTTCCTCTCTCCCTTCTCCTTCCCTTGCCTTTTCCTCCCTCTGGCAGGGGCTTCAGCAGGGCCTTCAGGGGCTTGAGCAGCAGGGCTTTCAGGGGCTTGAGCAGCAAGGCCTTCAGGGGCTTGAGCAGCAGGGCCTTCAGGGGCTTTAGCAGCAGGGCCTTCAGGGGCTTGGGCAGCAGGGCCTTCAGCAGCAGAGCTTTGAGGGCCTTGGGGCTGGTCCACAGCAGCAGCAGCAGCTTCAGAGTCCGTGTCAGGGGGTGGGATGTTGGTTCTGGCCTTCTTCGCCTTGTCAGGGCTTGAACAATTAGGCACGGGCTTCCTCTTCTTGCCTGACTGACGAACCATGGTGTTCCTTCAAGATATATGTGGCAGCACATGGTTCCCCTGTATGCTGACTGCGTGCATGCTGCATGCATCCTTTTATATCTGCGGAGCTGATGCAATTTATACTCCCTGCATGCACAGTGAACACTTTGCATCCGATATACATCCGCATGGCATCCCCTTTGTTTCCTATAGGCATCCCCTTTGTTTCCTATAGGCATCCGTGATGCATCCGCTTCATCCGCTATGCGTCCACTTCGAAATTCTCTCCCAGAACCCCTTTGGAGGTGTCATCCGCTTCCATCCGCTAGGCTTCCTTTGAACATCCATTTAACATCCCCACTACATACTACCCACGTCCGTTCTTTTCCATTCTGTTTTTGCAAATTTTCATCACTTTTTGGAGCGGATGACAATGGATGGAGCCCTGAAATTTTGCTCGTTCGCTGTGTCCTTTATGCATTTGTTTTGCGTCCGTTAGCCAGTGGGACCGGGCCTTAAGCTTTCATTGGCACTTCTGATGTCCTGCTACTAGTCAGTGTTAGCTTCCCTTTTGCACAATTGGCTAGACTGACTAGGATTTCTGGGAGTTGCATATAATAAAGCCATGAAGGTAGGGAGAATTTCCGTATGCAATATTTTGTGGCATGGATTAAAATCTTGAACAATATTTATATTTCTAAATTATGATAAAATCAGACTTAAGCACTTACACTCCCCCCCCCCCAAGGAATGAGGATATTATGAGTTTATATCCTCTAACATTTGATCCTTTACAATATCTTCAAAAAAGTCCCTTCTCCTGCATTCTGCAGTAGTCTATAAGCTTAATGTATGCTTAAGTATTAAGCTGATGTTGCTTTCTCAATTGTTAATGGTATGGAAATTAAACTTAATGTCAAGTTTATATTAAAAAATTACATTGACTATTAAGCTGACAAATTAATCTGATTTACTTGCATTTTGCAAACTGATATGATGCTCACTGATTAATGCAGTAAATTAGATGCTTACAAATATCATGAGTGACAATATAAATCACAAAACTCTGTCAGTAGTGGGTACCATTTTAGACTTCACTGTTGAATGAATCAGTACTCAAAACCTTTACATTTTTAGACTTCAAGCGGAAGAGACTCTCAAAACAAAACCTGAACTAGATATTAATAGGAGAACAATAAAACAGCCAACAGAAAGAAGACTTAACTACTGTACAATATCCTTAATTTCACAAACTAGCAATATAACACTCAGAATCAGCCAATGCAGTAGAGCCTTATATAGAAAGAGAAATTAAATCTTCAGAAAAGACCAAGGAGCAAGGGATATGACAACTGCTTACCTGTGTAAATACCTAGAACTTCCAATATTATGTTCCGGATTCATTCTGGATAAAGCAGAATGTTTCCAATGGTTGGTTAGATTTATAAACAACCATTTTAAATACTCCACAATAGTTACATTGTTCCAAACCCAGTATCATGCTATGGCACTGTTAGAAATATTTAATTGGTGTCCTAACCAACATATGAAGCTTCATTAAGTACCATATGCACTTTATACCACTACAACCATCTTTAAGTGATAATTCAATAATATTTTCATTTTAAAAGCAATAGCTAGAAAAGCAATTTAACAGTATTACAAAAATAAAAATGGGATAGAAGAATGGATACAACTCAAAGAAGAGAGCTATGGTATGATCATCAGCTGTCATCTAGTTCTCCACCCCTTTAAAAGAATGGAAGGATAATGTAAAATATTGTAAATGTTTTTGAAAACTGTTCTTTGAAAAAAGAAAAGCATAAAAAGTCAAGAAGTTGATCATAGGTTGTTCTGGAAGTGGACAATACTATAAATAATAAAACAGGAGTAAAGCAATATTAGCACTTCCATGGCATTTTACCATAATGCAAGCCATCTTTTGCACAACCTCCAAAAGAGAACTAGACTGAGGTACCAGCAACCCAGCATACCACTCTCTGTGCTTTGGCATTCATGTCAAGATAGAGTTGTCCCTTCTTTATCTCCCAAGACATATCTTCAGTATCCTGTAAAAGGAGCTGGATCTTCAGGACAGAATTCTCCAACAAATTGATTTGCATAAATGATGAAATGTAAAACAAATGTCATTCATCAGTGATGACAATGAAATCGGACTGTTTTGAAATAATTGTTGGTTCGTGAGTGGGAAAAACATTTCCCAAAGCTAGTGCCTCAATCACGTTTCAACCTTAAGGCCCTGTCATACTGCCCAACGGATGCAAAACGGACCCAATGGACGAGAAAAATGTTCCATCCGTTGTTATCCACGCTCAGAAGGGGTAAAAATTTGCATAACCGGAGCGGATAACACGGACGCGGGGAGGACGCAGGGCGGATGGAAAGCGGATGTGGAACGGAACCCCAGCAGATGGAAGCGGATGGGAGCGGATGACACATCTGCTAGGCTTCCGGGGGGGCATAGCAAAGCGGATGCGGAACGGATACAGCGGATGCAGAACGGATGCACAGCGGATGCACAGCGGAAGCCTAGCGGATGCCGAGCGTTAATTGCGCATGCGGTGAAGATGCATTGCGTCAGCCCCGTGGATATAACGGAAGCAGCTCAGAAGCAGGTCGCCATTCAGAGGAAAGACCTGCTTCCAGACACATCGACTGCCTTGCCTGTCCTGCCTGCATGTTTGCCTGCAAGCCTTGCTGCCAGCCTTGCTGCCAGCCTCCCTGCAAGCCTTGCTGTCTGCCTCCCTGCCAGCCTCTCTGCCAGCCTTGCTGTCTGCCTGCCTGCCAGCCTTCCTGCCAGCCAGTCTGCCTGCCAGCCTTGCTGCCTGCCTGCCTGCCAGCCTTGGTTCATGCCTGCCTGCCAACCTTGGTGCCTGCCTGCCAGCCTTCCTGCCAGCCTTGGTGCCTGCCTCCCTGCCAGCCTTCCTGCCAGCCTTGGTTCCTGCCAGCCTCCCTGCCAGCCAGCAACCCCACAACCATGCGGAAGCACAGCAAGCCTCAGCCATCTGCTGCCAGCCCTTGCAAGAGGGACAGGGCTACCATCCCGCCCCCTGGCCCTCACTCTGGTTCTGCTGGGGCTTCTGCAGCACGGGCTCGCTCTTCTGGGGCTGGGGCCTCTGCTGCTTCTGCTTTTGGAGGAGCTGATGACAAGCACTCCAGCACCAGCCACCTCCACAGCAACTGGACCCTTCACCCCTGAGACTGAGCTACCAAGAGGAGTGCCAGAGGCTCATTTTTGTCTTATAGCTTCTTGTTAATAAAGTCTATTTTTGATTCATACACTTGCTTAATTTCTTTTTTTTAATAAAGTCTTGCTGGAAACTTTTAGAAATGGTTTAAGCCTTTGCATGCTTGTGGGATGGGTAAGGATAGCAGTGGGATGGGCAGGGATACTTGTGGGATGGGTAATAGCTGTGGGATAGATAAACCTCCAGTGCAAGCACAGTGGGACTGTATGGTCCACCCTCCCAGGTGCCACACCTTTGGCCCTTTATTATCAATAACAATGTAATCATTGATCCACACATTTGAACATAAACACAACTCTTTATTAAACGCCCTGTTCATTGTAGGCCCACTCAACATACATGGCCCAATCTCATCCGTGTGATGAGACAGGCTGAAGGAAGCATCCATTAATCATCTATCATCCTGTCTTGCCACTCCACTACTCCAGCTGGGGAGTTGCACCAGTGTTTCAGGAGGTTGCGCTGCTTCTTCGCTTCACGTGAGGCTCTGTTGGGGCCTTGCACATCCTGAGTGTCTATCAGGTTTCGCCCTTGCCTCCATTCCCCAGGCTCCATGTCCCCACTGCCTTGTTGGAGGTCCACGAGCCTGTTCTGCAAGACTGGGTAGGAGGTGCGCATGAGATTGTGCAGGATGCAGCAAGCTTCCATGATCCTCCTCACGGTCTCTGGGCGATGCTGCATGGTGGTGAGAAGTACCTGGAACCTGTTGGCCAGGATGCCAAAGGCGTTCTCCACCACCCACCTTGCCCTGGACAGCCTGTAGTTGAAGATCCCGGGTGAGGAGTCTGGAATTGTAGGGCTTCATGAGGTAGGTTGTGAGGGAGAAGGCGTCATCCCCCACGATGAAGTAGGGCACATCTTGTGTGTCGTTGGGCAGGGGTTCTGGATCTGGGAAGCCCACGATGAGGTTGCGTTCCAGCTCCTCCTTGAGGTGACTGGCGTTGTATACCTGGGCATCTGAAGATGAGCCGTTGCCTGAAGCTTCGATGTACATGAACTTATAGTCAGCATCGACCATGGCAAAGAGGAGGATGCTGAAGAAGCCCTTGTAATTGAAATAAGTGGACCCCGACTTGGCTGGAGCTTTGCAGGCCATGTGCTTGCCATCTATGGCTCCAACGGTGTGGGGGAAGTTCCCTCTCTGATACCACTGCTCTGCAACTTTCTTCCATCCTTCTTCAGTGGAGGGGCACTGGAGGAGCTCCTCCTTGTATTCTTCGATGATGGCCTGCACCACTTCTCTGACCACAATGCTGATGGTGTTGTGTGGCACCCTCCAGCCGTACTGCATGCTCTTGTAGGTGGTCCCTGAGGCCAGGTGGTGCAGAGTGAGTGCCACCTATAGCCCAGGTTCCAGGCTGGGCTGGAAGTTGGTGTTTGCCTTGGTCAACCTGGGTGTCAGCCGCTGCACAACTTCATCAAACATGGCTGGAGGCATCCTCATGAAGTTCTGGAATGCCCGAGTTTCTTCGTTCCTGAGCTCCACCATCAGCTTGTTGTACAGTCCGTCCTCTGCTCTTCTGGCGAACCATCTTCGTACCCAGACACTTCTTGGCCGCCCCTTTTTCTTCCCGTAGTAGAGTTCACAGAGACTGTAGATGGCTTCGCCCTGTTGCAGAAGGAAGGTGGCTGCCAAAAGGACTGTGTTACGATCCACGGTGGACATGACTGGATGCTGTGGAAGAGGAAGAGTCAGATGAAGGCTGCAGAGGTCTGTAGCAGGGCTGCTGGTCTGAAGGTGAGATCCAGATGTGTTGCTCCCCCTTTTTATAGGCAGTATTGTGTCCCTTTGCATCCTCTAGGCATCCTCTAGGCATCCTCTAGGCATCCTCTAGGCATCCTCTAGGCATCCTCTAGACATCCTTAATATCCGAGATAGGCCCCCTCTGCGAAGGTTTTTTCCATTTTAAATGCTTTGTTTCCGTGCTGCATCTGCTAGGCATCCGTTCTGCATCCGTTCTGCATCCGTTCCGCTTCCTCCCTGCGTCCGAGCTGATGCAAGTTGTGCGGATGTGCAGCGGATGCCTAGCGGATATATCGGATGCATAATGGATGCAGAACGGATGCGTAGCGGATGTGTTGCAGATGCAGAACGGACGAATTGGATACATTTTCCGTGCAAAAGTTTTGAGCAGCTCAAAACTTTCTGAGTGGATGAAACGTCAATAAACGGATGCTGGACGGATAGAGAGGAAGCAAAATGGAGGCAGTGAGTACATCGCGTTAACCAACGGATGGCAAGCTTTTTTGTCCATTTTACATCCTCTTTGCATCCGTTGGTACAGTGTGACAGGGGCTTTAGGAGCAACTAAAATGTCACACAATCATTTCTGAGTTTTTCAACAATCTTATTCAGCCAGTAGGAGAGAAAACTGGGCAACATGCAGATGTTGGCGCTTTGAATCATAATGTTTCCTTTTGCTTTTGTTTCCTCTCTCCAAATATCAGCCTAAGAAATCTTGTTCATGATTCTGTGACTTCTGTGACTAAATGTTCTCCCCCCGCCTCACTCACTTACTTATACCTATTTGCACACTCATAACTCACTAGCAGCCTGACATTATTACTGGAATAGTCTGAAATAATATATAGATTAAATGGCTCCTCTTCTCGGTGCTCAGTTACACAAATGGTTATAAAATATCTGCAATCATCTGCATTCTAAGATAAAATAACACTCTGTTTTTTTAATATGCTTTCATTCCATTGAACTCAGGATGATATGTCACTACTTAATGGCTTTAGCAAAGGGCTCTGAGTTATTCACCATATAGTGTTAAACATTCCATGCGAAAACGGATACAAAATTCAAATAACAAAAATACAAAATGAGGCTTTGATATTCTCTTTCTCTTTAATGCAAATGTTAAAGTTATGAATAAGTAAATTGCTAGAAATTGATCCAACAATTAAAAGAAGAAGAAGAAGAAGATTGTATACAACTATTTTTCTCTCAACTTGGATCTTGGATCATTTCATTGATATGTCTACATAATGAACACTTATAATTAATTTATAGGGCTTCAATTCTTCTAAAAAGCATTATTATGTTTGGAAGGAAATTTTATTGTTCTATATGCTGAAGCTAAATAGTTAAGGGTCCCCTAAATATCTTCCTTTGTTTCCTGTTTATTGTAAAAAACAATAGCATAGTTGTCTTAATTGCTAAACCATCTTCCATATCTACAAGCTACAATGATGGGCTTATGAAACATATGCTTCTGGAGTTGGTAACTTCTGTTACATCTACAAGTGGCTTTTGATTTACAAATTTTGTTTCCATTAAAAGCAACAGTCTCAAAGACATTGACAATGTTTACAGCTTACCATACTCAGTTTGGGATGGAAGGTTAAACAGTTAATGTAACAATTGGTTTGACTGTCATTCACAATTCTCAAATGCTAAATATCACAATTCTCAAATGCTAAATAGAATATTATAAAATATTCTCTTTCTGTACAAAAGAGCATTGAGATTGCTCTGAATTCCTGTAAATAATCAGTTTAAAACAATACTTTGTCAATCATCAAATGTATGTACATTCTTATCTTTAGTTTCTCTATCCCTGAGTAAAAATTTGGACTGCATTTTCTCTGAACAGCATCCAATAATATGTAATCTGCTAGCTTTGATAAAATTATCATTAGCTCTTTTTCAGATATTGTCATGTTCTTAGTTGACTTTTTCCACCTCATTGCAGAATTTTTTAAAATCCTTTGGGGCTGGTTTCAGATGGGATATCTCTGGGACATTTTATAGAATAGAAAGAAGGATGGATGGATTGATGGATGGATGGATGAAAGGATAAATAAGTAAATCTTAGACTAAAATATAGGATTTGTGAATGGCACACTATATGTTTATATTTTAAGAAGCTGATTCAAACACTGCCTATTTTTTTAGAACTATTGTATGCTCAGCATTGCACTCCTTGGATAAAAACAGATCAGTAAAAGTAATTATTTTTCATTAGAGATTTCACTGTTGCCTACTAAAAATACAGACTCCTAGTAAATCACAAAGAAGGAAACATCTGAAAAAGAAAAGCTAGCTGGAATCCCACACTTTCAAGTATTTTTCAGAAGGGTTTTCTGAAGAAAAAATATATGCTCATTCTGTAACTCCTTTTCTGCCCACAAATTTGCTTCATTTATTGAAATAAAACAGCCAATTTCAGAATGACTAAAACTTAATTATAGATATACCTTGTGAAATCAGATAATATGTGTGTAAATGTATAGACATAAATATATAAACACATAAAGGTACCTATGGTTAGATGGTTAGAGGAATAGAGAGGGACTGAACAATTTATCTGAATATGGGTTTGAGTAAAGAATTTTCTGAGAGCAATTTTGTTGTAGTTTTTAAGGCACAAGTCTAGAAATCAGGAGACCAAGAATTCTAGTCCTGCCTTAGGCACAAAGTCAACTGGGCCAGTCATTCTCTCTCAACCCCAGAAAACAGGCAACAGCAAATAACTTCCAAAAATCTTACCAAGAAAACAGCAAATATTATTTGTTGTTGCCCAGGCTGTTACAAAGAATCAATGGTGACTTGAAGACACAAAGACACAAATGTAAGTTTCTGTAACTAAAATTTTCTGTGTTCCAAAATTCTTTTTTCTAGTGAAAAAAGGTTCTTTTCTCCATCTTCCCCTCTCCAGCTATTGTTATTAAATATTATTAAATATGATCTCACTGAAACCTCATTGGCAGACTTCTTATTCCCAAGGATAAGGGAATAAGGATATTATTCCATGGATAATTTGTTCCATGGATAATTGCAAGGATAATTGGAATAGAATGTTGTTGTTGTTGTTGTTGTTGTTGTTGTATTCTACTGTACAACAGAACAGAACAGAATAACAGTGGAAGGTCTTCTAGTCCATCCCACTGCTCAGGCAGGAAACCCTATACCATTTCAGACAAATGGTTGTCCAACCTCTTCTTAAAAACTTCCAGTGTTGGAGCATTCACAACTTCTGGAGGCCAGTCGTTCCACTGATCAATTGTTCCAACTGTCAGGAAATTTCTCCTTAGTTCTAAGTTGCTTCTCTCCTTGATTAATTTCTATCTATTGTTTCTTGTCCTGCCTTCAGGTGCTTTGGAGAATAGCTTAGCTCCCTCTTCATTATGGCAACCCCTTAGATATTGGAACAGTGCTATCATGTCCCTCTCGTCCTTGACTTCTTTAGACTAGGTATACCCAATCCCAGCAACTGTTCTTGATATGTTAGGCATATGCTTACAGAAAGAGAAGGTCAACAAATATGAGTCAGACACCGAAGAAAACAGAGAGACAACATGAAAGACACATTACAACAGCATCAAATGACAATAGTTGAGGCCACCAGAAAAGCAAGAATCTTCATTGACACCCAGAGCAGTAAAAAAAAAAAAAGGAAGTAAAAAAAGAAGCAACCAAATGCATCCTAGATGTTTCTGTGTGACTAGGCAATTCTCAATTCTTTTATCAATGATATATTTCAGCTCAGCATTATGGAGGAAACTCAGAAAAAAATATTTTGGATTGTGTCCAAAGTGCAACAATTCAGAACTTTAAAAAATCCTTGTGAACATACTGAGAACGTTAAGAATACCTGTGCAACTATGCAATACATGTAGGAAAGATTTTTGTCATAGTTGTTTCAAAAAGAGACATTAAGTTAAATCTGTAAATACTTTACCTGCATTTACTCTTACTTGAAAAGAGTAAAGGCGAGTAAAACAAGCAGAGCCTCAATCACTCATATAGAATTCAAAATAAAATCAATATAGTCAGCGTAGCTGAACTAGCTACATATTTGCTTGAATAAGATTTGGGGATTCAGTACTTTTCAGAACTTATGCATAGAACATAAATGAAAACCTGCATCTTTAGAGAGACCTTCTGTTACATTTTCCTGTCAATCAAACTGTTGCATCTTCGATGTTATGGATCTAGCTGGGAAATCAAAATATTATCTGGTGGTTGAAACCACTTCCCTAACAATACCATAGTTGATTGCTGTAATAATTTTTTTTTAAAAAGAATTTTATTAATTTTCTACAAACAGACATAACATACAAAACATTAAAAACATCTACTCTCATATATACTTCCGGTGTGTCGGTTGGTTCATCAGTTTTGTGCATTCATTTTATAGTCTCAATTACAATTATATTACATAACCACTCATATTGTCAATCCATATCCTAATATTACCAAAAAAAATTAAAATAAAGTCTTTTTCTGACTATACTTTTAATCATTCATGCTTTGTGAGATAACAATACTTCAAACAGTTTATTCTATAACAAATCATATAGTCATAACAAATCAATCCTAAAAACCCTTCATAGATATAATACTAATGCTCTATTATTGTATTTTATCATCTAACCATTGATAAAAAAGATCCCAAATTTCATAAAATTGTTTATCTTCTTGCTCTCTAATTTCAAATGTCAATCTACTCATCTCAGCACATTCCAATATTTTCTTAATAATTTCTTCCTGTGATGGTATTTTCTCATTCTTCCAATTTTTAGCAAATACAATCCTAGCCGCTGTTAATACATTTACAATCAAATATTTCAAGTCTTTATTATATATATCAGGTAAGATTCCCAATAAAAAGATCTCTGGTTTCAAGTCTATGTGTTTCTTTGTCATTTTTTCCAACCACATGTGAATTTTAGTCCAATATTTTCTAGCATCCTCACAAGTCCACCACATATGATAATATGAGCCAGGTATCTGATGACATTTCCAACATTTTTCAGATTTGTTCTTGAACATTCTTGCTATTCTTGTCGGGGGGAAGTGCCACCTGTAAAACATCTTATACAAGTTTTCTTTATATGCTATTGACATTGTCATTTTATAATTTTGAGACCACAATTTTTGCCATTGCTCTAAATCAATCCCATATCCAAAATTCTTCCCCCAAGCAATCATAGTTTCTTTAACTTGTTCTTCCTCTAGCTTAATTCCCAATAAATAACCATATAATTTTTTAATCACTTTCTCATCAGTACCCATCAATATCTTATCTAAATCAGTCTGTTTGTCATAAAATCATTCCATTTTAAAATCTTCAACATATCTTGAGTGTATTTGCGCATATGAAAACCAATTCATCCTTATACCTTGTTCCTCTAAGTTTTGGATCGATTTAAGTCCACCCTTTTCATCCAACAGTTCCCCATATCTAACTGTTTGTTCCTTTTTATAGATCATAGGATAGGAAAATGCTTCAATAGTTGATAACCAAACTGGAATTTTCAAATAACATTGTTTTTTTATCTTCTCCCAATTTAACCACAAAGACTCCCGTATATAATGTCTTCTGAAATACCCCTGTGTTTTAGTTCCCTTGTACCATAAAAAAGCATGCCAGCCCAACAGTAAGTCATGTCCTTCTAATGTCAACAATCTATGCTTTCTTAATGTTATCCATTCTTTGACCCACATCAAACTTGCAGCTTGATAATACAGTTGCCAATTAGGCAGGCCAAAACCTCCTCTAATTCTAGCATCTTGCAAAAGCTTTAACTTTATTCTCGCTCTTTTACCTTGCCATATAAACTTTAACATGATTTTATTTAAATCTTCAAAGTAGTCTTTTCCAAGTCTAATTGGTATTGTTTGAAAGAGAAATAAAATTCTAGGTAAAATATTCATCTTAATTGTTGAAATTCTCCCTATTAATGACAATTGTAAATTTTCCCATTTCTTCAAATCTGTAATTATCTGTTGTTTGAGTTTAATATAATTATTCTCTTTTAATGTGCTACATCTTGCTGTCAAATATATCCCCAGATACTTAACCTTATTTGTAACTTGGATTTTCAAAAGATCTGTCAGTTCTTCTCTTTGTCTCAATAACATGTTTTTTGTCAAAATCTTTGTTTTATCTTTATTTATTTTCAAGCCAGCCATCTCACCATATGTCTCTATCTTTTCCAATAATTTTGGAGCGGTTTCTAACGGGTCTTCCAGAATAAAAGCTAAATCGTCAGCAAAAGGTTGTAGTTTAAATTCTTCCTTTTTAATTTTCATTCCTTTTATACTTTTGTCATCTCTAATATTTCTATTCAACACTTCCAAAGTCAATACGAAAAACAAAGGAGATAGGGGACATCCTTGTCTTGTGCCTCTTCTTATATTAATAAGATCTGTAAACTCTCCCTCCACCATTACCTTTGCTGTCTGTTTATTATATATGGTTTCTATCGCTTGAATAAATTTTCTGGCAAAACCCATCTGTTCCAATAGTAATAACATAAATCTCCAGTTCACGTTGTCAAATGCTTTTTGAGCATCTAGGAATATCAAAGCCATTTGTTTCTCAGGATGAGCCTCATAATATTCCAAAGTATCCAAAATTACTCTCATATTGTCTCTAATTTGTCTCTTTGGCAGAAATCCGTTTTGATCTGGATGGATAAAATTATTTAAATATTTTTTCAGTCTTTCTGCTAAAATTGAAGCAAAGATTTTATAATCTGCATTCAATAAGGAAATAGGTCTATAATTCTTAATTTGCAACGGGTCAGCCTCTTCTTTTAAAATAAGTGTAATATAAGCCTCTGACCATGTTTTGGGTGTCATCTTCTTTAACATAACTTCATTCATAACTTCTAACAATGGGATGTTCAATGATTCTTGAAATTTTTTATAGAATTCTGCCGGAAGCTCATCTGGACCTGGTGCTTTCCCATTATTTTGTCTCTTAAATGCTTCATTTAATTCCATCATTGTTATATTGCTTTCTAACATTTCTTCAGTCTCTTTGGGTATCTTCGGTAAGTTAACATTCTGTAAATACTGTTTAATTTTTTCCTCATCAATATTCTCTTGTTTATATAGTTGTCCATAGAAATCTCGAATAATTTCCTTTTTCTCCTTATTACCACAACAAACTTGACCTTGATCATCTATTAGTTTCAATATTTTTCTTGATTCCTTGTCCTTTCTCAGTTTATATGCTAGCCATCTACCTGGTTTATTTGCGTCTTCAAAATAATTCTGTTTAGAATTTCTAATTTTCTGTGCCAGTTCTTCTTTCTCTATTAATTCCATTTTATGCTTAATTACATCCAGTTTCAATTTAATATCTTTTTTCTGTGGCATTTTCTGTAGTTCTTTTTCAAGTCTTTTATATTCATCTTCCAGGATCTTGGAGGTTTGTCTTTTCCTAATATTCTTTTTTCTTGTATAATCTATTATCAAACCTCTAGCATATGCCTTCATTGTATCCCAAACATTCTGTATTGAAGTGTCTTCTTTTTTGTTTTCTTTAAAGAAAAAAACCAATTCCTTCTCCATCCATTGTATAAAGTCTTTCTCCTTTAAAATAGTATTGTTTAATGTCCATCTCGATCTTTTTTTTTGTCCCTTCCATTTAATTGTCATTGGACTATGGTCTGCCCAAGTACTCATTTCAATACTTGTTTCTTGAATAGTGGATATTAATTCTGTTGAGATCCAAATCATATCTAATCTGGACCATGATAAATGTCTATTAGAATAAAAAGTGTATTGTTTAGCTTTAACGTTTCTTTCCCTCCAAATATCTTTTAAAGTTAATTCATCTGTCATTTTAAAAAAAGATTTAGGGAGAACCTTTCTATTTTGTTTTGTTGTTGTTGTTATATAGTCCAATTTATTGTCCACAATTCCATTAAAGTCTCCCATCATAATTATGTTAACATAGTCCAATTTAATTATTTCCATATGTAGTTTTTTATAAAACTCTTCTTGTTTATCATTTGGGGCATAAATTGCAATCAAGAGTATTTTTTTATTATTGTCCATTATTTCCACCATTAATACTCTTCCATCTTCATCCGTGTAAATCAGTTTTGCTGGGATATCCTCTTTAATGTAGAGAACCACTCCCCTTTTCTTACATTGAATCAAAGAAGTAAATATTTTCCCTAATTTTGGCTGTACTAACAATTGCTCATGTTGTCTTTTAATATGAACTTCTTGTAAGCAAATTATATCAAATTTTAATTTCTCTAATTTATGAAAGGTTTTTCTTCTTTTAACAACTGAGTTAAGTCCATTTATATTCATTGTAATTAGTTTTTTTTTCTTCCATGATTATGCTTTATATTTAGGTCTAACAGCTCTCGTAGTTCTCACTTCACGTTGTTCTTTACTGTCTACCTGTCCACCTACAACTCCTTTCTCTTTTTCAATCTCCAGTTGTTCCTCCTGTAACTCAATTAATGAGACCTCTTTCTCTGCCTCCTCTTTTCTTCTTCCAAAAAATTCTGCATAGAAAAGTTCTGCTTTTTCAATCGAATCAATTCTATGTCTCTGTTCTTGCCACGTAAAGATTAGTCCTTCTGCTATCAGCCATCTATAGTTCACTTCATTTTCTAATAGTATTTTGGTCAGAAATCGGTATTCTCTTCTCATCTCTCTCACTCTTCTAGGTATTTGTTTTAAAACCACAATCTCTTTACCTTTATATTTCAATGTTTTCTCTCTTACCACTTGCAGTATCTGTGTTTTGATGGATTTTTTGGTAAATCTGATATGAACTTCCTTTGGTAGTTTATTTCTCATCGCATATCTTGTATAAACTCGATATATCTCATCTACTCCATCCATCATCTTTTCCTCTGTAATTTCCAAAAGGTCTGCCAGCATTTCTATCATTATCGCAGCCAAATTTTCTCCTTTTTCCTCTTGTATATTTTGGAATCTAAGATAAAATTCTGACCTTTCCATCTCCCACCTCAACATCCCATTTTTTTCTTGTTCTACCACTGTTAATCTAGTGTCAATATTTCCAATCTTCTCCTCTCTTTGTTTTCCTTCTTCCTCAATTTTTTGGAATCTCTCCTCATACTTCCCCATCATTTGTTTAATATTTTCATCAGATTTTTCTATTCTTTGATCCATAACATCTATTTTTATCTTAATATCTTGAATTCCTTGCATAATCGTCTGTAAATTTACTTTTTCTTGTTCTTTATCTTGCTTCAACATTGTCTGAATTAAATGTTGTCCTTCAGATGGTGGGGAAGCAGAGGTAGAAACAGAAATGCCAAATGATTTTGGTTTCCTGCTCATTTTAATGCTTCCAAAGCTTCAGGTTCTCTTTGACTTTCAATCCAGCTAATATAGTAACCAAATATAGTCCAAAAAAATAAAAATAAAAAATCCAATAGTAAAAACCCAAAACCAAAGAAAAAAAAAAGGGGAAAAGGAAAAAGAAAGATCTTCAGGTTCTTCTAGACCCTAGTCCAATTGAAGTAATCCACCATAAAAAAACAAATAGAAGAAAATAATAATAATAATAATAATAATAATAATAATAATAATAATAATCAAAAAAAAACAAAAACAAGGTGGTAGATGGAAGAAGCAAAGAAGCATGAAAAAAAAGAAAGAGCTCTAAGGCTTTCCCTTTAAAATAAAAAGCAAAGATACTAGAGTTAAAATTAACAAAAAATCTGGCGAGTAGGCTCTTATTATGACTGTCTTCTCCAGCAGCTTCAAAGCCAAGCCTCAAGTGTTGAAATATTGATAAGAGTCCAAGGAAGCACCTGTAATAATATTTTACTGCGTTCTCCCTCTATCTTATCACATTAAAATGTCCTTGAAAAGGAGTGCTTTTCTCTCCAATTCAAATAAAGTATTTTCAAGCCTCTAGTTGGCAGTGTTGCAGCATCTCTTACTACTCTTTCCCCCCCCAGCCAGAAAAAAAAATATTTTTAAAAAACTCAAACAAGAAGAAAAAAAAGATAATCAAAGGGAGCCTCTATCCTAAAAAGAAAATTAAAATAAAAATAAAATAAAAATCAAGAGAAGCATAAAAATATATATAAGAGAAAATTCAATCCGGTTACCTACAAAGTCACATTAAAGTCCTCAGAAAAAAAAATAAGGAAAGAATCCAAGTCTCAGTTTGACATCACTTAAACGCCGCTCAGCCAAGTTTCAGTCAAACAAAAATAAAGTCACAGATTTCTTCTTTGTTCAGGATGTCCTTTCATGTCTCAATCAATTTACTATACAAAAGGAATTTCTCACCCAACCGATACACGCTCATTTAAATCACTTTCTTTCCGGAGCTGTCCCGACTTCAGCAGCTTTGGAGGCTGCCTTTCCGCTGCCAGCAAAAGGGCTTCTCCCGGATCAAACCAGAGATTTTGCGATATCTCTGGGATCCTGGGACTATGCCCTTCACAATCCCCGTCTCTACGGGACGGTTTAGGTCCGTTAGGACCGACCAGGGGCGAAAATATCAGCTGCGATCTCAGAGCCCCGAGATCGCAGCTGTAACACCGAGACGAAGCTCCGCCTTCTCCCCTGTAATAATTTTAAAGTAGAAACAGTCAAAAGCAACTACAGCTAAAGATACACTGCTAAATAGCATTGCAGTAAACTCTAATAGATATTTAGTTAAAAAAAAACTCCAGTCCAAGCGCCTATTTAATTTCTCAGTTATTGAGCTAATGAATCTGCTACACACTTTAGGTAAGACTTGGGAATTATTGGTTTGGAGAAAACAGGAGGCCACTCTTTCCTAATGTGATAAATAGATACAAGTATTGAGCAGGTATGTATCTGAAATTAGGTTTGGCTATTTATTTCATTTGATCTCATAGCATATTTCCTTTGTTTTGCAAAATGTAAGCTCCAGTTTTAAGTAATAGGAATTTGAAGCATAGAATGGTTAATATATTCTACATAGTATATATGCTCAATTGGATCTCATTTCAGTGTTAGTTTATATTAGACAACCTATGACCTACTGGAGTATTGTTTCAGAGACATTTTCTTACCAAAATAGAAACCAGAATGACCAAGGGCAAAAAAAGCTGTGGGAATGGAAGCAGCTTCCAATTTCCTACCAGGTTTACCACAGCTGGCCATTCTACATCAGTTGATGGTTGGATCAGTCTACTAAACCTCTGTCGGGCTAGGGAATGACCAGTTTACCTGATTTCTAGCAGCTGAAGGAGGGGCCAGTTTGCATGGTCTCTGGAAGACTAGGGCAGGACAGCTCTACTGAACCTCTGATGGCATTCAGCAGCATTGAAGTGACTACACATTTGCCAAATTTCAATCCCATGGGACTTACATGTTGCAGATTTTGGAATCACTCTATAAATTAGCCTATTTGAGCTTATTTGACTAAAAACTTGCTGACATATGGTGCACTGTTTTATCCATTGTGAAAAATTACAGACATAAGAATTTTAATAGTATTTATACAGAACTTGTGTGTGTGTGTGTGTGTGTTTGTTTATATGTGCATGAGTGTGAGTGTTATCCCTGGCTTTAGGAAGTATTTAATCAAACATGGGAATTCTGGCAATTTGGCAAATCTTTATTTCTAATTGCATTTTGTTGTCCAGTTCACTGAAACCACAGCAGGATTTTTCTGCAGCTAACTACTAAACTTAACTTAACTAAACTACTAAACTTAACTTTCTTCAGCTAACTTACATTTTTGAACAAATTAAGTGAGCAAATAAAGCCATAACTTCATTATTCAAATAAGCCCAACAGAAATTCATGGTTAATATTTAAAATTAAACATGTGCTGGATCATGACCCATGAAATAAATTCAGAAATAATTGATCAGCAGGGAAGAAAACAATGCAATATACCTTGTTGCCATCTAAAGCTCTCCCTACAACCAATCAAGGTACTATTAATAATTAATCTGGGCACAAAACTTGTATAGGCAAGAATGCTCAGTTCAATATTTGCCATTTTCCAGGCAAGACTAATAAGAATTCTTGACTTGGAGAAAATCACCACCCTCTAGTGTGGGTAATACTGGATAAAATGGACCAATGGTCTGATTCAGCTCAGAGCCATTTTATGTGGCCCTCTGCTTGTAGCCATCTGTCCAATTAAAACAGCAGCCAACACTGCAAAGATATCAACAAAAGGAAGTATGGGCCAGATACTGTTTGAAACTCAGGCAACATATCTGTTTCCATCATTTCAAGCCCTAATGGTCTTATTCATTATATCAGGAACTCATACTTCTGTTCAGTTTTCCAGTATAAAACTGAGTATCATTTTTCATGCCAGTCTCTGGTAGAAACATTTCACTTTCCCAGAACACGGTCATTGATGACCAAAAGAATTAGAAAGTGGAATTGGTGCATAAAGTTGTGCATCAAGGTATTCAATTCTGCCTTCTATAGTTCAATTTTAATTGTTTGTATGGGCTTAAAAAAAATATTATACCTGTTCATCTTGGCAATGGTTGGTGTAGTGAGGATGACCTCTCCACCTATTTAATTTTTAATACTGTTATCCTGTTATTTAATTCTATTTTTAATTTTGTTCTTATTTATGTTTTGATATTTTGTGGCATGTATTATTGTAAGCTACCCAGAGTTGCTTCAGTGAGATGGATGGTATAGAAAGGTGATGAATAAATAAATAATCATTTTTTCTATGCTATTTGCAATTGTTTTGTGAGTGGATGCTGTTCAGAAAGCAGTTTCAATATGATGCATAGTGCACATTGTATACAATATGCATATTCTGCATTTCATTTCTATTAGATGTTGCAGTTTATACTTTACCCCAAAACAAATATATACATAGATGTGTGTGTGCATATGTCTGTGGTTTTTTTTCATAAATTTATGCATTTTCTGAAGTGACCAATAGTTCACAAAAACTTACATTGTAACAAATGTGTGAATCCTTAAGGCATCCCAAGGGTGTTCTTTGTTGACATACTAAAATAAAGTTCTCCTATTCGTGTGAGTTGTTTAATTATAACCCAAGATGAGATAAACCTTTGGTAGAATACAGGTATAAAGGAGGTATAGAGACTTAACATTATTTTCTTCTCACATATGGTTAAAAATGAAGAAACAAAACCAACTAACATTAAAATACACACACACACACACACACACACACACATTTACTTTTTGGATTCTCTAAAGCCATGCCTCAGTTCAATAATTCATGGTTTCATTGTCCCCTAATATTATCTCCAATACTATCAGCTATCCCTTCCAAATCCAGCATAAATCTGGGAAATTTATTTTTGCACATTTTAGGCCCAGATTGGAACACCTGGTTTTTGTTTCAACTAATTCCTCACCACAATGGCTGCTGAAATGTGCTGTGAAATAGCCACACAGCTAAAATATGGCAAACCTAAATTTTATTTTTCATTAAAATTATAACAATAGGAACTTGTAGGAGAGAAAGCAAGATCTAGCTCTTATTTTCCAAGTTTTCAAAGACAAATAAAGAAAAGATCTGGTGAATTATTGCCCTATCAGTATCCAATTTGGCAAAATGTATGCAATGCATTTAGAAGGGAAATGACTGACTGGAAGCTGAAAATTTACTGATGTTTCCACTTGCATCAAGCTATATTTCTGTAATATTTAGTTGAGAAATATATCACAAGACCTATTCTATATTGCATTTATTGTCTTTAGGTTTGGTTTTCATTCAGTAAGTTATAATGCAAATTGAACATTCTTGTATCAGAGGAGACATTGCAAGGCTCTGCTTTGCAAACGAAAATATCTCTTGTTTCTATTATTGGGAATCTATGACCCAAAGTTACAAGCAGTGTGTTTCTTACAAAACAAATTCATGCATGGCATCAAACAAAGCTGTAACTTGGTACGTTTCCATTTTCAACATTACATCAACTCATTGGCAGCCCACTTAAGTAGCCTTGATTACCAGCTTGTTAGCTAGCAAACAAACATATTTCTATTAACTGACCACAGATGACATGCTAATAATTTCACTGATCTCAGCTGTGATGAAAAGTTCCTGCATTCACTTTCTAGTTCGTGCAGACAGGATGCTTTAGATATGAATTATTCCAAGGCAAACATATTTTTTCATTCTTTACATGCTCAAAGTTGGAACACGGTCGTTATTATAAGGCAGCATCTAAAAGAAGTTAAAATGTCTAAATATTCAGGAATGTTTTTATTTCAGCAGCAGAAGGATGTGTTCATTTAGACCCAATAATTCAAAATGCCTCAAGATCAGTATCAGTTACAAATTCCTGTTATTTCAACAGAGACACACACAGTGTACACCTGCTGCACCAAATTTATTCATTGCTGGAGCTTGAGTGCAATTCCTGTTGTTGGGGCTTCATAAATTGGGGCTACATAAGAACAGAACGACTTTAGAGGGCAGGCAATCCAAATTTTTGCATGACATTTTTTCAAGGTTGCTTGCTAGGTACTAAATGCAGCACTCTGTCAGGAAGCTGGCATTATTCAAGTGCAAAGCCATCTCTAAACATATTTATATTTGGGGACAGGTTATGCTCTCACCAAGTAGTTCTGGTCTCCCTAACATTAATTGAGAATTATAACTCAAATTGGAAATGATCATTCCGTTGGGAACTGAAATACTGTGGCTTTTCTAGTAATGTGCTTAACATGTCAGGGTTCAAAATTGCCAAGAAAATGCACATGCAGAGGTATTAGATGCAGTAGATAAGGACAAATTGATTACACCTCCCTGCCAAGAGATATTTTTGTGAACCATCCATCTATTTGCTTAGATAAAAGGTAAATTGTGCCTGTCAGTTGTGTTTCACTCTAGGGCACGGTGATCTCTGCTTCTTGGCAGAGGAAGCCAGCACTGTCTGAGGACTAATTCTATGGTTATGTAGCCAGCATGGCTATATGCCAAAGGTACATAGAATCCTGTTATCTTCCCACTGAAGTGGTATCTATTAATCTACTTGCATTTGCATGCTTTCAAATTACTAGGTGGACAGGAACTGCGAAAAGTGCTTAGGACCAGCCCAATATTTACATCAATTCATACATTTGGATGGGCTTTACCCTTTGCTAGCTTTAGTATGGTCCCACTCATATTCATGGAGAAAAAATTGAAGAAAATTCCTTGTATGGTTAATTTTTTTCCCTTGTGGTGCTGGAGCTATTGAAATCATAGCCAGTATTCTTATATATTATTGACAATGCAGGGATATCTGCTCTCATCACATAAGAATTTTAATAATGAAATTATCAGGGTATTTATATTTAGTTTATCTAGATTATTTATTATTTGACAAAATATATCCATTTTCCTATGCTGATGCAGAAATTTTGCTCTACAATTTGTAAAATTCAGTTAGGGTTAATGAGCTAATTATAATCTTACTGCTCCACTGACTTCCCTCTGTGTTTCACTGTTATATGTTGTTAGACACAGCTAAAAAATATTCATGCATTAGAAGGTTTATCGTTCCCACTTTTGACCTCAGAGTTGAAAAATGTCTGATGCTATAAAAGCAACTTTATATTAACCGTGATAATTCCCAACCTGTAAACAGTTTATAGAAATTTCAGAAGTTCAAAGTATCATATGATAATTTCAATTAGCTAACAAATAGTATAACCAATGAATCCACTGTAAATTAGTTCATCAGAAAATTAGACCTATTTCTAATTAAAATCAGACATATTGAAAAATGTGCATAGTAGATTCCAGCAGCATTTCTCCAATTAGCTGTTTAAAATTATTAAAGCATGACAAGCCCTATAACCAAGAAACTTGGGCTGACTTTATTTTTAGGTAAACAACATTTAGTGTTAACTGGTTCTAATAAAGATGACATATTGACATACATAATGTAGAGAAATATAATTTGCTGCTTTCCTTAATGGCTTTTTATATTGGAAATGATACTACATTGGATGATCTTAAATCAGATTTGGAATGAGAGTTAACAGCAGATGTATACCACAGGAACAAATTAAAGTCCAGACCGAAAGCTGGAATTGCTATAAATCTTTATTCTATCCCCATCCTACATTTAATACAGCCCATCAGTACAGTACAGTGGTGTTAATTTCATCAAGTTCAACAGACATTTTGATGGATAATGTCCATTGTTACTGTAAGTTGTGGTTACAGTGATTTAACAAATTATCCACCTCATACATCAGGCTGAAAAACAATTAAGTAAGTAATGTGTGTAATGTGTAAAGTAATGTGTGATTCATGTCTATTAGGGGGATAATGAACTTGTGACATAGCTGTTCAATACAATTCTAATAGGAAAGTGGAATTTAACATTTACAAGAAATTTAATTTATGCTGGTTACTTTCTCTTGTCCAAAAAACTTTGCTGAAGAAGCTTCCCTAAAGTATATAAGGGTAAAAATAACTTAAATAATTTAAATGCTTAGAAAATGTGAAGACTAGATGTTAAGTCTCTATTTAAATTACAAGAAAGATATTCAATACCAAACCAGGTGTACTAGATGGCACTACATTGCACTTGTTGAGGTAATTCCCTGTAAGGAGAATGAGCGCATACAGGAATAGTGAGTACAGCGCATAGTGAGAGCATAGTGTTTGAATAATATACACATAGCACATAGATACACTGTGCAGTTAATGTAGGTTTTTACTTCCAATAAACACATAAGCAAAGTCCACACACATCCAAGTCATTCACAGGTAAATCAGTCAGTGTTCATTTCAGGGATAATTCCAATATCAAAGTCCAGTATCAAAAACAGTTCAGTAACAGAGTTACATCAAATCCAAGAATCACAGTAAATAGGGAAAAATGGAGGAACGGCAACTCTATCCAACAGAAAGATACAGAGACTCACTCACTTCACTGAGACTTCTTCTGAGACTAAACAACCCAGGTTTCTGGCTCCATCTTATGGCCATTTGGGGAACCATACCCAATTACAGTTTTTTGCGTGTTCTTAAAGATACAGTATTAAAATGTCTATCTTGGTTTACATATTTCCAACCTAAATAATAGTTTGGTGACTTACATTCCTAACAACACTGGCAAAATATATTAATCAAGGATAATAACTGCTGATCAACATTTTTGACAAAAGCACACAGTAAAAATGAATAAAATGATCTAAGAAAAGTTACCAAAGGATTGTCTATGTATGTAAACATGCTCTATAAAGAAGCAAATAAAAATGACTTTACATTCAGAAAAATTCTGGAATCTTCTCTGAAAATAAAATCAAAGATTATTAGTGAATACTAATCTAGTTAAAACACACATATGAGAGGTATATTAAATATTTGTAAAGAAAAAAGCTACCTATCAATTTTTATAAAAAAGTTTTGGCTTGTTCAGTAGCAAATGCAAATTATGTCAGTCTGTGTTCCATTTTTGTCCCTCTGTTTAACTAGAAGCTAGAATGATCACTAAGTAAATGAGTTCCTGTTTCAGACTAGTTTTATCACTTAAAATAACATTAAAGTTAGGACTATGGTTGGGAGGTAGGTTTACCCTCATTAATCAATTTGGTATCACCCACCTTGTGTTTATTTCAGGAGGAAAAATCCCATTGGAGACAATGGATAGCATTCACCTGTCAAATAACAATTTCCTGAACTGGATTACATTCTGGATTAAAAAGAGGGCCATGAAAATATTTACAGACCCCTCACATCCTGGATATAAACTGTTTCAACTCAAAACAATGCTATTGAGCAGGGGTCCCCAACCTTTTGGATCTCAGGGACCACCAAATTCATAATTTTAAATCCCAGAAACCACTAACCTGTTCTGTGGGTGTGGCCTAATTTGTGAGTGTGGCTTGGTGGTCATGTGACTGGCTGGGCATGGCTTATATGTAAATATTATAAATGTTTGTATAAATATTGAATTTTTTATAAAACAAAGGGCAACTTTTACCTAAAATCAGGAAAACCAGGCAGGCAGATTGAGTTGCCTGAATGAATCACAGATCACAGATTCATTCAGAGATCTATCTATCTGCCATTGCCTACCTCAGTCTGTCACATAAAATTTGCTTGCAAGCAAACTCATAAAATTGACTCACAACACACCATGCATGTAAATATTGATTTTTTTTATTAAAAAAAAATACTTTTACCCAAATTCGGGCAAAGCAGGCAGACAGATTGAGTTGCTCACATAATCATTCAGTGATTTATCTA
Source organism: Laticauda colubrina (assembly GCA_015471245.1). Taxonomy (NCBI): domain Eukaryota; kingdom Metazoa; phylum Chordata; class Lepidosauria; order Squamata; family Elapidae; genus Laticauda; species Laticauda colubrina. The sequence goes on from BLBF01000018.1 coordinate 30,839,956, forward strand.
TTTGCCATTGGCTGAGTCTGTCACATACAATTAGTTTGCCATGAGTCTGCACCGACTAATAGAATCTTCAGTCCTAAGGGAGGTTTGGCTTTGCTTAAAAGCAGAGCCGAAGATCTAAAGATTAGCTAGAAAGCAAGAAATCCAACCATTTACTGCTTCCTAGCTAATCTAAATCTCCCAGCACAGCAGAACAGCTGATGGACAAGGGGAAAAAAAGGAAAAAAAAACTAAAGGCCCTATCACACTGCCCAACGGATGCAAAACGGACACAATGGACGAGCAAAATGTTTCATCCGTTGTTATCCGCTCTCAAAAGGGGCAAAAATTTGCATAACTGGAGCGGATAACATGGACAGGGGGAGGACGCAGGGCGGATGGAAAGTGGATGTGGAACAGAAGCCCAGCAGATGGAAGTGGATGAGAGCAGATGGCACATCCGCTGGGCTTCCAGGGGGCCACAGCAAAGCGGACGCGGAACGGAAAGAGCAGATGCAGAGTGGATGCCGAGCGGATGAAGCGAATGCACAGCGGATGCACAGTGGATGAAGCAGATGCAGAGCGGAAGCCTAGCGGATGCACAGCGGAAGCCTAACGGATGCCTGGTGTTAATTGCGCATGCGGGGGGGGATGCATTGCGTAAGCCACGTGGATATAAAGGGAAGCAGCTCGCACGTGGCCAGCATTCGGAGGAAAGACCTGCTGCAGGACACATTGAGTCCTTGCCTGCCCTGCCTGCATGCCTTCCTGCCAGCCTGCCTCCAAGCCTCCTGGCCAGCCTCCCTGCCAGCCTTGGTGCCTGCCAGCCTCCCTGCCAGCCTCCATGCCAGCCAACAACCCCACAACCATGGGGAAGAAGCGAAAGTCTCAGCAACCTGCCGCCATCCCTGGCAAGAGGGACAGGGCCACCCTCCCGCCCCCTGTCCCTGACTCTGCTTCTGCTGGGGCGTCTGCTGCTCGGGCTCGCTCTTCTGGTGCTGGAGCTTCTTCTGAAGCTGCTCCTGGTGGTGGTGCTTCTGCTGCTGCATACTCTGCTGAAGCTGCTCCTGGTCCTGCTGGTCCTGCTGGTCCTGCTTGTGCTCCTGGACTTGCTCGTACTGCTCGTACTGCTCGTGCTCCTGGTCTTGTTTGTCCTGCTCGTCCTGCTCGTGCTCCTGGTCCTGCTCATGCTCCTGGTGCTGCTGGTGCTGCTGCTGCTGCTGCTGATGATGATGATGATCCTGCTGCTGCTGTTGCTGCTGCTCCTGCTGCTGATGATGATTATGATCCTGCTGGTGATGATGATGATGATGATGATGTTGATCCTGCTGTTGCTGCTGCTGCTGGTGGTGTGGAGGAGCAGCCCCTACCACCTGGGAGCCCCTCTGATGAGGGCCCATCTAGTTCTGCCAAAGGGAGGAAGAGGTGTACGCGGGGACGGGAGAGGAGGCAATACTTCATTGAGGAGGAACATGAGGATGAGGTGCTGGAGTGGCTGAGAGAGAATGACTATCTGTGGCGGAAGGGACACCAGCTGTACAGGGACACCAAAAGGGAGCAGGCTGCTTGGAGAGAGAGGGCGGAGAGTCTTGTTGGCTCCGTCGATCTCGGGAGATCATGGAAAATTCGCGTCATGGAAATGGACATAAAATGTGCTGAGTCTGTGATGGAACCGCTCTCGTCCTTTGCATTCTGTGTGACCATTTTTCTTGCCATCGGATATTTCTTCTTTCCTCAGCTGCCTTGATGATGTTCCTGGTGGCTGTTCGCCAACCTTGGCGATTTGAGGCCATGGTCTCGAGATGAGAGGGGTTGAATCCACCAGCTTTAAGATCTCGCTTGCAGACGTCCTTGTAGCGGAGAGCTGGGTGTCCAGTACGCCTTGTGCCAGTGGCAAGCTCTCCAAAAAGTATGCTTTTAGGTATACGGTCGTCGTCCATGTGGATGACATGGCCCAACCAACGTAGGCGTCTTGCTGTCAGCAAGGCATACATACTTGCCAACCCTGCCTTGGCCAGGACGTCATCGTTGGTTCTATGATCTTGCCAGGTGATACGAAGGAGTCTGCGGAGGCAATGAAGGTGAAAGGCGTTCAGCCTGTGCTCCTGATGAGAGTAGAGTGTCCATGCTTCACTGCCATAGAGGAGGGTACTCAAAACAACTGCCCGATAGACTTGCATCTTTGTGCTGGTAGTCAGCATAACATTGTCCCACACTCTTTTTTTCAGATGGGCCATTGCTGCTGCTGCCTTGCCAATCCTAGCGTTCAAATCAGAGTCAAGAGAGAGGTTGTTCACAAGTGTAGAACCGAGATAGGTGAATTTGTCTACCATCATGAGGGTGTGTTCGCCAATGTAGATGCTTGGAGCACCACTGACATCCTGGCACATAACCTCTGTTTTCTTCAGACTGATGGTTAGTCCAAACTTGTTGCATGCAGCTGCAAAGCGGTCAATAAGTTCCTGCAGGGCCTCCTCTGAGTGCGCAGCAAGGGCGGCATCATCTGCAAAAAATAATTCTCTGATGAGGACTTTCGTAACTTTCGTTTTGGCTTGCAGACGCGCGATGTTGAATAATCCACTGTTGCTCCTGGTGCGTATGAATACGCCGTCATCAGACTCATCAAATGCATATGAGAGGAGTAAGAAGAAGAATATTCCAAAGAGTGTAGGGGCAAGAATGCATCCCTGTTTGACACCGTTTTTGATTGGGAAGGGTTCAGAGCACGACCCACCGAATTGGGTTACACTTCGGAGGTGCTCCTCTGCTGGTGGAAGCACATGCACAATTGGTACGGGAAGCTGCACCTGAAGAAATCTGGCCAGGCCACGGTTAAGCTGACGGACAGAGAGACCTATGTCATGGCCAGGTGCAGCTTCCTGGAGGGTGAGATCCGCCACCGAGGAGCACCAGGAGCCCCTCTCACAACTCTCTCTCTCCAGCAGCCTGCTGAGAGCCAGTCCTCTTCTGGCTGAGAGTCAGTCCCTGTCTCCAGGCAGGTTTCTGTGGAGCGTGCCACGGCGGAGAACCCACGGACAGGTGTTGTAACCATGGTGGAGCGCGTGGAGGACTCCCTGGTGTGGTGGGAGAAAGGAGACATCGAGTCCACCATAGTCCTAGCCGCATCCACCACCACCCCAGCTCCACCTCCACAGAAAGGCAGAGAGCCAGACAGCAGGAGGGGCAGAGCCACACTGTCCTGCTGGAGATCAAGGACACCATCCACACCAGCATAGATCTCCTCTCTCAGCTGGTCAGCACCAACTCCTCATCCTCCAACCATAAGCCCTTCCTCACCTATGTCAACCAGACCCTCAGGAACATGGAGGAAGCCCAGTACCAGGTGGTGAAGGACCGGATCACCAAGCTGCTTCACAACCCTCCAGATCCAGAGGAACCTGCTCCCACCCAGTCCAGGTCTGCTCCTCCACCTCCACCCCAGGTGATGTCCCTCCCATTCCAAGGCTTCCCACAGCCCCTCATCTACCAGGGCTATGGCTACCAGGAGGTCCAGCAGCACAGGCAGCAGCCCTTCCCAGTCCAGGCACAGAGTAATCAGGCGACACTGTTGCCACCGGTTCCACTGATGCCACTGATGCCACCCATGAAAATGATGCCACCGACGACAGCGATGCCACCCACGCCAGTCCTCACCCAGCTGCAGACCAGACAGTCCCACTACACTACTCCTTCCTCCACCCCACAGCCAAGCCCGGCCTCAGTACATTTGTCATCAGTACTGGGGCTGACACCCCATGGCATGGAGGAAGGACCTCTCAGCATCACGGGTCTGAGCCAGCTGTCTGAGAGCTTCCTCAACACACTGTCCTCTGTTGTCCTCTCGGGGCCAGGCACCCCAATGATGATACAGACCAGCACTCCAGCACCACCCACTTCCACAGCACCTGGACCCTTCACCCCTGAGACTGGGCACTCCTCCGAGTGACCAATAAGAGTGCCAGAGACTGGGTAGCTGGCTACCTGTGGACTTTATTTGGACACTTGACTTGGGTCATTTTTCTTTTAAAGCTTGTTGTTCAATAAAGTTTATCTTTGATTCACACACTTGCTTCATTTTTTTTAAAAAATAAAGTCTTGGTGGAAACTTTTAGAATTGGTTTAAGCCTTTGCATGCTTGTGGGATGGGGTAAGATAGCAGTGGGATGGGCAGGGATACCTGTGGGATGGGTAATAGCTGTGGGATGGATAAGGATAGCAGTGGGATAGATAAGCCTCCAGTGCAAGCATAGTGGGACTGTATGGTCCACCCTCCCTGGTGCCACCTCCCTGGTGCCCTTTATTTTCAATAATAATGTAATAATCATCCACACATGTCAACACAAACACAACTCTTTATTAAATGCCCTGATCATTGTAGGCCCACCCAACATACATGTCCCAATCTCATCCGTGTGATGAGACAGGCTGAAGGAAGCACCCATTAATCATCTATCATCCTGTCTTGACACTCCACTGCTCCAGCTGGGGAGTTGCACCAGTGTCTCAGGAGGTTGCGCTGCTTCTTCCCTTCACGTGAGGCTCTGTTGGGGCCTTGCACATCCTGAGTGTCTATCAGGTTTCGCCCTTGCCTCCATTCCCCAGGCTCCATGTCCCCATTGCCTTGCTGGAGGTCCACAAGCCTGTTCTGCAAGACTGGGTAGCGGGTCCCCATGAGATTGTGCAGCATGCAGCAAGCTTCCACAATCCTCCTCACAGTCTCTGGGCGATGCAGCATGGTGGTGAGAAGTACCTTGAACCTGTTGGCCAGAATGCCAAAGGCGTTCTCCACCACCTGCCTTGCCCTGGAGAGCCTGTAGTTGAAGATCCTCTCTTCACAGGTGAGGTATTTGGAGGTGTAGGGCTTCATGAGGTAGGTTCTGAGGGAGAAGGCGTCATCCCCCACGATGAAGTAGGGCACATCTTGTGTGTCGTTGGGCAGGGGGTCTGGATCTGGGAAGCCCATGATGAGGTTGCCTTCCAGCCCCTCCTTGAGGTCACTGGTGTTGTATACCTGGGCATCTGAACATGAGCCACTGCCTGAAGCATCGATGTACATGAACTTGTAGTCAGCATCGACCATGGCAAAGAGGACAATGCTGAAGAAGCCTTTGTCGTTGAAATAAGTGGAGCCCGACTTGGGTGGTGCTTTGCAGGCCACATGCTTGCCATCTATGGCTCCAGCGGTGTATGGGAAGTTCTACGTCTGATACCACTGCTCTGCAACTTTCTTCCATTCTTCTTCAGTGGAGGGGTACTGGAGGAGCTCCTCCTTGTATTCTTCGATGATGGCCTGCACCACTTCTCTGACCACAATGCTGATGGTGTTGTGTGGCACCCTCCAGCCGTACTGCATGCTCCTGTAGGTGGTCCCGGAGGCCAGGTGGTGCAGAGTGAGTGCCACCTTGAGCCCAGGTTCCAGGCTAGGCTGGAAGTTGCTGTTTGCCTTGGTCAACCTGGGTGTCAGCCGCTGCACAACTTGTCAAACATGGCTGGAGGCATCCTCATGAAGTTCTGGAATGCCCGAGTGTCTTCGTTCCTGAGCTCCACCATCAGCTTGTTGTACAGTCCGTACTCTGCTCTTCTCCTGATCCATCTTCTGACCCAGATGCTTCTTGGCCGCCTCCTTTTCTTCCCGTAGTAGAGTTCACAGAGCCTGTAGATGGGTTTGCACTGTTGCAGAAGGATGGTGGCTGCCAAAAGGACTGTGTTACGATCCACGGTTGACATGGCTGCAGAGGTCTGCACAGCTGGGCTGCTGGTCTGAAAGTGAGATGCAGACGAGTTGCTCCCCCTTTTTATAGGCAGTATAGGTGTCCCTTTGCATCCTCTAGGCATCCTCTAGGCATCCTCTAGACATCCTTAATATCCAAGATAGGTCCCCTCTGCGAACGTTTTTTCTGTTTTAAACGCTTTGTTTCCATGCTGCATCCGTTCTGCATCTGTTCTGCATCCGTTCTGCATCCTTTCTGCGTCCATTCTGCTTCCTCCCTGCGTCCGAGAGGATGCGAGTTGCGCGGATGCGGAACGAATGCCTAGTGGATATAGCAGATGCGTAACGGATGCAGAACGGATGCATAGCGGATGCGTAGCGGATGCAGAACGGACGAATTGGATACATTTTCCGCGCAAAAGTTTTGAGCAGCTCAAAACTTTCTGAGTGGATGAAACAACAATAAACGGATGCTGGATGGATAGAGAGGAAGCAAAACGGAGGCAGTGAGTACATCGCGTTAACCAACGGATGGCAAGTTTTTTTGTCCATTTTACATCCTCTTTGCATCCGTTGGTGCAGTGTGACAGGGACTTTAGCAGGCAAGTTTGCTGGATAAGGAATGAATGGGAGGGGAGGGTTCCTGTGGGCCATATGGGTGGTGCAGTCTTGTGTTTCTGCGCAGCCTGGATGAATTGTTTTGCGAGGTGCTCTGAGGGTGACATTTCTCTGCAGCCCACCAAAATTTTCTCATGGCCACAGCCCACTGGTTGGCAACTGCTGCTATAGAGCACTGCACACCAGAAAAACAAGACACAAGAAAAGTTTCCCCCCGAAAGCCATCACTCTGCAAAACAAATAACTCTGTGATGACCCAGAGTATATCAGAAATATAACAAAACCCAAAACGTAACTAAAAATCCTTTAATGCCTTCAACTTGGCTTCACTGTTTAATTGTTCACAGTGGAGGAGTAAACTATTTTCAAAATAACATTTCAAAGGAAAGAAATACAGTTCAAATTCAAAGAGACGATAACAAAGCAAAAACCAAAAACAAACCACACTGAATAAAGTTCCACGACAGACCAGGATAGATAATTGCCAACTTCAGGAAGATAACCAGGTACAGTCCGTTGGAAGAACGCCAACCAAGATAAAGCTTCTTTAGGAATAAAACACTAATTTGTCTCCAGAGTCTATTAGCATGCAGGTCCAAACTCTTATGCAGATCTCACACCTGCAACCCATGAAGAGGATCATGGGCCTCTCCTCCCAAGTAGACCACATTTTGCTCTGATCCTTGATGAATGTATCTTTTCTTTTATGTATACTGAGACCAATTGCACCAAGACAAATTCCTTGTGTGTCCAATCACACCTGGCCAATAAAGAATTCAATTCAATTCAATTCAATTCAATTCAATTCAATTCTATTCTATTCTATTCTATTCTATTCTATTCTATTCAAAATGACAACCAAAAGTTTAAATCCCATTCCTTCCTACATGTCACAATTTTAATTTGAATTGGTTAGCAACCCAAAATGCATGCAAGGCTCATTTTGTAATGTGTTTAACATTGAGAAATAGTCTGCTTCTCTTTTGCAAAAATTAGGTACTTTCTGAAGACAGTATCCAAGTCCACTTTATTTTGTCAGGATAGCTGATCTATTTTGTTCCCCATTTTAATAGTTATTGTTCCCATCTTACAACACAGAAAGCTCTTGGTCTCTGGGGAACATACTTAGAACAGGAGACTATGGTATTCTGCAAATAAGTAATGAGCATTTCCAGAAAACCAAGAAGCATTTTCAGCAAGACTCTTATTGCTATGAATTATTACTTATTAGAGAAAATGTTGATGTACGATAGCTTCAGTCAAGAGAATAAAGGGGAAAAAAATCTTTTTCATTGCATGTAGTGGCAAAACAAAATTAGTACAGAATAACTGTTTCTTTTCAGTATAGAACTGAAGATTTTTGACTAATTTAAATGATAAGCTGCCTTTCTGCAAACATGATTACAGACCCTTATTCCACACCCAAAATTCATATCAACTCTCCCTCTTTCCTTACTTTTCTCCAATGATGGATCTTGATTAAGAAGAGAAATATAAAAATACCTAGATGATTGATACTCAACCCTTTCCATCAGTTCAAGACTTATTTTACGTTTGTCAGAGTTATGCTGAAGATTCACATTACTATCCTCGAAATGGATGTCACTCAGTTGACAATGGAATATTTTTTTTCATGTGTGATACAATATATCCTGTTTTCCCATGGGAAAATCACAGGCAAGATATGAAGATAGTGACAGTGTTCTGCTATTTTCCATTCCCTAAACAGTTGATATTCAGGGTTTCTGAACTGTTAAATTACAGAGAACTCTCTTAGGACCTTACATTATAACTGAACTATAGTGGTTTCTACACAGTCTTCAGTCTGCAGAACACTATACTGTCATAATGTTTGTAATCTTTCTTGCTGAACCCATTTCTTTATCAGTGAGATCAATCTTGTTTAATAGCAAATAAAACCACTGTGTGAATGGTTGCATTCCAGTATTTTCTTATTTGTACTCTAACCTTTTCAAAGATCTGGGATAGAATATTTGACCATCTGAAACTGCTATCCTTCAATCCATGAGGCAGCAGAAAAAAATATTCTTTCATAGACTGAACTACCATCACTGCCAAATGAAACTCTGAAGAAGAAGAGTGGTAAGTGGTCCTATTCTAACTATTTTAATGGATAAATGAAGAAAAGTGACTGATGGCCCTGTTTCTTCTCTATCAAATTTCTTCCACCAGTGGGAAAAGCACCCATCAATCCTTCTCAATGTGTAGAGGAATGAGATAAAATGGACATGTGTAGGAGGTGTCTCCTGAGCTATTTCTTTACATTGGTCTTCTGAAAGGGAAGGCATCTTCAATAATGAGAGAATTCTGCCCTTAAGGCCCGGTCCCACTGGCCAATGGACACAAAACATATGCATGAAGGACACAGTGGACAAGCAAAATTTCGGTGGTGGCTCCATCCATTTTCATCCGCTCCAAAAATTGGTGAAAATTTGCATAAACAGAATGGAAAAGAACGGACATGGGTAGTATGTAGCAGGGATGTTAAATGAATGTTCATCGGAAGCCTAGTGGATAAAAGCAGATGGAAGCAGATGACACCTCCGAAGGGGTTCCAGGGGAGAATTTCGAAGCAGACGCATAGCAGAAGGGGCGGATGCATAGCGGATGAAGCGGATGAAGCGGATGCATCACGTACACCTACATGAGCCAGACCCTGAGGGACCTGCCTGAGGCCGAGTACCAGGTGATGAAGCAGAAGATCACAGCACTTCTGCACAACCCTCAAGGCCCAGCTGAAGCTGCTCCTACCCAGTCCAGGTCTGCTCCTCCACCTCAGGCAATGTCACAGCCCTTCCACGGCTTTCAACAGCCCCTCACCTACCAAGGCTATGACTACCAGGACTTTCCACAGCACAAGCAGAACTTCCCAGTCCAGGCCCAAGTTCATCGGACGCCACAGACGCCACTCCTCACCCAGATGCAGACCAGACAGCCCCACTACACTCCTCCCAACCCTTCCTCCACCCCACAGCCAAGCCTGTCAATGGACAATCTGTTATCAGTATTGGGCCTGACATCTCAAGTCCTTGATGAAGGGCCTCTCAACTTCACTGGGTTCAGCCAGCTCTTGGATAGCTTCCTGAACACACCACCACCTGTTGTACCCTCAGGGCCAAGCACCCTAATGGCACCTCAGACCAGCACTCAAGCCACATCCACATCCACAGTCACTGCCCGCTTAACAGCTGAGACCATGGACATGACTCAGAGTGACTCAGAATAGTCTCAGAGACTGAGTTGTTCACTTGTTAAGTTTATCTTTGCTTAAGACACTTTACTTGGTTCATTTTGCTTATTTAATACAATCATAAAGTTTACCTAAGAAAGTTTATCTTTGCTTAAGACACTTAATACAGTTTATTTGGTTCATTTTGCTTATTTAATAAAGTCATAAAGTTTACCTAAGAAAGTTAATAAAGTTTATCTTTGCTAAATACACTTAGTTTACTTGGTTCATTTTTTTTACTTAATAAAGTGTTGGTGAAAACTTTGAAAAAATGGTTAAGCCTTTACATGCTTGTGGGATAGATAAGGATAGTTGTGGGATAGATAAACCTCCAGTGCAAGCATAGTGGGACTGTATGGTCCACCACCCCAGTGATCCAGATGATTTTCTCCCCCTTTTTATAGAAAATATCGGTTGTCCACTAGGTGTCCTTCTACATACTCTAGACATACTGCAGACATCCTAAATACACGAGTTACATCCCAGACACAAACGTTTTGTCCATTTTTAATACTTTATATACGAGATGCATACGCTTACATCCTTTCTACTTCCGTGCTATTAACGCTGTGTCGACGTTCCATGTACCTTTTGTTTCCTCCCTCTTTCCATTTTCAGTTGCAGTGGATGTGAGTTGAGGGGATGGCCAGAGGATGCAGAGAGAATACAGCAGACGTTTAACGGATGATAATGGACATAGAACGTTTGTTGCCCATATATGTCGCGGATGTACATCGTAGGCGGCAGAAAGTTCATCCGTTCAAAAAGTTTTGTGCAGCTCAAAACCTTTTGCGTGGATGAAATCGCAGTGGACCGATGCTCGACGGATAGAGCATATGAAACATGTATGCAGAGAGTACACAACGGATGCATAGCGTTTTCCAATGGATGGCAAGCTTTTTTTTTCCATTTTACATTCTCTTTGCATCCGTAAGTGCAGTGGGACCGGGCCTTAACTAGTAATATAGAGCAATATCAGTTCTAGTGGCATATGTTTGTGACCAACAACACTTAGAAGTAGCCAGTGGAGCTGGTACAATGGCATTTTCTCCTCAACCGAATATAAACAGTAATACATATGGTGACACAAAAGCTTGTTGGCAAAAACAACAGAAAATACGTAAGTTATTTTGTTAAAATTTTCAAGATTTAATTGGCCACTGATCTTATGAAATCTCACTCTGGGTGGCTCACAATAATACAAATCAAAGGAAAAGTAAAATAAAAAACCTGGTATCGTATCCAACATTTCTTCATCCATCTAGCAATACATACCAGGTTCTAACTTCACTCTATTCCAAAAGCCAGCTCTTTATGACTTTCTGGAAGGCTAAAAGAATTAGGAATGGCCAGATCCTAAAGGGAAAGTATTCCACATGGCGGGGCTGCTGTGTAAATACAGTTTCTTAATGGTGGAAACTATTCCTCTTTCCTAGTTTCAAGCAACCCCCTGTGAAGTGTGTTTACAACACTGTTCCAGAATTTTTTTCAAAAGAACATATGCCCACATATAATAATAAACCTTTGTAAGGCCAAATAAGGAAGTCAGAAAACCCTTATTAAGCATTTGGTGGGTAAACAGACACCCAGACTTTCCTGAAACCAAGCCAAAATGGCAAATATAGTTGTGCCCAGTGATTAGAGGTGTTAATATGTATACACAGCAGCCTAAAGGGGCCAAGATGAGAAAGGCAGATCACGGTCCCTACTTTCATCATTAATCATGTTGTAATGAAATGCGCTAGATTGTGTAACAGCGAAATCCAACTTTAAACTGCCTCAGCTGTGAGTTGGCAAGAGATGAAGGCAAGAACATAAGCATATGACTTTAGAAAAAGCTATTAGAGATATTCATGACTTGATTTGGGGGACATGAAAATGATCCCCGATTTGTTAAAACTAGAAAAGAATGCCGTAGACCTCTCTTTTCTAGTGGGTCTTATAAAAACCTTTCTCTCCAATTAATTTCCTCATCAAACATTAGAAATCAGCCTCAATGACCTCAGGATACTACAATTATTTTAAACATGTACTGGATGCACCCAAAGTTTGATCATGTGACCTTGGGGATCCTGTGAAGGTTGTAAGTGTAAGAACTGGTTGTAAGTCACTTTTTTTAGTGCCATTGTAAATGCAGATTCTGCTAAAAATGTTTGTGAGTTGAGGACTATCCATACACATAAAACAAGCAAAACTACTGAGCTATGAAACTTTATAATGAATGTTGAAATAAAAATGTAAGTAAAACAGATTTTATCCAGTTCTGTCAGTGTGACAATACAATGGGAATTACTTATAGTGTGGTTCCTGCCATCACCTTCTGGAGCACCTTCAAAGCATGATATAAGAATTGGGGAACTCTTCAGAAAGGACTTGGCAAAAGAAGAATGTAGAAATGAAAAACCTTGTTGCATGAGTAGCTCATATTCAGGATAGAGCTCAAAGGATTAATCTGACTCCCAGCAATGTTTCAGACATTTAATATATGAAATTGTTCTTTTTCGTTGCTACTTAAGGTGCCATTTTCTTTTTAGGGGGAAGAAAAGAAGAGCACATCTGTCCAATTTGATATTTTAAAGGTGTTTGATGATATGGTGAGAACATCAGAAGCCAATAAATAAGAGAGAGAGAGCACAGCTATTTTGTTGGAATATACAACTGCCTTGAGGCTCCTGTGATACGATTAAGATAGTCAATAGAATTTTATGGCTAAAAAGGAAGGATAGCCATCATGAGCCAGGAAAATTGCCTGACCTGGCTAAGAGGAAAGGATCAAGAGTCTATCTCTGCCATAAGTAATAAACCAGTAAACCCACACAAGCTACACAGGACTCTCAGAGCCAACTCAGGAATTAAAGAAAGGATGAGGAGATTGCAAGGTACTCCAGTTTTTTTAGAAATTAATAAACGGGAGAAAAACTCTTCCATTCATTTAGATTCACAAAGAACTAAAAATAATTGTCATACAACAAGTGTTCAGCATAATTGGTTTGTGTGGATTAAGGATAGATGGTTAAGATTACAGCTTTTTAATTGGATCTGGTATTTCTGAAGTTACTTATTTCTCAATCCTTACCTGAAATCTGTAGTGCTTATTAGCTTCACTACACCAGAAAAGCTAGCACTAATAATCTTAGAGATTGCAGTGGTGGGAAATTAACTTTTCCTCACCAGTCATTAACTAGCTTGATGGTAAGGTAGTACATGCAACAGAAGCTTACATCAGTAATTTTAATAAAATCTGAACATCTCCATTGTTACACTGCTAAGGATCAAACATTGTTGAGTTGCAGAAAACTTAAATGCAGAACTGGGAAACTTTTGAATAAAAATTTAGATTACAATAAATTATGCAGGATGATCAACATTCTTTTTGATATTGAAAAATGTTAGGAAAAAACAATACTGTCAGGATTTTTATAATATTTTGCATTTTTTTCCTCATTGGTGTAGTATTTTCACTTGTAAATTGATTAAAATTTACTATTCCTTCATTTTTGAAAATGTATGCCAGTTTGTGTTAAACCTAGATCTGATTGCAGAGATTTTTATGGGAACAACTGGAATTTCTTGGAGGTAGATCTAATATTATTTAGTATTTTGTCCTTATAACCATTTTTTTCCTTTGTGATTATTGGATCCACATCATGATAGTTTGTGTTTGGTCCTCTATCTTTGTAGAGATAGTGTGGTTGATTACATCATCACATTCATTTTTTTGAGTCAAGAAAATAGACATTTATAGAATCATTGAATTAGAAGGAATTGGAAGGAATTGGAAGGAATCACACAGCATGTCTAGTTCAACCCCATGTTCACTGCATGATCTGCTAAAACATTTGGGAAAGATGATTTTTCAGGCTGTGTTTGAAGATCACAGGATATTAAACAGTGGTGGGATTCATTTTGTTTTTACTACCAGTTCTGTGGGTGTGGCTTGGTGGGCATGGCATGGCTTGGCAGGCGTGGCTTGGTGGGCATGGCAGGGGAATGATACTGCAAAATCTCTATTCTTTCCCCACCCCACTAACTTGCTTTCCAGCTCCATTTTCCTGTGCAGGGCAACCAAAGAAGACCCAACTGATCAACTGGGACTCAGGAGGCAGAGAATAGATGTGGGTGGGGTCAGTCAGAGGTGGTATTTCTCTGAATTACTCAAAATTTTCTCTACTGGTTCTCCAGAACTGGTTAGAACCTACTGAATACCACCTCTGACATTAAACTTCTGTTATAAATGTATGCTTTCAATTGCAGCATATTCTCCCATTTTTTTCTTCCCAATCAGCTATCATGGGCAGAATATCACTTTTCTAATATTGGGTCATGTTTGTTTTTGCTTAATTGTAGGCAGTTAATTTTCTCAAAGGGGAACATAAGAAACTAGGGCTGCCACCTTGCCTCCAATGCCCTGCCCACTGCTGACACCACTCCATCACTTCCGCTGATGCCACACTGTTGCCCCGTCCTTGCTCCTATGCCACACCTCCAAAACTGCAAATGTCCTACACTTGATGCTGAAGCTGCCAACAGAGCAGTCTGATCTGGGACCACCTATGGGCCACAAACTTCCCAGGTCTGTTTTTGCTACCATCAACATATATCTTATTCTATAATGATGCTTTTCATTTATGTTTTCTGGAATTATAACTAATATAAATACATATGGTTTCAATTCAAATTTTACTTTTAAGATCTTTTGAATATTTTGATGTATTTCTTTTGAATACTTTAAAATATTTTGCATAATTACCACATTTGGTAAAATGTTTCTATCTTGTTATGGCATTTCCAACATGTGTTGTTGAATGTTTTATCTATCCTGGCAATTGGGTTGGGATTCTACCAGTTTGCACTGATTTGTTAGAACCAGTTGTTAACATTCTAAGCAGTTTGGAGAACCGGTTGATAGAAGAAATTACTGGCCTAATCCTGTAAGGAAGGCAGGAGGGAAACATTCTGGTGTTACTTACAGAAACTGCCTCTCCGTTAACCCTTATTACGTTCTTGGCAGGACTAGACTTCCTGTCTCAGGAATGTCTCTGGAGTTTTTTTCCCCTCCTTTGCTGGTACTTTGCTTGTGTGGAGTGACCATTCAAAGTTACAATAGCAATGAAAAAAGTGACTTATGACCATTTTTCACACTTACGACTGTTGCAGCAGCTCCACAGTCTTGAGAGGCCAGGTGAGGAAATGTGTGCCTTGATGTGAGTGACACTGAGTTGGCCACATCCAGCCAATAACATGACCACCAAGCCATGTCCACCCAGTCACCATGTCCACCAAGCCACTCCCACCACCTAAGCCATGCCCACAGAACCGGTTGTTAAAAAATTTGAATCCCATTGGTCTTTAATTTGTTTTCTGAATATAAATATGTCATGTTGGTATATGTAATTATTTCTCCTCCTCCTCCTCCTCCTCCTCCTCCTCC
>BLBF01000018.1:30854950-30866933 GCA_015471245.1 Laticauda colubrina
CCTCCTCCTCCTCCTCCTCCTCCTCCTCCTCCTCCTCTTCTTCCTCCATTGTCTTTGGAGGGGCAGAAATTTGGAGGGGGAATAGTGATGCTAATCAGGAGATTGGAGGACTCATCCTTGCTTTTACAAGATTCCAAATTTTTTAAACAAACTCCTTTATAATATGTCCTTTAAGTTTATGTTTTATTTCTTGTTAAATTAGTTGGAGAGAAGAATACCATTTTGGAAACTTTATTCTGTGCCTATAAAGATTTATTCATTTTGGATAGGTTTTTTTTTTTTTTTGCTTCTAAAAGGGTCTTCATTCCTTCCTAAATCTAATGTTTGATCATTCTAATGCACCAAAAAGATTTTGAACATAACTTTTAGCAAGACATCAAATATTATCTGCACATTCTTTTGCTATATATATGCTTGAAATATGTCAAGAGGTATTATTCAGAGACTGCTAAGCAAGAAAAAAAGGCATATTGTCTTTGTTCAGATACAGGATATCAATTTTTCGGACCAGCACTTAGCTCAGTTTTGTAGCGTCTAGTTATTTGTCTTAATCCAGTAGCAATTACAACTAGGACAGTTCTTTCTCTAAGCCTTTTCACTGCAAAAAAAAATAGAGGTTCTCTACCTTAGCTGTTTAAGACTGACAGTTTGCAGCCAGAGGAAATGGAGCATTTCTGTCTCAATGGAAAATATTCTCGAATTCTCTTTAATCGATAGGAATCATATTTGACATCTGTATGCTTCTGGAATATCAGAAATCAGTGGGAGGGTAAAATCATATCATTTTCCATGTTCATATCAGCATCTGTATGTGCTGAGATAACAAACTGAGTGGTCCTTTATATGCCTCTGAATATTTTGAGAAAGAGTAGTGAATTCTCCTTCCCTTTCAGTTGTATTCTGCTAACTGAGTTTCTAGCAGGAAACAATCACTCAAATGATATCTGAGCTTCAATATGATCAAAATATATTTTCTGTGTTCATTATTATTAGAAATATCATGTCAGTCTTCAAGATCTTCTGCTATTGCTTTGCATCTTTTTGACTGCCATAAGTAACAGGGGGGTGGAAAAGGGAGGTAGGAATAGCTGGGGAAGTGAGCTGGAGGAGTTACATTCGTCTGATGTATAAATGGAAGGGGGGAGCATAAAATAGAGTTAGGTTTTTATTTCTAGCTTAGCTTTCTTCTTTCTCTGCGCAACTGCAACCCGTTATCAAACTATGCCAAGGTCAACGGACAGAGGCCTCATCATCACTTGAGGATGCCACATGATCATATCCACAACTTCTAATTGGAAGTGTCAGTTGAACTATTGGGGGTGGGAACATTTCCAGCATTTTCTATATGTGAATTGTGTGCCTAAATTCTCAGATTCAGAATTCTTTGGTTGCTACCACTTCACTTTCAGTAAAAGATATCTTTTCTCTAAACTAAAGAGTCTAAGTATTTCTTTCCTGGATTTTGAATGGAGCTCCGCCTGACATATCAACTATAACTGCCTTGGTTAAGATATTCTATAACCATGCTTTGAGATGTGTGAAAATAGAAGGGCATACAACAAACTAAAAAATTGATGTATTTTATTGCAAACCATGCTTAATCACATTTCAAGAATTATTTTTCCCTTGAAACACATTGGACTTAACTTACAATAAAGCATATGTATACCCAGAGGTGGTATTCAGCACGTTCTGGTCAGTTTTGGAGAACCGGTAGCAGAAATTTTGAGTAGTTTGGAGAACCGGCAAATACCACCTCTGACTGGAGATTTTACAGTCTCCTTCCCCTGCTATGCCCACCAAGCCATGCCCACAGAACCAGTAGTAAAAAAAATTGAATCCCACCACTATGTATACCACATTTTTTTCTCCATGTGTCACAATATGTAAAAGAATAGTATGGACAAAAAAAAAGATAAGTGTCAGAGACTGACAATATGTAGGAGGCAGCACTCATGTTACCAACAGCATATTAATTAAAGTAGGGGTTGGGAGGTAATGAAATAGAATAAGGAGCAAAGTAGAAAGATCATATCAACGCCATAACAACAACAGCAAGAACAACCATCACCACCATACTATTTCTAGCTGAAGAAAAGAACTGCCTTTTCAGTGACCAATTGAAATGGCAATAGTGCTTAAAAATAAATTTATGACCAATTTACAACCATTTACAACCTTTGCAGCATTCCTAAGCCAAGTGATGACCATTACAGTCAACAAGCTTATCTTGTGCCTGACCTGTTGTTTTCCTTTTTTTCTTCCTTTGCAGATAGAAATTAGAGAGGAAAGGACTACAAGACAGTAAACAGGCACACAATGGGAAATATATATAAAAAACAATATGCTGGAGCCTACAGCTTGTGAGTGCACCATACAAACAGCTCAATGTATTCCCCATTGTGTGACTACTTACTGTCTTGTGATCCCTTTCTCTCCACTTTCTCTCCTCTGCAAGAGTGGAAAAAAACCAAAACAAATCTATTTCTTGTATCTGACCTATTACTGTACTTCTAATCTTCAGATACTAACATAACAGGTTTAGAAAATACTCCCTGTTTTCCAAGGCAAAAGTTGTGGGAAGGAGTGGCTTAGTTATTTTCTTTTCTTTTCTTTCCTTTTTTTTTTTTTGCATTTGATTACTCATTACAGTCTAGTTTGCTCCCACCATTATAGAATCCCATTCAACTTTTCTTTTCTTTTACCTTTTTTAACTTTTCTCTGATATCAGATAATTCTTCCAAATGTAATTAATTGGCCATCTGACAATTTCATTACTCTTCCTTTTCGATTGGCCTTTTAATTAATCACTTTTATGAACTGATTGCTTTTGTATTTATTATTTTCATTTAATTAACTGAAATATAAACTATTCATTTGTATGGGCTCTCAGTCAGTTAGCCACTGACGATGCAACTGTTGCTTGCAATAGCAATAACAATAGCAAAAGCACTTAGACTTATATAACAATTTACAGTGTTTTACAGCCCTCTCCAAGTGGTTCACAGAGTCAGCATATTGACCCCAATAATCTGGATCCCCATTTTACCTACCTTGGAAGGATGGAAGGCTGAGTCAACCTTGAGCCTGGTGACATTCGAACTGCCAAATTGCAGTCAGCCGGCAGTCAGAAGAAGTAGCCTGCAGTACTGCATTCTAACCACTGTGCAACCATGCAAATTGCTTTTCAGATATGATTATTTTGTTACTTTGGATCAGTTTAAATTTCTTCTTAAATAAATAATTGCCTATCTGAAAACCTACTAACTTATCAAATACCTTTCATTTTGAACCATTCCACAGTTATTTGATTCTCATAACTCATTTTTATTTTGGCTGTCTTCCCTTTCATCAGGTATTTGTTTTATTTTTTAGTTCATTCTCAATTTTCCAAGCAGGTTGATTTCATATCTCCTCTTATTCTGTTTAGCTACTTTCATCATTTCCAGTCCACACTGCATATTTCTCATTTATCATCCAGGAATGGTCCCATTAAACAGTAACCAAAACTATACAATATACAACTTAAGTATATACCCACATTTTTCAAGATGAAAATGATACTTTTTAGACATATTTCTTCAATATTTGTATTGTCTCCTATATACACTTTGCATTTGTTGTGGTTATTGATAAGGTGTGTAATAGTGAAAGAAATGCCAAGGCATGAATTATGAAACATCATCAGAAATAGAATAGAAACAAAAAACAAGAATATAAAATATTTAATGTTCTACATTATAACTCAAAAACCTAGTTTTTTATCTGTAAACATGAATACTTTTCAATCTCTACCTTATTTTCTAAATTCTGGCAGTATCATTTCCAAAAAATAAGTGTGCACACATAATAAAATGAGAACAGTGATGATAGATCATCTTAAAGAACAAGATAAGGATAAATTTCTCTTAGAACCTTGAAAAAATATTTTAAAAGTGTCACCCAAAGTACAATTCTACATTAAGGCCCCTGGAATAATGTTGCCCATCAACAAATTAAGTCAAAAGAAGGCTGAAGGTTTTGATTATCTAATATGATGCTTTTGTTCTGTACTAAGCTTAGGAACACTATCTTTTAATCAGGTTTGTTTTGATTTTGTTGAGTTTAGTTGGAAATCAAATAAAGTCTATTATGTTCTTAATCCATTGACCTTTGTCTGCTTGCTCCTTTTATTTGGCCAAATGCAAGGAAAAACAAACCTTGCAGAAATGATGCTTGAAATGGATGGTAAACCAATCAGCAATTAAGCTGAGGAAAAGAAAGGTGAACAATGGAAACAACCAGTGTTGGAAATTCAAGACAGAGATGGGCCATGCTGGCTATGATCTCTGAAAAGCATCAGCAAATTGTAGACAATACAAGAACAAATATGCACAAACAATTAAAGCCCATGTCACACTGCACCAACAGATGCAAAGAGGATGTAAAAGGGACAAAAAAGCTTGCCATCCGTTGGTTAATGTGATGTATCCGTTCTGTACTCACTGCCTCTGTTTTGCTTCCTCTCTATCCGTCCAGCATCCGTTTATGGACGTTTCATCCGCTCATAAAGTTTTGAGCTGCTCAAAACATTTGCGCGGAAAATGTATCCAATTCGTCCATTCTGCATCCGCTATGCATCCGCTACGCATCCGTTCTGCATCCGTTACGGATCTGCTATATCCGCTAGGCATCCACTGTGCATCCGCGCAACTCGCATCCACTCGGACGCAGAGAGGAAGCGGAACGGACGCGGAACGGATGCAGAACGGATGCCTAGCGGATGCAGCACGGAAACAAAGCATGTAAAACAAAACAAACATTCGCAGAGGGGACCTATCTCGGATATTAAGGATGTCTAGAGGATGCCTAGAGGATGCCTAGAGGATGCAAAGGGACACCTATACTGCCTATAAAAAGGGGGAGCAACTCATCTGGATCTCACTTTCAGAACAGCAGCCCTGCGGTGCAGACCTCTGCAGCCTTCATCTGACTCTTGCTCTTCCACAGCATCCAGTCATGTCCATCATGGATCGTAACAAAGTCCTTTTGGAAGCCACCATCCTTCTGCAACAGTGCGAAGCCATCTACAGGCTCTGTGAACTCTACTACGGGAAGAAAAAGAGGCGGCCAAGAAGCGTCTGGGTACGAAGACGGTTCACCTGAAGAGCAGAGGACGGACTGTACAACAAGCTGATGGTGGAGTTCAGGAACGAAGACACTCGAGCATTCCAGAACTTCATGAGGATGCCTCCAGCCATGTTTGATGAAGTTGTGCAGCGGCTGACACCCAGGTTGACCAAGGCAAACACCAACTCCCGGCCCACCCTGGGCTCAAGGTGGCACTCACTCTGCGCCACCTGGCCTCCGGGACCACCTACAGGAGCATGCAGTACGGCTGGAGGGTGCCATACAACACCATCAGCATTGTGGTCAGAGAAGTGGTGCAGGCCACAATCGAGGAATACAAGGAGGAGTTCCTCCAGTGCCCCTCCACTGAAGAAGGATGGAAGAAAGTTGCAGAGCAGTGGTATCAGAGGTGGAACTTCCCACAAACCGTTGGAGCCATCGATGGCAAGCACGTAGCCTGCAAAGCGCCAGCCAACTCAGGGTCCTGTTATCACAACTACAAGGGTTTCTTCAGCATCATCATCTTCGCCATGGTTGATGCTGACTACAAGTTCATGTACATAGATGCTTCAGGCAACGGCTCATCTTCATATACCCAGGTATACAACGCAAGTGACCTCAAGGGTAGGCTGGAACGCAACCTCATCGTGGGCTTCCCAGATCCAGACCCCCTGCCCAACGACACGCAAGATGTGCCCTACTTCATCATGGGGGATGACGCCTTCTCCCTCACAACCTACCTCATGAAGCCCTACACCTCCAGACTCCTCACCTGTGAAGAGAGGATCTTCAACTACAGGCTGTCCAGGGCAAGGCGGGTGGTGGAGAATGCCTTTGGCATCCTGGCCAACAGGTTCCAGGTACTTCTCACCACCATGCAGCATCGCCCAGAGACCGTGAGGAGGATCATGGAAGCTTGCTGCATCCTGCACAATCTCATGCGCACCCACTACCCAGTCTTGCATATCAGGCTCGTGGACCTCCAACAAGGCAATGGGGACATGGAGCCTGGTGAATGGAGGCAAGGGCGAAACCTGATAGACACTCAGGATGTGCAAGGCTCCAACAGAGCCTCACATGAAGGGAAGAAGCAGCGCAACCTCCTGAAACACTGGTGCAACTCCCCAGCTAGAGCGGTGGAGTGGCAAGAAAGGATGATAGATGCTTAATGGATGCTTCCTTCAGCCTGTCTCATCACACTGATGAGATTGGGCCATGTATGTTGGGTGGGCCTACAATGAACAGGGCATTTAATAAAGAGTTGTGTTTATGTTCAAATGTGTGGATCAATGCTTACAATGTTATTGATAATAAAGGGCCAAAGGTGTGGCACCTGGGAGGGTGGACCATACAGTCCCACTATGCTTGCACTGGAGGTTTATCTATCCCACAGCTATTACCCATCCCAAAGGTATCCCTGCCCATCCCAAAGGTATCCCTGCCCATCCCACTGCTATCCTTACCCATCCCACAAGCATGCAAAGGCTTAAACCATTTCTAAAAGTTTACACCAAGACTTTATTAAAAAAAAGAAATGAAGCAAGTGTATGAATCAAAAATAGACTTTATTAACAACAAGCTATAAAACAAAAATGAGTCTCTGGCACTCCTCTTGGTTACTCAGTCTCAGGGGTGAAGGGTCCAGTTGCTGTGGAGGTGGCTGGTGCTGGAGTGCTTGTCATCAGCTCCTCCAGAAGCAGAAGCAGCAGAAGCCCCAGCCCCAGAAGAGGGAGCCCGTGCTGCAGAAGCCCCAGCAGAACCAGAGTGAGGGCCAGGGGGCGGGATGGTAGCCCTGTCCCTCTTGCAAGGGCTGGCAGCAGATGGCTGAGGCTTGCTGTGCTTCCACATGGTTGTGGGGTTACTGGCTGGCAGGGAGGCTGGCAGGGAGGCAGGCACCAAGGCTGGCAGGAAGGCTGGCAGGCAGGCAGGAACCAAGGCTGGCAGGCAGGCAGGCACCAAGGCTTGCAGGAAGGCTGGCAGGCAGGCTGGAAGGCAGGCAGGCACCAAGGCTGGCAGGGAGGCAGGCACCAAGGCTGGCAGGGAGGCAGGCACCAAGGCTGGCAGGCAGACTGGCTGGCAGCAAGGCTGGCAGGCAGGCAGACAGCAAGGCTGGCAGCAAGGCTGGCAGGCAGGCAGACAGCAAGGCTGGCAGGGAGGCTGGCAGGGAGGCTGGCAGCAAAGCTTGCAGGCAGACATGCAGGCAGGGCAGGCAAGGCAGTCAATCCGTCCGGCAGCAGGTCTTTCCTCTGAATGGCGACCTGCTTCCGAGCTGCTTCCGTTATATCCGTGGGGCTGATGCAATGCATCCTCCCCGTATGCGCAATTAATGTTCGGCATCCGCTAGGCTTCCGCTGTGCATCCACTGTGCATCCGTTAGGCATCCGCTTTATCCGTTCAGCGTCCGTTCTGTATCCACTGTGTCCGTTCCGTGTCCGCTTTGCTGAGGTACCCCGGAAGCCTAGCGGATACGCCATCTGCTCTCATCCGCTTCCATCCGCTGGGCTTCCGTTCCGCATCCGCTTTCCATCTGCCCTACGTCCTCCCCGCGTCCATTCCTTTCTGTGTTATCCGCTCCAGTTATGCAAATTTTTGCCCCTTCTGAGAGCGGATAACAATGGATGGAACATTTTTCTCGTCTATTGTTAACGTTTTGCATCCGTTGGGCAGTGTGACAGGGCCTTAAGTACTTGTTTGTGGAAGATGTCTCCTTCACATCTTAAAACAAAGTATAACTAGATGTCCATAACAATGTTTCAGAGTGTGCAGTAACACTTTAAAAAAAAAAACTGTACCTATGGTGTAAATTGTATACTGGGCAAGCTAGAAATACAAGAATGATAGAAAATATTTGAGAGTTACACAGAACAGAAGTCAAAGATAGCCATATTGTATCACTACTGCCATATGGTGTTAGACATTAGAGGACATGAAAGACAAGCTGTTAGATTAGTATAGATATAGAGAAGAAATTGTTTAGCCATTTCAAATAAGTAAAGTAAAGGCCAAGAGTGCATGATTCAAAGAGAAGCAAAATTCTAGAGAAGAAGATTGCCAGCTCCAAATTATTTGGTGAATCAGGCCATCTTGTTAATGCTTTGAGGTATGGACACCGTGCCAAATAATGAACATAGCAGCTCTTTTAAAAAATGGAAACAAAATCAGGGGCAGATCTCTGGTAGACTATCTGATGGGAAGAGGTTAGTCCTACATTTCCAGACTGGCTCATCCCATATCTTGTACCATCCATGCCTAATTTGGAATGATGTCTACTCTCAGTGAAGCAATTAACTGGTACTGATAATTCAAAGGTCAGTATCACTACGAAGGCAAAAGAAATCCAAGCAAGGAAAGTGATTTGACTGAGCTTAATGTTTTCTGAAATTAGTAAAATTTGCCATGTTCTGTTTTGGGACTCAATTTATCTAGTCAAGCATTTTGCTAATGAAGTCTTACTCTGAGGTTATATTTTATTATATTTTCATCTAAGGAACTATGTGGAAAAATGAGAGATCCATCACTTACACATACAAATCATGTTAGAAAACAGCAACTTGGATCAAATAGGAACAGGGTTACCTCTACATTAATAAAATAGTATACATTAGGGTTAGGGAATTAGATCTAGATTAGGAATTAAAGTCAATTTCCCCCATCAGAATGAGTCAGATGATGTTACTAAAGACAATGACTGAAGTAAGAAGACCTTCCTCTACTAAATCCCCCTTTCTCAAATGTCATTAATTTCATGTGACTGATTAAGAGCAAGGCAAGGTTTAAGGGCAGGGCAGAACTGAATTTAAAAAGTGCATTTAAATTTTCGAGAGAAACACAAAGAGAAAACTATTAACATAAACATGTATGGCAGAATATAAAGGATTTTTGTGATGACCTTGGAGAAGAAAGAAAGGAGGGGTTTGAGGATTACTCAATCCCAAGAAAGAGGGAAGCGTGAGAGAGAAACTCAAAATAGGCCTGCCTTGGATTTTATTTAGGGTAACATGTGACAGAAGGAAACTGGGGCAATCTTTCAAGATTTGGTTAGGTATTAACAATGCAGTCCTGAATGAATGGGACTTTACTGCAAAGAGATGCATGTGAATTCAGTGATAGAAAGCTGGAACAGATATCATTTCACAAAACAAATTCTCCTTGAATGTAATTCACACAATGCTGAGAGAATGACAGTTTGACACTGGCTGCAGGAGCAAGTATTGGATTCAGCCTGGAACTGAATTCACTATTCCCAGATAGGAATACAAAAATTCATTGGACTTACCTTTCACATGAACAGACATTCAGGGTTCTGTTGTAATTTCATTCCCAGTGTGGTATCATGTTAAAACTAATATTTCCAGAATCTTTTTTTTTAATTATGAAACCAGACTACAATTTACCTCCAAGTTGGCTGATTTGCATAATTCTCTCATTAATGGGAAACTGCACTTGGGATTTGAAATAGCTTCTTTTTCAATGAAGTCTCCTGCTCTATCAGTTCAGCAGGTCTACACAGTTAAAATGCCACTGAAAATAAATGGCCGCAATTAATGGTAATAAAAATAAATTTAGAGTTGAGAAAGATGATAAGAAACTTCCTCACTGAATCAAAAGCCTTTCAATTAGGATAGGCTTAAATGTAAGGGCAAGGACAAATTGAAAATCATATGCAATCATTTAAAAAATGAATGATTTTTTTTATAGCTCTGACCACTTTCAGTTTCCAACTGAGGCAATGTAGAAACAGAAAAATATCTTTCAGTACCTACAACATATTGTAGGTCATTGATATTTTGATTTTCTTTTCTTTTTCAATTTTTTTTTAATTTTTACTATACAAAGAAAGAGCAACAATTTCAATGTCTCTATAAACAGAGTTGTCTGGGCACAGTTAGTTTGAGCAATAATCATCGTCATCATCATTGTCATCATCATAATGTTCATTTGTAGTGATCATATAATAACAATATTTTCTCCACATAATATCAATACTTAATTTTTAATAATAAATCATACTGATAATAAACATATTTTGATTTTCAACAACACTGCATTTTCATCTGTTCACTAGTATAACATAAGCATGACTAATTAACATCTCCCTTAAAAAAAATCCCAGATAGTCCCTTAGATGGCATATTTTGCCCTCAGGAATTAACAAGTTTCTCCTCCAACAAAATATACCCTTAGGTGCCGCATTCATGTCTTCATAATGGTACATGTCTAAATCTAAAAAAGTAGATAAATTATTGACTGAGAGTTAAGTAGTCCTGAGCTTAAGGCTGCAATGTATGGGTTTATATATAGATAGTCCTCACCTTACAACAGTTTATTTAGTGACTGTTTAAAGTTACAATGGCACTGAAAAAAGTGATTTATGACCATTTTTCACATTTATGATTGCTACAGCATCCCCAGGGTCACATGATCAAAATTCAGAACAGGGGTGGGATGCTACTGGTTCGGCCTGGTTCTATAGAACCAGCAGCTCTGCAGAACAGTAGACACAGAACTGGTTTGCTGTGATGACCTTTTGGTCACTTGTTTGGCTCACCCACCCACCCGGGCTCTTTTCTGTCCTTGATTTCCTGCTTTTTCAACCTTAGCTGCTTTGCACAGCACAGCTGAGGTTGAAAAAGCAGGAAAGAAGAGGATTTTCAAATGCTGCACACCAGCACGCAGCGCTTGTCAGCTGCCCGGGTGGCATTTTGCAAATGTTTTTGGCACAATTTTGCACACATTTTGCACAAAACACACTCTCATTGAACCGGTAGTAACACTGGTTGAATCCCACCCCTGATTCAGATGCTTGGTAACTGGCTTGTATTTATGATGGTTGCAGTGTCACAGGGTCATGTGATCCCCTTTTGCCAGTTTCTGACAAGCAAAGCCAACGGGGAAGCCACATTCATTTAACAACCATGTTACTAACTTAACAACTGCAACGATTCACTTAAAGTTCGTAAAATGGGGCAAAATTCACCTAACAACTGTCTTGTTTAGCAACAGAAGGTTTGGGTTCCATTATGGTCATAAATCAAGGACTGCTTTTATTGTTCTACATAGATAATAAAATTTCAGTTGTACATGGAAGTTTATCCATTAAAATTTCCCTTTCTTACAGTTATCACCTGTAAGAAAGACTCATGTGATATATTTCATATGACTTTTTCTGACCCAATGCTTTGGCTTGCTTATCCTTATCCAAGTCTGCAGTCTGCAGAAAGCATTTTTTTCCTTGAAATGCTACAGGCAATTCCCATTTTTCTAAACTGGTGTCCTTCAAATGGGATATTCTTTCTGGAGAATGGCAGGTTGTGAAAGTTGGCTGAAGTTCCCAGCCTTGCTGCTGTGTTACTTACCTTGAAGCACTTGCCTGAGCTTTAATCATTTTAGCTAAGGCGCTCCCTATGCCATGACATACAATGGGAAAATCATGCTGCATTACATGGAGTGTGAATCGATGACTGCTAGGTAATAGGCTTCTTGGTGCTATCTCTTCAAATACTAGCCTAAAAGCTAGAAATGGCTTTAGTTGCTTGCAACTACTTAAAAAGCAGAATTTGATTTTAAGAGCATTGCTGTCAAAGGGCTGCAGTGCTAACTCTATAAAGTAGCATTTCCAGAATACAGCTTTCCAGCTACATTTATGAACTTGAACTTATGAAGCTAAGAGTTTCCTTTCTTCTCAGTCTCTTCCTCACTGTCCTGTTAGGAAGTAGAAAAGGGTGGCATTGAACCGTCCTCCATCCAGGGGCGGGATTCAAATTTCTTAACAACTGGTTCTGTGGGCATGGCTTAATTTGTGGATGTGGCTTGGTGATCATGTGACTGGCTGGGCGTGGCTTGCTGGCTGGGCATGGTTTGGTGGTCATGTGAC
>BLBF01000018.1:30871933-30900323 GCA_015471245.1 Laticauda colubrina
TGTTTAGCTTGCCTACCTAACCCTGGTTGGGGAACCCAGGCTTAACAGGGTGCAGTGGTTAGAATGCAGCACTGCAGGCTAATTCTATGACTGCCTGCAGTTTGATCCTGTCTGGCTCAAGGTTGACTCAGCCTTTCATCCTTCTGAGATTGGTAAATGAGGATCCAGACTGGTGGGGGCAATGTACTGACTCTGCAAACCGCTTAGAGAGGGTGATAAAGCACTATAGAATAGTATATAAGTCTCAGTGCTATTGCCATTGCTAAAAAGTGACCAGTCCATTCTGCTTTGAATGGCCAGCAAGAGTTAAGGCAGAGTTACGGCCCACCTCTGAAATAACTCACCACCAACATGGATGATCAGGCACCATAGATTGCTTGTACAACAAAATTTGTGTCACAAAATGAGAAAAATGACTTATCTTAAACTGGAACAGCTAAATGTATCTGCCTTTCTGGTGAGTTGTAGATGACATGCTGGTAATATTGCTAACTATACTTAAGGAGTATATCCCATATAGCCCTTAAGTATAGTTAGGAAGGTATCTTCATGCTACAGTGAGAGTGACAGGAACCTTCAGAAAAGGAGGAAAGGATGATTTCCTTAGAAGATGTCCCTTATAAGTGTCACACACATGTATAGATATGTCTTTTCTCCTATGCCTAGTCTCACTTTAGGTATGAAAGCTGGCTGGGCAACTGGTGTTGCTGTCTCTCAAGTCAACCCACCTCTCAGGATTGTTGTGGGAAAAATAGGAGGAGGAAGGAATATTTGGTTTATTCAATGCTTTTGAGTTATTTATAAAAATAATAGAGGTGGGATAAAAATATACTCATCTAAAAATCTATTCAAAGAAAAGATGCCCTCCACTTTTGCTTTGTTCAATTGGCTGAAGTTGAAGAAAATCAATTACTTATCATTTAGTTGGTTACTACTAAACACTTTATTTTAATTGGAATTGGAGTGTTTGAGAGAGAATACAATGTTTTAGTAAATTACTCAAAATGATAGAAAGTATTTCTATGGAAACCATTACATGCCATTAATAAGTCAATACATTTCTCAGGAAATGAACTCAGCTTTTATTATTAGAAATTGCCATCAATTACTAAATATTGCTGTACCAATTACTGTAGTTCTGAATGAACAAATTAAAATTATTGGCTGGATATTAATAAAACCAGTTAACGGATTTTACTGGTAGAAAAGTGGTTAATAAATTATTTGTTCTGGGATTGCTTATTAGTGAGAAATTTGCTATTTGGTGATGCAATTCTTTCCACAGAACATTGCTTCCATGTGGAAAAGATGAAAACATATTTTTAAAAAGAAAAAAAATGAGAGCAGTTAATGAATTAAAGCAAAAGGTAGCTACAAGTTCTTGGAATTTGAATCCATCTTGTCCATTCTTGCATGCCTGAAAATTTATACTGAAAAGACAGTTGTCCTTTAGTTTTGGTGACAACAAGAACATATTTAGGCCTGGTGATTATAAAGACACATTTCCTTTGACAACAATGCAATTCTTTGACACCACCTTCTTCACATTTGTCATTTTCTTCTTCAGGGATATTTTATTGATTGCTCCTTCCAGCCCACGGATAATGGAATTTCTTGTTTGTATACTGACCATCTCCAACCCTGTTTAGTCTTTGCAAGCTTAGCCAAGATTGGCTACAGATTGCTACCTACTGTGAATCATTCTGTTTCATAGTTATTTAATTAAAATGTGCAGGTTGGAGCTCTACTGTTGATGGAAAAAGGATTCAGTAGAAACTTTATATTGGAGAAAAACAAAATGTTCCAATTCATCGCCATTTTTCTCAGCAGCTAAAAGATCTACCGGAACATAAGAACTGAGAAATGCAATTATTTTGGGCATGAAATACACATATAATTCAAAAAAATTCTCACTTTAATCTCTAAATATCAAACAGAATCTGTTTCTTATTTGCTACCATATGTATATCAATACTGGAGGACCATAGCAAATCAACGGTCCCCCTGGATCACACAATATTGGCTTTTATCTGAATCCCACCCCATATTTTTGAAATATTCTGATGCAGATCCTCCTCCCTTTCCCCATTAATAAAGACAGTATGTTTTGTTTGCCATTCAGAAGAGTGTATTTTTGTCCCAGCAAGACATTGTGCCAACACTGCAGAAGGTAAGTTACACTAAAATTCCCCAGCTAGGAAAGATTTGGTTCAACAGAATAGAAGATTAGATTTATATCTGTAATGATAATTCATAAGCAAATGTTCAGGATAGTTTTAAAAGGGATTTTATGAACTTCTGATCAACCTGACAAAAATCCATTAGATCATAGTAAAATCCTATGAGACACCAGCTCAGGTCAGAAATAATCATATTTCCATCTTTATTTTTTTCTAGAGAGGATTGCCAGTAGAATATAACAGTATATGCTCCCAAATTAAGATTATACTGAATGAAATCTTTTGGGAGACTTTTATTTACGTGTTATTTATTTGCTCATGGATTTTACATTTATATTTCTCTCTTAGCTGGGTGTGCTGCAATAGCTTTTAGGTAATTCACTGTTCTTACATTAATGTGTAGATTTGATACTATTTTTATTGCACTGATTAGTTTATAGGACTATATGAGAAAACCATGCTTTGCCTCAACATGCTGCTTTGATACAGAAAATTGACACTATTTGCACTGTTGATGCTCAAAGATGATGCAATTGGCCACAACAAAGGATTTGGAGAAACTTCAGAGGCCTCTTTTGGAATAAGCCAAAAAACGGTTCTTTGAATGCAGCTTTATGGCAAGGATTTTTTGTGAAAGAACATCAAATTACTCATTCTTTTATAGCCCTATTACTTTAGTCTTTATTTAGTTTATTCTATAAAAGCATTGGAGATAGCTCTCTGTGTTCCATCTGGAAAAACGCGAGGTAGACAGGGTTCCAACAACAAAGTCTTTATTAATTAACAGCAGTTGAAAAATGGAACATTGGCTCAAGCCGTAGCAGCCTTTATATAGGATTTAGCCTGCCGGCTTGTAGCCAATGACAGGTATTTAGTTTTGCCGCCTTTAAGCAGCTTCGTGGATTGGTTCTTATTGAACCAATCCCCATTCAGGTTTTTTAGCCAATCAGAATCCTGTATTAGGAGTCTACTATTCTTTATACAGAATACCCCTCCCCTCTTGGTTTAGTCCTACGTGGTGACATAGTCGTGCAGGTAGGTGGGGCTTCTTTTGACTCGACTGGACTTGCGCAGTTAATTTCTGCTGAAGATTTCGACCGGTTCGCATAGGGTTGCTGTCTCTCCAGTCCTTCTCCATGGAACCGCCTGGAAGGGTGAGTCAGCCATTTTACTGCCGCCTGGGTTTCTTAGGCCGGCAGTTTTGCCGCTCCCTCCTGTTTTCTCCAGGCAGGTCGAGCTGGCCTGGCTGGCCCCTTCGAGTGGACTCTTCTCGCAATTTTCTTCTAACCGTAAGTGTTTTGTTCAGAAAACACACGAGGTAGACCGGGTTCCAACAACAAATACTTTATTCTTCAACTAGTTAGTAAATAGGAACACTTGGCTGAAGCTGAGGCCAGCCTTTTATAAAGGCTGGCTTGCCTGCTTGCAGCCAATGGCAGTTGTTTAGATTTGTCGCCTTTTAGCAGCTCTTTGGATTGGTTCCTAGTGAACCAATCCAATCCTTAGTTTATTTGACCAATCAGGTTTGCAGATTTGGAGTCACCCACTTTACATATAGAACACCCCTCCCCTCTAATTCAGTCCTACGTGGTGACGTAGTCTCGCAGGTAGGTGGGGCTTTTCCGGACTCGACTTGACTTGCGCGGTTCATTCTTAGTGCAGACTTCGACCGGTTCGGATAGGGCTGCTGTGTCGTCCGCTCTTCTCCCTGGAACTGTCTGGAAGGGTGAGTCAGCCATTTTACCGCCGCCTGAGTTTCTTAGGGCGGCGGTTTTGCGACTCCCTCCCGTTTCCTCCGGGCAGGTCGAGCTGGCCTGGCTGGCCCCTTCCGATGGGCTCTTCACGCAAGTCTCTCCAAACAGTGAGTCTTTTATTTGCTCTTTTTGTTCGTATGTTTCATTGGGTTTGGTTTTAAACAGTTCTTTATTTATTTCTTGCCTTTCCCCCCCCACCTTGGTTTGCAATTTGCCGGTTTTTTCGGTGAAAGTTTGTAAGTCTGTGATTCTCTTTATAATTCAGGATCGAAGCTGGTCTATGTGCCGCTTCCATTCCCTGCCATCCTCTATTTTTAATCGGTAGGATTTGGGGCCTGTGATCTGGGTAATCTGTCCTGGTAGCCATACCGGGTCCCCGGTGAAGTTTTTAGCATATACCAAATCGCCTATTTCGAATTGTCTAAACCGTGTAGAGGAGTCAGGGGCGTTTTCTGGGGTAAAATTTGGGTGTAACCTATCAAGGTGAGATCTTAACTTCCGCCCCATAAGTAATTCTGCTGGGGACTTATTGGTTGTGGTACTGGGCATTATGTGCTGGAGTGTGAGCAAACGGTTTACTTTCTGTTGGACATCTCCAGAGTCCATTCGTTCTAAACCTTCTTTAGTAAACCAGACCATTCTCTCAGCCCTGCCGTTCGCAGCCGGGTGAGCCAGTGCGGTTAGGGCATGTCTTATACCTAGGGAGGCTAGGTATTGCTCAAATTGTATGCTGGTTAGCTGTGGCCCATTATCTGAGACAAGAACGTCCGGTATGCCATGGGTGGCAAAAAGGTTGTCCAGCTTTTTAATTACGGTTTCTGTTGTCGTTGATGGCATAACTTTTACTTCAAGCCAATTCGAATAGGCATCAACGACAATCAGAAAGGTATGCCCCTTGGTAGGACCCGCGAAATCAATGTGTATTCTTGACCAAGGTCCCCGAGGGGTTTCCCAGTCCTTAACGGGTGCTTTTGGTGGGGACGGTCTAATTGCCTGGCATTTGTGGCATGAGCTTACCCAATACTCTATGTCCTTATCAATACCCGGCCACCAAACATAACTTCTAGCAAGGCTTTTCATCTTAACCATTCCCGGGTGCCCTTCATGTAACAACCTAAGTACCCTGGGTTGTAATTTGGCAGGAATTACCACCCGATCACCCCACAACAAACACCCCTTTTGGATCGAAAGTTCAGTCTGTCTGGACCGGAAAGGTTTTTGATTCTCTGGCCAGCCTTTACTTATCCAGCTAAGAACGCGGGCAGTCAATGAGTCTTTCGCGGTGGCTCTGGCGACATCATAAGCTGATATGGGTAGATCGGGGCAAGTCTCGATTTGTAGCGTTGTCATCGCTGGTGCCGGGTCTTCATCGGTTGCGGGTAAGGGTGCTCTGCTCAGAGTGTCCGCATGGGAAATTTGTTTCCCTGGCCGATGTGTCAGAGTGTAGGAATAAGCTGCTAGGAACTCTGACCATCTCGTCATTCTTGGGGACAGTATATTAGGTGTTGGCTTGTTTCCCGCCAAAATCCCCATGAGAGGTTTGTGGTCTGTTATGATTTGAAAAGTCCGCCCATATAAGTATTCGTGGAAGCGTTATACTCCAGCGACAATTGCTAGAGCTTCCCTGTCCAATTGGCTGTAATTCCGCTCGGTTTTTGATAGAGTCCTAGAGTAATATGCGACGGGTGCTTCTCTGCCATCAGGTAGTTGGTGGCTCAGGATGGCACCTACTCCGTATGGTGAGGCGTCGCAGGTCACTCTTAATGGCAGAGTGTCACTAAATTGGATGAGAACGTTTGTTGATGTTAGCAAGCTTTTAATATTTTGGAAGGCTTTTTTTTCTTTGTAACCCCAAGTCCAAGTTGCCTTCTTGTCTAGCAGACGGTGTAATGGTTCTGCTATAGTGGCCTTGTTTGGCAGGAACACATTATAAAAATTAATTAGTCCTAAGAATGCTTGTAGTTCGGTTTTATTTCTTGGTTCAGGAGCGTCTTTGATTGCTTTAACTTTTTTGTCTGTAGGGTGGATACCCTCTCCGTCTATTGAGTAGCCCAGGAATTCGACGCTATTCTTAATTAAACAGCACTTTTCTCTTTTTACCTTGAGGCCAGATTCCCTAAACTTAGTTAATACTTCTTTGAGTCTTTTCCTTAATTGAGTTTCATCTCTGGCCGAGATTAGGACGTCGTCAAAATAGGAAACGACTCCTTGTATGCCATTTGGAAGGCGTTCCATCAGACTCTGGAAAACGCCAGGGGCCACGCTTACTCCAAATTGGAGCCTGTGACATTTGAATGCGCCCTTATGGGTGACTATAGTCTGTGCTTCTGCTGTTTTTGGGTCCACTGGGAGTTGTTGATAGGCTTGTGCCAAGTCGAGTTTGGCGAAAACTTTGCCTTTTCCCAGGGAATGAAGCAAATGCTGGACTACTGGCACCAGGTATGCGCTTGGTTGTAATGCGTGGTTCAGGGTAGCCTTATAGTCACCACAGATTCTAATGGACCCGTCAGGTTTTATGGGTGTGACAATAGGCGTTTCCCACTTGGCATGGTCCACAGGTTCTAACACCCCTTGGGCTATTAATTTGTCCAGCTGTTCCTCTATTTTTGCCTTTAGTGCAAAAGGAACTCGCCTGGCTTTTATTCTTCGTGGGGCTATTTGGGGGTTTAGGTTGAAAGAAATGGGATTTCCCCGATACTTGCCAAGTGAGCCATCAAAAATGTCCTGGAATTCTTGGATGAGGTCTTCTTCCCAGCCGGTTGTAGTCACTCGATTGACCAATGGCGCGAACCATTCGATGCCCAGGAGGCTTGGTCTGTCTTGGTCGACTATGGTCAGCGGAAGCACCTTGACGTGATGTTTGTAGGCGACTCGGAATTGTCCCATGCCTACCATAGGGATTTGGTTTCCCTGATAGTCCTTGATGGTTAGGTGCTGCTTATTCAATTCTTTGGGTTTGATACCTGGGACTAGCTGTTTTATTTGTCCCACGATACCATGGAGAGGAAGGACCCCGAGTCCACTTCCATCTTGCAGTGTTTTCCTTCGATTTTCACGATGACTTTAATTTTTTTCCCACTTTCCGTCTGAGCGCTCTGTATAATGACAGTTTGGTGTGTATTGGCTCGCTTCTCTTGTTGCCACTTTCTCTCGGCTTGTTTAGACTCAGCTCGTGTTGGGGAATTTCTGCGTCTCGTCGGGCTGTAGTATTTTTTGTTCCTGCAGACCTTCTCGATGTGCCCTCGTTTTTTGCAATGCCGGCAGATGGCATCGAGAAATCTGCATTCGGCTCGGGGATGGTTTCCTCCGCAGCCAGCGCATTCCCGCCAATTTCTTCTTTCACGCTCTTTTTTGTTCGTGAGCAAACGGTGGACCTCGTCATCTTCTTCGCTCGATTCAACTGTTTCGCCCGACTCTTCATAGTGGGTTGTGGTGGCAGGCTGCTTTCTGTCTTTGGTTGGTGTTTCTTCGCTGTGTGTGTTCATCTTTTTCATGGCTACAGCAGATTTTTTCGCGGCTTCAGCGGCTGTGGCTTCCGCGATGGCTTCGGTAGCGGTGATGTTGGGCTTGTTGAGTAATTTACTCTGTGTGGTTGAGTCTCTCAGGCCCAACACCACGCGATCCCTCATTGCTTCGTCAATGTTCAAAAATTCACACTCACTCCCTAATTGTCTCAGGGCAGCGATGAAATCGGCGACGGTCTCTCCCTCTCTCTGGTCTCTGCGGTAAAATTTGTGTCGCTTTATTAAGTTGGACACCATCGGAGCGTAGTGTGCTTTGAGGAGTCTTTGCAATTCTGTCCACATTAGTTGTTTAACGTCCCAGGGCTTCGCAAGGGCCTTTGCCATCTTGAAAACTGTTGGCCCCCAGTGCATCAGGAATACAGCTCTCTTGCGTTGCTCTGAAATGTCTTCCATTTCATTGCTCTCCAAATACATTTGGAAGCGATCAGCATAGGAATCCCAATCTTCTTCGTTGGGATTGAAGGGTGCGGGCGGTGCGTTGTTTCCAGATATCTTAGTTGTCATCTGGACTTCTTATCACCGCGTGCAGATTTTTCCGTTCAGGACGATCCCATCCTCGTCGCCAGTGTTTTGTTCGGAAAACACACGAGGTAGACCGGGTTCCAACAACAAATACTTTATTCTTCAACTAGTTAGTAAATAGGAACACTTGGCTGAAGCTGAGGCCAGCCTTTTATACAGGCTGGCTTGCCTGCTTGCAGCCAATGGCAGTTGTTTAGATTTGCCACCTTTTAGCAGCTCTTTGGATTGGTTCCTAGTGAACCAATCCAGTGTTTATTTTATTTTACCAATCAGGTTTGTAGATTTGGAGTCACCCACTTTACATATAGAACAGTAAGTCTCTTTTTTGCTCTTTTTGTTTGTTATTGTGTTCTGGGTTTAATTTAAACGGTTCTTTATTATTTTCTCGTATTTCCCCCCCCCTCTTTGGTTTGATTTTCATCGTTTTTTATTATTTGTGGTTGTATGTTTGTACTTCTTTCTACCTTTCGGGACCGAAGCTGGTCTATGTGCCGCTTCCATTCCCTGCCGTCGTCTACGGTTATATTGGGTTTATTTAGCAGCTTGCTCTGTAAATTAGAGTCTCTTAAACTCAATATTACTCGATCCCTTATCGCTTCATCTAAATTCAGAAACTCGCATGCTTCCCCTAGTTGTCAGAGGGCTGCCACAAAATCAGCGATGGTCTCACCTTTTTTCTGGTCTCTTAGGTAAAATTCGTGCCGCTTGATAAGGTTTGACACCACTGGTGCGTAGTGAGCCTTTAGCATTCTTTGGAGCTCTGGCCAAGTCATTTGTTTCACATCTCGGGGCTTCGCTAATGCCTTGGCCATTTTGAAGATTGTGGGCCCGCAATGTGTCAAGAAAAGAGCTCTCTTACGCTGGTCTTAGATCTCTTCCATCTCGTTACTTTCCAAATACATCTGGAAATGGTCTATGTAGGATTCCCAATCCTCTTCATTGGGATTGAAGGGTGCGGGTGGCGCGTTATTTCCAGCCATTGTCTTCAGTCTGGTTTTATTGGTTGCTGCGTGCTCAGTCTCGCGTTTAGGATGATCCCATCCTCGTCGCCAGTGTTCCGTCCAGAAAAATGTGAGGTAGACCAGGTTCCAACAACAAAGTCTTTATTAGTTAACAGCAGTTGAAAAACGGAACATTGGCTCAAGCCGTAGCAGCCTTTATGTAGGATTTAGCCTGCCGGCTTGTAGCCAATGACAGGTATTTAGTTTTGCCGCCTTTAAGCAGCTTCGTGGATTGGTTCTTATTGAACCAATCCCCATTCAGGTTTTTTAGCCAATCAGAATCCTGTATTAGGAGTTTACTATTCTTTATACAGAACACTCTGGATGAAGCCTTGTTTCCAATGACTGGCTTAAAAACTATATCACAGCATAGGTTTTCCACTCCTTTCTTCTATTCTCCTCTCCTGACCCAAATGAGCAAAAGTATGAACAACTAAATTCAATCATGCAAAGGCCTAGATCCAGGGGTGAGATTCTACCAGTTCGCACCTATTCGCTAGAAATGGCTGTTAACATTCTAAGCAGTTCGGAGAACCGGTTGTCAGAAGAAATTAGTGGCCTAATCCTGTAAGGAAGGCAGGAAGGAAAAATTCTGGTGTTGCTTACAGAAACTGCCTCTCTGTTAAACTTATTACATTCTTGGCAGGACTAGACTTCCTGTCTCTGTAACTTCTCTGGAGTTTTTTCCCCTCCTTTGCTGGTACTTTGCTTGTGTGGAGTGACCATTTAAAGTTACAATGGCACTGAAAAAAGTGACTTTTGACCATTTTTCACACTTATGACTGTTGCAGCATCCGCACAGTCATGAGAGTCAAGGTGAGGAGATGCGTGCCTCGATGTGAGTGATAGAGTTGGCTATGCCCAGCCAATAACATTAGCACCAAGCCATGTCCACCCAGTCACATGACCACCAAGCCACACCCACCACCCAAGCCACACCCACAGAACCAGTGTTAAAAATTCTGAATCCCACCCCTGCCTAGATCTGGTTTTTTTCAACCTTAACAAGTGCAAGACACTCCAATTTTCATTCTCACTCTGGGTGAGGAATTCTGGGAGTTGAAGTCCATATATCTTAAAGTTACAAAGGCTGAGAAACATTGCTCAAGACATTTTCATTAAAAGCTTTCCAAAATTGAGGTCCCACATCATTAAAGTATTATAAAACCTGGCCTCATCATGTTTATTTTGGCACAAGAAGGGTTGTGTGATTCTAAGTGGAGAAATGATCAGAATGGAATGGGAAAAGAATTCTGTGGTAAATGGTTGAAATAATGTAAGATTGAGGAACCTTCAAAAGAACGAAAAGAGCTCAGGGTTTTCACTCAAGATGGCATCCTGATGATGAAGTGATATTGCAACTAGAAGCTTGTTGTTGCAACCAATTGCAATATAATTCAGTAGTAACCTTGAATAAGCAATGCTATTTTGAAGGCAGTCATGAGGAGAGAGAAAATATAACTTCTAGCTGGGGTTAAAGATGTGCTCACTGTTAGAACAATACAATACAAAATATTAGAGATCTGGAGAACTGAAAGAAGAATAAAGGAGGGAAAATCCAATATTGCTTGGTATCAGCATGGGGAAGGTATTCAGAAACTCTTGAAACTGACAAGCTCTTGTTTGCTTTTTATTTTCACTTCCTCTCTCCTCAATTTTTGTCTTGCATGGTATAAATAGAGGATTTTTATCCCTCTAGTTCCAGAATTATACTCTTCTGTCTCTAGCTTTCTAGGGCAGCCGAATCTAAATCAGCCCAAATCAACTTGGAGTGATCAAATCAAAAGGATTTAGATGAGCTGGAGAGAGAAAGGCTTGATCTCTGGAGTCAAGGAGTCAAGGAAATAGCCTGGTCAGAGAAGACCTCTTCCCTTTCACAATTATCCTCACCAGGTGATAGATCTTGTGGTTTACAGACACTTCCAAACCCTGAACTGCTGTACATACAGACAAAATCTTAGTCTACAGTTCGTTATTAAATCAAATTCTATGCTAATATGTTTTGTAATTTTGAATCTGAGCTTTTCACCATCTTGTACCCTCCAGATAAGTCAAACATACATAGTAACAAGTATAGCCATGCTGGGCTGGGGAGTGTAGATATTAAAACACAACACCTTTTGACAATAGAAAAGGGGAAAAATTGTCTGAACTATACTCTGTCAACATGGACTGGGGACTCTTGGATTTAAAGTAGATAGCTACAAGAATTCTTCAGATCCTCAAAGAAAGTACAGACAATATAAGAGGAGACATAAAATATGGTTGTTTAACAAGACCCAGTGTAGTCTTGAATATAAAAAGGAATTCAGTGTCAAAAATATTTATATGCTGAGTTGGAAACTTCAAAGCTTTCATGACAAAACTAAAAAGTTTAGTATTAAAAGAGTATAAATGGCAGTATTTCAGAAATTTGAAGAAACAAGACAGAAACATTTTATTATTCACAATTACAGCATCAATATCCACATGGGGGAGGACATGGTTTATTTCTGTTATTTCTATTTTGCCTTTCAACAATGATTTATATCAAGGTATATTACCATACAGTCATAAAGAAAGAGGCCCGAATAACATGACTATTCCAAATTCTCCAATTATAACATTAAGTACTGGGCTTTATGTTTAGGACAAAGGCACTGGGAAAAAAACACCCTCACTTATTTCTAAAGCCAACATTCTATACCATAAAGCATCCGTGTCAAACTTGCAGGCTGTGGGATGGATGCATCACATACTCCCACCCAGTTTAGCAAAGGGGGAAAGAGTTCTGATACATCACATGACACTGCCATGATGCCGTGAGTTTGATACCCCTGGTATCAAAGGAAACATCTCCTTTTCCAGCAATATCAAATAAGCCAAAATACCTCAACATAGAATAGGAAAAAAGATTCACATTTACCTGTGCTGCAATTCTTCATTGAAAATGAATCAATAGCAGCTACACTCCTGTTTCCATTAGCAGTATACTCCAAGGAGATCCGAAAGGGCTTTTCTAGATATCCAACCCTTTGCTGAAGAAGCACCCATCTGTTTTCATGACACAACAAGAAGAAAGAAGAGAGGACAAACATGGTAAGGAAGCATATACTGGAAAAGGCATATTTGCAAAATTAGCTAATTCACAGCTGCCCCGTCATACAGTCCACCAAAGTCTCATTTCTACTGAATTCCCTTAAAAAAAGAAACCTAGCTGCTTTGTGGATTTTTTTTGAAGAAAGAAAAAAGAATAAAGGTTTGTGAGAATTCGAGATATTACTAAGAATGGATTCTACTAGCTACTAATACTTTTATCACCATGGTCTATCACACTACTATAACTAGAAATATCTTACAGGCTTCTTTATGCACCTTAAAATCAGCAGAAGTTTGTCTGTCTGTGGCTTCTTCATGAATGGATCTATGAGCTGTAGAACACCTGAGAATGCTTGAAATTCCTCTTGCACTATTCCCTAGGAATTGAGCAGCATATAAATTTAATAAATCATGCTTGGTTGTGGAGTCAGTCAGATGTTTAGACAGGATCTGGCATTTTTGTGGGGCTGCCACAGAGAGGAAGGGGTCAAGCTATTTTCTAAAGTGCCTGTAGGCCAGAAAAGGAATAATGAGTGGAAACTGAACAAGGAGAGATTTAACCTGGAAATAAGGAGAAACTTTCTGACAGTGAGAACAATCAACCAATGGAACAGCTTTCCCTCAGAAGTTGTGGGAGTGCCATTACTTGAGACCTTCAAGAAGAGATTGGAGTGCCATTTGTCAGAAATGGTGTAGGGTTTCCTGCTTGGATGGGAGGTTGGACTAGATGACCTATAAGGTCCTTTCCAACTCTGATTATCTGTTATCTGTCTACCTATTGAGTTCTTCCCAAAGACTGGGATAGCAGGTGTTGTTGTTTAATTATATTAAAGATAATTTTGTGGGATGTAGGCTGTTTCAAGTAAAGCTGCCTTTTGCAATTGACTGATGGTGATTTTGTCAATGCTGATTGTGTCCAAATATGTTGTGACTACACCCAAGTTGCCTATTATTATTGATACTGTCTTTGCTTTCTTTTGCGACATTTGTTCTACTTCAATTTGCAGGTCTTTGTAATTTATTTCTCTTTTATTTATTCTCCCCAGGTATTGCAAGGCTCACAAGCCAGACTTTTTTGTCTTTCTTAGCAACAACTGTTAAATTGGAAGTGTTATGAATCAGATGCTTGTCTGTTTGAATTCTAAAGTCCCAGAGCACTTTACCTTCTTCATTTTTTACTACTTTGTTTTGTGGTCCCAGGAGTAATTCCCAACTTTACACGTCGAGAGTTTTTTTCTCACAAATGGCATCTTACTCCAACCACTGTTATTAGCTTTAAAATTAAAATTAGTCATTGTGGGTCAGAACTTATGAACCTGGATAATGAGATCCATAAACAAAGTAATAGTAATATAAGCTACATATACCAGAGAAAAAGTTCATCTATCACTTTCTGTGAAATAAGATAAATACCGCCATGTTCAACAAACTGATGGAAGTGACTATTATTTTTCTTCATGTTTGTATTTCCAGAGCACAATGGCCTATTCAGGGTTGGGCTTCTAAAATTTTAGCAACTGGTTCTCTGCCCGGTTGCTGGGTGGGTGTGGCCATGGTGAGCGTGGCAGTCGGCTTCCTGCACCATGGTGGGGTGGGCCTTTTTCCACTCCCCGGGCTCTATAGGCTTTCCTTGAGCCTCCAGGAGGGTGAAAACAACCTCCTTGGGTTTCGGAGGCTCTCTGGAGGCCCATTTTTGCCTTCCTCAGGCTCCAGAGGCTTTCCTCGAATCTCTAGGAGGGTGAAAACAACCTCCCTGGGCTCCGGAGATTCTCTGGAGACTGGAAACATGCCCATTTCTGGCCTTCCAGAGCTCCAGGAAGCCCATTTTTCACCTTCCCTGAGCCTCCATGCAGGCCCTGTACTTACCTGGGATTCAAAATGGGCTGCATGGGTACTCCTGGGAAGTACAGGGTGGAGTGGGTGGAGCCAGCCAAGTGTAGGATTTTGGCTAGTTCACCAAACCAACCATAAAATTAGCCACCAGTTAGCTACAGATCCACCCGAATTGGGGTGAACCAGTAGCAGTCCACCCCTGGGCCTATATCTTGCAATATCCGCTTGTATGCTGTTAATGCATAATCATGGGTGTTGTGTATAGAAATTAGAATACTCCAAGTACCTGAATCTGATTGGCCGAGCAGGCCGCAATAGGATTGGATAATAAAGTACCATTGCAATTGGTCCACCTGACGGTAGGAAAGCTTAAAGAACTGTCATTGGCTGCAAGCCGTGAGCAGCCGCTATAAAAAGGGCTGCCGCGGCTTTGGCAAATGTTCTCCTTACAAGTCACTGAGTTGTTATAATAAAGAGCTGTTTGTTGGAACACTAGTCTTGCGTACCTTTCTTCTCAGAACAGAACACTGGCAACGAGGGTGGGATCATTGTA
Source organism: Laticauda colubrina (assembly GCA_015471245.1). NCBI lineage: Eukaryota > Metazoa > Chordata > Lepidosauria > Squamata > Elapidae > Laticauda > Laticauda colubrina. The sequence goes on from BLBF01000018.1 coordinate 30,886,379, forward strand.
GAAGACCGAGACCGAAGCACGCGGCAACAAGAACCAAGCAACCAAAATGGCCGGTAACAATGCGCCACCTGCAACGTTCAACCCAGCTGAAGAAGATTGGGAGTCACACACTGACTGCTTCCTAATGTTCCTAGAAAGCAATGAGCTACAAGAAATAACCGACCAGAGGAAGAGAGCCATATTCTTCACGCACTGTGGCCTGCCAATTTCAAAATGGCCAAGACGTTAGCCAAACCGCAGGACGTAAAACAAATGGCATGGCCAGAATTAAACCGAATGCTATGAGCCCATTACGCACCTGTGGTATCCGATCTTATTAAAAGGCACGAATTCTATAAGCGAGATCAACGAGAAGATAAGAGCATCGGAGATTTTGTAGCAGCCCTAAGAGATATTGGAGGAGCCTGTGAGTTTCTCAACATGGACGAAGCCATGAGAGACCACGTGGTCCTTGGGTTGAAGGACGCTACACTCCAAAGCAAGCTACTAAACAGACCAAATATCACAGTGGCTGAGGCCATCGCAGAAGCCACCGCTGCTGAAACAGCCAAGAAGTCCACAGCCACCATGCGCCAAATGAACTCAACAAATCCAGAACCACAAAACCAAATCATGAAAAGAAAGTGGAAGGAACACAAAAACAACCCACCACGACTGCCCACCATGAAGACCTCGACTCCCTGAGCGACACCGATTATGACAGTGAAGACATTCATAGGCTTCAGTCGGAAAGAAAATGGCAGGAAAAAAGAGTAAGGAGGTGAGAATTCCAGTGTGCTGGATGCGAAGAGGACCACCCGTGTTCTGAATGCAGATTCCTAGATGCCATTTGCAGATTTTGTGAGAAACGGAGGCACATTGCAAGGATCTGCTGGAACAAAAAGAGCTATAGTCCAAAAAGATGCAGCAGCACCTCCCCCCCAGAAACAGAGATAGACAAGCCGGAAGCCAATGGAGCTGAGAGAACAGAAGCTGGTGAATGAACGACAGAGAAGAAACACACCAAACAATAATCATAGGAAATGCCAGGGCAGCAAATGCAAAAAAGGTCCGAATAAATGTAAAAATCAAAGGAAAGTCCTGTGAAATGGAAGTAGACTCTGGATCATACCTGTCAATGGTATCATGGAACACCATTAAAAATCTGATACCAGACATCAAGCAAAGAGAACTAAAACAGCAAAGCCTAATATTCAAAGATTACCAGGGAAAACGAATCCCGGTAGTGGGCCTTGGACTTTTCCTAATAGAATTCAAAAACCACGCTGAAGTACTTCTTCTGACAATTGTCGACCGTGATCGCCCTAGCCTGCTGGGAATTGAATGGTTCGTGCCCCTGGGAATCAGAGTGACAGGAATCAACAGCATCGCCGAGACCGATTGGGAGGAGAGCCTGCTGAAAGAGTTCCAAGACGTATTCGATGGGACCCTAGGCAAGTACAAGGGGACCCCGATAACATTCAGCCTAGACCCTAAGATAGCTCCCATCAGGCTCAAAACCAGATGTATTCCCTTTGCCTTAAAGCTGAAAATAAGAAACTCATCACACAAGGGGTGTTAGAGCCAGTCAACCATACCAGGTGGGAAACTCCCATCGTGACTCCTGTCAAACCAGATGGGTCAGTCCACATCTGTGGTGATTATAAGGCCACCCTCAACCATGCACTCCAGCAAAGCACGTACCCTGTTCCAGTAGTTCAACATCTGTTGCATTCATTAGGGGGAGGAAAATTTTTTGCGAAACTTGATCTCGCACAAGCATATCAACAGCTGCCAGTTAACCCCGAAACTGCAGAAGCATAGACTATAGTCACACACAGAGGGGCATTCAAATGCAACAGACTTCAATTTGGCATTAGCATTGCCCCAGGCATTTTCCAAAGCCTAATGGAGCGCCTTCTAAATGGACTAAAAGGGGTCATTCCCTATTTTGATGACGTATTAGTATCAGCAAAAAACAAACACCAATTAGAAGATAGACAGAGAAATCTTGCAAAGATTCAGGGAAGTAGGGCTCAATGTCAAAAGAGAAAAATGTCAACTAGCACCAATCAAGTCGAATTCTTAGGCTACCTTATAGATGAGAAAGGGATACACCCCACTGAAAAGAAAATAAAAGCAATTACAGACGCACCCAGACCTAAGAACAAAACAGACTTACAGGCATTCTTAGGTCTCATTAACTTCTACAATGTCTTCCTGCCCCCAAAAGGCAACCGTAGCAGAGCCATTACATCAGCTATTAGATTAAAAAACTGTCTGGAACCAAGAACAAGCAGCATTTCAAAACATTAAGGACTTATTAACATCCAAAACTGTTTTAATACAATACAGCAACACCCTGCCACTGACGGTCACCTGTGATGCATCGCCTTTTGGAATCAGCACCATACTGGGTCACAAGCTACCAGATGGCAGAGAAGCTCCAATCGCCTCCTATTCCAAAATGCTGTCAAAATCTGAAAGGAACTACAGTCAACTTGACCGAGAAGCCTCGAAATCATAGCAGGTGTCAAGAGATTTCATGAATACCTATATGGTAGGACATTTTCTATTATCATGGACCACAAACCCCTGCTAGGAATTCTGGCAGGGAACAAACCAACCCCGAACATCCTATCACCAAGAATGACGAGATGGTCAGAATTCCTCGCTGCATACAATTACACAGTCATCCATCGCCCAGGAAAGACCATCACCCATGCGGATGCCTTAAGCTTTTCTCCACTGCCCGACAAGGAAGGCGACCCAGCTCCCACCATCCCCCCTCTTCAGATCGAGACATGTCCGAATCTGCCACTAACCGCAGCAGACGTCGCTAAAGCTACCACGAAAGACCTTCTGACAGCTCAAATTCTGCATTGGGTAGGTAAGGGCTGGCCAGATGAGGATAGAGGCAAGACTTTTAAACCTTTTCACACCTAGCAGACTGAACTGTCCCCGAACACCCTGGGGACAGGGTGATAATTCCCAAAAAATTGCAGGAGGAAGTATTGTGCATGTTGCATGAGGGACACCCAGGCATAGTAAAAATGAAAGTCCAGGCCAGGAGTTACGTCTGGTGGCCAGGGCTGGACAAAGACATCGAAAAATGGATGGCAACATGCCATGACTGCCAGAAATCAAGGCCTACCCCCCCCCCCCTTGCATCAGTCCTGGAACGGGAAACTCCCAGAGTTTCGAGACTCCATATTGATTTTGCTGGGCCAATGAAAGGGTACACACATTTGATAATTGTTGACGTTTATTCAAACCGGCTAGAGGTTATTCTTATGGTGTCCACAACTACTGAAGCAGTCATAAAACAATTGAACAAACTTTTTGCTACACATGGACTGCCAGATGTAGTAGTATCTGACAATGGCCCCTAGTTTACTGCTTTAGCTTTCGAACAATACCTAGCTGCACAAGGCATCCGACATGCCCTCACAACACCGGCTCATCCGGCTTCAAATGGACAAGCTGAACGCATGGTTTGTTATACAAAAGAAGCCCTAGACAAACTGGACACTGGGGACATCCAAGATAGGCTAAACAAACTGTTAACAATTCAGCATATCACCCCTAGCACAACCACTAACAAAAGCCCAGCAGAACTTCTAATGGGTAGAAAATTGTGTTCCTATCTAGATAGGCTACACCCCACCTACACCTCTGAAAAAAACCCTGACTCCTCAAGTAAATATTGCTCCTTTACCATTGGAGACCTAGTCTATGCCAAAAATCTTACTGGGGACCCATTATGGCTTCCAGCCACAGTTACACAAATTACAGGACCCCTGTCATACCGGCTTGCACTAGACGATGGCAGAACATGGAAATGAGACATCAACCAGCTTCACTCTAGGACACGCAATACTAACTTACCTAGCTCCAAAGCATCGCCGCAAATACCACCCCCAACAAACAATCCAAAAACAACTGGGGGGGGGTACACAAAATAATAAAAAGGGGAGAGATGAACCACTAATAACACGACAAAAGACATAACACAAACCTGAATTAGAACCCCCGGTAAGACAAAAAGAGCACTTACCCATAGATGACCTCCGGAGAAGAGAACTGGTAAGGGAAGTAAGGTGAGGCCTTCCAGGAAGGAGACAGCCAGACCAGCTTGACCAACCCGGACAGACCAGGAGGGAGTGGCAGAGCCAACTCAACCAGCCCAAGAGACCCAGGTGGGAGCGGCAAGGCTGACTCACCCTTCCAGGAGGTTCCATGGAGAAGATGGTGATCCTGACCAAGCCAATATAAGACCACGCTGAGACTGAGCTGCGAAGGTCAACCCGCAAAAGCCCCACCTACATGCGTGACTATGTTACACACGTTGGACGAAACCAAGAGGGGAGGGGTGTTGTGTATAGAAATTAGAATACTCCAAATACCTGAATCTGATTGGCCGAACAGGCCACAATAGGATTGGATAATAAAATACCATTGCAATTGGCCCGCTTGACGGCGGGAAAACTTAAAGAACTGTCATTGGCCACAAGCCGCGAGCAGCCGCTATAAAAAGGGTTGCTGCGGCTTCGGCAAATGTTCTGTTACAAGTCAGTGAGTTGTTATAATAAAGAACTGTTTGTTGGAACACCGGTCTCGCGTACCTTTCTTCTCAGAACAGAACAATGAGTATCTGGCTAAATGGAAAGAAACAGTTTCCAGCAATCACAAGTGTCACTAAATGGATGTCATAATGTCTTTCATTTCCCCCATTTTTTATTGGGGGAATGCTATGATGCTATGATGAGTTTATCACTGATGCATAACAGACTATATAGATGCAGGGGTTTGAAAAGCAAAATGCGCAGTAAGAGACTAGACTAATTCTATTTTGTGGTACCACAAAGACTTTCTGTGCTAGCAGCTGGAAGAGAGAGTTAAAGCTCCATTAATCTTTTCTTTGCCTTTCTTCCCTTTTGAGGAAGTTCAGCTCAACCTAATTCTAGTACTAAAAATCTCTAGGAATAAAACCTAACTCTTTTTTATTAATTACATATACAATGAAGGGCAGGAGATATTTTTTAGTGAGGATTATTTTTTTAGAAAGGTTTGGATCACAGAGAATAAAAGCAAGAATTTGAATAATTAAAAACAGAAGTAGCACAACAGCTATCTCTGTAGTTACTATCTAGAGATAACCGCTATGCTGCTTCTGTTTCTAATTTTGTCATTTTTGGCTTGAATATTGGCAGAAGTGTCGCCATCCATAAAGGGAGACACAGTGTCATAATCAATTCCTTTTCTGCTTCAGTGCCTTGAATATGTTTCTTCCAAGTTCATGGTTTACAGAATTCCAGAACTACAACCCAGCATCTGCTTTACTTAGGATTTTACTCTATTTGGCAATATACAGGCTGGAGAGTTGCTTAAGGATCAGTGAGAGATAACTGAAAGTAGAAAGTTCTGGTATTGTTTTTTCCCTTCTTTCCAGGATCTATTCTTTGAGATCATTACTTTTGTTTCATGGATTCCTTTGGGTCACCAAACTGAGAATATTTCATAAAAAACAAATAATAAGTTTTCTTGCTTGAGTTATTGCAGTTACTCATCTGCAAACAAACAAAACAATAAAAAGCAGTGCTAGAAAAAAATTGCAGAATAACTCCAGCTGTAATAATTAATGCATTGTTTTCTCATTTCTTTTTCCAGCAATCAGAATAAGGTACCTGTCATTTCAATAACAATAATTTTATGATGAATATAAGTATTACTTTACAGAAAAGGTTCAAACTGTATTTTTAAAGGTTTGCTTGGACCAATGGTTGTCAAATGGTGGGCCATGGACGACTGATGGTCCATGAAAATTTTTTGGTGGTCCACAGAGAAATGTCATGCCCAAAGCATCCCCAAAGCAATTAATCCAGGCTGTGCGGGAACACAAGGCTTCACCACCCACATGGCCCACGGGAACATATGGGCTTGCATCACTTGCATTGCAAACAACATGAGGTAGTGAGGGGAGGGGGGAAAGAGTGGAGGGGGGAAACTAACCCCACTCACCCCATGCACCTGCTTCTTTCTGCTTCTTTCTTTTTCTGCTTTTGGCTGCACTCAAGGAAAGCAGCAAAAGTCTTTCTTTCTCTCCCCCAAACTCCACAAGAAATGAGTCTTTGGGACCCTACAAGGCATCCTGCTCCAAGAGGCTGTGCCATTCTAGCAGAGTTTGGGGGAGAGAAAGAAAGACTTCTGCTGCTTCTGCTGCTTTCCTTTCATGAAGCCAAAAGTCTCAGTCTGTCTGTCTGTCTCTCCCCCTCCCCCGAGAATGGAGCTGGAGACGATATCCTGCAATCCCAAATAAAGAATGATTAATCAGTAGGAAAACGGGGTGGGGAATTTTCCTGCAGACTTTTTTGGGATTTTCCCAGGGTCTCTGCTGCTTCTGCTTTTTTGGTTAGAATACTCCTCAAATAAGTTGAAGTTTGGAAATTTGAAGCTTTTATTGTTCTTGTTAGTTTGTGATAATTGTTTTTATTGTTCTTTGTATTAGATGCAGGATCTCTGTATTTTGTTTGCTTAGTTTACATAACAATAAAGGAGTATATTTTGCATTTGGCTTGTTGCAGACAAGAAGTGATTGGTCAAGACTGCCAAGTTGGCTTCCATGCCTATGGAAGGGCTAGAATCTAAATCTCCCTACTCCTATTCCAACACTTTAACCACTGCATGATACTTGTTCTATGTTTAACTTTTTTTTAATGTTTTCTCCCCAAGCTGGTATTTTCTAGTTGTACTGGACTTCATCTCACCTGATTCTAAATTAAAATGTGTCAGACTAGGAAAACTGCAGTCCAAAATACAAATGTCATTTGTGAGTTCTGTAAAATTTTCCAAAAACATTCATCCCATCACAAACAGAATTAACAAATGTTAAAGATGCTCTGGAAAATAATATCAAGTATGCAGAGGAATTAAAGAAAGGGGGGAAAAACCCATTTTTAAAAAATAGATATTTTAGAATTATTAACAAGGCGACTTTGAAAGGGATTGAATTTGCATTGAAAAATGAAAGCAGAGGTTCTGTAATCAAAATGGGAAAAATGGTAATTCATATTGGGGAAGGCTGTGGGAGATATCTAAAAATCAGGATGGGTGCCACAACCATGTAGCTGTAGTCCTGTTTCACAATTTAGTTGTGGTTTTAGAACTTTTCTTGACTTTTTGTCCCTCTCCCTCTATTTATTTGCAAATAACAAGATAGTTTTATTTTGTTTTATATATGATGATTGCAGCATATGGGCAGAAGTGGAAAGATATAAATTCCTACAAATGAATACTGGATGGAGAAATTAATGCAATGGCAGAGATAGCAAAATTGACTATGTTGATGAAAGTCGAAAGATAAAAGTTTATTTGACTTTGTTTCTATATGGAGATCATACATGGGCTTCTTGATTGAGAAAGATAAAAATGTGGTTTTGGTTTTAGGGTTTGATAATTAGGTTTTTAATTTGTTATCATTATAAAATATTGTGTATTATAATGTTCATACACACATACATGCATACATGCACACATACATATTAAAGTTTATGTTTATACTTAGAATAAGTGCTTATTTTGCTATACAACTTTTTATTGTTTAGTTTGTATGTTGTTTATGGTTTTGTTTTATTTAGAGTAAGAAGATATTTTATTACATATTTGTATCTGTATTGAAGAAAATTGGAAGTCAATTTTTTGCATATTTTTTTCTTTTTTCTTGTTACTTTTTAACTTCTTCCCTCTTTGATCTCTCCTCCCCTTTTTAAACCCTTTATGGTTTTCTTATTTCTATTTATCTTTCTCTGAAGCTAAATAAAGTTGGTTAAAAAACAGTAACAAAGTAGGAAATAATTCTTATTTTTTACAAGGTGAGTGCCACTGTCTTTCTCTTTACGGGTAAAAATAAGAACATGATTTAAGGGTCAAAGTGACAGGAGCATCAGACTTATCCAAATATTACCCTTGGCTGGTTCTCTTTAAACTCTGACAACAAAAGTAGCTTGATTTGCCACCTGGAAATCCTAATAGAGAATTATTCTTTCAAAAGTAAGGACAAAGTTAGTTTTAGAGATGATTTATAGTGAAATGCTGGAGCATCTGTGTGTCATGCAAAACATCCTTTACCCTTTCCAAGACAGATGGATTTTAATTCTAGACACATGGTGGCCCTTAACAATAATTTCTATTTCTTTACCACGACTAACCCTCTGGCTAAATATGTCAAGAGTTTTAGGAATTGTTTTTCCTGAGTTACTGATGCAATAAACTTTACTTTTAAATTTTTAGACACCCATAGTTTACCATCAAAACTATATTAAACTTCCAGAGGTAATGCCAGGCAGGTATTTTATGCTGCTGAAATTCATGGCAGTAAATGGCCCAGTGGGAGCCAGATTCATTTTAAAAAACTGCAGCACATGTGCCTTCAGAAGTGACTGATCCTCACACAGAGAATATATGCTCTGAGGCCAATTTCTACAAAGCAGATGCCCGCCTCTCTGACAAAGTCCCCAAAGAAAAAATATACCACTAATTGCCATATTTTTCTGCAGTTCTTTTGGAAGAAATGCCACAGAGTAAGGACCTTGTGGAGTACACGTTTTGTTCAGTCCCTGAGATGGGAGAATTGTTAAGATGCACTGCTTGAAGTTTCACAGAGAAAAGGGTTACTGCAGTTGTTATCCATATGCCTTCTGTTTGTCTGTCTGTCCTTCTCTCTCCCACACAGTTTTATCTTACAATTATGAAAGCCTTACCACAGATTATTCCTCTAATATTTCTTTCCAAGTCTGAATTTTGGGTTATACCATTTTTCACATAAACCAAAGCCTAGCTGGTAATTCTCAAATGCTTTCCTCAAAAATCATAATCCCCTGAAACTCTGTCAATATGAATCTGGAATTACAATATATTGTTGCAGAATTACAACTTTTCCCATTTCTGCATCTCCTGTTGAAATGCTGCTATATACTCTTAAAGCTTTCCCAGTAAACAGAGGTGCTAATATTGTCAGCCATCTTTCTTTTGGCAATTTTGGCTGTTCCTCTGAATGCCACAAAATAGTTCAATGTATACTCTTTGTCTTCTAAAGAATGGGAATTAATCTGGGGGTGTCTAGTTTTGTCCAGTTGTAGCCTAGTTTATTTATTTTTTCTTAATTCTGTGGACAATTTTGAATGGTTGCACATTCCTGCATATTTTTCCTGTCAACTTCTCCAAACACTGTTGGAAGCATCATCCACCACTGTGTTGCTTACCAGTAGACTGTGAATAAGTGACTCAAACAAAATCTGGCACTATGTCAACAAATTAGTAGCAAAATTAAAAGTATATTATCAAAAATCTGCAGGCTATGAATAATTATGGTGACATAAAGGCTGTCATTTTTTCACTTCAAGTCAAGAAAATAGTATTTTAAAAAGTGTGTGTGGGGTTTCAGTTGTTATACCAATGCTGAGAAAACAAGAATTAATTTAAACATCATGACCAGTTTACATTCTCTTGCTGGACACGCTGGACATATTAAAATTCTATCATCATAAACTAGACTTTCCTCATTTTCATTTGGTCTGACATTATTTATTGTTTGAGGCATTTTTACTCTGATATATATAAGATGTTAAATATATACATTTTAGATATGTATACATTTTATAATATATACATATTTTGAGAAAGTAAATATATATGCTCTGCCATGGTATATTAGCACATGCCTCTCCAAATGATGATTATTGGGATCTAAAAGTTTTAACATTTTAAACTTATTTTCACGAGAACTGGAAAGTCCACGTTTTGGCACAGGGAGATACAACTCTTTCAGCATCCATTTACCTTCCTTCCCTTTGTCCTTGTAGCTTGACACACGTACTAGTGGTTTGAAATATAAGATGGTTGATTTATATTTACTTGAAATCTTGAGTGAGTGGTGCCTATGTGAAAACAATGAAAACATTTTTCAAAAATCTGAGATTTTTACTAAAAAAATGAATGGGTATGAACAGGTGATCTTCAGACTCTCTCATGAAAAAAAATGGCTATATGTAAGAAAGTTTACGAGGTTCTTAATCTCAAAATAATTCTGTTCTTGATCAAGCTGCAAAAAGATTTTACTTTAAAGTACTTTTCTATTCTTTAAAAATTGAAACTAATATCAATTATGCTATAACCCTTCAAATCAAATGGTTTTATTCATATGCCACTACACAGACATTACTTTCTGCTGATCCAAAAATGTCAGTATATTCCAATATCATCTTCTTTACTGTAACAACAACAAAAAGTGTCCAGCTCTTCCTCTGGTCTAGTGAAGTAAATCACCTGAATACTGTAACTAAATATAAAGAACCACAATTGTTTCCAATCCTTTGAGATTGAATATACATATTTAGCATACTCTTTATGAAAAGCTAGGTATGAAAATGAATAGAAACATGCTGAGCAGTCACTTTTGCAATTTAAAGGTGAATGAATCAATCACTTGAGTTAATTTGTAATCTCTTTGAAAATGCAATCTGTTGAATGAATTATGTTTCAAAGGTTTACTTCTGGCCCTCCCTTTTTTTTAAATAACAGCCCTCAAGACCTCTTATTGCAATTAACAAGAAGCACAAATTACATATAACAAAATCATCTTGACAGAACAATAACCTGCAATGAACTAAGAGTTTTAAATAAAACAGAAGTGTGCCAAAAACTATTTGTATCAATCAATACCTGTTAGCTTAAATGATCCAAACTTGAATAATAAATTACATTTCACAGTTAGCTATATGGGTTTTGCTTATTTTGGTAGGAGTATCTGAACAGGACTGCAAATATCAGGCAGCATTTTAGCAGTCCTAATCTGATGGCTGTATATTTGGGACTCACAATGTTTTGCAACTTAAGTTTTTGTAATTTGTTAACTATGGTTCATGGATTAGCCAAGCCAAATTCTGTTTATGCAGCATATAAAAATGTTTGGCTATCCCAGGCAAGATTTTATAGTTTTAGTGTGGGGGTAACATTTGGTGGTGATTTTGGATCCCTTTGGTTTTTTTACACTCATAATTGAAGATGGAAGTGTCATTGCTTTGCGTAGATCAATCACCTAGAACAAGTTGCAATAATCCATCTGGTATGTGATTAAAGCATAGGTATTGTGGCCAACTGTATTTTTTTTTCTTTCAGGAAAGGCCACAGCTGTGTAAAGGCATTCTTGGCCACCACCCTGGTTAGATGTCCAAGATCTATTGAACCCTTATTTTCGAACTTTAGCTAACATAATACTTTGTAGGAACTTTTTTCCAGCTACTGTTTTGGCTGAACTGTTAAAATAGAATTGTCTCATCTGCCTTTTTAATGTCATGGTTGTTCTTCTTGCTGCTGCTGCTATTGCTTGGTAGTCAGTATGAAGCTATTAAAGTCTAGTCAGCTTAGAATTCCTCTGAAGAGGATTTGTGGTGACATTTTCATTCCAAAAAATGCATAAGAAAAGTTATTTGTAAACTTTGATACAAATGGAACAAACATTAACTTCTCTGATAAACTGGAACATAACAATTATTTAAAATTAATATTTTTGAAAAAAATTGAGGAATGAATATTCTGAGACAAAAACTATTACTCCACATTCCTGCAGTTATTCACTGAACAATTGTGGCAATAAAAGGTTGTAAAATGTAATAAAACTCACTTAACTACTATCTTGCTTAACAATGGAAATTTTGGGCTCAATTGTGGTGGTAAGCCAAAGACTATCTATACACTGCAATAGCATGTTAACCTAAAACCAGTCCACTTATTTTATGGCACAGCTTAATCTCTGAAACTATTTTCCATTATGTCCTCATGACATTGGCTTAATGTGACTCCCAATTTAAACCCAAGGTTACTTTTAAGACTGTATAGCTAGATGAAATAACAGAAATATTTTCTTAGTTATTCCACCATTTTTTTTGTTTTAGAATTAACTGGCTTCATTGACTGTTCTGTTGGCTTTGCAGTCAAACCCTTGAAAGTAAGTTTAACCTAACACCTAGTGCCATTTTATGCTGATGGAAACATAACCATTTTCCTTCAATCTCTGGGCCCTGACTTCCAGAGCCATTTTGCTTTGGGCAAATGGTGAAGGGGTTTGGTTCTAAGAATATTGTTTCCAAAACCCTTTTTGACAGGTGACTAAAGCTGCCAATCTATTCACCTATTTAAAATTTTCCTCCTCCATCTGCATCTGCTTTAAGGCCCGGTCCCACTGCACTTACAGATGCAAAGAGAATGTAAACATTAAAAAAAGCTGGCCATCCATTGGAAAACGCTATACATCCATGTTTCATACACTCTATCCATCGAGCATCCGTCCATTGCGATTTCATCTGTGCAAAAAGTTTTGAGCTGCACAAAACTTTTTGAACAGATGAACATTCCACCACGTATGATGTACATCCGCAACATATACGGGCAACAAACGTTCTATGTCCATTATCATCCGTTAAACATCTGCTGTATCCTCTCTGCATCCTCTGGCCATCCTCTCAACTCACATCTGCTGCAACTGAAAATGGAAAGAGGGAGGAAACAAAAGGTACACGGAACATCTACACAGCATTAGTAGCATGGAAATAGAAAGGATGTAAGTGTATGCATCTCGTACATAAAGTATTAAAAACGGACAAAATGTTTGTATCTGGGATGTATCTTGTATATTTAGGATGTCTGGAGTATGTCTAGAGTATGTAGAAGGACACCTAGCGGACAACCGATATTTTCTATAAAAAGGGGAAGAAAATCATCTGGATCTCAGTATGAGTCCAGCAGCCGTGGTGTACAAACCTCATCACCCTTGGTCTTGGTCTTCAAAATCATCAATTGTTCTCCACCATGGATGATGACACAGTCCATATGAAAGCTGCACTCATTCATCACCAGAACCAAAACCTGTTCAGACTGCATCAGGTTTTACACAGAAGGAGAGGAAGGAGATGTCCAAGAGCTGTGTGGGTCCGAGGGTGGATCATGAGAAGAATGGAGTTTGGACTGTATGACCAGTTGATGGTGGAGCTGAGGAATGAAGACCCTCGTGCATTCCATCACTTCATGAGGATGCCACCAGCCATGTTTGACAAACTTGAACAGCATCTGAGACCCAGGTTGACCAAGCCTAGCACCAACTTCCGTCCCAACCTGGACCCTGGACTGAAGGTGGCACTGACTCTGTGCCACCTGGTCTCCGGGACCACGTACAGAAACATGCAGTACATCTGGAGGGTTCCACACAACACCATCAGCATTGTGGTCAGAGAAATGGTGCAGGCCATCATCGAAGAATACCTGCAGGAGCTCCTCCAGTGTCCCTCCACTGAACAAGGCTGGAGGAAACTTGCAGAACAGTGGTATCAGAGGTGGAACTTTCCCCACACTGTTGGAGCCATAGATGGGAAGCACGTGGCCTGCAAAGCTCCAGCCAACTCAGGGTCCTCTTATCACAACTACAAGGGCTTCTTCAGCATCATGCTCTTTGCCATGGTTTATGCTGACTACAAGTTCATGTACATCGATGCTTCAGGCAACGGGTCAGCTTCAGATGCCCAGATATACAACACCAGTGACCTCAAGGAGGGGCTGGAACGCAACCTCATCATGTGCTTCCCAGATCCAGACCCCCTGCCTAACGACACACAAGATGTGCCCTACTTTATTGTGGGGGATGACGCCTTCTCCCTCAGAACCTACCTCATTAAGCCCTACACTTCCAGATGCCTCACCCGTGAAGAGAGGATCTTCAACTACAGGCTGTCCAGGGCAAGACGGGTGGTGGAGACCGCTTTTGGCATCCTGACCAGGCTCTTTGTCGACCGTCAACAAGGGAATGGGGCCATGGAGCCTGGTGAATGGAGGCAAGGGCGAAACCTGATCGACACTGTGGATGTACCAGGCCCCAACAGAGCTTCACGTGAAGGGAAGAAGCAGCGCAACCTCCTGA
>BLBF01000018.1:30900333-30935077 GCA_015471245.1 Laticauda colubrina
CCCCAACAGAGCTTCACGTGAAGGGAAGAAGCAGCGCAACCTCCTGAAACACTGGTGCAACTCCCCAGTTGGAGCAGTGGAGTGGCAAGACAGGATGGTAGATGCTTAATGGATCCTTCCTTGAGACTGTCTCATCACACTGATGAGATTGTGCCATGTATGTTGAGTGGCCTTTCAATGAATAGGGCATTAATAAAGAGTTTTGTGTATGTTGAAATGTGTGGATCAATGATTAAATTGTTCTTGATGATAAAGGGCCATAGGTGTGGCACCTGGGAAGGTGGACCATACAGTCCCACTATGGTTGCACTGGAGGCTTATCTATCCCACAGCTATTACCCATCCCACAGATATCCCTGCCCATCCCATAAGCATGCAAAGGATTAACCATTTTCTATGTTTGTTGTTAAAAATAAAAAAAAATTATCAAAAAAAACAACAAGTGTTAAGGCTATAGTTTTACACATACTTACTTCAGTCTAAGCCTGATAGCTCTCAGCAGGAGCACACTGTATGAAGTGAAGAAAATAACCATCGTGACATTAACAACAAAGGAGGAAATTATTGTATTATTTTGCAGCCCTTACTAAATCTGAAGATGTTTTGAATTAATTGAACTGTTTGATAGCATTGTCCAGGAGACAGTTCAAAATAAATTGCTATTTCAGAGGTGAGGATTCCTCGTGATGCTGAAGAGGGATGTAAATATCAAATTAGATTTGCATTTATGGGCAAGTAATACCTCTCTGTAAATAAAATAAACCTTTTATATTGTTGTTTTTCCAGAGAAGAATTAACATCTATTATCCATTTCAGAGCTTTTTGAAACACTATTCTGGGTATACATTACTGTTTTGTGAAATACATTTTTTGGAATGATAGTAATTAATTCATATGAACTTTTGATAAAAATGGGCCATTTCTAGAAGACAGAAGTTAATCCTACCTAGCTCTGAAACAATGAAAATATATACATTATAAATTAAATAGGCTTTATGGAGCCACTATTTCTCATCAAAAAAATTTCTGAACCTCATATTTTATTTTTAATAGAAGTCGGAACTGAGTCAAGCTACTTGAAAACTGCACTGCTTATAGAACTAACTGAATACTATTATTATGGGTTATTTGGGCACAGAGATAAGGAAAAAAAAATCATTATTTTGCATTGCTTTGATATATTGGAGCTACATAAGAAACAATATGTCTACCTAGACATTACATTATGTACTCCAATTGTAATTAAGCTTATTTCCATTTTTCCTGTTGGCTCTTTAAAGAAAGTGCACATTTTTAACCTGTTAGTCTCCACTGTTAAATATTAAAAAAGGCAATTGTAAAATGTTTCATATGCATGAACATATATGCTTATCCATGTCATCACACTTTCAGAACTAATGTCAGCCTAGCCTAGAATTAAAAAAAAACTTCACTCCCAATAAACCTGGAAGGCAACAAGTATGGCAATGGTCTTCTACTTGACAGCTTTAAGACTTGTGGACTTCAACTCCCAGAATTCCTCCTCCAGTCATATTAGCTCAGGAATTCTGGGAATTGAAGTCCACGGGTCTTAAACTTGCCAAGTTTGAAGACCCTTGAGATATGGAGAAGAAAGTGAGCATAGTTTATTTGTTTATTGAATTTATATGCTATTTATCTCCCTAATAATTTAAAGTATAGCATAGGGTAGAATCCCCATACAAAGATTTACAGTTTGACATAGTTTGAGTTCTGAAAGCCACAATCAAGCCAAGTGTGTCAAGAAAAAAAGAAAATATGATGCTATCTTGCTAATCTTCTTCAAACTAAACTTTGCTTTCCAATCTTCACCAGAGTGGAAGGTTCCTGAGTAGTTCCAATGTCAGTGCAAAATGCTGGGTGGGGCCCAATTAAACATATAATTTAATTTTTAATTGGTTTCTTTTAGTTTTCTGTGTATAGACTGAATATCTTCCTGATGTCTGTGATTTTCCTTCTAATTTCAGATTCTGGGTTTAGAATGTGTTTTCTGTAGCTTAATGGAAATCCAGGTATTTTCATTTATAGATTGTGATACATGACTTAGGCTATGGGAATTGGGTATTATGGTTTTGTGAGTAAATTTGCTTAAGAACAACATGAGATTGTATGCTGACTGCATTTTGGGTGACATGTGCCCTGACATAACAAAGCCTCAGTGAATCACTCTTAGGAATCTGAACATCAATCAAACCGTCCTTATAAAATAGATTCTGGGAGACCCAATGAAGCTATTGTATCATTTTATACTATTTTTTAAAGGACCACAGCACAACATAATAGTCTTAGGGTGACCTATTGTCAACACATGTTTATATACTACCTATACTTCCTTCTCACCTTTAAAGAAGCAGAAACTATAGTCTGTAGGCTAGATCCACAAAACTGCTCTTTTTTCTTACACAGTTTTAGACCAGATGCTAATTTTGTTACTAATGTTGGATGAACATGTCCTTAGTTGGTGAATGCTAATGGGAATAATTATCCCAGTGGTGTCTTTGGCAGTGTTCTTATGGAGAACTTAGAAAGGAGTTTTTAACTATGCAATCTTGTCACAGAGAAGACTGCCTCCTGGAGAGATAAGTGGACATAAAACAATTGTATGCCACATTTAAACAGTCACATAGTTATCAACCATTTCTTACTACTGCTGGTTTTTTGTGCCACCTTCCATAACTTGTGTTGACACAAAATATAAATTGGTGTCTGCTTTGCCAACCCATCTTGCTTCTGTTGCATCTATTGTGCCTCCCTGATGAACTAGGTTGTCTACATTTGTGACAATGACAGTTGTTATAGCCATGTTGATTGGTTTGGTTTTTGGCTTTCCTATTGGTCCCCCCAGATAAGTGCTTGACATAATTATGTATTTGTGTTCTTTCATAGCCCTTTTTTAAAGCTGGTTTTGCTTGTACAAATCTTGAAAAATAACAGAAATCAAAGATATATGGAGATAAATCCATAAATACGGAGATCATCCACAATCAATTTATAGCATTTGGAACTGGAATGAATGCTTCATTCAGGGGTCACAATCCTGGCTCTCCAGGTTGCAATCATTAAGTGACTGCATGGGCTTTTAAGTGGAGCACCAAGGAGAAGTCCTCTCCTTACCCATATCCAATTACCCTTGTCTTTTCTGCATTTGCAAATGTGCCCAGCTGATGGGAGGTGATGCCCACCTTCCAATGATGCCTCACATCATCCTGCAGATAAATCTTGTTCCCACAAATGTTGGAACTGATCTTCTCCTAATCACAGTCTTTGGGAAAGAGGCCTTGGAAATTACTATGAAATTGATTGTGTTTGCTAACTTCCCTAGCCTAAGAAAGCTAGAAAGCTAGTGAATACAATCATTCTGAAGGCTATAAATCAAACAGTGGTATTTACTAGCTTTTCAGCCTTTCTTGGGCTAGAAAGCTAGCAAACATCATTGTTCTGAAGGTTAACAATCTTTCTAGCTTTCTGAATGGTAACTTTTTCAGGAAGGAGGGCTAGAATGCTATCATTCCAAAGGCTAGAAATCTTCCCGTCTGCAAAAATGGTGCTTTGTGCTTTTATGATCCCAATCCCATTCTACTGGACCCCACATTTCTTGGGCTTACCTTCCCCGACATTGGTCCCTGCACACCAAAAAATTCTGCACAGACTGCATTAGGAAAGTAAAACAGACTATTTCATCCCTGGACTGCATCCCAGAATTCTTTTCAGTCACTCAGAAAATAGTGGCTACTTGGATGCAGTCATATAGCCCAGGGATATAATATCTAGAGCTCCAGAGACTTTGAAAGTACATAATGGGTGATGGAGGATAGGGAGGAAGCTGTGGGGACAAGCAGGGTGAGAAGTCTGGACGCAAATCCAGCAGGAACCTGATGGGAGGCGAAAGCAAGCCCAAGTTCTATGGGACTGTGACATGCTAGAAGTGGTGTATAGGATATCTTAGGATGGAGACCTTAAGATGCCCAGGGGAGGTGGACCTGGGACTGCACTAGGCATCGCATGGCCTCCCTCCACTCCTAGAACATACCATTCTCCACTGAATAACTGTGTCAGGAAAAGCATGAATGGATGTCATTAAATGAGAAAATCTCATTTAACAACAATCATGACTTGCAATCATAATGGGCAGGCTTTATTAATAGCCATGAGCCAAGGTCTAGCTGTAGTATAGTAGCAATAGTAATAATATAATATAGCCTATGTACACTGGTATATATATTACCAGTAGAATATAGTATAGAGAACCTTGTGTAGTATTACTATAAATATACAAAAAGACAATAGACATACAACTCATGTGATTGTATGTTTCACTTCTCTCTCTCTCTCCCTCTCTCTCCCTTTCTCCCTCTCTCTCTCCCCACCCCAAACCTTATAGGAATATATAAAAATCCAATTGTCTAACACCCAGTACTTTTGTTGGATCTTAGGAGTTTGAATCAATCAAATCGGTCATAGTTTAAAATAATTCATGACATAGATCTCTTCTCCAAACAGTTGTTTGATTCCTTTCAAAACAGTATAGTATAGCTGTTGGCTACAGCTTCAGGCCAGCTTTTATTATATTTATTATTGCTTCATCTTTGGGAATTTCAGTCATAACCCAAATCCCCTGTGTACACCAATATAAAATGCATAATTATTGTTCCATCCACCTGCCCCACAGGGTGTTCAGCCTTAAGGGTTGTTTAAACGTTTGTTGTCTGATGCAATCATTGACAAAATGAAGGAAAAAAAACCTAAATAAAATATTTGGAATCCCCATGAATTTCCTCAGTGCCACATTCATGAGCATGTCTTCCTGAAATGATGTGGTGATCTTGTCTTATAATTAACTTGTGGTCTTCTGAAGTAATATAGGTTAACTAAATACAGATGGAAAAAAAACAAAAACAAACACAATGTAGAATGTTAAAAGAACCCATTAAAGGGTTTAGACAGTGTTTATTTGAAATGAGCATCTGCTATTTTAGTACTTCTCATTGAAAACAATTTTTATTTACATTCTTGTATCTCAATGTTTAACCTTTCACACAGTGACCTATTATAATTGTAATGAAGATAATATCATTTCAAGCAACTAGGATAATTAAACAATTTCATAAAATCAATCTAATTATAATTACAAAAAATTACCAGCACTGGTTAAAAATAATGTTCCATGCCCCAGTTGATCTATTAAATTGAAACTTGCAATAATCTAAAAGTACAAAAAATCCATAACAATGCTTCAATTTAAACTGTTGTAAGAGCCAGGAGATCCAACAAGATTGCATTCTTTCCTTCCAACATAAGCATCCTTCTGATATCATCAATCAATCCTCTTGTCTTAGAGTGGCAACCAAAAGAATACAAGAAGCCCACATATAGCACTGTCAGTCCTTGTCTTATGACCATAAGTGGGCCAGAATTTGTTAAGCAATACAGATATTGAATCCAACCCAATTTTATTATTTTCTTTTGCCATGGTTATTGACAAAAATTATTAAGTCCATCATGCAGTTGT
Organism: Laticauda colubrina; assembly: GCA_015471245.1. NCBI lineage: Eukaryota > Metazoa > Chordata > Lepidosauria > Squamata > Elapidae > Laticauda > Laticauda colubrina. The sequence continues at coordinate 30,905,861 of BLBF01000018.1, forward strand.
TAAGCGAACCCAGCTTCCCCTATTGACTTTGCTTGCCAGAAGCCATCTGTTAGGAATCTGTCCACCAATTAGTTGGGTTGGCAATATATAAACCAATAATGTATGTTTGTAGCTTTAAGACAAAATCACTGTCATTCTGATTGGTTGATTATATTGCAAATTACCATAAGAGGGAGCGAGAGATCATAGCTTGCTCTCTCTAACATTCTGTCTCTCTGACATTCTGTCTCTCTGACATTCTGTTGCTTTCTAAGGTACTCTGTTGCATTTATGCTGTGCTTGTACTTTGATATTTTTGTTTACTGTAAATGACAAAGGCAACCAGTAAGAAGACTTTGTAATTGTATATTCTTTGGACTGTAAAAAGTATATGACCTGGACCATTTATTGGACTGTGCTATTTCTTAAAGTAAACTTTAACTCAATTTAATGTATCTGTGTGTGGTTGAATAATTATTCATAACTACTGTCATAAATGTTTCCATGTGCATATCCTTGTTACTCAAGGGTTATTCTGTACATATCATAACACCATTGGAGAAGGTCGCAAATGGTGACCTGGGACAATGCAACTGTGATGACCCAGGGTGTGGCACAAAGCCAACACAGTCACATAAGTATGAAGAGTCTCTTTAATACCTCCAACTTTGCCCCCAATGTCCAGGTTACCTTCGACTGGAGAAAAAACTCTTCCAAGAACAGTCTTTAAGTGGAGGAAATTCAGTCCAAAAACAAAGTATATACAAACTGTAAATAAAAATCCATTGTACATCTACTACATTGTAGCAATTAACTTGGCAAGGAAGGATAAACAATTGCAGACTTGAAAGCCCAGCAAAACACACACATTTGGGAAGATGTCAGAATTCCAGATAAGCCTCGACAATACCAGATACTTCATGATTTGCTTCCAACAACTTTGCTGTGCATAACTTCTCTTTTTAAACATTGTTCCCAGTTGCAGCTAAGGGAATCAGGGCCCTTTCCTCTCCCATAAGCCACACAACTCATGTTGCTCCCTTCTCTGTTCCTCCCTGCATGCCCTAGGATGAAGAGGGGGTGGCCCTGAGTATTCCTCTGAATTCCCTTTGCCTTGCTCTACCTCTCCCCTGCTCTGCCCAGCCAGACTTTGCCTTCCACAGTTTCTTCCACACCCAACGGAGCCACACTCCCACTTCCTGTCAGCTGCTCAGCCTCCCCTTCAGAATCAGACTCCAACAGTGCATAACAGCAACCATTATAAATATACACTGGTTGCAAAAGTGCCCAAATTTTGATCACATGATCATGGGGATTGTGCAAAGGCCATAAGTGCAAGGACCAGTCATAAGTTACTTTTTTCAGTACTTTTGTAACTTTGAAGGCTTGCTAAACAAATGGTTATAAGTCGAGAGCTACCTGTATATAAGAGAAGAAGTCATTTTTCACTATTATGCTCCAGGGACTAATATATAAAGAACACAGTTTGAACTTCAAGAGCTAAAACAGATGTATCATCTACATCTTGGTTTGTTCGAGTCTTCTTCCTCTGAGGAAGAGACAGAGGCCCATTAGATTCACCTTGAGCAGACAATTCCTTTTCTCTGACAGCAGGCCTGGGCTGCTAAGCCTTCCGCTCTTACTCCCTACATCCTCATTTGGTGCCTCCTAGTCATAGCTTCTGTTGTTGTGTATGCACATTGCTGTAGTGTTGAATCAGGGTTAATTCAATTTGTTGGTGCAGTGGATAGAATGCAGTACTGCAGGCTGCTTCTGCTGACTGCTGTTGGCCTGGAGTTTGACAGTCAGATTCTCACCAACTTAAGGATGACTCAGACTTCCATCCTTCCAAAGTCAGTAAAATGAAGTTCCAGATTATTGGGGGCAATAGGCTGACTCTGCAAAACCTCTTAGGGAGGGCTGTAAAGCACTGTGAAATGGTATATACATCTAAGTGCTATTGCTATTGCTGCTAAGCAAAATCCTAGCATTACACTTTAGATATTCCTATTTTACTTGCCCCAGTATTGATTCTTTCTTTATGAACTGATGCAGCCAGTATAAATGAGAATAAGAAAGATGAACTTGATAGAAATATGCAAGAACCAAATTCTAAATTCTGGAAATTTATTGGGGGGGGGGGGATGGAACTTTAATCCTATATCTTTTGATGGATGCAATAATTCTATATGCCCAGAAATGAAAACAAGCATTAACTTCAATAATGGAGAAATGGACTGAAAAGAAGATGGAGTTTGTATAGATGGAAAAATTTACTGTATTCATGAGGGACAAGAATGGAAATAGTTTTGTGGTTGTTTGGACTTTTCTGGGCTTTCTGTTTATAAGAGAAAAATAAATAAATTTTGACTTTGAGTTTTAACAATTAAATATGTAAGTGCTATAGAAATGGCTGGTGGTCACTATCTGGGATAACTAAAAATGTGATACTATACACTTATTATGTATCTTATTGCACTAAAAAAAATTCAGAGGTTCATACTGTTTGTTTTAATTTCTTTTCCCCTCTTCCCTCACTTTATCTCCTGTTTCCTTTTCATTTCCTTTTCATTTTTTCAATTGTCTTTATTTCTGTTTGTATCTTATATTAAGAAAAAAACCTTTTTATACAAATATACTAAAAAAGAAAGAGGCAAGAACCTTTACCTAGGCAAAAGGGGATGATGAAGAATTCTTTAAGTCTGGAAACAAGATAATATTTGGAAGTATATCAGGCAAACACCTCCCTGATTCATTGGAATATAAGAAGGGGAGCGGGCTGGATATAGCACAATCACACTGGCAAGGTCCCATTATTGTATATATTAATAAAGTTGTTCCTCCTCTGGAGACAGTTTTCTGGCCTAGTCTATCTAGCGTGGTTAAGAGCCACCTATCTACCAAAGAAACTTTGGTGTTGAAGACAGCTAAACACATGCGTATTTTTCCTCCTTAAATACAGCATTTATTTCAAGGTAAGGTGGAGAAGAAAACGGGTTTGGATACTATCTTTGAGAGAACTTTTTTTTAATGTTTCTTGTGAATTTGGTGCTCAGATGTCAGATTCTGAGACCAAGAAACCCAAAACTGTTGTAAGCTGTTGACCTAGCTTGTTGTAAACTGTTGACCTAATCATTTTCCTCCATGGGATATTTATATTTGGCTCCAGCTATTGTACACATTACTTACCAGCATTAGTGAAGGGAGCTGAGCCTCACAGCACACCGTGCAGCAGGGCTGAGATTTAGAACCTGTTTAGAACTTCTGAGATTTAGAACTCCAGTTCCAGGTAACCATAAAGAGTAACTAATGAGAGAGCCAATTTTAGCCAATGTCCTCCTCTTGTAGCCAAAGCAGATATTCATAAGGGAGAAACAGCTGCCAGAAAATGGGAAATTGATAGACCATCTTCCATGTTGTTAAAATGATATTTCTGTTTTCCATGGATGTAAGAGCCCTTCCTTCATGTATGAATGTAAACTCAGCACTGGATGCAATTCAGCAATATACTTGACTGCATTAAAAACATTCATTTGTTCAATGCAGTGGAAGATAAGCATCTTAGTGCAGAAAAAGACTTACATCTTTAGCATAAATGTGTGCTGAAGCCTAATTGTATATGAAGATGGCTCTCAATTGTTCATTGAGATAGAACTTACTCAGAAATGGAGTTGCTTAGTGGGTAAGCACTCAGATTTATTAATGAATTCATATTGATACTCAGATGGTTGCTTATGGAGCAAATATGCTAATATGCTTCTGTGTCATACCTTTTCTTTTATACTGCCTAATTTAAGTGACATTTTTGACAATGATTATATTACTCTGGATGTGAAGGTGATCTGATTGAAAAATCTATCAACCCATTAATTTCTAGGGTTGATTCAGCTTCTCTGGGTGTCCCTCCCAATATTGTGCACACAATGGAAAGGAACAACCATCCTAGATTGAAGGAATACAATCAAGATTACATATACCGCAAGAAAAAAGATTGTGAATTAAAGTCATTAAAGTCACTTCCTTTGTACAAGAAAAACTTGGAGAAAGGGGAGGAGGCTAGTGCTCCCATTACTGTATTTTCAATTAATATACAATCACTTCTTATGTAAAAGTTAAATTTTGGAGAAAACATAGACCTTCTTTTCAGTAAAAACAGCATGAGAAAAATTGAATGGGCAAACTTGTTTTTAGATTAGAAGTGGTATGAGCTTCTTGATATTTAGTCCTTGACAGTTGCAAAGTTCACCCAAACTCCAACCTTGAAAAAAGAAGTTCACCTTTGCCTTCAAAGCTTTCAGACACATAAACATGCTTTCAATCAATTAGAATAGAGCTGAAGGGACTTTGGAGATCTTCTAGTCCAACCTCTTGCTTATGCAGGAGACCCTATACAATTTGAAACAAGTGGTTATCCAGTCTCTCCTGAAAAACCGCCAGTGATGAAGTACCCACAATTTACTGAAGGCAAGCTGCTCCACTGGTTAATTGCCCTCACTGTTAGTGAGGAAGTTCTCCTTAATTCCAGGTTGCTTCTCTCTCTGATGAGTTTCCATCCATTGTTTCTTGTCTTTCCTTCTGGTGTTTTGGAAAATGGAGCCCCTCTTCTTGTGGCATCCCCTCAAATATTGGAATACCTAATCCTTCTTTTCTCTAGACTAGCTAAAACCAGTTCCTGCAACTGTTCTTCACATGTTTTAATCTCCAAGCCTTTAACAATCCTAATTGCTCTTCTCTACACTTTTTCCAAAGTCTCAACATCTTTTTGTAAACTGGATGCAGTATTCCAGGTGTGGTCTTACTAAGACTTTTATAAAAAGGTACTAATTCTTCACATGATTTTGATTCTTTATCTCTGTTTATTCAACCAATGATTGTATTAGTTTTTCTGGCTGCTGCCATACACTGCTCGCTCATATTTAACTGATCATCCACTAGGACTTCAAGGTCCCTCTCATGCTTACTGTTTTTGAGCCAGGTTTTACTTAATCTTATACCTTTGGATTTTCCTGCCAAAGTACAAAACCTTGCTTTTCTCCACATTAAATTTCATTTTGTTGGATATGGCTCATTGTTCAATATGAGCCAGCAGTGTGTGGCAGCAGTCAAAAAAGCTAATAATTCTTCTTCAAGAAGAAAATGTTTAAAAGTCAATGGCGCTCCTAAGCTACTGCTCATAGCCCATAGCCTCCACCTCCCAAAGAACAGCTTATTTTTCATGTGCCTGAGACCCCATCTGTTAGAGGGGAAATAATAGATATTACCTGTCTCTTAGGGATGGGGATAATCTCATCACTTTCTACAAGGTAAAACTCTAATCAGTATTTTATTACCAGAAAGCTAAAAGGGCAAAGAAGTCCAAATGAGACCAAGACATATTGACAGACAAAGAAACAAATTTCTTTGGTTTAGTCTTTTCTTACCAACTTTTATTTGCTTCTAGTTTTCTTTGCCACAGAGTACCAAAGATCCCTTGACTCCCTTGTGAATCTACATCTGGAGCTGGTGTCACTTTTCATTTAGCAAATAGCACTTGGGAATCTAAAAAGCCACATCACAATGAATAAAGGGCAAATGTTGGATGGGGAAGGCTGTATAATTAATGTTTACTATAAACATGGAGATAAACAAACTACAAGGAAGGATAATCTATCATTCATGTTATTCACTAAATTTAACCAAAAAAGGGAAATAACTGATTTTCTAAATTAATTCAACATGTAAAAGCATCTTAAAAGGCAAATACAATTATATATGGGATATTTTCTCCTTTAAAAATGGATTTAAAAACTTGGTGAAGCTAGCTGAGTTGGTGAAATTGACAACTTTGATGTGACTAAATTCTTTGTGGCTTGGAGACCACTGTTAGATTTCCTACAAGGAAAGGATAAAAATAGTTTCATTTTTGGGATTTGAGAATTAGACCTGATTTGATTAGAGAAATATTATGGATTGTTAAATATAAGGTTATAATTTGTTCCTACTTAATAGGTGATTATATTTTAGATTCGTGGGAATGAGACTCAGAGATCAGCGTAACTTCAGCTTTTTATTTAGTTCCAAAAGTCCGTTCTAACCAGGAGCTGTGGCAACTCTTTTTATAGAGAGCTGCTCGCGGCTAGTGTCCAATGATGGCTACTTGTTTTTCCCGCCACTTGAATTGGCCAATCATAGTCCTGCTATGATTGGCCAATCAGCATTGAGAAAAGTAGCCAATCAGTGTTGGGTATTTGTTGTCCAATAGGAATAGCCCATTTGGAGTATGTTAATATGGAACACCCCTCCGCTCTTGGTATGGTTCTACCGTACGTATTCATGTAAGTAGGCAGAGCTTCTAGGTTGCCTAGTTGACCTGCGCAGTTTAGTTGTGTCGTCATCTTTAGCGGGTTCGGATGGGATCGCTGTTTCTCCTGTCCTTCTCTGTCGAACCTCCTGGAAGGTAGAGTCAGCCATGCCGCTCCTGCCCGGTCTACTTGGGCTGGTAGAGTCGGCCCGGCTGCTCCTTTCCAACCAAACATCCAGGTCTACTTGTGCTACTTGTGCTACTTGGTAGGTCATTGTTTTTGCTTGCGTTTATTTGGGAATGTTTTTTATTGTGATTATTTTGATTTTCTGCAGTTTCTTTTTCTACCGGAGGGGTTTCTTTTTCTACTGGAAGGTTCCCCCCCTTATTTGTTACTGAGGGGTCTCCCCCCTCTCTGGTTGGTCTGTTGCTGTTTTTGTGTAATGGTTGTGATGTTGTTGGTGTGTGTGTGTGTTGTTCTTTGTGTCTAGGTGTGTCGGTGGTGCATTGTAGTGTTAGTGACCGTAACTGGTCGATGTGTCTTTGCCAGGTTTGGCCGTCGTCTGTCTCCAGTCTGTAGGACTGTAGTCCGGTTATTTGTGTAATTGTTGCCGGCACCCACAATGGGTGGCCAGTGATATTTTTTGCATATACTAAATGTCCCGGTTCAAATTTGCGATACTTACTCGAGGAGTCGGTAGGTTTTTTGGTGGCATATGTTGGGTGTAATCTATCTAATTGTGATCTTAGTTTTCTGCCCATCAATAATTTTGCTGGGCTTTTATTTGTAGTGGAGTTTGGTGTTATGTGTTGTATTGTGAGCATTTTTTAAATTCTTTCTTGCACGTCCCCTGTGTCTAATTTGTCTAATGTTTCCTTAGTATACCAGACCATGCATTCTGCCTTACTGTTCATCCTGGTCGGCCCGGTGCTGTCAGTGCATGTCGTATGCCATGTTCTGCTAGGAATTTCTCGAATAGTAATGCTGTAAATTGTCGGCCGTTATCGGAGATGAGGAGGTCGGTAACCCATGTGTAGTGAATAGTTTCCGTAGCTATTTGATAACTGCTTCGGTGGTAGTAGAGTGCATGATGCTTACTTTCAACCAATTGGAGTAAGTATCTACTATGATTAGATATGTATACCCTTTTGTTGGCCCTGCAAAGTCTATATGTATTTGTGACCAGGGGCCCCTTGGTGTTTCCCAGTCCAGGACAGGTGCTGAAGGGGGTGCAGGGCAGGAGTTTTGACATTTCCCGCAGGTTTTGACCCATTTCCCAATGTCTTTGTCCATCCCTGGCCACCATACATAGCTCCTGGCCAGGAATTTCATTCGCATGATGCCCGGGTGGCCTTCGTGCAATATACACAATATCTGGTCTTGTAATTTTTGAATTATGACCTGATCACCCCAGAGTATACAACCCTTCAGTAATGACAGTTCGGTTTGTCTATTTTTAAACGGTTTGAAAATAACGTCTGTCTCATTTTCTGGCCACCCTTTTCCTACCCAGTTTAACGCTTGTAACAATGTCTTTTCTTTTGCTGTCATTCTGGCAATGTCGGCTGCAGTTATTAGTAGATTTGTCAAAGTCTTGATTTGTAGGGTGGAAGTGGTTGGTGCCGGGTCAGTCTCTATGTCTGGTAAGGGGGTGCGGCTCAAGGCATTGGTGTGAGAAATGTCTTTACTGGGCCGATAGATTAGTCTATAGTTGTAAACCACCAGAAATTCGGACCACCTTGTCATTCTTGGGGACAGTATGTTAGGGGTGGCTCTGTTTCCAGCGAGTATGCCTAAAAGGGGTTTGTGATTGGTCACAAGGGTAAAAGTCCTACTGTAAAGTTATTCATGGAAGTGTTTTACACCAGATATAGCCGCCAATGCCTCTCTGTCCAACTGGCTATAGTTCCGTTCAGTTTTTGAGAGGGTTTTTGAGTAGAAGGCAATGGGGGCTTCTCTTCCATCCAGCAGGACATGGCTAAGCATGGCTCCGACGCCAAACGGTGATGCGTCACAGGTAACTGTAAGCGGTAATGTCTCGCTGTATTTCATCAATACCACGTCGGAGGTGATGAGGTCCTTTATCTGCTTGAACGCTGTCTGTTCACGTCGTCCCCAGGTCCGGATGGCCAATTTGTCTAAAAGTCTATGTAGAGGTTCTGCCATCGTTGCCTTCCGTGGCAGAAAGACTTGGTAAAAGTTTATAAGTCCCAGAAATACTTGGAATTCAACTTTATTTTTAGGTCTGGGCACTTCTTTGATTGTCTAGATCTTTTTGTCTGTGGGGTGGATGCCCTCCTTATTGATTTGGTCCCCCAGGAATTCGACTTTTGAGGTGGCCAATGTACACTTTTCTTTTTTCACCTTGACTCCCACTTTTTGGAACCTTTGCAAAACCTCTCTGAGGCAGGCTTCTCATTGTCTCTCGTCATTAGCTGAGACGAGCACATCATCAAAATATGGGACTACTCCTTTTATCCCTTGCAATAATCACTCCATTAGGCTTTGGAATACCCCAGGGGCTACGCTGACTCCGAATTGTAGAATTTGTACATTTGAATGCTCCCCTATGAGTCACGATCGTTTGTGCCTCTGCTGTTTCAAGGTCTACGGGCAATTGTTGGTAAGCTTGGGCAAGGTTGAGCTTTGCAAAGACCTTGCCCCTTCCCAAGGAGTGTAGTAGATGTTGTACTACAGGAACAGGATATACACTTTGTTGTAGTGCATTGTTTAGGGTAGCCTTGTAATCCCCACAAATTCTCACGGACCCATCTGGCTTAACTGGGGTCACGATTGGGGTTTCCCATTTGGCGTGGTCAGTTGGTTCCAGAATGCCTTGTTCTATTAGTTTGTTTAATTCTTCATCAATTTTGGGTTTTAGTGCGAAGGGGACTCGCCTTGCTTTTAGCCTAATTGGAGCTATGGTTGAGTCTAGATTGAATGAAATAGGGGACCCTCGATACTTGCCTAACTTCCCATCGAAGACGTCCTGGAACTCTCTCATCAGGTTCTCCTCCCAGTCTGCATCGGTGATGCGGTTAATGCCGGTCACTCTGATTCCTAGAGGTTTGAAACACTCGAGTCCCAGCAGGCTTGGTCGGTTCCGGTGTACGATGGTTAGAGGCAATATGTTTTGGTGTTCTTTGAAGCTTATCTGGAAATGTCCAAGTCCGACTACCGGTATTCTGTTCCCTTGGTAGTCTTTTAAAATTCGCGATTGGTGTTCTAGTTCAGCTCTGCCAATGTGCGGTACTAGTCTTTTGATGGTATCCCATGATGCCATCGATAAGTATGATCATGAATTGACCTCCATCTTACATTCTTGGCCCTCGATCCAGACTGCCACATGTATCTTTCGGCCATTTGTTGCGTTAGAATGGCCGATGGTGATGGTTTGATGAATTTCCTCTTTCCTATAGTTTTCGTTTGGCTGTTTGCTTTTGCCTTTGCGACTCTTGCGGCTCCACATTGTCCTTTCTTTATTTCTTGGTGGTGTGTTGTTCCTCCATCTGGGGTTGTAGCTTTTTCAGTTCCGGCATACTCGTGCGATGTGGCCCCGCCATTCGCAGTACTGGCACACGGCATCTAAGAACTGGCACTCAGAAGGGGGGTGGTCTCCTCCACATCCAGCACACTGAAACCTTGACTTATGACCATTTTTCAATCGCTGCTTTCTCTCAGCCTGTATTTCTACTTCGTCGTCCTCGTCGATTCTGGACGATCCAATGTCTGTATAAGGTGCAGTGGTTTTGTGTGTGCTTTCTACCTTCCTCGGTGTCTTTGGCAAGTTGGCATTCATCTGCTGCATCTTTGCCGCTGACTTTTTCATTGCTTCTGCTGCCGTGGCTTCAGCAATAGCCTCGGTAATGGTAATCTTTGGCTGGGTTAGCAGACGGCTTTGTAGGGTAAGGTCTCTTAGTCTGAGGACCACGCGATCCCTCATGGCTTCGTCCATGTTTAGGAATTCATATGCTCCTCCAATGTCCCTGAAAGCAGCTACAAAGTCTGCGACGCTCTCACCTTCCCTCTGGTCCCGTTTGTAAAAGTCATGTCTCCTGATGAGGCTGGAGACGGTTGGTGCATAGTGAGCCTTCAGCAGCTTCTCTAGCTCTGGCCAGGCCATCTGCTTCACATTGTCTGGTTTTGCTAGTGCCTTGGCCATCTTGAACACTGTGGGCCCACAGTGTGTCAGGAATACAGCTCTTTTGCGATTGCCCGAGATTCCTTGCAGGTAGTTACTCTCCAGGAACATGAGGAATCTATCGATATAGGATTCCCAGTCCTCTGCTGCTGGGTTGAAGGGTGTGGGTGGTGAGTTGGTTCCGGCCATTTCATCTGCTCAGTTCTTGATGCCATGTGCCCGACTGATCTCCTTTCTCAGTATCCCACCTTCGTCGCCAGTGTTCGGTTCGCAGGAATGAGACTCAGAGATCAGCGTAACTTCAGCTCTTTATTTAGTTCTGAAAGTCCGTTCTAACTAGGAGCCGTGGCAGCTCTTTTTATAGAGAGCTATATATGCTTGCGGCTAGTGTCCAATGACGGCTACTTCTTCTTCCCGCAGCTTGAATTGGCCAATCATAGTCCTGCTATGATTGGCCAACCAGCATCGAGAAAAGTAGCCAATCAGTGTCAGGTATTTGTTGTCCAATAGGAATAGCCCATTTGGAGTATGTTAATATGGAACACTAAGAATATATGTATCTTTGCTTTTTTGAATGTTGATCATTAGTATTTTAAAGGTTATTCTGTTTTGATATTATTCATTTAAACTTAGAGAAAGGTTTTTGTATTTTATTTTTGTTTCTGTACTGGAAAAAGGTCATCTTTTATGTGTTTTATGTATTTCTTTTTATGTCAGTTTTTAACTTTACCATTTTATTCTCTTCCTTTTTTTCTCTTTTATATTTTTATTTTATAATTTAAAAAATATAATAGTTTAAAAAAAAAAAAAGCTAAAAAGCAATACTGTGTGTTAAGTTGTGGGAAAGATCGATGCGAGACCAGTTTGACTTCAGCTCTTTTTATTTGTCTCTGCTAGACTGAACTGCCGCTGAGCCACGGCAGTCTTTTTTATAGTGGCTGCTCGTGGCTTGCAGCCAATGACAGTTCTTCAAATCTCCCGCCATTTGGCGGGCCAATCCAATTGCAGTATTTCAAGTATGCAAATATCTAACACCCCTCTCCACGTGGTCCAGTCCAACCAATCAGGCCCCCTTATGTTACGTAGTCACGTAAATAGACGGGGCTCTTATGATTCCTACTGGACCTGCGCAATCCAGTTGAGGTGTTGTCTTTGGGTTGTTCGGTCAGGTTCGCTGTTTCTCCTGACCTCTTCCTTGAACCTCCTGGAAGGTAGAGTCAGCCATGCCACTCCCGCCTGGTCTATCGGGGCTGGTTGAGTCGGCTTGGCTGCTCCCTCCAGGAGAGGCTTCGTGATGACTTTCTGCTGCCTGTTCCATTCTCCCGAAGTCCTTTTCAGGTATGTGACTGTGATTTCTTATTGAGGCTGCTGGTGATGTTGGTTGGTGCATTGTTGTTGTTGTTTGTTTGTTTCTTTCATGTGTTTGTGGAGGGCCTCCCCCTCCCCTCTCGCTTGTGTTTGAGGGGTCTTCCCCCCTCTGGTTTGCTTATTCTTTTGATTTAGTGTTTGAGGTGGTTCATGTGTGTGTGTGTGTTCTTCTCCTTCGTCCCTTTGGTTGTTTGTATTTTTAATAGTGTTCGTGATCTAAGCTGGTCTATGTGTCTCCTCCAGCTTCTTCTGTCCTCTGTCTCCACTCTGTATGACCGGGGTCCTGTTACCTGGGTTATTTTAGCTGGTATCCATAGTGGGTCCCCCATGAGGTTTTTTGTGTATACCAGGTCCCCTGTCCCAAATGTATGGTACTTACTGGAGGAGTCTGTTGGCTTTTCAGGACTGTATGTGGGGTGTAGCCTGTCAAGGTGAGACCTTAATTTTCTGCCCATTAATAGTTCTGCTGGGCTTTTATTTGTTGTGGAATTTGGTGTAATGTGTTGTATAGTTAGTTGTTTATAGATTTTTTCCTGGATGTCTTCAGTTTTTAGTTTGTGGAGTACTTCCTTAGTATACCGGACGATGCGTTCTGCCCGTCTGTTTGTAGCCAGCCAGCCCGGCGCTGTCAAGGTGTGCCTTATTCCTTGTTCAACCAGGAACCTCTCAAATGCTAGTGCTGTGAATTGTGGCCCGTTGTCGGATACAAGTAGATCTGGTAAGCCACGTGTTGCGAAAAGTTTCCTTAGCTGTCTGATTACAGCTTCTGTTGTGGTTGAGTGTATGATGCTTACCTACAGCCAATGTGAGTAAGCATCTACCACTATCAAAAATGTATGTCCTTTCGTTAGCCCTGCAAAATCAATATGTATTCTTGACCATGGTCCCCTAGGTGTTTCCCAGTCTAGTATCGGTGCAGAAAGGGGTGCAGGTCTAGATTCTTGGCATTGTTTGCACGTTTCCACCCATCTCCCAATGTCCTTATCCACCCTGGCCACCATACGTAACTCCTTGCCAGTGACTTCATTCTTACAATGCCTGGGTGTCCGTCCTTCTTGTAATAACTTAAGTATTTGTTCCCTCAGTATGTTCGATATGATCACCCAGTCCCCCCATAGAATGCACCCTTTTAATATTGAGAGTTCTGTTTGTTGATTCCAAAATGGTTTAACAGTCTTGTTACCTTTGGTGTCTGGCCACCCTTTTCCTACCCAATTTAAAATTTGTGCCAGGTCTCTGTCTTTTGTGGTTTCCTTCGCGATTTCTGCTGCTGTTATGGGTAGGTTTTCCAGCATCTCGATTGGCAGGGTTGATGTGGTTGGTGCAGGATCATCTACTAATACAGGTAGGGGAACATGGCTCAGGGCATCAGCATGTGTAATATTCTTACCTGGCTGGTGGATTAATTTGCAGCTGTATGCAGCAAGGAACTCAGACCATCTCGTCATTTGCGGTGACAGTATGTTTGGTGTGGCTTTGTTCCCTATGAGTTCACTAGAAGGGGTTTGTGATCTGAGATCAGAGAAAAAGTTCTGCCCTAGATGTATTCGTGGAAATGCTTGACCCCTGTTATTGTGGCCAATGCTTCCCTGTCTAATTGGCTGTAATTTCTCTCTGCTTTAGATAGGGTTTTTGAGTAGAAGGCGATCGGTGCTTCCCTTCCATCAGGTAATATGTGGCTGAGTATTGCTCCAACGCCGAACGGTGATGCATCGCAGGTTAAGTTTAGTGGCAAGGTTTCACTGTATTGAATTAGTACAGAGTCTGATGTCAGCAAGTCCTTGATTCCCTGGAATGCGGTTTCTTCTTGACGCCCCCAGGTCCAGATAGCTTTCTTATCCAGCAACCTGTGTAACGGTTCCGCTGTCATTGCCTTCTGTCGCAAAAAGACATTGTAAAAGTTAATAAGTCCCCAAAAGGCTTGTAATTCTGTTTTATTTCCAGGTCTGGGAACTTCTTTGATCACTCTGATTTTCTTTTCTGTGGGGTGGATCCCTTCTTTGTCTATGAGGAATCCCAGGAACTCAACTTTGTCGGTGGCTAGTTGGCACTTCTCTCTTTTCACTTCAAGTCCCGCCTCTTTAAATCTTTGTAAGACTTCCCTCAGGCAGTCTTCCAATTGTTTTTTGTCCCTGGCTGATACCAGTACATCATCGAAATATGGTACCACCCCCTTGAGTCGCTGCAATAAACGCTCCATCAGACTTTGGAATACCCCTGGGGCCACGCTGACTCCAAATTGTAGTCTTTTGCATTTGAATGCCCCCCTGTGAGTCACAATTATTTGTGCTTCCGCTGTTTCTGGGTCAACTGGCAATTGTTGGTAACCTTGTGCCAGGTCGAGCTTTGCGAAGATTTTTCCTCCCCCCAACGAATGTAAGAGGTGTTGCACCACCGGGACGGGGTATGTGCTTTGTTGTTGCACATGGTTGAGGGTGACCTTGTAGTCACCGCAGATGTGCATGGACCCATCTGGTTTAATCGGGGTCACAATTGGGGTTTCCCACCTTGCGTGGTCTATTGGTTCCAATACCCCCTGTGTGATGAGTTGATCTAATTGCTCATCGATTTTTGGTTTTAACGTGAACAGAACTCACCTTACTTTTAACCTGATTGGAGCTATGTTAGGATTTAAATTAAACAAGATAGGGGACCCTCGGTACTTGCCCAGTTTTCCATCGAAGACGTCCTGGAATTTTCACATCAGGTTCTCTTCCCAATCTGTCTCAGTGATGCTGTTTACCCCAGCCACTCCGATTCCTAGGGGTGCGAACCATTTGAGCCCCAGTATGCTTGGGTGATCCTGGTCTACTATTGTCAGTGGCAGGTTTGTCTTGTATTTTTTGAATTTGACTTGGAAATGTCCGAGTCCAACTACAGGGATTCTGTTCCCTTGATAGTCTTTAAGGGTGAGTTTTTGTCTCTCTGGTTCCTTCCTCTCTATCAAGCTGGTATCAAGCTCTTTAGAGTGTTCCACAATATCATGGATAGGTACGACCCAGAATCCACCTCCATCTCGCATGGCTGGCCTTCTATTGTGACTTGTACCTGCACCTTCCTTGTGCTGGTTGTGCTTGACTGTCCAATGATTATTGTCTTCTGTGTTTCTTCCTTTCTGTTGGTTTCGCTGAACTGCTTATTTCTGTTTTCTCGGCTCCAATGGCTCCCTGTCTGTCATTCTCTTGTTCTGGAGGGGTGTTGCTTCCTCTTCGTCTAGGGCTGTAGCTGTTTCTGTTCTGGTAGACTTCAGCTATGTGTCCCCGCCTTTCAAAATGCCTGCACACAGTGTCGAGGAAATGGCACTCGGAACGTGGGTGGTCTCCTCCATACCCAGCACAACAGAATTCAATTCTCCTTTCTCTCCAATCTCTTCTGCTTCTTTCCGACTGGAGCCTATTGATCTCTTCTTCCTCCTCATCGGTTCCAGATAGGGATTCGATGTCCTCATGGTGTGTTGTGGTGGTGGGCTTTTGAGTTCCTTATGTCTTCTTCTTTTGGGCTGTGCTATGGTCTTTCAAAGCTTCTTGTGTTGTTTTATTCATCTGCTGCATGGTAGCTGCTGATCTCTGTGCTGCTTCCACTGTGGTAGTTTTTGCGATAGCCTCGGTTACTGTGATTTTGGGTTTGGTCAATAACCGGCTCTGTAGAGTGACATCTCTGAGTTCGAGGACCACGTGATCCCTCATGGCCTCATCCATATTGAGAAATTTGCATGCTCCGCCGATGTCTCTTAGAGTCACAACAAAATCTCCTATGCTCTCACCTTCCTTTTGGTCTCGCTTGTAGAATTCGTGCCTCTTGATGAGGTTTGAGACGGCTGGTGCATAATGGGCTCGTAGCATCTTGTCCAAATCTGGCTACACCATCTGTTTCACATCCCGGGGTTTGCCAATGCTTTGGGCATCTTGAAGACTGTGGGCCCACAATGGGTTAGGAAAACGGCTCTCTTTCAGTTTTTGGATATCCCTTGTAGATCATTGCTTTCGAGGAACATGAGGAATCTGTCGATGTAAGAGTCCCAGTCCTCTGCTGCTGGGTTAAACGGTGTGTGTGGCGAGTTGCTGCCGGCCATTTTGTCTTTGCTTGGTCTCATTGCCACGTGCTCAACTGGTCTCCTTTGTCTCAGTATCCCACCCTCGTTGCCAGTGTTAAGTTGTGGGAAAGATTGATGCGAGACCAGTTTGACTTCAGCTCTTTTTATTTGTCTCTGCTAGACTGAATTGCCACTGAGCCGTGGCAGCCTTTTTTATAGCAGCTGCTCGTGGCTTGCGGCCAATGACAGTTCTTCAAATCTCCCGCTGTCAGGTGGGCCAATCCAATTGCAGTATATCAAGTATGCAAATATCTAACACTGGGAAAGAATGATTATTTTAAAATGATTTTTACATTTTGTATGCCACATTGAGAATAAAATATCGTACAGATAGCTTTCTATAATTATTCTTTTTCAAAGTCATAATACAGAAATTAGAAGGCCTTCAAAGAAGGCTGCACCCAAAAGTGGCAAAACCGAATAAATTGAATGAATGTCAAATTTGGAACAGTGCATTTCTATTCAGAAATCATTTTTCAGTCCATTAAACGAAGTGCTGCTAAAACCCTGTTTTGAGAACTCTGATACCATTCCAAATTATCTTTCCTTGAAACTGCTAGGGTAACCAGACAGTAAATGCTAATGTAGAACATATGTTTGGAGACGATTGCTTTAACACTGTGCAGTCTTAAAAACAAGAAAGGGCTTATGTTTACTTTACATCAATTATTTCACTAATGACCAAAGCATGACTTGTACAGTAGAAGTGAGAATATTGGTGAATCCAATATAGAGAATCTCCAAGGAAAACATTCCATTAAAAGGCCAATGAAGGGAAAAGAATAAATCAATAGGTAGGGTTCCAGATTCCTAATTCTGATCCTGATATTTAAGGATATTGTACAGGGGGGAGGGAAATCAGTTAGAAAAGATGAGGTGTGGCAGAATTATAAATACTTCCCTTGATTCTTACTCAGGCTGATCACTAGAAAGAGTTGTTAAAGAAGGTGCTGCACAAATATTGATTTTACCTTTATAAGTCTATCTTGGGAAAATGTACAGCGAGAAAGAGCCTTGTCATAAGAATACTGTATTTTATGACTCAGGAGGGAAAATTGTGATATCCCAGGTTGCCTGCCTATAAATATCTCTGAGGCATGGCAGGTGAATGATTAAGCAAATATTAGATTATGAGAAGTCTGTCAGGAAAGGTCAGGCTAAAATCACTTCAGCTGAATTCCTTCCTACTGGAATATTTTGTAGATAATTATGTTAAGTAAATATTCATACAAACTTTGTATGAATGCTAGACATGCTAAGTTAACTTAATAATAATTTGCTAATTTTCCTCTCCCCTAATCCTCATCTTCCAATGTTTTAGTGTTCCTCTTACAACTTCAGTAGGTAGCTACTTCTGTTAATTTTATTTATATATTTGGAAATAAATATTTCTTAGTATTTAAAACAATCAAAACAATGAATTCAAAAAATCTTGTTCTACAAATAACAGAAGAGCTTTTTTTAAATATTATTTTTCTATTTAATTTTCTAAAATACCTTATTTAAATTAAAGTTATAGAAGTAGAAGCATTATCTTTCATTCAGTCCTCTTGTTTAACAATATGTTGCATTTGACAGTACAAAGATTTCAGGTTAAGTGGGACTTGGTGTATTTTTCATCAGTCTTACTCCTTTTATGGCCAAAATTAGACCACAGAGACATTGTTCTAGTATCAGGTGTTTTTAGAGTTGCAGTAAAACTATAAAAGAGAAGACCTTGATTATTTTAATCCAAAAATCCATTCTAGGTCTGTACACGTTACAAAAACAGAGTAGAAAAATTGCTTTCAATCTTCTGTGAGCACAGCAGCTTGAAAAAAAAATGTAGCTGTTTTAAGTGTCATAGGAGTTGACTGATCAAAACAATTGCATTTTTAAAGCTTGTGTAAAAGTCTAAAAAGGACAGGTTGCTTTAACAAATAGCAAAAGTGCTATGGTCATGAAATCCAAAGCATTTCTTTATAAAAGCCCTAGTATGTCCAGTCAGTAATCACACAGAGATGGTTACTTGACTTAGAAAGTCAAGCCTCTAAAATTCATGGCCAGTCAAGCACCGCCTTGATGTCTTCGAATATGTTTGTCCTTTTACCCCAAGTGGCAGTCCAAAAGAACCCCTTCTTCCTGCCCCTCTCTCCCTCTCTCTGTGCCTCTCTCTGTCTCTGTCTCTTTCTGTCTCTCTCTCTCTCTCTCTGTGTATACTTATCTATACCTAACATACATTATTGAAGTTTCTGTGGTTCTTCCAAGTGACATTGATGGTAAATTTTCAATATAATGTCTAAACAAACATGCACATTTGTTTATGACTGCCAGTACAGAAAATAATTGAATTCAATATTTGGTAAGATTCATAAAATGTTTGCCGATGTTTAATTAAAGGGAGGAGATAAAGTAAGTTGAAACTTCAAGAGAACAGAAAATAAATGGAGCAAATGGTAGTTAACAAGTTACAGTGCATGAAAATAGATCTTGTTCAGGGGCATTCTCATATTTTCAACCCTACAAAGTAAAATTAATATTGATTATACTTTTAATAAATTGTTTAATAGACAGAAAAATAAGAATGCTTATCATTTAAAGTATACTTGCAAGGTGTTTCTTTCTTATGGAGTGTATAGAAAACTATGAATAACTTGAAAGCAGTATCATACTAATGCATCATAAATATTACAAATGTGGATGTTTGTGACCTGTCTTGTTGCTTGGCTGTAAATCATGGAGGGAGTAATAACAAAGCAGTTTTAGCCTTTAAAGTTTGCAAAAAGCTGTCAGAAAACATGATTAAACATCCAAAATAGGCATTTATCAAGATAGCTCTTAAATATGAGGGATTGCATTCATCTCAGTTTAGTACTGAATATTAAATTCTATCTTAAAAGTAGACAACAAAAGTGGTCTAAGTAGACATTTTAATGGTCTACATATTATGTACAAACACAAACTCTTCGAAAATTGCAAAGTTAAATTTTACTGCAGATGATTGTTGCATATTATATAACAATAACAGAGTTGGAAGGGACCATGGAAGTATTCTAGTTCAATCCCCTGATCAAGTAGAAAGTCTGATACCATTTCAGACAAATAATTGTCCAAATCTCTTTTGAAAACCTTTAGTGTTGAAGCACCCACAATTTCTGGAGTCAAGTCATTCTACTGGTTAATTGTTCTAATTATCAGGAAATTTCTCCTTAGCTCTAGGTTGGTTATCTCCTTTATAAGTTTCTATCCATTGCTTCTTGTCCTGCCTTAGGTACTTTGGAAAATAGGTCGACTCCTTTTTTGTGGCAGCCACTTAGATATTGGGGCTAATAGATATTGACATGACACTGCTATCATGTCACCCCTAGTACTTTTCATTAAACTAGATGTATCCATTTCCTGCAACTGTTCTTTGTATGTTTTAGCCTCCAGTTCCCTCATTATCTTTGCTACCCTTCTCTACACTCTTGCTTGAGTCTCAACATCTCTTTTATATCATGATTGGCCAAAACTGAATGCAATATTTAAAGTGTGGTCTTACCAAGGTATTATAAATGGCATTAACACTTCACATGATCTTGATTTGATCCCTCTATTAAGGACCTTCTGTTGAAAAAGGAACGTTCATATTTTTTTCTTAATATTTTTATATTTTTCTAAAACATTCCAGACAGGTGTTGTTAGGTTTCTGCTTTAATGTCTACTAGACAGCACCCTTCACTTCCTAAGGGAACATTTTCCTATTAAGTTTCCTTTCATATTAGACTGAAAGTTGTTTCCCTGCAAGTTCCAGTAATTAGTTTTATGGCAACCACGATTAGACTGAAGAGCAGAAAATAAGTCTGTTCCATCTTCTGTGCATCACAAACCTTCAGCTATTTGTAGTAGGCAATCATGTTGCTCCCTAGTATGTTTTTCTTTAAACTAATCTAAACAGCATTTTTTAAACTTATATTCACAGGAATTGGATTTTAAATCCAGCTTTCCTTCACCAACCTTTTTATAACTACAGTATGTCCTTGAAACCCGTCATCCAAAATTGGCTTAGGCTTAAAGCAGAATTAAGGCAAACCCAGGCTCTAGTACTAATCATCTGCTACTCATACTCAGCTTAATCCAAGAAAATCTGGTGGAATGCCACCACCCAGTTCATATTCTATTTAGAAAAGGAAGATCTGAAGCTGATTCACAGAACTGTTGTTCAGTAACCTTAAGACGGAAGTCAGGAAAGGAAGAAACACACAGTATATCAATGCCCTATTATTGTAAATGAAATCACTTGTCTATATGGATTTGATTAAAAATACAAGAGATCAGGGGTGTCGCTGGGGAACAGTAAAACAACAAAGATGGCAACCACAGCCATGCAGTCAAATCCTAACTCTCTTTTATGGGCATTATGCAGGTAGCGTGTACAAAAGATGTGGGTTCTGATCACATTGGTTTTTTTCTTTCTTTTTTAATGGAACAAATTTGCAAGTTAACCCCATGAAGAGGCCACACTAATTTCTGCGTCATCCCAATTTTGTAAAAAGTGCTATCCTGGTGAACATGGTTTTAATCACATTGTTGTCAGTGCTATCTTTCTCTTTTTGACCTTCCAGAGTTGGAACTCATTTTTCAAAATTCTCCATATGGCTGGGAGTTTGGGGACCTAAAATTTCAAGACATATAGAGAACAAATCAGGAAGGACTAGTTAAAATTTTAGGATCTTTTAAAGGATTGTAATGTGCTTATTTTTTCATAACCATATTCAAGCTTGACTAATAACATTTATGATGGGGGCCTTGATAAATCTGTTGGGTCCCTTGAGCTACAAATCAAAAGTTAAGAGACAGCAAAATAACTCTTGAGTTACGCTGCATGTCACTTACACAAATCACATCTAAACAAACTAAATTATGTCTAATTGAGCAGCAGATGTCCAATTCTTCCTCTGAAGCTGGTTTACTATCATTATTCTAATCATTTAAGTCATTGTAAAAGAGCCACTTCAAAGTTCTCTAGATCTAGCCTTGGGTTCTGCAGCATCTGCAATTGTAGATGAATATAAACATTCCCTGTGGAAGAAAAATTAAGAATTTCTTATCACATCAGGAAGGAGGCCACCTGTTGGGGAGAGTGATTCAAGTGGCAGAGTTTCATGCCCTATAAAGCATCAATGCAAATTTTCAAATCCTTTGTTGATTTCCTTCCCCTGGGCATATGGAGACTAGGCATGCTTACAGAGAAGTTCAAGTGATACTTACATCAAAATGAAATTACTAGAAAAGGGGGAAAGAACAGCTTGGTGTAAAATTGCATTTTAAGAACAACAATTTTGGGGAAATGTCATTGAAAAATGAAATTGTCAAATGCTGAGATTTCCCAGGCATGTTTGCAGCAGAATGGATTATCTGTATATTAAGGCTGATATAATATATTAAGGGTAAGCAAATGGAAACACCTAGACTAATGTCTAATGTGTGGAATTAATCACAATTCTCAGGCAAGTGCATGTTACCTTAAAATATACAGTTATCCATTCAACCGGACTAAAAAGATGATTAAGTTCCTAAATTATTTTCATTTCTTAATGGGAAGACTAGGGTTTATGCTCATCCTACTACATGGAGTGATTGTTGTGAGAATGAGAGCTGTCCCCACAAAATCAGCTTTGATTGCTTTATGTCCTTTCAATGGACATTCAATGGGAATAGAATACCAAGTGAAGTGTTTTCCTGATTTATCAGGATCCTTCTTATATTTTATCACAGAATAATAGGGTCTCCAAATCCTACAATTCTAGGCATGTAACATTCTTTTCCTCTTCTGGACCACACTGGTTTGGTTGTTCCAAAGGAAGTCCACCAACTTCCCAGAGGTTAACACTCCAGACCGGAAAGAGCTAGAGGTGTTCCAGTCAAATGGTACATCAGAAAGGCCCAGAGATGGTCAATGCCCATAACTTGATGATCTGCTCTATTGCTTTTATTCACTTTGGGAAAACTCAGAACCACCCCAGAATAACCAGGTCATCATAATCTCAAGAAAGAATGCAATTTTCTGAATTTCCCAAAACTTCATATTCCATAGATTTGTATATCATTCCAAAATAAGTGTTATATTTAATTAGTAATACATATATTAACAATAACAGCAGTTGTGGGACTACCATATTATGCAGCACAGTTGTATGCTTACTGAAAAAATTGTTCTGCATCACTCCCTTGTAAATTTATTGAGGACTGAAACTTTAAACCTTTAAAAAAATACTTGGATTCCTTTCTTTGAATAGAAAAGCTTCTTAGGAAATGAATTGCAAAACAATATTTAAAAGAGTTGCCAGGATTTTTTTCTTTCTTCCCACCACATATATTGAACATCTAGAGTGCTTCCATTCTGTAGCAGTTTTGAAAGTAACTCCAGGGCATTTTGTGTGTCCTCAAAATGTCAGCAGTGCTGATGTATTTCCATCTCAGCTATAGTGCATTCCCTACCAATGTATGATTACTTGTTCCTGATATTTTGAAATAGTTGCTTCTAAATACCATGCTAGAAGTTCGTGCATCTGTGTTGGATCAGGTCAAAGACCTCTCTCCTCTAGCATTTTACCCCTATAATTATGAACTTATGATCTTGGGAAATGCATAGATACAAGACATTAGGGTATGCTATTGTAACTATTGTGTTTTGTAGCCATGGATAGCTTTATCCTTTATGAATTTGTGTAAGCCACTCTTAAAGCTATTTAACTTTATGTTACTCTCTATTTTGTGGATGCATTTTAATTTTGCACTGTAAAACAGCACTATCTTTTATTTATCTTGAATCTCCCCCCAACTGGCTTCATTGGATGATCCTGTTGTTAGTATTAGGGCAGGAGAAGAACATTCTTCAACACTAAGAACCCATTCTTCATAAATTTCTATTACAAGATCTTTCTATTTTAATTTTGAGTACTCTCCATGAAGGACTACCTATTGCAAAATTATAGATCAGCCATCAAATTGTTTGCAGTTTACTAATGTCGTCTGGTATATCTACCTTTAGCAGTGTTTCTGTCTTTCCTTCCACTAGTTTAATGAAAGAAAGAGTTGGCTAATGTCCCTACACTACCACACTTCCTTGACTTTTTCCTAAAAAAAGTGCTCAGCAGAATCACCATAGCATAGTAGTAGCTCCATCCTCACATCTTCTGCATCTGCCACCATTGCTACTGATACCAAAATTCAGTGTTTACATTTTGTTAGATATGTAAGAAACAACAAGAACAGCTAGAATCCCCTTAATTAACCTGATAAATTGCAGAGAGTGTGGTGCTTAGGACAGCTTAGCTGTTCCAAGGGAGAACAAAGAATAAGGAAATGAGGACTTATTGAAAATTAGAGGTAAGTGAGTTAGTTGCTTTAGATTACACTGTACACAACACTTGATCTTAGCCAAAAAGCCAAGAAGTGAACTTGTATCCAATTTCTCACAGCAGAATGGTCCCAGCTTGGCAAAAGCAGTTTCTTTTTTTTTAACAAAAGCTACAAATTGCAAAGATGCTCAGAATGTTTAATCTACAGTATCTATTTCAGACAAAGGTAGGCTGAATCAAAATGAGAAGTTAACTCATTTTATGCCTGTAAAATGTATGGAAAGAATGGTGTGTTTAAACCTGCATTCTTTCTGAATTTGATCACAGCAAACATCAATGGAAAAAACAGAAGCTGATGAAGGTATGGTATGTCTTATAGGTCTCCATCAACAGTAATTTTGCTCATGCTGGTTTGGACACTAATAGTTTTATAATTCTCCCAATCATTACATCTTTTGGTTCTTAAAAAACATATTCTTGGAGGTGGGAAATGTGGACTGATGTGATAGGATTTGGTGTGAAAGTTTATAGGAGGCAAAAAATATTCACGTTTTCACTCTGCTAGTATAAAGGCACCACTGAAAACTAAGTAATTGTTATAAATTACCTTAAAAAGTACTATATGCAGAAATGAAATTTAATAATAATAGATCCTGTCCAAATGACCCTGATCTATGAAAAAAGAAAAAAAAAGATGTTCAGGAAAGAGGAACAAAAGGAAGGAGAGAAAAAAAA
Organism: Laticauda colubrina; assembly: GCA_015471245.1. NCBI lineage: Eukaryota > Metazoa > Chordata > Lepidosauria > Squamata > Elapidae > Laticauda > Laticauda colubrina. Next base: position 30,929,780 of record BLBF01000018.1, read on the forward strand.
AAGGGAAAGTGGAGATTCTTTTGAACCATGGAACAGTTGACATACCAAAATCTCATTCATTATTCACATGAGCAAAACAAATTTTATATATATATATATATATGGATCTTTGGTTATTCGGGTTTTCTCCCGCGTAGAATTGGAAGTATCTAGGCAACGTTTCGATGAAGTCTCATTCATCATCTTCAGACTTGTTTCTTCAGCTCTGTGCTTCTCAGAGTAATGTGAGCTTGCAGCTGCTTCTTCCTTTTAACTGCTAGTGGGGGTGTGACTTGATTGGGTGGGGGTTTGGCTGTGTTCTGATTGGTAGGGGGGTTGGCTGTGTTCTGATTGGCTGGGGGTGTGTTCTGCTTAGGTGGGGGCTTGGTTGTGCTCAGGTTAGTCTTAGTTACTGGGGGATTTGAGCTGGTGCTAACAGAATCAGACTCGAAATCACCAACATCCTCTGCACGAGCAAACCACCCAAAAGCAACTTATCCAAAGAAGAACAAACTGCACTACTTAACCTGAAAGAAGACACCAGCATAATAATCCTACCAGCAGACAAGGGCAATGCTACAGTGATTATGAATACATCTGACTACCAAACCAAGTTAACCAACCTACTCCAAGACCCCACATACAAACCCCTAAACACTGACCCCACCACGTACCTAGAAAAAACCACCAGATCCAAAATAAAAGCCTCCCCCATCAGCGAAGAAATCCAGCAAAGAATCATACCCAGAGAAAAATCATCCAGATGCCCTAAGCTGTATGGTCTCCCCAAGATACACAAAGAAGGAACCCCACTACGACCAATAGTCAGCTCCATAGGCTCACCTCTACAAAACTTAGCCAAATTTCTCGCCAAACAATTACAGACCTATGCAGAATCCATCAACTCACAGGTAAGGAACTCATTCCAGTTCATTGAGATCATAAAGAAACAAAACTTACAACCCAGTGACCTACTAGTGAGCTTCAATGTCATATCCCTCTTCACCCAAGTGCCTATAAAAGAAGCCTTGACAGCCATCCAAAACAAATACACCCCCCCCCCCAAGTACATCCTAGATCTTACCAACCACTGCCTATCTAATACATACTTCACCGACAATGGACAAAAATACAAACAAATAGAAGGAGCACCCATGGAATCACCCCTTTCACCTGTCATTGCAAACCTCTACATGGAACACTTTGAAACACAAGCTCTAGAAAAATATGATCACAAACCCAAATTCTGGCTCAGATACGTAGATGACACCTTCATAATCTGGCCACACGGGAAAGAAAAACTGAACAACTTCCTCACACACCTCAACAGCCTACATCCCAAAATACAATTCACCATGGAAACAGAAGCCAACAATCAACTTCCCTTCCTAGATGTCTTAGTGTACAAAAAATCCAATGGCTCCCTAGGACACACCATCTACCAGAAGAAAACACATACAAACTGCTATCTACATGCACTCTCACACCACCACCCAGCACAGATCAATTCCGTAGCCAAGACACTCATCTCCAGAACAAAATGCTTAGCCGATGAACAACACTTAAAAACCGAACTACACACTCTCACTAATGTACTTACAGCCAATGGATTTCCAAAAAAGAAGATTACCCACCTAATCCAAAAAGAAACCCCAACCAAAAGCCAAGACAGAGAACAAGAGAATGGCAAAGCCCTCCTCCCATATATAAAAGGCACTACAGACAAAATCAGCAAGATCCTCCAAAAACACAACATTAAAACAGCATTCTGCACAAACAGAAAAATATCCACCATCCTAAGAAACCCTAAAGACAAAATCGAGTTAGAAAACCAAGGAGTATACGAAATCCCTTGCACTGCCTGCCCCACCACATACATAGGACAAACTAACAGAAGAATTAGTGCACGCATTGAAGAACACAAAAACTCAATCAAAAAAGAAGAACTGACCTCTTCCCTGGTCCAACACCTCAAAGCCACAGGAGATAAAATTGACTTTAAAAATACCAGAACTATCGCCAAAACCGAACACTTCAACAACAGAATAATCAGAGAAGCCATAGAGATAGAGAAACGCCCACACAGCATGAATAGACGAGATGATACCTCCTGCCTACCAACCATTTGGAAACCTGCGCTCATTAATAAACGAGTAACTAACATGAAGAATGACACCAGACCCACACCCGCAAGTGCCACACAAGATGCTACCACCACACTTCCACACAGAAAAAAGACTCACACCCACACAGAAGAGGAGACACGACCACTAACCAGAAACCATACTGCAGCTGCACCACTACCCGCTTCAAACCCCTCTGTCCCATACAAGAAGCAAACTGACACCCACCATGAAGATGTGGCACGACCACGAACACGAAGCCAAACAACAAGATCACAGTGCACCAGCTCAAATCCCCCAGTAACTAAGACTAACCTGAGCACAACCAAGCCCCCACCTAAGCAGAACACACCCCCAGCCAATCAGAACACAGCCAACCCCCCTACCAATCAGAACACAGCCAAACCCCCACCCAATCAAGTCACACCCCCACTAGCAGTTAAAAGGAAGAAGAAGCAGCAAGCTCACATTACTCTGAGAAGCACAGAGCTGAAGAAACAAGCCTGAAGATGATGAATGAGACTTCATCGAAACGTTGCCTAGATACTTCCAATTCTACGCGGGAGAAAACCCGAATAACCAAAGATCCACATACAAATACCCGCGAAAACCTCAGAAAACATATATATGTATGTATATATATATATGCTGTTCAGCTTCCTTCGGGTATTATCCCACGTTATTGTAGTTCTGTTAAAGTTGTAGCAACGTTTCAGCAGAATCTCATCTGCCATCCTCAGGCTTCTGTATGGATATGGGTCTTACAGCTCCTGGTTTTAAATTTGAGGCTGGTTCATTCTGATTGGCTGGGAGCCTGGACCTGTTTCATTGGACTTGGAGTTTGATTGATTGGTGTTCCTGGTTTCTTCTGTCTGTTTTGTGGCTTTGATTGGCTGGCAACACTCTGTTCTTGTGTTGGAGGCTTTTAGTGCAGCTTGGCTCCGTGTGAAGGGACGGCTGCTCTTCATTAGCAAGCTGGGTTTCACCTGGGTGCCTGGTGGGGGGGTTAGGTTGGAGCTATCAGAGGGAGTCTGTTTTTGCCCAGGTGTTTGCCTGGCTTGTGGCATGGAGATCTTTCTATTTGAGAGTGCAGGCTTCCAAATGATTGACAGTCTGGTGGAATCATCTCTTCTATTCATGCTGTCAGGTCTTTTTTCAATCTCTATGGCTTCTCTGATGATTCTGTGGCTGGGGTTTTCTATAGTGGCCAGGGTTTTGGTGCCATTGAAGTTGATGTTGTGACCTGTGGTTTTCATGTGTTGGACTAGTGAGGAGGTGTGTTCCAGCTTTTTTACTGCATTTTTGTGTTCCTCTAGGCGGGTACTTATTCTTCTATTGGTCTGTCCAATGTATGTGGCCGGGCATGATGTACAGGGAATTTTGTATATGCCTTGGTTTTCCAGGTCAATTTTGTCTTTGGGGTTCCTCAGGATGGCTGCTATTTTTTTGTCTGTTTTGAAGGCAGTCTTGATGTGATGCCTGTGTAGTATCTTTCTGATTTTATCTGTGGTACCTCTTATGTAGGGCAATATATATATATACTTTCTTTGGGTATTAGTTTTAAATTTGAGGCTAGCCTACTGTTGAGCCAGAATGCTTTTTTCTTCATCCTGATTGGTTGGGAGTCTTGGTCTGTGTTTATTGGTCTTGGAGTTTGCTTGATTGGTGTTTCTGGTTTCTTCTGTCTGTTTTGTGGCTTTGATTGGCTGGCAACACTGTGTTGGTGGAACACCCACGGTCTGGTGGAATCAATCATTTCAATCATTTGAAATGATTGATTTCAAATGATTGTCAATCATGTCAATCATTTGGAAGTCTGCACTCTCAAACAGAAAGATCTCCACACCACAAGCCAGGCAAACACCTGGACACAAACAGACTCCCCCTGATACCTCCAGCTCAAACCCAACCCAACCAGGCACCCAAATGAAACCTACCTTCCTAATAGATGATAGCCATCCTTTTACTTGAAGCCAAGCTGCACTGAAAGCCTCCAATACAGAAACACAATGTTGCCAGCCAATCAAAGCCACAAAACAGACAGAAGAAACCAGAAATACCAATCAAGCAAACTCCAAGACCAATAAACACAGACCAAGACTCCCAACCAATCAGGATGAAGAAAAAAGCATTCTGGCTCAACAGTAGGCTAGCCTCAAATTTAAAACTAAACGGCTGTGATCGCCTGACTCACAGATGAACTCAATACAGAAGCCTGATGATGGCAGATGAGATTCTGCCGAAACATTGCTACAACTTTAAAAGCACAACTACAATGACGTGGGATAATACCTGAAGGAAGCTGAACAGCACACATGTAAGTACCCGCGAAAACTTAAGAAAACAAACATATATATATATATATATATATATATATTTGCCATACCATCACCATAATGTTAGCCATCAGTAAAAGATGTTCTTCTTGGGAAAGAAGAACAGCAGGATTTTGGAAATCCTGCAGGGCAAGCAGATTCCATCACTACTGGATCACTCAATAAGGCTTCTAGAACTTGGATGATTGGAAAAAGGAAGCAAAACCTTTTGGAGCTCTTTGTTCTTTGCTGTCATCCTGTGACTACCTTAGTGGCTATTGAAGCTATATGTCCCGCTTGCCCATAGTCTGCTTTTGTCTGCTCTTTTATTCCTACCCATTGGTACCTGGTAGTCCTGCAGAAGAGAACAGCAAGAGGTTTTTTTTATTTCCTTTTAAAGACTAAAAGCCCAGCCTTGTCCCTGTAGGCTGCCACCTCTGCCTTCGCTGTATTCATTGCAATAGAAGAGAATATATGTCGCTCAACCACAATATGAAGGGCTCTCTGACCTTGATTATTTGTTTGCAGAGATGTCATTAACAGACTCGTGAGTGTAGGATTTTGTCCCTATTTTTATACAGTAGATTTATCTGCCAATGTTGGTGGAACTATGGTTTTCTCCTTGGTGATTCTTTGATTAGGGTATAGTTTTCTACTCTACTGAGATGAATTCCTGCTAATCTGGATGTTGGATGCTGGAGAGGATGTCTTCTGGTCTCTTTATTTTCTTCTTAGCTTTTTTATTGTCTCTTTTCAATGATTTTCATTGTGGTTTATCTCTATGTGTACATGGATGGCTGATTTGTCTGAATGTCAAGCTTCCAGGAAATAGCTAATGTTAGGGATAACATTGTTTACCCTAACTGGTTTAGGTGAAATAA
>BLBF01000018.1:30946416-30957490 GCA_015471245.1 Laticauda colubrina
AGACAGACAGACAGACAGACAGACAGACAGACAGACAGACAGACAGACAGATAGACGGACTGAATATTAACTGGACTTAAGCTAAAATAATTCAGATTTCTCCTGTTTATTGTGTCTTCCCTTTATATATTTTTATATATAATTTATATATTATATTTATATATATATTATTTTTATAGTTAGACAAATATAAATATAAGTCTAAGTTGGTGTTAATTGAAATAGGCTTTCTCAACTTAGCTATAGATAGGAATTCAATTATGAGTGATCAAATGTTGGATAATTTCTTCAGGTTCTGTAAGCTGGACTTGAATTAAGAAAAAAGAAGTAATAAAAAAATTTGAAGGCAGTTTTATGTCTTTTTCAGACATAAGGTTTCATGAAAACCACCATAAAATTCTTCGTGTTATTATTTCTGCAAATAGAGATCAAACATCCAGTTAAAATGAAATTCTATGAACAGTAAAGAAACCTTATAAAAGAAACTTAGCTGAAAAGGGATTTAGAAAAAAAATCACTACTAAAAGCAAAGTTATTCTACATTCACAGGGAAAATGTCTTATATGCCATCAACAATCATTCAGAAACATTCTGGACTTCATTTTAATTGATCTAAATTTGCAGGCAAACCATATAGGAGATGAGAGAGAGGTTGAATGCAGGAAAGCTTACTCAAATCCATGATCGGGATGCTTCCATTGGTTTTCAACATCTCAAAAGCTTGAGCCTGATCAGACCATTAGAGACCCCCTTTCTCCCAAAAAGAAACTGTTGGAAAATATTCTCAACTCTAGAATTAGCATTGAATATTATGATGCAGTTACATGAAGACAATGGAAAACAATAATTTAGAGGTCTGCACAATTTGAAGTTCCCTGACCTAGTTGAAGACTCTAAGGCAGCGGTCGCCAACTGGTGGGCCACAAGAAAATTTTGGTGGGACGCAGGGAAATCTCACCCCCAGAGCACCCCCACAAAGCAATTAATCCAGGCTGCGCAGAAACACAAGGTTGCGCCTCCCACATGGCCCTCAGGAACCCTCCCCGCCCACTCACTCCTTACCAGGCAAACTTGCCTGCTAAATTGCTATTTTTCCTTTTTCCGACCATCATCTGTTCTGCTGTGCCTGGAGATTTAGATTAGCTAGGAAGCAGAAAGTGGTTGGATTTCTTGCTTCCTAGTTAGTCTTTAGATCTTTGGCTCTGCTTTTAAGCATAGACGAACCTCCCTTAGGACTGAAGGTTCTATTATTCAGCGCAGACGCACGGCAAGCAAATTTGAGAGACTGAGCTAACCGATGGCAAAAAGATAGATCATTGAATGATTCTGTGAGCAACTCAATCTGCCTGCCTGCTTTTCTTGATTTTGGGTAAAAGTTGCTCTTTTTTATTATAAAAAATTCAATATTTATATACATGGCATGCTGTGAGTTAATTTTGTGAGTTTGCTTGCAAGCAAATTTTATGTGTCAGACTGAGCTAGCTGATGGCAGATAGATTTTTGAATGAATCTGTGATTCTGTGAGCAACTCAATCTGCCTGCCTGCATTGCCTGATTTTGGGTAAAAGTTTCTCTTTTTTAAAAAATATATCAATATTTATATAAATATTTATAATATTTAGATGCCCAGCCAGTCACATGACCACCAAGCCACACCCATAAATTAGGCCATGCCCACAGAACTGGTTTGTGGTCCCTGGGATTTAAAATTATGAGTTTGGTTGTCCCTGAGTCCAAAAGGTTGGCAACCCCTGCTCTAAGGAATGTGTGTGTGTGTGTGTGTGTGTGTGTGTGTGTTACAAAAAATCTCTATTGTCTTTCTAAATAACTCATATGACTTCAGTATTCATGAAAACTGTTGCATCTAAAATTTGACCTAATGAAGAAATAGGAAACAATTTCCTTGGAAACTTTACTGAAGAATTTATTGGACTGTTTTTTTCTTGCTTTCTGTCTAAAATTTATACTGACCTTTCATCTCTAGGAAACTGAACTAATACCACAAATAAAAAAGAATAAAGACACCTTTAATCATTGTGAAAGAAAAAAATGTGGTAGACTGTGGGAATAAAACTTTGACTTCAGTATTGGGTAATGATTAGTCTAAGACCTTATACATACATGTCTGCCTAAGGGTCACTGAGATAAGCAAGGAAATTAAAAACAAACACCAGAAACAATTAAGCAGCTCAGATAATTGTAAACAGTTTTGTGTGCTATATCTAATTATTGTAATCCACAATGTGTATGCTTACTATGTACGAATTTCTCAATAAAAGGGGGCACTAGAATTTGCTCTAGACTCCCATCCCGAGTACACCAGCCTCTGTGTCTCATTCTTTCCATGGGAGTCCACCACAAGTGGTGACCCTGACGTGATCCACTGCAGGTGGTACGTGTCCGGACCTCCGTGTTTCCTCGCCTGGAATAGGTAAAGTACGTACTTAACTATTGCTGAACAATAGGATTATTCAGGGAGCATGGGGGGAAAACTCTCTCAACCACAGGAATGGCATGTTAGTGAGTTGCAGAAGTTAGCAAGGACAAACAACTTTATCTTTAAACCCTCCGGGGGGGAGCAAATAGTTCTTTCAAAAGATAATGTGAGAGAGCTGCTGCAAGAGATCTGGCGGCAATGTCCCTGGTATCCAGAGAAAGGCTCTTTAAAGTTAGACACATGGAGGAGAATTGGAAATATCCTTCATGAAGAGCCACGGGCAACAGCTGAAATTTTGATATTTTGGAAAATTGTTATGACTGCTTTAGAGACCCAGCAACAACCTCTTTTAAAAACTTTAGTAGAAGCTCTTCCTAATAAAGGAATTGTATTGCACCCTCCTCCTAAACTGGAGTGTGCTTTATCATTTCCAACAGCACCTATTCCTGTGAATGATAAAATCCAATCAAAAATGGGAAAGGTTCAAGCCATGATGCATCAGGCTTTCAATGAGGGGAAGTTAGAGTCTGATGAGATTACCCAGATGAATTTGTTTCCAGTCAATAGGAAAGTGGATGCTCAAGGCAATCTGCAGACTGAATGGGTTCCAATTCCTTTAGCAATTCTTAGGGAAATTAAAAAAGCAGTAAAAGATTATGGTATTCAAAGTCCTTTTACAAAGGGGCTTCTGACAAGTTTGGCTACCTCACACATGATTCCTAGTGACTGGAAAGATTTAATGAGAATGATATTGAGCTCTACTCAGTATGTGGTCTTTGACTCAGAATACCAAAGGGAGGCTGTCACTAGGGGAAGGAATTCGGGGAGGCTGTATACACCAGATCAAATCTATGGGGCAGGCTTGTTTGAATCCACTGCAGATCAAGCTGCTAATTTGCCTGATCACGTATTTCCAGTGGTTATGGCAGCTGTCCTTGGGGCATTGTCCCGCATTCAGGATGTGGGAACCCCAGCACGGTCTTTTTCTCAAATTAAGCAAACAGCATCTGAGTCTTATAATGATTTTGTGGAAAGGCTACAATTGGCTATTACCAGACAAATCTCTAATGAGGAAGCTGCAAAAGAACTTTTGCTGAAATTGGCAGTTGAAAATGCAAACGCTGACTGCAATGTATCTTGCAGCCCTTGGTGGCTAGAGGTGAGGTTACTCTGGCTGATCTGTTAAAAGCATGTGCAGTGGTGGGTTCTCAGGCTTACAACATGGAGACTTTGGCTATGGCATTGCAAAAAGGGATGAAACCTACAGGGAATTGTTTTAATTGTGGAAAGCCTGGCCATTTTAAAGCCCAGTGCCGTGCCCCTGGGGGGGGAATGGCATTTAACAAAAACAAAATTAAGGACGTCCGTCCAAAATCAGTCTGTCCAAAATGCAAAAAAGGGTTTCATTGGGCAAATCAATGTCGCTCTAATCAGAACCAAAATCCGGGAAACTAAATTTGGGGCATGCAGCTAGCCCCGCTCCCAAGGCTGTCACAAAAGCATCGCCTGCAATTACTGGGAGTGCAGGTTTGGGTTTAAAAATGTTGAACTCAATTAATGTGACCTTTCCTAATCAAGTGTATATTGAGGACACTCATTTGCATGGGCCACTGCCAGAAAAAACAGTGGGATTAGTACTTCCCATATCTTCTGCATCAGAAAAAGGGTTTTTTGTTATTCCAGGAGTTATTGATCAAGATTATAAAGGAGTTATTAAGATACAATTGTACACTGATATTCCTGCATCATGAATGGCCGGTGACTCTATTGCCCAGTTATTATTGCTTCCATACATCCCTATAAATCCTTTAATTGGGATCCCACAAACTGGTGGTTTTGGGTCCACTGAAATGGCAAGTTCTCCAGTTGCTGCAGAATTGCTAGCGCTGACAAAAAAATTGACTACAGATCAACCAAAAATGACAATTGAAATTCAGGGAAAATCATTTTCTGGCCTTATAGATTCCGGAGCAGATGTCTCTGTGATACGCCAAAAGGAATGGCCAAATGAATGGGCGCTTGAGGACTCTCTGGCTGTTCGTGGAGTGGGTGGTATGCAGTTTGCAAGAAGTAGTGTACATTGGTTGAAGGCATTGCATAGAGAAACTGGTGAGACTGCAAGGATTCAACCTCTTGTGTTGCCCCTACATATAAACTTGTGGGGTAGAGATTTGCTGTCACAATTTCGCACAAAAATTGTTATTGGATAATGGAAAAATTACAATTGTTAACCTCTCAGCCAGTCTGGATGGACCAATGGCCACTTCCAAAAGAAAAGCTTACAGCTTTACATCAATTGGTAGCTGAGCAGCTACAATTAGGACACATTGAGCCTACTTCTAGTCCATATAACACTCCTGTATTTGTTATTAAAAAGAAAAATGGAAAATGGAGATTTTTGCATGATCTGAGGACCATTAACTCCATCCTTCAACCAATGGGAGCGTTACAATGTGGTTTGCCTAACCCTAACCTGATCCCATGTAATTGGGATCTAGTTGTAGTAGATTTACGGGATTGCTTCTTTTCTATCCCTTTGCATGCAGATGACAAGAAATTATTTGCCTTTACCGTACCTGAGTTGAATAACAATGCACCTACCTTTCGTTACCAATGGAAGGTTTTGCCACAGGGAATGCTAAACAGTCCAACGATGTGCCAGTCATTTGTTCGAATGGCTCTGGCTCCATTCAGAACCTCTCATCCTGGGTGGAAGGTTTACCACTACATGGATGATATTTTAATAGCAGTTCCCGGCCCACCGGGAACAGTTAAGGCAGCGTTACCTTGCCTTAAAGAGGTATTATTACAATTTGGACTTCATATTGCCCCAGAAAAAATTCAAAGTCAAACGCCATATGCCTACTTAGGGCATAAGGTCCTTGCAACCTATGCTCATCCGGTCATTCCGGAAATCAAAATTGAGGAAAAGATTTCTCTAGTAAAATTACAACAAATACTAGGAACAATTAACTGGGTTAGACCCTACCTGGGGTTAACCACAGCAGTACTCCAGCCCTTGTTCTTGGCCCTAAAGGGCTCTGCGAGACCGGATTCTGCTATAACCTTATCAGCAGAACAAAGGAAGGTACTGACACATGTTAATGCGTCTTTAATGCAGCGTTGGGTTGATCGATGCATTCCTGATACTCCGTTTGCTTTGGCAATTTTACAAACTCCAGCCTTGCCTACTGCAGCTTTATTTCAATTACATGAAGCTCAGGTTTATATCATTGAATGGTTGCATTTGCAGAATACTCCCAGAAAAACAGTTTCTACTATGGCTATGCTTTATAGTGAGTTAATCATCAAAGGCCGAAATCGCAGTATGCATTTATATGGCATAGATCTAGTTCAGTTATTTTTACCTATCTCCCTCACTCTGTGGGAAACTTGGTATAGTCAATCCATTGAATTGCAAATTGCTCTTGAAAATTGGCCAGGGAAGATTTCTTGCCACACCCCCAATGACCCTCGTTTCCAGTTGCTTTGAAACGTATCTGTAAATTTTAATTCAGTTATTGCTAAGCAGCCAGTTGGAGGAGTGACCATTTACGCGGACGGTGGTAAGACCTACGGCGCTTGTGCATGGAGACAGGAAGGGGTATGGAAAACAAAAATTACCCCTCCTCAGCAATCAGCACAAAGGGCTGAATTAGCTGCTGCTATTTTGGCCTTACAGGAATTTGCACAAGAACCACTAAATCTTATTGTGGACTCTCTTTATGTTTGTCAATTGATACTTAACATTGAATTTGCTTATCTTTCTCCATCTGTTGATGCTAATCTTATGAGTTTGTTTCTAGCTCTGCAAAACTGTCTTCGTTCTCACACACATTCTCTACATATTGCACATATTCGCAGCCACCAGCCACTTCCCGGGGAGCTGCAGGAAGGGAATGACGTGGCTGATGCAGCGGCCTCAGCCATGTCCTGTCTCTCGCTTTCTCCTGTTACTCCATGGGACTTCCATAGCTATTTTCATCAAAATGCCAAAGCTCTTTGTAAACAATTTGGTCTCACTGCTGCAGAAGCTGCAGCTATTATTCAACAATGTCCTAGTTGCAGTGCTCAATCCACTGCTCTTCCTCAAGGAGTAAATCCTCGGGGGACATCTGCTTGTCAACTATGGCAGATGGATGTCACACAACACCCTCCCTTCAAACCATGGCACCATCTGCATGTCACCGTTGATACCTATTCAGGATTTATTATGGCAACACCTCAACGAGGAGAGGCTACAAAACATGTAGTCAACCATTGCCTCCGTACCTTCACACATGTGGGGCCACCAATGGAGATAAAAACCGATAATGGCCCTGCTTACATTAGCACCGCCTTTGCGGAATTTTGTCATCGATGGTCAATTATACATAAATTTGGCATTCCCTACAATTCCACTGGTCAGGCCATTGTGGAACGAGCTCATCAGATGCTAAAACAAGCACTCCTTCACACAAAAACAAAAAGGGGGGAAGTGGATGATTATGGCTTACCTTACATACAAAACATTCTTAATATTACCTTATACACTTTAAATTTTTTAAACATGACAGGATCTCCCACTGCTATGGCAGCCAGTAGGCATTTTGCTTCCTCCCCTTCTGCAGGTATGCCAAGACCAAAAGTTCGGTATAAGAGACTACCAGATCCAACGTGGAAAGGACCTGTCCCTCTGATAACTTGGGGCCGAGGATACGCTGCTGTTGAAGATGAGGGGACAGTTGTTTGGGTTCCTGCTCGCTGTGTGCGTCCTTATCATCAGCCAAAGGGGCAAGGGGATGGATTTGGGGGAATGGAAAAGAAACACATTGATCCAGGACATGGGGAAGCAAGCAAACCTTCATAATAAAACTGATTGTTGGGTATGTATGCACATGCCAACTCACAAAACATCAGGGCTTCCAATGGTTGCAGTACCTTTGGCCGAAGGTGACTGGTATAAGGGACAATGCTATGGTTGTTCAGGGATGTAGTCTAACAGTTGGACTAAAAGTAACATAAATACATTGCATCTTGGAAGCTGAATCCAAGAGGTGGCGGGTATCTGCTGGACTCACAATGAGACAGTAGAGAATATGACTTACTTGGGAACATATCCATTTTGTAACAAAACAATTGTTATTAGCAATGGAAGTCGGGTTTATCCGGATGACATGAAAACTAAAAATCTCACTTACTTTGTACATAATATTTCTAAATTTGATATCATATCTTTGATCAATGAAAATGGGTGTCCAATTATCCCTGCCACATGTTGTCCCATCATGATAGAAAACCAGCTGCCCAAATGTGCAAATGGGAAATACGCACCACCGCCCACTTATTTGGCTATGTTAATGGAATCTTTTGTACGATTAATCTATGCTGAACCAAATACGGTTGGTCATCTCCTGGGAGCAAATCTATGGTTGCTGTGTGGACGGATGGCCTATGATCGCATGCCAGCACGATGGAAAGGAGTCTGCACCTTTGGGAAAGTGATCCCATCTCATGTCATTTTAAAATCTTTGGGGACTGCTCATATCCGCAATGAGCGTTCCGCAACGGAAGTAAACTCTGTTTTGAATCATGACTACTGGACACAGATATCAAGGGGAGTTATTCCTCCTTTAGGAGTCATGATGAACTATAGAGATTTGCATCGTTTAAACAATTGGACAGTTACTATGTTTAAAGACACCATTAAAACGCTAAAGCTGCTTGAAGAAGAACAAGGAAAAATCCTTGATTTTGTCCTGCAAACCAGATATGCGGTGGACACTATTTTGGCTGTGCAAGGGGGAGTTTGCGCTGTGATTCATACACATTGTTGCATGTATATTTCTGATTATTCTCCAAACATTACAGCTACTATACAGCATATGGAACAAACCCTGAGTGAGAATCCATTACAATCGGAGGACGAGGGACTGGACGTGTGGTCTGCACTTTGGTCCTGGTTGCCAGATGGTTCATGGATTCGTCACCTAATTGTTGGAGTGATATTGCTTTTTATACTTTCTCTTTGTGTATGCTGTTGTATCCAATGTCTCCCTGGACTTTTAGGAATGTGTCGGGTGAAGCCTACGGAAGGAGAACTGTTGTTGCAGATGGCGAAAAGCTACCGAGGCATCCGCAATCATCAAAAAACTAAAACAGGGGAGATGTGGGAATAAAACTTTGACTTCAGTATTGGGTAATGATTAGTCTAAGACCTTATACATACATGTCTGCCTAAGGGTCACTGAGATAAGCAAGGAAATTAAAAACAAACACCAGAAACAATTAAGCAGCTCAGACAATTGTAAACAGTTTTGTGTGCTATATCTAATTATTGTAATTCACAATGTGTATGCTTACTATGTACGAATTTCTCAATAAAAGGGGGCACTAGAATTTGCTCTAGACTCCCATCCCGAGTATACCAGCCTCTGTGTCTCATTCTTTCCATGCGAGTCCACCACAGTAGACAGAGGCCTTTGCTTTACATTGCTGATGCCTTCAGCATCTCCTCTGTTGCTTCAAACAGGGTCCTCTTTTTAAGGAGGCCAAGGGGCATCTTTACATAGCCAAGAGACAACAGAGGCTAAGGAGGACCCATTTCCGGCTCTTTACACAATTGTAGGGCTAAATTCTGCTGGGAAGGTATAGAAGAGAACACATACAGTCTTCAACTTACAACCATTTATTTAGTGACCATTCAAAGTTACAAAAGCACTGAAAAAAGGGACTCAGGACAGTTTTTCACACTTACAATCGTTGTAGCCTCCCCATGGTCACGTGATCAAAATTCAGATACTTGGCAACTGGCTCATCTTTATGATGGTTGCAGGTCCCGGGGTCATGTGATCCCCTTTGGGATCTTCTGGCAAGCAATGGTGAAGCCAGATCCATTTAACAGATGTTATTAATTAACTTAATAACTGCAGTATTTCACTTAACAACTGTGGCAAGAAAGGTTTTAAAACAGGGCAAGACTCACTTCACAACTGTCTCACTTAGCAAACAAAAATTTTGAGGTCAATTATGGTTGCAAATCAAGGATTATCTATACTGATGGCTTCTGAAGTGGCTTGAATTGTTGCTCATAACAAGATCTGCTGTATAAATACTGTTCAATGCATCACTGAACCTTTGACCCCCCAAATATGTGTAGATTATGTTCATTTCAAGTCATATATAATAAGACATTCAAATTGACTTGAGGGTATCTTGTATCTTCATTCCAAACTGCTGAATTAAGAGGGGTAGGAGATAATGACAGATACTTTTTGCAGGAACAAAAAGAGAATATTTGTTTGTGATTGCAGCTATGTCAATAAATATAGAATCACACCTTATGTTCAGAGTTCTTTTCTGTTCATTTTCCCCTGAGGACACAGATTGCAAAAGAAATCACAAAAAAATATCTTTGTTCTTTTACACATGTGCCAATCAAACTCCTTAAATAGTTTAATAGCAACAGTAATACAATTATTTACCTCATTAGATCGTACAAGAAAGCCAATGCTCCATGTGTTTTGCTCAGAAGAGCACTGGCTGGAAACAGTGAGAAATCTACCAAAATAGGTTTAAAAGCAGGTGTTGTGTCTTAATAGGTAGTGCAATGTTTTGGGCCAAATTGTATAGAAATAAGACAAAACAACATAACCCTCTGGGCATCCTGGGGAACAAGTTTTTCAGCTTGTGACCTTATGAAATAAAAGGTTAAAATTATTTGTATGACCTTCTACAAAAACAAAACAGTGAATTCAAAATTGTCAAATTGCTGACAGTTTTAGATTGTACCAAAACCTAGCATTGTGACAGCATTGTGTTAGCATTGTGACAGCATTTTAATTCCAGGCATGACTTTAAAACAAAACAGGATTGAAAATATGATGTCGTTTCTATTGGTCCTCGATGACTTGGTAAACATTTCCTTCGATTCACCCTCTACCTTTAATTTTTATTTATCCTGAAATTTCTGCTAGAAATCAATCTAGCAGATGGCTGCTAGACCGATAGCAGACTCCACCTCCCCCCCCCACGCTTGCTGCTCTCCACCCATCCATCTTTTTGGTGATCATATTGACATATAGTTGCATTTCTTTGCCATTGTTTATTTTACTTTTGTTCTGTTTACACTCCTTTCAGTTTTTTTTTGTAAGCTGCCTAGAGTAGCTTCACAGTGAGATAGGCAACAAATAAATAAATTTCTCAAAGAAGAGTAAAATTGGGTTACTTAGTTTAAAAGGCAATTAATGGCTGAATGAAAAGATGAAGATACTTGGAAGTTGAGGATAGTTCCTGATGTCCATATGGATGCAGCCAGGCAATTAGTTTAGTTTATTTTACTTTATTGTCATTGCACCTCGTAAACGAAATTATTGGGGCAACACTGTGAAAATGGTTTGCCACTGTCTTCGGTGACTTTTAAAGAAAACTTTCCAATCTAATCAATAACCTTAGTCAAGACTCTCTAGGGTATGGTAAAAAAAAAGGTCACATTTTTCTTTCTACCAAATATGGTGTGTGTGTGTGTGTGTCTGTGTGTGTGTGTGTGTGTCTGTGTCTCTCTCTCTCTCTGTGCATGTGTGTGTGTGTGTGTGTGTGTGTGTGTGTGTGTGAGAGAGAGAGAGAGAGAGAGAGAGAGAGAGAGAGAGAGAGAGAGAG
>BLBF01000018.1:30957500-31003162 GCA_015471245.1 Laticauda colubrina
AAAAAAAAAAGTCCACCAATGGTTACTGCACTTATAATTGATATAAATTGATATAATTATATTTCATTAAAGTTATTTTCTTTTAAAATAGGGCACTCCTAATGCAAAATGGTTTCCCCAGCACAAATATATACACAATAATGTCTCTCAATGAAACTATTATCTCTTTTGCACACGTGCATGCATATGCTAATACAGAAAAAGGAGGCCTATAAAGACAATTGAATCCAGCAGTCATAAATTGATGCACTGCTCCAATTTCATTGAATTCCAGATGCTACTCTATGAGGAGCAATCTGTTTAGTTCATGTTACTTCACAAGAAATTGGTGGAAAGCAGAACTGAAGAAACAACTTTCTCCCTAAGTTTGCACATCAAATTTACAGCTTCTTCAGCTTAATATGCAAGGTAGCTTTGAACAATCTGAGGTTCCCCCCACCCTCTTTTTTGGTCCATAGTGCCAGATAATTGCTTTTATTAGCGTGCTTCTACATTCTCCGCAGATCTTTATTGCCCATTTCTTTTATCATGTAAAGCTACCCTCTCATTTTGAAGACAATCATTTGGGGAGGAATTTTCCATGTTCTTTCCAGGTTAATATTGAATGTAGAATTATGATAGGGGTTTTTGGTATATAAAGCATGTCTTATCACTGAACTATGTCCCCTCCCCAATTTCTAAACCAAATAAGGATTATATTCCAACTTCTCTTCTAAGGAAACAACATTTTTTTGTTCAAAATACATTATACTAGCAGTGAGAATAATGCTCGAGTTGGTTTTCATCCTTACTTGACTAAAATGGATTCAAACAACCCCTCTGTCAAATAAGGAAAAAAGTAAGAGCTTGAAATGATCACAAATGATTTTTCCATCCACTCAAGGCTGAAAGAACTATGTTGCTTGTTTATTCTGGAACAATGTACCATGTTGGTAGTATAACCCTCAAGTCAATAGTACAGCTTTGCATCATTCTGATTCATTACACTCAGTTAAAAACACTGGCTTTTAACACTGGAACTCAGCTGCTTTGAATGTTTGAGTGGAGAGATATCAGGTCAGAAAGATAACAAATAAAATTTGTTGTAAGAAATGCTTAATGTATACTTTTGTTTGTGCTGCTGTTATTGAACATCTTTAAAGCTGAATATTCTTGTTTGTTTTATCCATATTTCCTAAAAAAATAGACCAATCCTTTAAATTATTATATTTTTAAAAATATTTTTTATAATCTTCAATAGTCTTTATGTCTTAAAAACACATCTCCCCCTTCCCCAATTGCTTGTCAGTCATTTTCCTTTAACAACAAATTTGTGTCATATATTTTTAAAAAATATCCAGAGCATTTTATTTCATTCAATCCTTCACAGAAAGTCCTACACAGACTATAACTGTTTGCTCAGAAATTTAGTCATGGGTCTTGTTAAACTACATATAAGGGACAAGAGATGAGATGAAATTGCATGCTAAAATATATCAAAAACAAAACACTAAAATCTGTATTAAAAGTTCAGTAATTGACACAGGGCAGGAAGCCTTTCTCTGACTGAGGCAATAATGGAAAGAAAAGGTTGCATTTGTAAGAGAAACAAGAGATGGAGGAGCCATATGGAATCATGTTTTCTAACCCACAACATTTCTGACAGACGGGAGTCCAATCTTTTCTTGAAGGTCTCAAATGATGGCACTCCCACAACCAATCCATTGGTTGATTGTTCTCACTGTCAGAAAGTTTCTCCTTATTTCCAAGTTAAATCTTTCCTTGTTCAGTTTCCATCCATTATTCCTTGTCTGG
Organism: Laticauda colubrina; assembly: GCA_015471245.1. Classification (NCBI taxonomy): domain Eukaryota; kingdom Metazoa; phylum Chordata; class Lepidosauria; order Squamata; family Elapidae; genus Laticauda; species Laticauda colubrina. Next base: position 30,959,295 of record BLBF01000018.1, read on the forward strand.
CCTACAGGTGCTTCAGAAAATAGCTTGACCCCTTCCTCCATGTGGTAGCCCCTCAAATATTGGAACACTGCTATCATGTCTCCCCTGGTCCTTCTCTTTACTAGACTAGCCAAGCCCAGTTCCTGCAACTGTTCGCTGTATGTTTTAGCCTCCAGTCCCCTAATCATCCTGGTTGCTCTTCTCTGTACTTTTTCGAGAGTCTCAACATCTTTTTTATAATGTGGTGAACAAAACTGGATGCAGTACTCTAGGTGTGGTCTCATTAAAGGTTTATAGAGTGGTATTAGTACCTCGCTTGATCTTGATTATATCCCTCTGTTAATGCAATTTAGGATTGCATTAGCTTTTTTAATGAATTTTTAATGAATTTTTAAATGAATTTTTTAAATGAATGTGGCTTCCACAGATTGAATCCTAAATCAGGCTTGTACCTAGTAACTAGGCATCTTATGCAATATAATGAAGACCCAATGACCTTCTGAGCAGGGATGAAATTCAAAAATTTTTCCCTACTGGCTCTGTGGGTGTGGCTTGGTATAATAGTAATAGCAACCAGGGGCGATTAGGGTGATTTTTACAGGTTCAAATTGTCCCTACTGCCTATCCTGAGGTGGACCGAAGTGATTGAATTTCACCCCTGCTACTGAGTGATGGTAAAGTGAAAAGATATAAACACATTAATAATACAAAATTTATAAAAAAAACTCATTCTGGCCCAGAAAAATGTATAAGATTCACAATAATACAATGATACTAATAGTACTATTAATATAATACAATTGTACAATAATATAATGGTTTTAATGTCAAGGTGATTTAGTCAACATAGAAATATTACAGGGAAAATATTTCTATGATTAAGCAGACATGAATATGCTTTTTATGAAACTGGACATCACTAGGATGTCACAACTTAACACATTACTCTTAATAAAGATGTATAACCAGTTAGTATGTGCTATGAAAAATATATCAGTAGCACTGAGAACAAAACTGGAAGAAGAACTGGACAGAATGGAGCCAAAAGAACTTATTCATCCTGCTAAAGAACAAACTATATCTATGGATATAGAGTAGTTTATCAGAAACATGGATGTTTGAGAGGTTGCCTGGACTTCAAAGAAGCATTATCATTACTGGAACCCCTAGCAAAACTGGGCAGGCATAAATATATTTTCTAGTTTGGAAGTGTCAAATAGGTTTTGGGCATATTTAATGTAGCTCCATATGGTCAACACAAGTATAAATACATACCATTTGGATTTTGTTCTGCTCTTGAAGTGCTTTGTCATATCACACAAAAACTGGTTGCAGGCCTTGTAAGAAATATGGAATACATGAATGACATACTTGGGTGCCACAAAAAATGAATGACCATCAATTAAAAGTGGTTCTAGAAACAGCCCAGTTCTAAACAATGAAAGTGAACCATAGCAAATATTGTTTTAATGGTAAAGAAATGTAGAATCTTGAAAACATATTAATAATAGCATGAAATTAAACCAGACCTACAGTAAGACAATTGTAGATTTGCCAAAACTGATATGCCAGAAAGCGGCTCAGAGAATTTTGGAAATCATAAATCATGTCTTGAAGCTAATTCCTCATCCGGCTGCCCACTTCATAAATCAGAAGACTTCACTTTGCAAAGATGCCATCTGGCATAGGGCTTCAGCATTTGAAAAAGACCTAAATTATATGAAGAATACTCTAAGTACATCACCTATTTTGCAATTTTATAATCCTTCTGCAAGAAGCAAAGCATCCATAGATGCTAAAAGGCAAGTTACATGGAGCAGATGTGTAACTAAGAAGCTAAACAGACTAATTGAACAGTGTTGATTGTTGACCGAATAAGTTATTTTATTTAAAAAGAATGCGAGAAAGTTTTTTTTTATTAAAAATGGAACCAATTCATTTTATGGGCTGTAAATGTGTGTACGTTTGCAATATATTAAGTTCCTTTTTGTTCCAGATCAGAGTTGGGTTCAAGTTGAACTTAATGCACTCCATCAGTTCACCTTTTATGTCACTGTATCCTCATAAATGAACAAGAATGGAAAGAAAAAGCATGCTGTAAGATACATTTTCTTTTGCTTAGATTGGAAGATTTTAGTCAGTTAACTGTTCTGCTTATTTCCTATTTGAAAAGAATTATTGGCATTGCCATTAACCACAAAGCCAATTAATATATTATAGTTCTGTCCACTTTGACTGGCAATGTGTTCCTAGAGCTCCTTGATTTTGGAAAGGTTTCTTGTCTTTTGAATTTACCTGGAAATGCTTGCATTATAACCTGGAGCCATCTCTATGAAGACATATACTTTGCCAGTAAATTGTGAGTTACTCAACAGAACTTCTGGCAACCTAACAGATTCTAGGAAAGAAGAAGGAAAAGATGCATCACCTACTAATGCACTAATTCATATGAACATGAGGGGCATGGGGATTATATAACTTTCAGTTGGTTTTAACCCCTTTGCAGAAATTAGGGACTTTCATAATGCTGAATTCAAAACCACACTGAGGCTATAAGAGTTTAGATAACTTTCTGCTTTGTCATTGCAGAGATAAAGAGCTGAATAAATTATGGATTGAAGATTAAATGCAAATGACTTTCATAAAGACCCTCATAAACCATCTCTGAAGTAAGGCTGATTGGTCAAGCTATCTTCTTTAGAGCAGAATCACATTATGGTGGGAATAACTGGAAGATAATATAATATCTGCAAAAAACCCCTCCAATTCCATTGATCTAAGAACATCTCTGAACAGCATCTATAAAGGCATTCAACATATTCAAAGATGTTCAAGATGGAAAAACAATTCATTGAAAAACAAGAAAAGTACTCCAAAAGTATCTCAAAACTGAGCAGGAGTTTCTAACCTTGGATCAGTATGCTAGAAGACAAAAAAGGTCAAAGAAAGATGGAAAGTATATTCAGAAATTCTGCTAGTAATGTAATACATAATGTCAACATCCAAGATACCTCAGAAGATATTCCCTATTTGTAAGAACCTTTAGCACCACAAGTTAGATCAGCACTCCTGTCATTACCATATTGGAAGGCTACAGGAAAATATGAAACATCTACAGAAAGATGGCAAGCAGCAAAGGAAGAATTAACAAGGAATGTAATCAAACTATGGCAATAAATCTGACAAATGTCAACAGATTGGAAGAGATCAACCTACATATCAGCACCAAACACTTAATAGTGTACAGTGGATCCTAAATAGAAAGGGAGATGCCAGATGGTCAAGCTAGATTTAGAAAACACCAAGAAATATTATTGATGCATTCTGAATAACTGAGAAAGCCAAAAACTACCCCAAAGAAATCAATACACATTTCATTGATTATAGAAAGGCCTTCTCATAGGGAAACTATCTCATTATTTTCATATGAAATCTATACACATGTGAGGAAGCCACAGTCCAAAACAAACATGATGAAATAGCTTGACTCTGGCAAAGCAACTAGACTATATACTCTCCCATTATTTATTCAAACATTTTGCTGAAGTAACTGAGGTAACCTGAATTGAAAAAATATGAGTGTAGTTTTACAATTGGAGAAGCAAATATCAATAAACTCTAATGTGCTGATGACACTATCCTGAAAGCTGAAAATGCAAATATCTGTAAACTTTCATAATAAAATCAGTGAATACTATGAAAAGTTTGATACTGCGATTTAATATAAGAAAACCAAACTATGGACAACTGGTAGAAAAACTATCCATAAGAAATGACAATGAAGATACTGAAATGATTGATAGTGTCTGCAATTAGGATTGACTATCAACAGTCAATGAATCAGTAGTCCTGTTTGCTGAAGAATGGGATTTGTTAAAATAGCAATTAAAGCTTTGGAAAAGAGTCAGATTATAATATCTGAATACATTTCTCAAAGTTTAGAATCAAACAGGCAATGGTTTTCTCTTTGACATTCCAGGGAAGCAAGAGTTAAATTTAGCTGAAGTGGAATGCAAAGCATATCGACTCTTTTGAACTTTGGGAGTTAGAGAATTCCTCAGAATATCATGGATAGCTAATAAAACAAACAAAAATGGATTATGCACATGAGTATGTAAGAGTCATGATGGCACAGTGGTTAGAATGCAGTACTGCTCACTGCCAGGAGGTCGATTCTGACCAGCTCAAGGTTGACTCATACTTCCATCTTTCTGAGGTCAGTAAAATGAGAACACAGATTGTTGAGCAGAATAGCTCTCTGTAAACAGTTTAGAGAGGGCTTTAACACACTATGAAGTGGTATATATATGCTATTGCTATGAGTACAAATGCCCACCCTGAAAAGATCATATTTTAGACCTGTTATGCAAAGACATGGCTCTCTTTAGAAGTCTGCAAAGCTGTAGAAGGTGGAAGAAAAGAGAATAACCAGCAACAGGATGAATGTACTCAAAGAATGGTGATGGGTGCACTAGTAGGGACAAATTGGGGACAGATCATCGTGGAGTAAGGTAAACTTATTTTATCTCATAGTAAAATGTACCTATATGGGTTGCTAAGAGTTGATTCCAACCTGATGACCCATAATCAATCAATCAGTCATACTATTGGTTTAATTCTACTTCATATCAAAACATGTTATCAATTATATACTACATGAAACAATTGTGTTAAATTATCAGCTATACACAGGAAATAACAATTGTCTTAAATGTACACTGCTCAAAAAAATAAAGGGAACACTTAAACAATACAATGTAACTCCAAGTCAATCACACTTCTGTGAAATCAAACTGTCCACTTAGGGAGCAAAACTGATTGACAATCAATTTTACATGCTGTTGTGCAAATGGAATAAACAACAGGTGGAAAGCATAGGCAGTTAGCAAGACATCCCCAATAAAGGAGTGGTTCTTCAGGTGGTGACCACAGACCACTTCTCAGTTCCTATGCTTTCTGGCTGATGGTTTGGTCACTTTTGAATGCTGGCAGTGCTTTCACTCTAGTGGTAGCATGAGATGGGGTCTACAACCCACACAAGTGGCTCAGGTAGTGCTGCTCATCCAGGATGGCACATCAATGCGAGCTGTGGCAAGAAAGTTTGCTGTATCTGTCAGTGTAGTGTCCAGAACATGGAGGAGCTACCAGGAGACAGGCCAGTACATCAGGAGACGTGGAGGAGGCCATAGGAGGGCAACAACCCAGCATCAGGACCGCTTCCTCCACCTTTGTGCAAGGAGGGATAGGAGGAGCACTGCCAGAGCCCTGCAAAATGATCTCCAGCGGGCCACAAATGTGCATATGGCTGCTCAAACAGTCAGAAACAGACTCCATGAGGGTGGTATGAGAGCCCAACGTCCACAGGTAGGGGTTGTGCTTACAGCCCAACACTATGCAGGATGTTTGGCATTTGCCAGAGAACACCAAGATTGGCAAATTCACCACTGGTGCTGTGATCTTCACAGATGAAAGCAGGTTCTCAATGAGCACATGTGACAGATGTGACAGGGTCTGGAAATGCCGTGAAGAATGTTCTGCTGCCTGCAACATCCTCCGGTATGATCGGTTTGGCAGTGGGTCAGTAATGGTGTGGGGTGGCATTTCTTTAGGGGGCCACACAGCCCTCCATGTGCTCACCAGAGGTAGCCTGACTTTCATTAGGTACCGAGATGAGATCCTCATACCCCTTGTGAGACCATATGCTGGTGCGGTTGGCCCTGGGTTCCTCCTAATGCAAGACAATGCTAGACCTCATGTGGCTGGAATGTGTCAGCAGTTTCTGCAAGACGAAGGCATTGATGCTATGGACTGGCCCGCCCGTTCCCCAGACCTGAATCCTATGGAGCACATCTGGGACATCATATCTCACTCCATCCATTAATGCCACGTTGCACCACAGACTGTCCAGGAGTTGGGGGATGCTTTTGTCCAGGTGTGGGAGGAGATCCCTCAGAAGACCATCCACCACCTCATCAGGAGCATGCCCAGGAGGTCATACAGGCACGAGGAGGCCACACACACTACTGAGCTTCATTTTGACTTGTTTTAAGGACATTACATCAAAGTTAGATCAGCCTGTAGTGTTTTTTTCCACTTTAATTTTGAGTGTAATTTTGGGTGTTGCTAAATTTGATTTCCATTGATAATTTTTGTGTGATTTTGTTGTCAGCACATTCAACTATGTAATGAACTAAATATTTAATAAGAATATTTCATTCATTCAGATCTAGGATGTCTTATTTTTGTGTTCCCTTTATTTTTTTGAGCAGTGTGTATTCTGCATGTCAGTGAAATGATCATAAAACAACTGATTTGTATTATGCTGTGTCTATGGATTTATGTAATTTCCATCTATCAACAAACCTGAGGAGACTATGAAAATTTCTATAGCTGCCCATCTCAACCTATCTCAATGACTTTGGGTGACTTACAATTCTAAATGAATGAATGAGCAAATTGAAATTTAATTTAGATATGACAAATGTATAGCTGCAGTCTGGCAGTGTTGGGAAAGGCTTCCAGACTGTTTCGGAGAGAAGTAGTTTGGGTGAATTCCTAGATTTGTTGTAGATCCTGAATGCACTGATGGTGGTGGCTGGAGTACAATGCTTTGTGGTATCTGAAAGCAACATAGATATTGAAATGCAAATCTTCTATTCTAAAAATTTCTATTCAGTGGTTCTATATAATTTTGGAGCTCAATTCATCCAATCCCTAAGTTAAATAGCTTGGTCCAATCTTTTGTTTATTAATGGCTCTTGTATGCCAAGATGTTTGAAAATTAAGACTACAGTCTCTATGGAGCAATTAAAATCACAGCACTTCTAAGTCTTGTTACATAGTGGGTCCAGTTCAGTAAAGCATATAGATTTTGCACTGAAAAAAATATATCAGCTTTGCCTTGGGAATAATTATTGTACCCAAAAGTTTCAGCATTGAAAGCCTTTGTATATTAAGCATTGGTTTAATTAGAAGGCAGCTTGCATATTTCTCTGCCTCAAACAATTCAGTCCCCTGAGCTTCCAAGTGTGTATGTGAGTGTGTGTGGGTGGGTGTGTGGGGGGGTGAAGTTGGCTAAAGTGCTCAGTTCAATACACTCCTTCACATTTTGTAGAATATTATGGCAAAGACAAATAATTTTGGAGCCAGCTCAAGCTTTGTGCTGTACAATTTGCTTAATCAGTCTTAATGAATTCTTGCTGTGACCCTCAGAGGGAAGAATTATTATTCCTATTCCTTAGGTGGAGACATCTTCGATACAGCAGCATTGTAGAGTAGTTCAGGGTCACTTCACTGAAATCAGGGCCTAAGCTGCACTGAACTCGGCAGGAACTTTAAATTCCTCTTTTTCACTTGTTGGTCACTGAGATGTGTATATTTGGTAGAAATGCAAAATAATTTCCCTGGATGTCCTTATAGTCAAAATTAGGAATGGCTTCAAACTCCATTCTGCAGGATTATTTTTAAAATGTTCTACTGTTTAAAGAAGTACCAGGTAGAATTCTATATATAAAGGAAGCAAATTCTCTGATAATCCTGAATCCAAATTCATAATGGATGAATATGCTTAATAACAGGAATTTGCACAAGCTGGGATTTAGCAATACTTTGGTTTCAGGCCAAACAATGTGCTGAATTATTTCTTTTCTAAATTTTATGCTCTCTCATATCTTCTATTTCAAGTTCTATAAAAGGAACTGTAATCCAACATATACAACCATGACTACCATATGTTCTCTGCATTTCTCTATTTTTCTAGTAAATTACTCCTGGAGCTTATCTTGTGTTTTTGTTCTATATCTACCTTCAGTTTGTAAAATCAGGATATTCTCTACCCATACACTAAATTAACTCAGACTATCTTAGCATGCAAGCAATCATTGTACTGTGTATTAGTCCATATCCTTGAACATGAACATAAATTTGATGAATGAATGAATAAATAAATAAAGAACTAAAGGTTACCTTTCTCAATAGCATAAGTAAAAGTCTTCTAGATATTGCTTTTAGCCTGGCTACATATGTCCCTGAATCGCTTGCATTTGTTCTGAATAATAGCGTGCAAGACACAAATTGCTGAACAGTTGTAGTCTATGCCTGTTGATTTGTGTATTTCTTGATTAGAAACTTCCAAGCCATCTCCAAATATATTAAATATGGATGTATAATATAATGCAGCAATCAACCTTTACTACTGCAAGAATCACTTTGACCAGTGCATTGTCTCCAGGAAAACAACAGTGAGACTATTTATTTGGTTTTGTTTAAATATTTTTGAATTGATACTTCTCCTTTTTGGATGTGCCCAAATTCAACATGATTTACACCAATACAAACAGTATATAAAAATGAGAAATTTAAAAAATTAAAAACAAAAAGCTTCTGACTGCATTTTCAGAAGCATCTTTCCTGCTTATCTGACTATCCTTATACTGTATATTCAAAACAAGAAAAGGTAACGAGGCCCAACATTGGTTAAGGTTTGAAAAATTCACATCAGACACATTGCATCTCCCAAATTTTGCTCATTGTTGCTTTTTATATCCTTTTAATGAAAATTCTACCCAACAAAAATATTATTATTATTATTATTTTGCTTTCAGTCTTTCTACCTTTTCCTTTATATGTGGAATCATTAAATTGATTTCTTCTAAACATCAGGGACAGACGCAACACGTCAGTGAAACAAACTGCAGTCATCCCCTAAGCAAGATATTTTTCTATATCTCCAGTTGCACTATTTATACTTGCAATCTTACAACCGTTGTTCAAAACTCTCGTAGCATAGATGGCTTTCTTTTCATCAGTCCTATCAAAGGATACTGAAGAAATTAGGTATGTTTAGCTTTTAGGAAAGAAATTGAAAGGGGGAAAGATACAATAAAGCTATTCACATACTTGAAAGGTTGTCATATACAGACAGTTAAGACTTATTTTCTGTGACCAAGAGTCTGAGACATGGAAAATATTTTTAAATTAGAGACTCCATGTGAATACTGGAAAAAACTTCCTAAAAGTAAGAGCAGTTTGATATGAAATCAATTACCTAGAAAGGTTGTAGATTACCCTTCACCAGAAAAATTAAAGCAAACACTGGGCAACCATTCTTTAATTTGGATTCCCACAAGTCAGAGATTGGGTTCATTGCCCTTTTCAGACTCTAATTCTGTAATTCTATGGTAGAAAGTTTGATTGAGTCTGATTATGGAAATATATAATACGCACAACAGAATAATAAATATTGCTTTTCTTTCTTGGATACTTATTATGACAAGAGACCCATTTCCTCATTTTGCAGGATACAATGGGCCATGCTGTATCTTGTTTATCATGTCCCTTCAATAACATATTAGGTCTAACAGCAGCAGATATTTGGAATAATCCATGAATATTTGAACTGGTGGGAAAAATTTTACTAATTGAAAGTCACAACCAAGAAGGAACTGAAATGAGATTCTATTTCTCAATGTAATGCATTACTTAGTGTGCAGTAATAGAGTCACACATTTCCTGTGACTTCAGGGCAAAAACAACAACAACAACCTCCAGTTACTGGCAGAATATTAGTGACACATCTCAGCCAATGTGATATCTCGAGAGAGTATAGAAAGACAGTATGTTGTGGGTTCCACATTTCATTCTTATTATTGTCCCCTATGAAGAATAATGATGCTTATTTGGATTTCTATTTAAATATTTTGCATACTCAAGGAAATCAATAAAGTGCATATGAGCTAACTTAAAAAGCTCCACAATTGCTGGTACTAGAAAGTTTTGAGATAAATGTAGCAATAGCATTTAGACTTATATACCACTTCACAGTACAGCCCCTCTCTAAGTGGTTTACAAAGTTAGTATATAGCCCCCAACAATCTGGGTCCACATTTTATTGACCTTGGAAGGATGGAAGGATGAGTCAACCTTGAGCCACACAAAATTGAACTCCTGGAGTGAGCAGTGAGTTAGCCTGCACTACTGCATTCTAACCACTCTGCCACCACAAAAATATAATCACACATACAGAAAAGTAAGGAGCAAGTTTCTCTTGACCAATTCATCCATTCATATTTATGGATCACATTTCAAATTTCAAGAATTATGTACCTTTTTTTGCTTAATGAATTTATAATTTTATTTATTTATAAAAGTTATTGGCAATCCATCTTACCATATAGTAACTCTGGGAGGCTTACAGCCATTAAATGTGTCTATACTTATCCATTAAAATATAAATAAATTAAAATCAAATATTAAAATCTAAGGATAAATAAATCAATTTATTGAGAACATTTCAACAGTTCAATCCTGGGTATATTCTCCATTGTTGGAATCCACCTTCATATAAAGCATATATCGGACTGTGCACTAGTTTCCTCCTCCATTTCCTTTGGCTTTGGTATATACCATATTGTTGGTATGTACAACAATAGAAATTGACACATAACAGTTGTTTCAGAGAAACAAATTATCAGAAGCTGGGATTAGCCACTTAAAGGAATTTAAAGCTGGTGTAGGCCTTGCTAATAATAACTGCTCATAGTGTTTTCATTTACTTTTGTATGATTTTTATTCTGAGTTATTTATAATCTGCATGCAGAAGTAATTAGCAAAATATAATTATATGATTCAGAAGTCTACAAAATCTGAGAGTTAAATTGTTGAATGCATTATAACCATGTTCTTCCAAATGTGGACCTATTTTCTGTACAGATATCCCAAACTGAAAGATTAATATGACAAGAATAAGTTGTTGAAGACTGAAAAGTTTAATCAGAAACTTCCTCAGGTTTAGTCAAACATGTTTCTATATCCAAATATTTAGTTAGTTGGTCAATTTATATTAAGGAGATAGGACAGAGCCCATAAATGGGATCCAATTCTATTCTCACACATTCACTTAAGATGAAAGGAGATTCCAATGCATCCCCTTGTTGGTGATGTTAAAGTTCCCCATTTCACATCATTACCTAATGAGAGGGTGTGGAAAGGGACAATAATTATTTAATGATGCTATTCAAAGTGCTACAGGGGTGAGTTTAGAGCTACACTTTCAGATATTTAGCATATTATTTAAGGTCATAGCCCCCTGCTGCTGTTATGGCATTTTTTAAAAATGGATGTCATTCCCAGAGTTAGAATATAGAATCATAGCATTGGAAGGTCTTCTAGTTAAACCATCGACTGAAGGCAGGTGTCCTCACGGCATCTCAGACAATTTTCAAAACCTCTAGTGATAGAGCACACACAACTCCTAAAAGGCAAGCTGTTTTCATGGCTTAGCAGTTCTTACTGTCAGGAAATTCCTCCTTATTTCCAGGTTGGATCTCACTCTGACAAATTTCCACCTGCTGCTTCTTGTCCTATCTTAAGGTACTATGGGGAATAAATTGACACCTGCTTCCTTGGGACAATCCTTCAAGTATTGTTTTTAAGGCCCCCCTCAGCTTTCTCTTTATAAAGCTAAAATACCCAGTTGCTATAGCCCATTGCTTAAAGGTTTTAGCCTCCAGATCCCTTATCAGCTTGGTTACTCTTCTCTACACTCTTTCTAGGCCCTCTTTTTTGTATTGTGGCAACAAGAATTGGACACAGTATTCCAAATATGGCCTCACTAGTGCAGTACAGAGTGGCATTATCACTTTCCTTGAACTTGATACTATCCATATATTCATGCAAATCAGGACTATATTGGCTTTTTTGGCAGGTGAAGCAAAACTTCTGACTCATACTTAAATGGTAGCCCATCAGAAGAGCCATGGTGGTGCAGTGGTTAGAATGCAGTACTGAAAGTTACTTCTGCTGACTGCCAGCTGCCAACAGTTTGGTAGTTCGATTCTCACCAGCTCAATTTTGACTCAGCCTTTCCAAGGTCAATAAAATGAGGACCCAGATTATTGGGGGCAATATGGTGATTCTATAAACCACTTAGTAAAGCACTGTGAAACAGTATATAAGTCTGCTATTGCTATCAGTTCTTCCAAATGAAATTGTAATCTTTAATGTGACATGGAAGAAACATCATTAAACACAGAGAGAGTAATTGCAGTTCAGTACTATAAGTCCCAGCAGACATTGCCACAAACAGGAAGATGAATGACTTGGGAATGGGTTAGGGAAATAGACAAGGGGAATACAATGGAAATGTTGTATATAAAACTGTTATATGTTACAAAGGAATCTCTGTTAAGAACTCTTTAAAAAACAACACAGTAATTATCTCAGTAATTAATTACAACTTAAATTCATGTAAAATGTAGTTCAAATTAAATTAAATCACATTTAGTTTTCATCCTGGCCCTGCTTATGTCAGTTCTAATTCTGGAAGACATTGCATATTCTTATACTACAGCATAAATGTACTTCCCTTATCCCCAATGTGCTGGTTGGATGAAGGGGAGAGAATGCAGTGGATGAGGATAAAACAGAATTTACAAAGCAAAACAACATTTTTTTTTTAAAGCTCATCCATGTTTTTGTGAATTAATTTACTTCTTTTTCCTCTCATATTTCCTTCAGTTTTAAAATCACAATTCATTTGGAGTCTTTAGTATTTGCAGAGCTTATTTGTTTACTTGCAGACATTTCATTCCCTGACTAAGTTACATAATAAGTGCTAGTATATATGAGATTTGTTCCCTATTTCTATACAATAGCTTGTCCTGCCAGTGTTGATGGGGGTTCTGCCAGATCTGGAGTGGACCAGATTAGGTAATGTTTATATAGAGATGGGAACAAGGTGCTTTTCTGATACTTTCCACCCTTAGGGTATTAATACTAAAGCTGTAGATTACAATAATTATTTATCTACTTTTCTAATTCAATTATATATAAACCTATTAGAATTGCAAGCTATCTATGTTGCTTCAAGGGAAATAGCAGAAAGTATTTAATGGTGAAATGTGAAAATACCAGATAGTTTCACTGGTGAACGATCCAAACTTCATATTAAAACTACTAGAACGTAATACAGGTCAGCAGCTTGTGGATCAAAATTATACTCCAGATATTAAAAGCATGATATATTAAGGCATAACAGGCCCTGCCATTTAATTAGAAAGTCAAGAGCTTTTTTCAAGGGCCAAACAATAAACTTCATCTTATTTCTGTACAGAAATGAAACTTAAAATCAATTGAACATAGAACAGAGAATATGGTACATGTCCTTTCAATTTTGTTTGTGAAATGCAGAGCAAGCACTATCAATACAGAAAACCACATTTGTCTTCTATAAGACATTTCTCTTTTCTATTTCTGTGGCAAAATTTTTTATATACTATAGCCACACTGATCTTTGACCTAGATAGCTGATTTATTGGAAGCAAAAAGATGATTCCAGCTTCTAGAGAAGATAAAGTTTTAGGACAAGGACTATATTCTATTTATGCATTAATAATTTGTTGACTTCCAAGCATATTGCATATTCTCCAGTTCCTTTAGAACAAAGTTTAAAGGCAAAAGCCTCTTCATATGGCAAGATACTTTAAAAGGAGTAATTTCAATGGACCATTAGCAACTAGGCAGGTTACCAAAGAGATTGGAGTACAAGTGGTGATTTTATCTATATTTCTAGTTTGAAGATCAACAATTATGGAGAGAGAAGAGGATTAATAGAAGTAAATTGCTCACTCAAAGGATACCATGTGAGAACTTTGGCTTTCTAGAGACCATGGATTACATTACCTACAGGAAGGGTTTCTGGTAAGGAATGGGCTGCATTCATGAAGATAGGTAAGAATGTGTTTGAGAAACATCTATTTTAGCTCATCATCTGAAGGAATTTAAATTAAAACTGGTGGGAGTGAATGACAAACTTATAGGACTCAACCACAAATCAAATAATGAGGAGGGAATGGTGAAGAAGGGGCTCACAAGTACAAATCAGGAGATACAGGAAACAAAACAAGGAACAACTATAAAGAACTCAAATGCTTGTATACCAATAGTATGGGGAACAAACAGGGAAAGCTTAAAAATATCTCATATATAAGGTAAAGTATGATACTATAGCTATCACTGAAACCTGGTGGAATGGAACCCATGACCTGAACAAACAATTAGAAGGATATAAATTGTTCAAAAGGAATAGACCCAACAAAAAATGGTGAGAAGTTGCATTTGATAAAGAATTACTACATTTCCACAGAAATTCACAATACTAGGGATGAAAGTCTTCCTGAAACAATTTGGGTAAGCATTAGAGATAAAAGAAAAAACTTTGCTATAGATGTGTACTACCAGCCACCCAACCAGCTAGAGGAAATAGATTAATTTTCTGCTAATCAGCTAATTGAGGTATGTAGGAAATACACAACTGAAGTAAAGGGGGACTTTAACTAACCTGACATCAACTGGGAAACAAACAATATCTGCTATATAGTATCTGATACTAAACTATTAGTATAACCAGGCTACTGCAACTTCCTGGTTAGAAAGAAATCTTTACCATTCAACTTAATTCTTCTGCAAGCAGCAAGGCATTTTTGAATTCTGAAATGTGCTTATATCATCTGATTTCAAAGATTATTGATTACGTTTTGCTTCCCAGCATGGTGAAAAGATATGCTTTATTTACCCAAATAAAAACATCTGCTCCATAAATCAAGAAGTCATTTGAATCCAAAAAAATCAATAATAACTAAATTTGCTTATGCAGAGATGGATAATTCATAGTTCTAGCAATCAGTATTTCCATCTTCAACAGATTTAAAAGTGATTAAAAGTTATTAAAGGTTTTGGAAAAGAGTTGCAAAGGTTTTCTTGTCCCTCAAGTGTTTTGGTTTTCTTTTCGTATTCCTCTTCTCATGTGAGGACAGAGAAAGAAAGGAAACATGAGAGAAGAAAAAAAATTCCCCAATAGTTCTCACAATGTGTGAAACAAATGTCTTTTCTGAATCAAGACACTGAGAAGCCTCTTACTTTATTGGGACTGGTGTTGCAACTGGCTGCAGAACACAAATAACAAATTTATTTAAAAAATTGCTTTAACAAAGTGAAGCAACTTAGGCCCATTACCTTTTACAAAATCCCAATGCCAATTAACCTTAGATACAGATGTGCAAATTGAGCAATAGTAACTGCTTCTGGGACAGATTTAAAACTGAAGGAAGAAAAAAAAGCCATTATGTAAGGATCAATAACTAACTTAACGAAAATTAGAACATGTTTTGTGCCCCTTGGAAATTATTTGAGGATTAATAGCATGCTTGTCTTTATTTCCCTTTCATCTGTTTTGCCATTCCATAGCTCATCTTTGAGACAGCTTTGCTTTGATCAACTTATTTCTTCAACTTATAGGATAGCTTACATGGCAAGTTCTCAACATTTCCCCCACTACCAAAGCTAATATTTATTTAGGAAGGGATGGAAGACAACAATTAATAAATCAGCACCGAACCTTTGATGGATATATGTGTTGGCATTCCTTGTCTAATAAATATTTTCATGCTAACAGTCTCCAGGAAGTGCTATTTAAGTTCTAATAATTTTGATCAAGAAGTCTAAGGTCCTGTTCGTGTAAGAAAGAAACAGTAGGAGAGCCATAGGTTCCCCACAACCTAATAAGATGCTATGAACACTTGAAACACTTGGAATGTGTTGGTGTGGAATATGTGGCTTGGAATATGTGGTTGCAAGCAAGCTCCCTTGAAAAAAGGGATTTATTTTTAAATAGATGTGCATAAAATACTGATTAAAAACCTGAAATAGCATGTGTTCTTGTCAAGAGCATGTCCTATTGAATCCAACAGGATTTCTAAGGAAACTTTCAAAATTACATTTATATTTATTTTGTGCCTGTTGAAGTTGCATAGAACTTTTATTTCCCAACAGATGGCAGCATCATGAAAATGCCAGGACAATCAATTTCTCTTCCTCTGAGCAACCATTGGCTTCAATGGCATACAATTTGCCATTGTATTTGTTTCAGATGGCATACAATTTGCTTTCATGGTATTTCATGCTATTTCAGGTTTAGCATCTCAGTTTCTCATGTTACAGAGACAAGAGTCATATCTGACCAGAAAAATAGCCTGTTGAGCAATAGCTGAACTGGACTAATTACTTGTCTATGTTTTATGAAGTTCATAGAAGAGGGGGCAGTGGTCATTCATATCCCTTGACAATATACCTCTTTGAATACCTCTTTGAAGATTATCTCCTCAATTCAAAAACATTAAAGATACCCATTAGTTTCAATCTTATGGATGCCATAATGCTACTGGTAGAATAGTGCAAGGCTACTTCAAGCAAAGATTTGCCATGTTGCCTGTAAGCATAAGATTAAAGAAGTCTGGAGAAGACTTTTGGATACAAATTAGAGTCCACAGAAGTTGTGAATTTCTAGAAATGCTAGTTGACCTCTGAGTTAATCAAAATTATTTCAGTAAAACAAGAAAGATTAATATACTTCACATCTGGTGAACAAACTACAACTGTGTTTGAAGGTTTTTAATTAGGATCCATCTCTTCAGAAAATCTTCCTTGCTTTCTGTCATAATAATAAAGAGTCGCTTCACAGAGTGAGATAAGGGACATATAAATTGAAGAAATAATTATGTAGAACTACTTTTTCTTTAATACTTTTTTAGAATCAAGAAGACTAACTGAATGAGATATGACATGAAGAGACCTTCTTGATGGATGATACAGCAACATTCTTTTGCATTATTTACACAGATATGAATGTACTGTGTATGTGCCAAAGCCTACACCTGAGGTTCTTGGTAAGGTTGAGGAAGTCTACCAATGAGGATACAGGTGAATTAATGAATTGAGTTTATTATTCAATAAGAATACATCTAAATTCAAGGACTTCTGGTTTGAGCCTCTTCGCAAACAGACTGAAACCACGATCGTGCACAGTTTCGATCTGTGCTTGCCACTGGAGCATCCCAAGCCAGCTGGTTTTGGTGCTAAGCCACCCTGTAGAGGTGGTGAAGAGGGGGAAGACTGCCACCAGGGTTGAGGAGAGCTGCATCTCTCCTCCTCAGCTGGCCTTTACTCCCTTTCCTGAAGGCAGTTGCAGCGGTGGTCAGAAATTGACACCTCAAAGAAGAACTCAACTGGAAAAGATTGTGCAGGAGGAAGATAAGAAGAGAATGTTTTGGTTGACCAGGTTAAACTGCAAAAACAACAACTAAGGTACCCTAGAATTTAAACCAAAAAAAAAGTTCCCAAAGATGATTCTGAAGCAGAAAAGGAGAGAGAAAAGGGAAAGGATTTGGTTTTTTTTTTTTTCTTCTCTCCTTTTCCCTATACTGCCAGCTAAGAAACCTAAATAAGAAATTGGGGGAAAAAATCCACTTTGACATTAATAGGCATTCAAGCTAAAATAAAATGTCAAAGGGATAATAAAGATTTCTGGATACTTAAAACCTTTTGAAAGCAGGAAAGGAGAGAAAAAGAATAAAAGGACAGGATCTGAAAAAAGGGAGGAGGCTGCCTGGAATTACAGTAAAAGCTCAACAAGACTTCTAAAAGACACATTTTAACTGAAACTTGGCTACAAAATACAAAATACTACAAAATAGTAGAACCCCGGGAAGAGAAAGTGGAAAAAAGAAGCATGAAGAAACAGCTTGGGAGTATTTGGACTGCTTGGTGATCTCTGGATTTTTGATTATTGCATTTGAATGACTAAAATCAATCGGGTGGTTGTTTAAAAGTGTTTTAAAATGGCACTACTTTTAGATGAACTGAAAATGGAACTTAAAAAGTACAAAGAAGATGTTTTATTTGTATTATGTTTTTCTTTGTGTGAAAACCCAAATAAAATTAAAAAAAAAAAGAATACTTCTAAATTCACAAATTTCTTAAAAAATGACTGAGGACATGAAGTTAAAAAACACTGTGGGAGAAAACTAAATCATGTCAAACCTGAGAAGATAGTTTTGAGGTCTACTTAGTCTAGTTGTAAATCTGGGTTTCCAACTATGCTTGTGGTACTGATTTTAAAATGCCATGTCTTTAATTACAACAGTCAGTTCCAACACCATATGACAAAATGGTACTCCATGTGGGGAATAGCTGCATTTTGGATCGTCCCTATGGGGATGAGATTTATTTTATTTAGTAACAAAAAAATGAAAGAACTTGAGATTTCAAAATTGACTTTGAAAGAAAGCAGAACTGATTGATTGATACATATATGCCCTTATCTCAGTCATGCCTTCACAGAGAAATTGAATAATAATCTAAGCTTAAGAAAAAAACAAGAAATGGAAAAGAAATGGAAATGTGATTTCACAATGCTAATTTTTTAAAATTTGCTGAGGGTATGAATTAAGTGTTACAGGGGTTTTAATTAACATTCTCAGCTAATCATTTTTAATTTAATTATCATACAAGTGAATTTTTACTTGCTGGAATCATTTACATAACAGTAGTACTAATATTTGCAAATTGCAGTTGGATAAAAATCACCAGAACAAATAATATCTAAATGACTGCAACTTTTGAATCTGATTAACTATTAGTATCTAGCACAAAAGAAAAACAATCCTTAACCAAAGTAGGGAAATAATCTTTAACTCCATTGTAAAAAAAAAAAAATCAGCAGCTGAAAGTGGAATAATAAAACTGACATATAACAAAGCTTTAACTTTAGGTAAATTGGAGTAAAAGTACTACTGTGGCCTAGATTACATTTAGGACATTTGTATTTCTAGTTATATATCTTTTCAGAAAGGTAATGTTATTAAATTATAAGGAAGATGGTCTTACATAAACTAGGCTCGCTGGCTAACCTTGGAGCGCTAATCTCCATCATCCCAGCTCTTAATGCATGGAAGAGCCCAAACAATGCAGTAAATAGATATGAGCAAAAACCTGCACTGCATCTGCAAAACATCTCAAAATACGTTTTAAATGACATAGATCATCTGTTAAGATGCCTTGGGGAACTGACATCTAGAAATAAAACTATAATGATTAAGCAAGGTTAAGAGAGAGATAATGATATCAAATTGGAATTTTATTTCTAATCTTCCAAAGTGAAAATATAGGTCTTAAATTTGCTTCATCTACACAATGGAAACAGAATGGAAGTGAACAATCCATTCAGTATTGAAATTTGCTATCCAAATTGTTCCGTTCGGAAATAAGTTGCGCGAGACTGGGCTCCAACAACAACTCTTTTATTTCAACAAGTAATGCAATGGTAATGGAACAACAGCCCAAGCCGCGGCAGCCCTTCTTATAGCAGTTTGCTCGTGGCTAGTGGCCAATGACAGTACTTTAAGTGTTCCCACCATCTGGCGGGCCAATCAGATTGGTTCCTAAACAACCAATCTGAGAACGGCCTTCTCAGCCAATCAGTTTAAGGTATTTGGAGTCTACCAAATTCTATACACAACACAAATATTGAAACAGAAGCATTTTTAGAATTACAGTCAGTGGAAAAATTGCACAATGTGCTAAATATGTAGAGTGAAGTTCCCTTTCTATTTGTTTGCCTTAGACAAAAACACAGTGCATCCTGTTCATAATCAGGTTGATGCAAACAGAGGTGTGAGATGGATAATTCTTCTCATCTCTTTTTTGTTTGTTTGTTTGTTTGTATATGTGTGTAAATAATTTACCATCATATAGCATACTGGTATATTGTTCTGTATTTCTTTTCAAATGTCTTTATGGTACTAGTGGAATTTTTTAAAAAGAATCCTTGCACATCCACTTGGATGATCATTTTTGAAAGAAGAGCCAAAGAAGATAAATATATTAAACTTCCTCCTATACATGTAGTAGTTTTAATCTAAATCAAGGTAACAAATGCCTAATATACCTAAAAACTCAAGGGTAGTGCATGCAATATATTGAGCATGATATATAATTATTAGGGCTTTGCAAATCCTGGTACTGTAGGTGCACTTTACTTTGATGAACAATCGCTTTCTTTGTGAAGGAGTGGTCCCCTTGCTTCTAATGGCTCCATAAAATAGCTTTGCTTTGTTCCACCCCACCCTCCTCAATACAGGAACTATAAAAGTCAATTCTGGCTTTGGTTAATGAGGATGGGGAACTCTGAGAAGAGCTGTGAAATACTTTCTTCTAACTTTCTCCAGTAGCATTCACAAAACTTTTAAGAGATATCTGCGCAGAAGCAGTTTGTGGCTTTTGTAAATGACATAACGTATCTGTCAAGGTCTGTGTTGAAGCAAAACTGAATGATTTTACACTGGCCTGGTGGTTAGCCTTATGATGTTCCAGAAATGAATAGAAGTCTTTGCGGTCATTTCAAAGTCCTATCAGGTGCAAACAACCAGGATAACTTGTAGATAGGCCCAAGCAAATACGTTATTCTTGATCACCCATATTACAAGAATCACACCAAATTGTCTTGTCTGCCTTCCCTTGACAAACAGTAAATACATATCTAAGGATCTAACCTTAGACTTTTTCCTCCCCCAAATAGATTTTAAAATGGAATGTCTCTTTAGTCCACCAAGAGGTGCCCTCCTTCAGTCTGTGGTTCCACCACATCTTCTTTCTCCTGTTTTCATATAAACATGCCATTTTATCCTCTGTCACAGTTCCCAAAAAATAGTGATTAATTCACATATTAACTTCCTTTGCTCTTGAGCTTCTTCCCTATATACTTGTTTATTTAGTGCTTTTGATGGATGGAACTACTGTGAAGGGTCATTGGTGCTCTCTAAGCTTGATTTTTTTCTTGGAGATTACTCAAACTAGGTGAAATCATCAGTGCAGGTCTAGCACTGATGATGTTACCTAATTAGGGTAATGAACATCTGCAAAAAAACAACCAAGAAAGAGAGCACCAAGGACCATTCATTTCAACCCTGAATGACTGTTTCAATTTACAGTTTCTGGGTCGTACTGTAATTTTAGCTTAATAGAGTTTTAAATATTTCATGGTTTAAAGCATATTTTTTAACAAATCATTCATTTTTAATTATAATTATTTTAATGAACTATGGTTTTTGTTAAGTACTTTTTAAGTTTTATTTCAGCCTCGTTTTGGTCTAGTTAAAATAATTTAAAATGTAGAGTACTAATTTTTAAAATAAATACATAAATCTGGGCCTATGTTAAATTTGGCGTAAAATAAGGTGACCTGAACCATCATTTATCTCACCAGCCACTGGAGACCCTGTCCTGATGCTCTTTCCCAGCGCTGGTTATGTGAAAAATAAATGGAAAATTGTGAATGGCTAGAATGATGGGAAGTAGAGGAAAGGAACATTTCAATAACTACAAAGGAAGAGCTGGAAGAAGTGATGATATTCTACTGGTTCTGCCCGGTTTGGCTGAACCGGTAGTTTCGAGGATAATCTGTGAACTGGTTCACTCTGATGATCAGCCAGCCACCCACCTGCCCCGGCTCTATTCTTACCTTTATTTCCCGCTTTTCAACCTCAGCTACTTTGTGCGGCACAGCCGATTGGCATGCATCAGCTGTTTTACACACAGGGCTTGCAGTAGAAAAGAAGTTGCAAACACTGTGCATGCACACACACAAAGCACATGCTCACACCAAACTGGTAGGAAATTTTTTTTGAAACCCACCACTGGCTGAAGGGTTGTAAAATCAGAAGGAGATATATGTAGAGAAGGAGAAATGAGGGGAATAATGTTGAAACTATATTGGTGGCAGAAAAAGGCAAAAGGGAATAAAAATGCTGAGTAAAGATATCCAGTAACACCATTTGTCAATTGGTGTAAGACATATTGACAGCTGGATAATGAAAATGGATTCTCCATACCCTTATTGTTGATGATAGAGTTATCCTTCAACACTGGAAAGATATTTGCCACTGGATTGAAGACTTGATGTCACTTGTGAATTATGAATGAATTGCTTACAGTGAAAATTATATATCATACATGGATGAGAAGTCCCTTTGCGTGTGTACATGGATGCTATTATGTTGTTTCCTTGTTCCTTTTTCCTTTCTTTTTCTTTTTCTGTACTGTTTAATTAAAGACAAAATAAACAATAATCAGTGCTACCAATTTACAGTAGGCAAATGCAAAGTGACAAATGCAAAGAGGAATGATGATAGCCTGGAAACAAGGACATTGAAGGACGATGTGATGATGGTAGTTGGGAGAAGCAGACTTGGGGGTCTGGCTAGCTATGAGGAATGTCCTAATTTTGATGTATCACAGCACTGTGGGAAGAAATTAATGGGAATGGTTGCCATTCTGCACCACAATTTATATATTAATTGTCCACTGACATCATACAAGATAGACAGGAATCCTGGATTACTCAAGCCTTCCAGCAGTGCATTTAGACCCCCATACTGCACACCAAGTAATCCCAATTTAACATTATTTTAATGATGTCAGACACTGCAGACACTCAACTTGAATACAAATGTTTCACAGTTAAACTATTTCGTACAAGGCAAATATGTGCATTGTCTTCCTTATAAACACATTGTCAGAAGAAACCAAGCTGGGACCAGGTGTAGATACTGCTTATAAGCAGAAGAGATGGGGGGAAGACAGGCATGGAAATCCTGTATTAATTCTAGTTCTTAAAATATGACACACATAAAAAAAGATGGAGCTTTGATGACCTCATTATGGCCTTGACATTAAAAAAACCTACATCCTGAGGATACCCCTGGGACAGAATAAGTACAATTGTTTTATCCTTCCCTGAGTTAGTTAAACACCACCCAGACTTTATCCATTTTTTTTTCCAGATTGGAACTTCATGTCACATCAGAATATAGCCCTCATTATGAATAAAATGGATATTACTATGTAATAGGCTTTACCAGAAAGATCTGATCAAGGAAAAAAGGTACCATTAATACCAGTTTACATTTCTTAAAACCCCATAGCTGAGAAGAGGACTGGAAGATATGAATTTACATTTGGCAGATATTTTTTTCTCTGGTTTGTAAACAGCAAGACAAATCTAGAAGTTTTCAGTCAACTAATAAAGTTTTAGTAATAAGGTAGAAAGTATAGCTGAATATAATCCAATGTGTAAAACATGCACAGACAAAAACAGAATAAAAATTTGGGGAATTAACATTTCCTCCTGAGGTATGGAGTGATACAGTTGTTAACAAATTAATCATGATACAGACAGTGCCTCACAGAGAGACCACTGCTATTATGATAATGCTAATGTTAATGAACACAAGGGCTCTAACAGCAATGGAGGACAGACAATTAGAGAATCTAAAATATAAGGAAAACATTTTTCTATTTGAATCAAACAACCAAATTAATATGGTATCATATATTACCCATAATAGAAATATATGCAAGGTAATAGCAAAACAAATATTGAGAACATTAAATGATGCATAGCCAAAGGAGCAGACAGCGTTCGGAAATGGCTATAGAACAATGGATCACAGCCAGGTTGTTCATCAACTCATTGGAAAGCACAACAAGTACAATATGCCTCTATGCCTTTCATTTCCTATGAAAAGGCATTTGGCTCTGTATTCAAGCAAACAATAATTAATGCATTGCTCAGCCAAGGTGTAGACACTACCTACACTTAAAGTTACTATAATCAATATATGAAAAAACAATGATGATAATTTGCCTTAATGATTTCAAAGTGGAAATGTGATGACCCAGGGTGTGACATAAAAATAACACAGTCACAAAAGTAGAATAATTCCCTTTAATGCTTCCAACTTGGGCCTCAATGTCCAATTATCCTTGACATGGTATCAAACTCTTCCAAAACAGTCTACGAATAGAGTAAATTCAGTAAATTCTACTCTACAAAGAGAGTAGAACCAAAAGTAAAAATAATTAGAAATAAAAAACCCAACATAATGACTGGAGTCATTAACACGGCAGGTCAGGATGATATATTGCAGACTTCCACAAGATAACGCAGCAACCACAGTTGGGAAGAAACCAAAATCCAGATAAGTCTTGACTAAGATAAAGCACACTTTGCTTCCAGCAAAGAGCTACTTAAAATGCCCCACTTTTATCCTGTTCCCCCAGCTGCAACTAATGAAAGGGATCGGGCCTTTTCCTCTTCTATAAGACATGTTGCTCCTTTCT
This sequence comes from Laticauda colubrina, assembly GCA_015471245.1. Lineage (NCBI taxonomy): Eukaryota > Metazoa > Chordata > Lepidosauria > Squamata > Elapidae > Laticauda > Laticauda colubrina. The sequence goes on from BLBF01000018.1 coordinate 30,983,286, forward strand.
CCATTCCTCCCTGCGTGCCCTAGGATGAAGAGGGGATAAACTTGGGTCTTCCTCTGAATGCCCAGCTGGACTGTGCTTTTCCCCCTGTTTCTTCCACAGCCACCAGAGCCACACTCCCACTCCCTGTCAGCTCCTCAAGCTCCCCCTCAGAGTCAGACTCCAACAAGGGTATGGCAGGAAATCAACATAGAATGAGGTGTACAACAAGGCAATACAACATCACCTATCCTTTTCTCAGCCTCCTTGATGAAGTATTTCACAAACTAGACTGGGCAAAAGATGGAATAAAAATAAATGATGCCTATTTAAATCACTTAAGATTTGCAGGTGAAGTTGTTCTCTTCTCACAAGACCCAGAAGAGCTACAAAGACACATACAATAGCTGCACAAAGCAGGAGAACCATTTGGCTTAAAAATAAACCTGAAAAAGAGCGAGGTTATGTTCAATAAATTAACCAAAGAAATATTTTTTATATCTGAATAAGAACTAGATGTAGTACACCACTATATATACCTTAGCCAATGGATCTCAATGGAAGGTGATACAATAAAGGAAATTGAACAGCATGTTAAATATAGTTTGCAGGCATTTGGCAACCTAAGCAACTTGTTGTTCTAAGCAAGAACAACTTCCCCTTGTGCCTGAAAAGTTTTTGATCAGTATATTCTACATGCTCTAACATATGCCAGTGAACCATGGACACTAATCTCACAATCAATACAAAATCTATGAGTGGCTCAAAGAGCCATAGAAAGATACATGCTTGGCATTACAAGACCAGGTAGAAAGATCTGCTCATGTATTTAGAAAATAAACAAAAGTATACAATATTATCAAGAGAGTAAAGGAATTGAAATGGAAATGGACTGGTCACATAACAAGAACAACTGATGGCAGGTGGATCAAGGCAGTCACAGAATGAATCCCACCTGATAAAAAGCATCCACAAAAGAGATCTAAAAGGGCATTGGTACTTACCTGATACGTCCGTTCTCTGTGAGCTGTGAAGTGGGAGGTGCTTCAGTCTCTTCTGGAAAGGCTGAGCTTAAAATTCCGGGATGCTCCTCCTCCTCCACGGATACCTCCTCAGCATCCCCCAGTTTTGCGAAGACTGAGTGCCAAAGTCTGGAACTCATCACCTAATCTGGATTCTTGACTGGAACAGAATATCCCCAGATGGAAAAAAAAATGGGTGGGGCTGGATGCTCTCTTTCCAGAAGAAACTGAAGCATCTCCCACTTCTGGATGCTCTGAACAGCTCATGGGAGAACAGGATGCATTTACAACATTAGCAAGTTTTGCAGGCCCAACTGGCAAAAGAAAGCTCAGCGCCATATTGGTTGGGAACATACAGAAGAGCAGTAAATAGACCAGAGGTGGTGTTCAGCAGGTTCTGACCAGTTCTGCAGAACTGGTAGTGGAAATTTTGAGTAGTTCAGAAAACCAGCAAATACTGCCTCTGACTAGAGATTTTACAGTATCCTTCCCCTGCCATGCTCACCAAGCCACACCCACAGAACCGGTAGTAAAAAAAATTGAATCCCACCACTGGAACAGACAATGGTTAAAATGATGATAATATTACCCATATATTCATTACACAAAGATAAAACAATAAAAGAAGGGAAGATATAGTTGTGTAATGCCTCAGATTGAAGTAGGCAGAAAAATCTACCTGGAAATACCAATAGCCTCTTCTTATTGGAAAAAGAAGATAAATACAGTGTATTACATGAAATTAAAAAACAGCAGAAAAAAACAAGTGGCTTGAAAAAAAATTTAAATTAAAAAGGATTATAAACCCTTGTAAGCCATGAATGAACACTTGAAAGAAAAGAAAGTGTGAAAAGTAAAATTATGTACTTCTCACAATTTAGAGAACAGGAAAGATATAACAGAGATTATATACAATTTGCATATATGAGTGACAATGGCCATAACTATTCATCTGACATCCTCTCCTGTCTCTGCCTGAAGAGACAGCAAATTAGTAAAACAAAACATCCGTCAATTAAAAGCGAGCTGACTTTGAAGATATAGCTGTCCATTAATCATTGTGATGATGTGATCCCAGGCCTCATCAGGTGACCCCGATGAGGTCAAGCTGAATCAACGTGTGATTAAAAGTTACATACGAAAGTAAAAGTTGGCAAAATGAGAGCATGCTTTTAATTATCAAACTTTCATAAAATGTGTTTTATGGGAAAGAATATAATAATGAATGAATATAAAGAAGAGAGCAGCGTGAAAAACATGAGGAAACATTACTTTGCTTTTCGTAGGGCTCATTTCAGTGGCTATAAATATAAACTATAAACCTCTGGATAGATTTTGCCCAATGTAAAATATTGTTTTGGTTCTGAGATCAAGTGAAAAAATATCTAACTTGTAAAACCTAATGTAGTATATCAATTACAGATAAAAGATTATCACATAACAAATTTACATTTGGGATATTCCCAGTCTGAATTGTTGTCATTGTTTTGTCATGGACAAAAGTCTTATTAACTGTGGTCTATTTATTGGCAATAAACTTTTAAAAACATTTTATTGTATTGCTCCAAAACCTCACAAAACCCAAAATAGCAGCATAATCCACTAAAATATGTCAGTTTGGATTTATAGTTTCTAAAACTTCCTAATTGCTCCCCATACTGGAACAAGTCTTAAAAGCAGTTAAATCCACCATATTTTTCTATAAACTAAGAATATCATTACAGCGGAAACTAGTTATTTGCAAGGCCTATTGAATATAGAGTTGGAATATTCTATAGTAACAAATAAATGACTATGTTCTTAATATTAAGTGTGCTTAAATTTTGAATGAATTTTATACATCTAAAGCATAGGTGTCAAACTTGTGGCATCACATTGTCATCACATGACATTTTGTGGAACTGGTGTAGGTATGGCCTATATCCAGCTCACATCCAGTCTATGGGACACCAGTTTGACACCCTTGATCTAAAGTTTATTTTCCATTTTACTGGACATTACAGATAATGTTTAAACAAGGCTGGCTTTTAACTGTATTATACTGTATAAGATGCGTAAAATGAATGAGGAGGGTAGTGAATCATATGATGTGGGCTTGCCTATTATTACCCTGCTTTGGCTTGTATCTATAAATTTGCGAATATGGTCTTCCAAAATTTAACACAGTTTAAAGGTGAGAATTTATTTTTAGATTATAATTCCTCAACCAAAATGTATCATTATATGAAGATTACAAAATTATATAATATAGATTTTTGAATATGGCAGGCAGTGAAAGACATTACTATTTGGTATAAGAAAGACAAAACTATCTTGATATTTTAAAATACAGGTGGTTGGTTCACTTTTTGGATTGGCTTTGTTTTGGCATAGGTGTGATGAATGTTTATTTCATGTAAAGTGTAATTTATTTTAAATTAGCCTGAACTATTTCTTGTACATAATATGTTTTAATTTAATTCTTTTTCTTACTCTTGTTTTTTTTAAACAAATATTAAAACAAACATTCAAAAAAGTAATAAAAACAACCAGATAAATTACAAAATATGAATTCAAATTCTCATTTTATTGTGACAGTTACACTATGGACCAGTAACTGTCTCTGAATATAACCTATATAACAGGATAACAATGTGATGAAAAATATAAGAAGGAAATAAAACCATATTTAGTTCTTTGGAGATAAATGCAATAAAAAGTACATTTTTGCAGAAATTGAAATTCAGTGAAGCAATAAAAGGTTCTTTTCTCCCACTTTATTTTATTCAACCAATTTTTGATAATCAAGACTTTCAACCACAAGCAGTTTAGGCCTTATTGGACAAAATATTAGCTATTATAACTTAAGTCAGGATGAGGAGATTTTCAGAATCCCCTGAAGACTTCTTCACATTCCTTTTATACTGCTATTAAGAAAAAATAGATGAAAGTTGGCTGAAGAGAAGTAACTGTGAGAAGGATCTTGGAGTCCTAGTGGACAATCAATTAAATATGAGCCAGCAGTGTTCAGCAGCCCCCCAAAAAGCCAATGCAATTGATCAATTGATCACATATTTAATGCAATTTAGGATTGCATTAGCAGATAAATTGAATCAAGATTATGTTATTGTATTAGTACCACTTTATAAATGCTTAGTAAGGCCATATCCAGAATACTGCATCCAATTTTGGTCATCACTATATTAAAAAAAAGATGTTGAAACTCTAGAAAAAGTGCAGATCAGAGCAACAAACAACAAACAGATCAGGCCCGGAGGCTAAAACATATGAAGAATGGTTGCAAGAACTGGGCATGGCTAGTCTAGTGAAGAGAAGGACCAGAGATGACATGATAGCAGTGTTCCAATATCTGAGGGGCTTTCACAGAGAGGAGGGGAACAACCTATTTTTCAAAGCACCTGAAGGCCAGACAAAGAATAATGGATGGAAACTGATCAAGGAGAGATTCAACCTAGAAATAAGGATAAAATTTCTGACAGAACAATCAACCAATGGAACAGCTTGCCTTCAGAAATTGTGGGTGTTTCATCACTGGAAGCTTTCAAAAAAAGTCTGGACAGCCATTTGTCAGAAATTGTACAAAGTCTCCTGCTTGAATAACAGAGTTGGAAAGGACCTTGGAGGTCTTCTAATCCAACCCTCTGTTTTGGCAGGAAACCCTGTACCATTTCAGACAAATGGTTATCCAAACTCTTCTTAAAAACTTCCAGTGTTGGAGCATTCAACTATTCAACATTCAACTTCTGGAGACAGATTGTTCCTCTGATTAATTGTTCCAACTCAGGAAATTTCTCCTGAGTTCTAGGTTTCTTCTCTCCTTGATTAGTTTCTGTTCTGTATGGAACTTGGTAGGTTCTAAGTACTTCATTCTGATTGGCCGAAAAGGCCACTTATGGATTGGTTTGCTAGGAACCAATCCTGGAAGCCGCCAAACAGCAGGAAGAATTAAATAACTGTCATTGGCCACAAGCCGGCAGGCTAGCCGCTATATAAAGGGCTGCCGCGGCTTGGGCTATGTTCCATTTCTTTACCTAGCGGTTTGAAATAAAGAGTAGCTGTTTGGAACCCGGTCTCACACGCTTCTTTCCGGATGGAACACTGGCGACGAGGATGGGATCGTCGTAGAAGCAGAGACCAAAGCACGCGTCAATCTGAACTGAGCAAAAAGAGATAGCTGGTAAAAATGCACCGCCCTCACCCTTCAATCCAGATGCAGAGGATTCGGAATCATACATCGATTGCTTTCTTATGTTCTTAGAAAGCAACGAGATAGAAGAAATCTCAGATTAAAGGAAGAGGGCTATCTTCCCTACACACTGCGGACTGGCCGTATTCAAAATGGTGAAGGCGCTGGCAAATCCCAGAGATGTCAAGCAGATGACCTGGTCTGATCTGAACTGAATGCTCCAAACACACTACACACCGGTGGTCTCCAATCTAATTAAAAGGCACAAATTTTACAAAAGGGACCAGAAGGAGGATGAAACTATAGCAGACTTTGTGGCAGCCTTGAGACACATTGGAGGAGCATGTGAGTTTCAAAACATGGACGAGGCTATGAGAGACCACGTAGTCCTCAGCCTGAAAGACACTACCCTTCAGAGCAAACTACTCAACAGGTTGAACATAACCGTGGCCAAGGCCATTGCTGAGGCAACCGCTGCCGAAACTGCAAAAAAGTCAGCAGCTACCATGTGACAAATGAACGCAGTTCTAGACCTGCTGACCCAAACCTGGGAGAAGAAGGCAGAGGGAGGAAAGAAACAGCCCACAGCGACAACCCACCATGAGGACGTCGAAACCCAGAGTGACACCGAAGACGAAGATGTCCATAGACTCTATTCAGATAAAATATGGCGCAAAAAAAGGAAGAATCGGCAGTAATTTCAATGTGCGGGCTGCAGAGGCAATCATCTGTGGTCTGAATGCAGGTTCCTCAACGCAATATGTCAGGCTTGTAATAAAAGGGGCACATTGAAAGGGTCTGCCGCAACAAAAAGAGCTATAGTCCAAAAAGATGCAGCAGCAACCCCCCCCCCAACACAATGAGAGACAAGCCGGCAACAGATGGAACCTCAATAAAAGAACCGGTGACAGAGAAGAAACGCATCAGGCAGTCACCATCGCTAATGCCAGGGCGGAAAGTGGAAAGAAGGTTCGGATAGAGGTGAGCATCGAGGGGAGACCCTGCGAGATAGAGGTCGACTCAGGGTCATTCCTATCGATGGTATCCTGGAATACCATCTGGTGCCTAATTCTGAACATCAAGCAGAAAGAACTAAAGAAACAAAAATTTGTGCTAAAAGACCATCAGGGAAATCGAATCCCAGTAGTTGCCCTTGGACACTTTTTAGTTGATTTAAACAACACGCCAAAATCTTGCCTCTGACTATCGTCAACCATGACTGCCCTAGTCTGCTAGGAATAGAATGGTTCGTGCCTCTGGGAATTGGGATGACCGGGATCAACCACATCATTACTACCAACTGGGAGAAGAACCTACTCCACGAATTCCAAGATGTATTTGACGGGACTCTAGGTAAGTACCAGGGGACCCCAATTTCATTTAGCCTAGACCCAAAAATAGCCCCCATTTGTTTAAAGGCCAGACATGTTCCATTGCGCTTAAACCAAAAATTGACGAACAGCTGAATAAGTTGATCGTGCAAGGGGTTTTAGAACCAATCGGCCATGCCAAGTGGGAAACCCCTATTGTCACACCAGTAAAGCCAGATGGGTCAGTGAGCATCTGTGAGGACTATAAGGCAACCCTGAACCACGTGCTCCAACAAAGCGCATACCCAGTGCCAGTAGTGCAACATTTATTGCACTCGCTAGGGGGATGAAAAATATTCACAAAACTCAACCTAGCACAAGCTTATCAGCAGCTACACATTAATCCAATAACAGCAGAGGCACAAATGATAGTAATGCATAGAGGGGCATTCAAATGTAACCGCCTCCAATTCGGTGTTAGCATTGCCCCAGGCGTTTTCCAAAGCCTCATGGAACGCCTACTAAATGGAATCAAAGGTGTTGTCCCATACTTCGACGATGTACTGGTCTCAGCAAAAAACGCCAGCCAGCTAGAGACCAGGTTAAAAGAAGTCTTAACTCGCTTTAGAAAATCAGGCCTAAAAGTTAAGAAGGAAAAATGTGAACTGGCCACTAACCGGGTCGAATTTTTGGGCTATTTAATCGATGAGCAAGGCATTCACCCAACCGAAAAGAAGGTGAAGGCTATCAAAGATGCTCCCAGACCAAAAACAAAACCGATCTCCAGGCATTCCTAGGCCTCATAAATTTTTACAATGTGTTTCTACCCCATAAGGTGACAATAGCAGAACCCCTACATCGACTGCTAGATAAAAAAACCGCTTGGACATGGGGCCACCGGGAACAGAGAGCCTTCCAAGGTATTAAGGACCTATTAACGTCAGACACCGTTCTTATCCAGTTTAGCAACACCCTGCCTCTGATGGTCATCTGCGAGGCTTCACCTTTTGGGGTCGGTGCCATTCTGAGTCACCAGCTTCCAGAGAAACAAGCCAACCCCAAACATTCTATCTCCTAGAATGACAAGGTGGTCTGAATTCCTCGCTGCCTACTCCTACACGCTACTCCATAGACCTGGCAAAGCCATTTCACACGCCGACGCCCTGAGCCATTCCCCGTTGCCCGACACAGAAGATGACCCTGCTCCAACTACCTCCACATTCTAACTTGAGACCTGCCTGGAGCTACTGCTGACTGCAGCCGACGTTGCGAAAGTCACAGCCAAAGACCCTTTGACAGCGCGAATACTGAACTGGGTAGGTAAAGGATGGCCGGAGGAAAATAAAAAAACTGAGACTTTTAAACCTTTCCGTACCAGACAGACAGAGCTGTCTATTGAAAAGGGGTGCATCTTATGGGGTGACAGGGTGGTAATCCCAAGCAGCCTACAAGAAACTGTCCTAGGCATGTTGCATGAGGGTCACCCAGGCATAGTTAAGATGAAAGCCCTGGCCAGGAATTATGTCTGGTGGCCAGGGCTGGACAAAGACATTGAACGCTGGGTTGCAACATGCCATGCCTGTCAGAAAGCGAGGCCTACCCCCCCACAGGCACCAATACGGGACTGGGAAACTCCCCGGGGTCCATGGTCTAGGGTGCACATTGACTTTGCTGGGCCAACTAAGGGGAACACCTTTTTGATTGTGGTCGATGGATATTCAAACTGGTTGGAAGTCATCCTCATGGCTTCCACAACCACCGAGGCTGTCATGAAACAACTCGACAAACTGTTTGCGACACATGGGCTACCAGATGTACTGGTTTCGGACAACGGGCCTTAGTTTACCGCCTTGCAGTTCAAACAATACCTGGCTACCCAGGATATTCGTCATGCCTTAACTGCGCCGGCCCATCTGGCTGCGAACGGCAGGGTCAAACGCATGGTTAGGTATACTAAGGAGGGCCTAGAAAGAATGGACAAGGGGGACGTGCAGGACAAACTCCACTGACTCCTAACCTTGCAACATATTACCCCTAGTAGCACTACAAATAAAAGCCCGGCTGAACTGTTAATGGGTAGGAAACTATGGTCCTACCTGGACAGGTTACACCGCACTTACACCTGGGACAACTCCCCCGACTTCTCCAGAAAATACCGTACCTTCAAAATCGGCGACCTAGTCTATGCCATGAACCTTACCAGGGACCCTCTATGGCTGCCAGCCATCATCACACAAGTCACAGGCCCCCGATCCTACCGACTAACACTAGACGATGGGAGGGAATGGAAGCGGCACATAGACCAGCTTTGTTCCCGCAACCTCGAAAGAAAAACCGCCGCAGAACCAAAAATAATAAATTCCGATGAAAAAACAACCAAGGGGAGGGGAAGTACAAATAAATAAAAAAGGGATAGACAAACCCCCCATAATAAGACAACAAACTCTGCAAAATGACAATCTAAACAAACAAAAAGAGCACTCACGGTTAGATGAACCCCAAGAAAGAAGTCCGGGAGCAGGAGAGCGAAGTGAGGCCTTCCTGGAAGGTGGCAGCCAGGCCACCTCAACCAACCCAGACAAACCAGGAGGGAGCGGTGGAGCCATCTCAACTGGCCCGAGAGACTCAGGCGGGAGTGGCATGGCTGACTCACCCTTCCAGGAGGTTCCATGGAGAAGGTCAAGAGAAGCAGCGATCCCATCCGAACCGCTTGAAGCCCAAAACAAGACTGAGTCGCGCAGGTCAACTAGAACTAGAAAAAGCCCCACCTATCTGCACAACGTCACCCACGTTGGACTGAACTAAAGGGGGAGGGGTGTTCTGTATGGAACTTGGTAGGTTCCAAGTACTTCATTCTGATTGGCTGAAAAGACCACTTACGGATTGGTTCACTCGGAACCAATCCGGGAAGCTGCCAAACAGCGGGAAGAATTAAATAACTGTCATTGACCACAAGCCAGAAGCCTAGCTGCTATATAAAGGGCTTCCGCGGCTTGGGCTATGTTCCATTTCTTTACCTAGCAGTTTGAAATAAAGAGTTGTTGTTTGGAACCTGGTCTCACGTGCTTCTTTCCGGAAGGAACAGTTTCCATCCATTGTTTCTTGTCCCACCTTCAGGTGCTTTGGAGAAAGGGGTTGGACTAGATGACCTACAAGATCCCTTCCAACGCTGTTATTCCTAAAATGAAGACATCAGTGTGTGAATTGAAATAGAATGTATTCCAGTTAAACATATTATTTTGGATATCTGAAATGGTTATTCTGCTATTATTGAAATGCTAAGTTTGACAGTAGGCTGAATTAAAATCAGGGAGTATAGGGAATTGAATGGTTAGAGACACAATATTATCTTTTTTTACATGGGACTCAACTGTTGAACATACCTGGATTTTCTCTAAATTCCCTATGAAAAGCAATGGGATATAGGTATGTTTATTACTAGTCCATCTAGAAGCCAGCAGACCTATTAAAAGATTACATCTGCCATAAGTTAGCAATTTCAGGAACACTATTGAAATTTTACATGATAAATTTCCATTTTTGCTGTATCGTTTCACTGAATAGAAATGGTACTTAGCCTGGGGAGATGGACATCATAGTATTTTCATTCTTTTAGACAAGAAGGGAACAAAAAGGAGTTGCATTAGATGGAATAGCTCTACAACAATTTCAGCATGGAGTTCTCCATCTGCCACATGCTGTTCACATTAAAGCTGCAGGATGTGAAAACTCTTAGCCCACACAGTCCTTAGTTTCACATGCTTTACAGCACATTAGGAAAATGAACTATCTGAAAGGATAGCTTCCCTTTGGGTTGGCAGCTCAGGGCCAGTATCCAGTATCTATTGACTCCTGTTGCTTTTAATAGGCAAGGAAGCAGGCCTGCAGACACACACACACACACACACAGAGAGAGAGAGAGAGAGAGAGAGAGAGAGAGAGAGAGAGAGAGAGAAATTAATATACATTACAAGATACAAATTAGAAAATGACACAGGATTGCTAGTGTAACACTTGTAAAGGTTGGGATGATTGATGAAATAAATGAGTACTTTCTTTATCCCTTTCATTTCATGGCTTTGATAGCTCCTAACGTGCACTCAGTATAGCTAGTGCATTCAGCAAGGCAGCTGCCAGTACACCCAGCTGGATGCTAGCAGAAAGCCAGTTGCTAAAATAATGCAGATTATACCAGTACTATGGAACTGGCAGGATACCATGGGAATATGGAATCCCTAGCTCATGAAGACTGAAATAGCCAGATGTACAACATCAGAATAACCTACCCCAGGAGGAAAGGACCATGTACATGTGTTTTAGATACATTGGGCGACTTGCTTGAATAAGATTCATTATAGCTAATAAAATCTATCCCCAAAGAAAATTTGTAGACTTGGTACAATGATAATACGGCCAATGAAAACAATTTTAATCCATACTTCTCAAATATTCTTTTGGAATACTTTGCACATTATGGTTTTCATTTCTGGAAACTGTTCTTGCATACAAAGGTTGCCTAACCCTCTAATTCTAGTTTTCATGCAAGTTAGCAATAGCCATATTTATGGGAATACTGTCCTGGATCAAATGAAGAAATAAGTAGAATGATGAATATCTAGTTTTTAAGGAAATTATATGAGTTCCCTAATATTTTTTTTATGGATATCAAAGTTTCATAATACTTTCTTCACTGATGCCCTTTATCAGCATGTGTGATTAGACTAGTGAATTGGATAAAAGACCTTATGCATACTGAAGCACTGAAATGGAAAAATTAATTTTCAATAGTTACCCTATGGTGCTTAGAATTTTTCTCAGTCTTACAAAACATTCTTGAATCTCCATCCTCCTACAAAGCACAGAAAAATAACCAATTATTTGGCATCATGCACCTCCATTTTGTCTTTTCTATTTTGTCTTCACAAAAGTCTAGGGTGAAGAACAGGGAATGGATGATACCAATTCGATCAAACAAAAACAACAAACAGAGTAAACAGATATTATTCCATTGTTCAGCAACTTGAAACTCCAAGCTTTAAAGCCTGATTTCTCAGAGCCCCATCCAAGGTTCACAACAAGAAATTGTTTTGTGGTGTTCCAATTCTGAGAAAGATTTCATTCATTTTTCTTTCAGAGGATGTTAATTCAGTTGGTGGTCTGAGTGGAAAGTATATCACTGTGTAGCCTGAAGGAATAAATATGAAGGATTCTTCCCAAATAAGCTTTTTACTAATTCTAAGGGCAACTTAGAGAAGGAAAGGGCTACTAACTACTGTTCACTTTTTCAGTTCTATCTGTGAATACTGGAACTGGGTGTACTGACAGAAATCTTTTGGCATGTCTAACTGTCAAACAGAAGGATAGATGTTCGTTCTAAAGGAACTCCTGGCAGGAATTTATTTTCAGAAACCGGCTTCAACAAAGCTCTACCTTATAGCATATCTCAGTCCAAGAGATCAATGTAGCAATGTCGGGCTTTCTTTTTGGTGTTTGGTGATATGAACCATGTTCTGTTAGGCATTAAAGATCTTTATTCCCAAAACAATGAACATTTTTTTCATGGCAATGAGTCTGTTTTCCAGGTAATTTTGACAGCAGCTAACTTTGTCACAGTCCTGAGTCCTGTAATCTAATTGTCACCAGATGTCCAGGAACTCAAGCATCTAGTACTGTTCTTGTTGATTCGGACAGTGTTCAATCTGATCCAATATAGGTTTCTGTAAATTACACCTCATCATGTGTTTATCAAAGAACCATTCTTCATCTAGCCTTTCTAATGAGACCTGTCCAGTATGGTTGAATTTCTGACATAGCTCTCTTCTTCATCAGAACATATAGGTCTTACAACCATATTAACAAAGTACCTCAGTGGGGGATTATGATGATGATGATGTAATTATATGTACTTCTAGATAGTGTTTTCTAGTTTAAAGGTCATAATAAATGTTTGCTTTATGTGCTTTAATAAACATTTAGAGTGTTAAATATGTTATTATATGTTATTAAATATAATCTTATTGTGTTTAATATTATTTGTAATATTAATATGAAACATGGCTGCTGGCTCAGACCTAGATATCAAAAGAATAACTGAAGATATTGCCTTTTTGCACTTTCTAGGAAATGGCATTTATATTGCAAATTCCTGGGTTGTCAGCAATAACTGTGTGCCTCTTTTCTCCTCTTTTACTTTATCTCATAAAAAGGCCTTGTTAGTCCTCCAAAACAGGGGTTGCCAACCTTTTGGACCTCAGGGACCACCAAATTCATAATTTTAAATCCCAGGGACCACTAACCAGTTATGTGGGTGTGGCCTAATTTGTGGGTGTGGCTTGGTGGTTATGTGACTGGCTGGGCATGGCTTGTATGTAAATATTATAAATATTTATATAAATATTGAATTTTTTATTTAAAAAAAGAGCAACTTTTACCCCAAATCAGGCAAAGCAGGCAGGCAGATTGAGTTTCTCACAGAATCATTCATGATCTATCTATCTGCCATCAGCTAGCTCAGTCTGTCACATAAAATTTGCTTGCCTTGAGTCTGCACTGAATAATAGAAACTTCAGTCCTAAGGAAGGTTCGGCTGTGCTTAAAAGCAGAGCCGAAGATCTAAAGATTAGCTAGAAAGCAAGAAATCCACCATTTCCTGCTTCCTAGCTAATCTAAATTTCCAGACACAGCAGAACAGCTGATGGTTGGAAAAAGGAAAAATAGCAATTTAGCAGACAAGTTTGCCTGGTAAGGAGTGAATGGGCGGGGAGGGTTCCTGTGGGTCATGTGGGTGGTGTAGCCTTGTGTTTCCACGCAGCCTGGATTAATTGCTTTGTGAGGGTGTTCTGGGGGTGGGATTTCTCTGTGGCCCACCAAAACTTTCTTGCGGACCACCAGTGGGCCCAGCCCACCAGTTGGCAACCAGTGCTCCAAAACATTGGTTAATTACAATCTGATCTCTACCTGTCCATCTTTTTAGTTATCATACAGATGTATTTATTCTTGCTACGTTTCTTTGTCATTGTTGACTTAATTCTATTATTTTACTTCCGTTTACATGCATTGCCATTTTTCTTCCTTTTTTATTATTGTAAGCCAACCTTGAGCAGCCCCATGGTGAGATAGCAAATAAACTTAATAAATAAATAAGAAAGAAAAAAAAAGAGAAAGAGAAATGAATGAAAGAAGGAAGGCAATCTGAGCAAAAAAGTACTTATAAAATGTACTTTTTAAGGAAATACCTTTTTAAGGCCACACAAAGTCATTTAGTTGAGAGCCAGTTTAGTCTAGGGGGTAGAAACCAAGAGACTAAATTCTAATCCCACTTTAGACATGAACACTAGCTAGATGATTTGGGGCCAATTACTCTCACCCCATGATGTAAGGCTTACGTGACAAGCTGGTCAGTCAATTTCTGTCACAAGCAATGGATCAAGACTTGGTTGATTAGAATAAAGCAGATCCTGATTTGTCGGAAACACTAAGAAGAAGGAAAACCCCTAAATCATGTAGCTCAGCTTGAAAATATGTGTCAACATTTCATATAATACACTCTAGAAATGACTGGACATAGTTCTTTAAGTGGTATAAGCCCCAGTTTGTCAGCTTTTCTTCCTTGAGCAGAGTTGTCTGAAAAAAGAAAATAGCTACAGTTTTCTATGAATTAATCCACAATGTTGCCTGTGATTACATCATTTATGTAAAAAAAATTGCATAAACTGCTTAATATAACTGCTATACTTCTTCATACATGCTACTAACTTCAGATCTAAAGACAGAAAAGTGACTCATGACTAATGTTATTTAGTGTTTGCAAAGGCATCCTACTTAACTTTCCTCAGAGAGGTATGTTGTAGGCAATGTAGTGTAAGTAAATAGAGTTTACAGTTGATCAACTACATGTCAGATGAATATTTCAATTCAGAGCTCCCAAGAATGACTACAGAATTAAGTAAGCAGAGACAACTAAGTGTTTTGCTTTGCCAGCTTATGATAAATGACACCGAGTCCAGGGTATCTCAAGGGTTCATGGACTCCATGGCAATCATGGACCTGTTCCAAATTATTGATGCACACCAGGAATTACACTTTGATTTTATTTTTTGTTTTGTGTTACTTAAAATATGATCTGATTTTACAGGACACTATTATTAGTCCATTGCCATGCTCAGATCACTCACATGATAAATAAGGATTTTCCTCCCAAAGATCCCTAAATTCAGAAGATGGTTCCAGCCAAGAATTGGTGTACTAAAAGGTGGCACTAGGTGATTTTGAAAATCAAAGATCTGAAATTTGGTATTGGAGAAATCTCCTGAGGATCTCATGGGCAGGCAAGAAAATATGTGTATCCTAGAAAAAAAAAATCACACCAAAGTCCTAACCTGAACCTAATATGACAAAATCATCTTATTTCCCACATACTACATGAAGACCCAGTTCTTCTGAGAATCCTGCAATTCCAGGAAAGATGTAAGGAAAGAGAAATATTAATAAGCAACAAGGTGGATGGATTTAAGTATAGTAGCAATCATTGCAAGACTTGAAGGGCCAGTTTAGGAAAAAATCAGAGTATGTTTACCAGTTTGGTCACTAATAATTGGCACCAAATCGATGGCACACAATCAATTTATCAAATTCAAACTATGCAGAGAATAAATTGAAGTGGTAATTTATTTTATCTTCCTAGGCTCAAAAATTCACAAGGATGGTGATCGCCCTGATGGAATAAAGGGATATTTCCTATTTGGATGAGCAAGTTTTAAACTGTAGAAATATCATACTGACAACAAAGATTGTTATATACAGCATTGTAATAGCAATAATTTTCTGAGTTATAATGAGGGGTGGGATTCAAATTTTTAACAACCGGTTCTGTGGGTGTGACTTAGGTGGGGGCATGGCTTGGTGGTCATGTGACTGGGTGGACATGGCTTGGTGGTCATGCTATTGGCTGGGGGTGACCAACTCAATGTCACTCACATCGAGGTATGCATCTCCTCCTCTGGCCTCTCATGACTGTGGGGGTGCTGCAACAGTCATAAGTGTGAAAAATGGTCATAAGTCACTTTTTTAAGTGCCATTGTAACTTTGAATGGTCACACAAGCAAAGTACCAGCATAGGGGGGAAAAAATCTCCAGAGAAGTTCCTGTGACAGGAAGTCTAATCCTGCCAAGAATGTAATAAGGGTTAACGGAGAGGCAGTTTCTGTAAGCAACACCAGAATGTTTCCTTCCTGCCTTCCTTACAGGATTGGGCCAGTAATTTCTTCTAACAACTGGTTCCCCGAATTGCTTAAAATGTTAACAACCGGTTCTAGCGAATAGGTGCGAACTGGTAGAATCCCACCCCTGGTTATAATATATCTGTGAAAACTAGATAATCAGAAAAGCTGAACAAAGAAAAATTGCTGCCTTTGAACTGTAGTCCTAGAGAAAATAGTTGACTAGTCTGCAAGAATATACTAATTCAATAAAGGAAAGAAAACCTCTCTTCACTGGAAGCATTAATAAACTAGATCTTAAATATTTTAAATGCATGATCAAAAGTCTTATTAGAGAAAGGCCTGATGCCAAGAAAAATCAAAGGCATTTGAAAAAGTAGATAAGTCATAAAGAAGGAGAAATGACCACACAGCAACAGCAATATATTTTGGCAGCATATCCAAGTTCTGTAGGAGGGATGGAAATAGTTGCACTGATACTCAAGTGAACGATGATAATATAATTAAAGATGAGTTTTGGGAAAAATTGTCCAACATTGTGAATGAATGTGACTCAAATGGAAAAATATAATATTATTTGGTGACATGAATAAAAGGATGAGAATGAGATAAAACAGTTTAGGAAAATTGTGGAGATACTGTTTCTTCAGAATACAATGTTTAAGCTAAAGTTGACCCAAGTATGTACATGGCAATGTAATGCATTTAAAGGCATGTTTGATCTGATCATTTATTAAGAAAGACTGAGAGAAGGTTCTGACTATAGGGCAATTCTTTTTTTTTTTTTTTTTTTTAGTAAATTCAGTTGTGGATCTTGGGGAACAATAGTATGGAATATTTCACAAAGAAGAAAACAAAGCATTATTACACTGGCTTTTGAGCATTTTCCACAGAACTGGGAAACAGTTTACCTCTGTGTCTGTTCAGTTTCTGATAAATTTGCAACCATTTCAAGAGGCAAGTGCAGAAGGAAATGAAATGGAAGCAGTCATATTGATTCCATCCTCCATTTGAGGAATTTAAAATTTGGAATGGGATGAAAAAAATCTCTGGTAGGCAAACTATTTCCATTCCTATCCTCAACCTCTTATAATCCCATCAGGATAAATTTCTGAGTTTTAACTATGGGGTTAGATTGAGAACCAGAGCAGAAAGCCCTTGTGAATCAAATTGGTTACATTCCTATTCTTCAAATCTAAAATGGTTCCAAATTGAGTCATTTTTGTAACTGGGAGTTAATGGTGGCCAGGCTTTAAGTACAGCCCTGCCAACTCTCATGGTTCTGCCGTGAGTCTCACGATTTTTTGTCATTTCTCATGGTCTCACGACAAGGCTCCTCAATTTCACGTCGAATTTAAAATGTTTTTTTTTCCCCCAAAATTTGGGGGTCGGCTGATACGCGCATAAATCTGATTCTCACACAAACGACATGACGCCACTTCTCAGATCACACAATATCAATATTACCATACAGTCATATATACATACAGCACATTTCTTTTTACTCTGGGTGCCTCCATTTTGCTTTTTCTACCACTGGATATAACACGCTCTGATTGGTTAGTTATTCACGTGACCGCTTTAGTGTTTGCAATCGTCACATGCAACTTTGTGTCCAGTTTCTCTGCATTTAGTAAAGTTCCGTAGTAAAATTCATTAAAATATACCCATGTCTGATGTTAAAAGAAAAAGAATGACACCTTGATGGCACCTTGTCTAACATTTTGGCCATGAAGTTGGCTTATCCAGAAGAAATGACACCTTGCTATAAGTTTCGTCCTAGTGATGACCTATTAAAATCATCAAAGAAAGCTGCATCTTCTTACAACAGGGAACACAAATAAAATATTTAACTAAACTGTTAATGACTTTCCTTGATGGAAAAGGGGTTTGTTTAATCTTGATGGGGAAAAAAATAGAATCTCACTATTTTTTATAGAATCTCCAGATTTTTTTTCATGGGTCTCCAGATTTTCCTTTATCAGGGGTTGGCAGGTCTGTAAGTAAGCCACACTTGAAACAGAGAATCAAAGGATTATGTTGCAACATCAGCTAATTTAAATTTTGTTCTCTGAATAGAATGACATATTGTGGTGCAATGGTGGGATTCAATTTTTTTTATTACCGGTTCTGTGGGTGTGACAGGGGAAGGATACTGTAAAATCTCCAGTCAGAGGTGGCATTTGCTGGTTCTCCAAACTACCCAAAATTTCCGCTACTGATTCTCCAGAACTGGCCAGAACCTGATGAATACCACTTCTGTTGTGGTGTCAATTCCACTGTATAAACAGTATAAAGAGTCCATACTTAGAGGGGCAAAGCAAATGCACAAAAAACCCAAAACCTACCATTGGATGGATATCTTAGTTTGATTAAAACAGTCTTTGAAAAGATGCTGTGATGTTATCCTATCTCTGCTTCTTTGCATCCGTTGGTGTCACACTGCACCAACGGATGCAAAGAGGATGTAAAACGGACAAAAAAGCTTGCAATCCGTTGGAAACGCGATGTACTCACTGCCTCCATATTGCTTCCTCTCTATCTGTCCAGCATCCATTTATTGACGTTTCATCCGCTCAGAAAATTTTGAGCTGCTCAAAACTTTTGCGCGGAAAATGTATCCAATTCGTCTGTTCTGCATCCGCTATGCATCCGCTATATCCACTAGGCATCCGCTGTGCATCCATGCAACTCGCATCTGCTCGGATGCAGGGAGGAAGCGGAACGGACGCAGAATGGATGCAGAATGGATGCAGCATGGAAACAAAGCATTTAAAACGGAAAAAACATTCGCAGAGGGGACCTATCTCGGATATTAAGGATGTCTAGAGGATGCCTAGAGGATGCCTAGAGGATGCAAAAGGACACCTATACAGCCTATAAAAAGGGGGAGCAACACATCTGGATCTCACTTTCAGACCAGCAGCCCTGCTGCAGACCTCTGCAGCCTTCATCTGACTCTTCCTCTTCCACAGCATCCAGTCATGTCCACCGTGGATCGTAACACAGTCCTTTTGGCAGCCACCATCCTTCTGCAACAGTGCGAAGCCATCTACAAGCTCCGTGAACTCTACTACGGGAAGAAAAAGGGGCGGCCAAAAAGCGTCTGGGTATGAAGATGGTTCACCAGAAGAGCAGAGGACAGACTGTACAACAAGCTGATGGTGGAGCTCAGGAACGAAGACACTCGGCCATTACAGAACTTCATGAGGATACCTCCAGCCATGTTTGATGAAGTTGTGCAGTGCCTGACACCCAGGTTGACCAAGGCAAACACCAACTTCCGGCCCAGCCTGGACCCTGGGCTCAAGATGGCACTGACTCTGTGCCACCTGGCCTCTGGGACCACGTACAGAAACATGCAGTATGCTTGGAGGGTGCCATCCAACACCATCAGCATTGTGGTCAGAGAAGTGGTGCAGGCCATCATCGAAGAATACAAGGAGGAGCTCCCCTAGTGCCCCTCCACTGAAGAAGATGGAAGAAAGTTGCAGAGCAGTGGTATCAGAGGTGGAACTTCCCCCACACCGTTGGAGCCATAGATGGCAAGCACGTGGCCTGCAAAGCTCCAGCCAAGTCGGGGTCCACTTATTTCAATTACAAGGGCTTCTTCAGCATCATCCTCTTCGCCATGGTCGATGCTGACTACAAGTTCATGTACCTCAATGCTTCAGGCAACGGCTCATCTTCAGATGCCCAGGTATACAGTCACCTCAAGGAGGAGCTGGAATGCAACCTCATCGTGGGCTTCCCAGATCCAAAACCCCTGCCCAACAACACACAAGATGTGCCCTACTTCATTGTGGGGAATGACGCCTTCTCCCTCACAACCTACCTCATGAAGCCCTACACCTCCAAATACCTCACCCGTGAAGAGAGGATCTTCAACTACAGGCTGTCCACGGCAAGGCGGGTGGTGGAGAACGCCTTTGGCATCCTGGCCAACAGGTTCCAGGTACTTCTCACCACCATGCAGCATTGCCCAGAGACCGTGAGGAGGATCATGGAAGCTTGCTGCATCCTGCACAATCTCATGCGTACCTGCTACCCAGTCTTGCAGAACAGGCTCGTGGACCTCCAACAAGCCAATGGGGTCATGAAGCCTGGGGAATGGAGGCAAGGGCGAAACCTGATCGACACTGAGGATGTACTAGGCCCCAACAGA
>BLBF01000018.1:31023162-31053565 GCA_015471245.1 Laticauda colubrina
TTTTTTTTTAAGTTTTCGCGGGTATTTACATGTGTGCTGTTCAGCTTCCTTCGGGTATTATCTCACTTCATTGTAGTGCTTTTAAAGTTGTCGCAACGTTTCAGCAGAATCTCATCTGCCATCATCAGGCTTCTGTATTGAGTTTGTATATATATATATTTCTATATATATATTACTTTTGCAGTTGGTATGTGTTTTCTTCTGTTATACGGTGTGTCCTAGTGTGCCATCTGTTCTTTTCTAGGTTAGTACATCTAGGAATGGTAGTTGTTTGTTTATTTCCATTTCCATTGTGAACTTGATTTTGGGGTGTATGCTGTTTAGGTGTGTTAGGAAACCTCGCCACTACAAAAAACCCCAGCCACAGAATTATCAGAGAAGCCATAAAGATTGAAAAAAGACCTGACAGAATAGAAGAGATGATTCCACCAGACTTTCAATTATTTGGAAGCCTGCACTCTCAAGTGGAAAGATCTCCATACCACAAGCCAGGCAAATACCTGGGCACAAACAGACTCCCCCTGATACCTTCAGCTCAAACACACCCCAACCGGGCACCCAGATGAAACCTAGTTTCCTAATAGATGATAGCCGTCCTTTTACTCGAAGCCAAGCTGCATTGAAAGCCTCCAATACAGGAACAGAGTGTTTCCAGCCAATCAAAGCCACAAAACAGAAGAAACTAGAAACACCAATCAAGCAGAACACAGCAAACTCCAAGATCAATAAACACAGACCAAGACTCCCAACCAATCCGGATGAAGAAAAAACCATTCTGGCTCAACAGTAAGCTAGCCTCAAATTTAAAACTGAAACGGCTGTGATAGCCTGACTCACAGACGAACTCAATAGAGAAGCCTGATGATGGCAGATGAGATTTGCTGGCTGTGGAGAGTTGTCCCGCAGCAAGTTTGCCATGGTAACTTGGCCACAGCAAATTGGCCATGGAGAGTTGACCATGGAGAGTTGGCTTTGGCAAGTTGTTCCATTCCCATATTTTTTAGCCTTTCTGTTATTGTCCTTGTATGAAAGTTTTGCTTTAGTTCCACTGCTGATGCTGTCAAATTTTTTTTGTAGTTTTCCCTCCTGTGTTACAGCTAAAAAAAGGGGTAATCAATGTGGTTTAGGAAGAATTCAGCCACTGTGAAAAATAAAATGATGCAGCATCAAACCTTCATCAGTGCAAATGACCCAGATTGCTCTGAGATATCCTTTTACTTTTCCCAAACATATATAAAAACTTTTTAATTGAATAATTTAAAAAACTATTTTTTTAAACTTGAATTTCTAAAAATTGACTAGGTGAATCCTTTTTCATACTACTAGCATTTGAACAACATGGGCACCGTTGATGGATCTATCCTCTTTTGCAATAGAAAACCTCATTGTTCATCACTGTGTATGTGTTTTAAGCACTGATCTTATCAAAATTCTGACCTTGTGTTCAGTCAAGAATAGAACTGAATCCATAGTAAATGAAATTTTTGATAGGTATACCTGCTTGCTTATTTCAATTCCAGGGCTCATTATTTCACAGTTCAATAAAATATATTTGAGTCAATGATTTTCAGAACCATTAGATTCAACCATTACTCTATGAAACACCAAAAATAAGTTGCGGAGGATATTGTATATATCTATGCACTATATATCATAATGAGATAAATCCTTATTTAATTATGTTTAGAGATAAGCTCAGTAAAATTAATGAGACTTATATTAAACAGATAAAACAATTTATTTCAATGATTGTACTCTAAATATTATTAAGTTCTGGTCCAACCTTCTTTGAATGTGCACATCCTAAAGGAATTTTAGGCAACAGTTTTTACTCTCTGTTAAATATTTAAAAATCATGATTACATTTCCCCTCATGTATTAAAAGCAATGTAGAACTGATCTGATTAATATTTTTTCTAAATATCTTTCAGTCTAAAGCTATCACTATTTCTATGATAATATTTATCTCCAGTATGATTTTACTGATTATACCAATTTTAACTTTGGCTAATTCAGAGATAATATTAAATAACTTTGAGTATTATTTTCCAAACAAGTGCAAGATAAGCTTACGATGTAAAATAGAATTTATTATTTTTAAATAGCTTTTCTGAGGTGTCAGATAATTAAATGATATTCCTGTCTGTCTGTCTGTCTGTCTGTCTGTCTATTTATCTATCTATCTATCCTCATCATCTATCTCTATTAGAACAGAAACATTAACTACTTACAGTTTCTTAGAAACTAGATCATACAGTTGAAAAAGATGAAAGCCAGTTTATAGCTTTGACTGAAACATACACCTGAATAAAAGGCATGAAAATCTTTATCAGTTGGGAATACTTCATTGTAGCGCATCAAAACCAATATTTTCTCATTTAAATAGTAGTATGCCAAAAAAACTAGCAAGAAATATTTGTTAATTCTGTTACTTGAACAAATGGATCTCAGAATGTAGTGATGTATGTTCCATTTTGATCCAAAGTTCTTCAGAGGTAAATATGTTTGTGGTCCATTTTCTCAAGATATATTGAGATAACAGCATACCCTTTAGTAACAATTGGACTCAACCTTTCTTAGAATGCCATCAGTCCTAAGACCCATTGAAAGTTCATAGTAACTGAAAATTCCTTGTTACAACAGGAAAAAGTTTTTTTCAAGACAAAAGAAATATTTGATGCTGGTTGTGTATCTCTCTTCTTTCCAGTCATAGGTCCATTTCCTACTTTGTAGGAGATTAAAATGGCATAGACAATCACAGTAGGCAAGGTTTTGAGTTGAACTCACAAAGGATTCATCTAGTATCTACTTTGGAATTGCCATTTAACAGTAATATTAAAGTTAAAACTACTGATAAAATTTATTTTAAGAAAGCAGTTTTCAGTCTTCACATATGTTATCTTAGTTGGCAGAGGGCCATTTAGTTATTTATTGCCATCTGTTAATACAATCAAGTTAAGTCAAATTAAAAGCACCTCTTTCCCTAACCTTCAAAATTCATCAACCATTTTGCTGTTTTACATGCTGACTACAGAATGGCTTGGGTAGCTAATAAACATGAATCCTGGAGGTATTTTATTTGCTATTTCCTTTTCAATCTGCCCCTTAGGTAGCATATTTTTGTTCAGGAACTTTGAATTTTGAACTTACTTTTCTGCTCTAGGGCACCAGATCCAAGTAATACCTTTCCTCCTTGAGCAAAATTACAAGTACTGCTACTATCTTGAGGAAGCTGATAATAATTGCTAAAAATAAGAGGAAGGAAAATAATGTTGGTTAAGGCAGGGGTCCCCAACCACCGGGCCATGGACCGGTCTGGGGATCATTTTGTACCAGGCCGCAAGGAATGAATAATCGTGATTAAAATATATATTAAAATATGTTTTTAGTAAAGAAATAGTAAAGAAGCCCATTACTATTGGGGAAGAATTGATTTTGCTGGTCCTTGAAAAAGTGTTTCTGTGTCAAATTGGTCCCTGGTACAAAAAAGGTTGGGGACCACTGGGTTAAGGGGCGTGCATAAGTCCCATTGTACCTACCGTCCCTGTCCTATTGGCCCCATTTATTGGTACCTATTTCCTATATTCTTACTCATATTTATACTTATACCTATTATCTTGTAAGCAATTGACAAATTAAATAAATAAATAAAAAAAATTTGATTACGGTTAAAATAAACATGTTGGTTTTTTCTGGTTAACCTTAATGAACTTTTGCTGATACCAAGACTAAAATAAAGATATTTGATAGATTTGTTTCTAGATAAAAGATGAGATGTGGGGAGATAATTTGTTATAATTTAAGAAGAGGTGAAAAGTTATTAAAAGTGTTCATATATTTTATGATGAAAGGTTGGAGTCATTTTTTTATATATTTCGTTTAATTTTAATATCTATGTTATTATTTTCTTTTTCATTTTTCTTACTATTCTTTTTGTCTTTCCTCGTTTTCCCCTTTGAAATTTTACTCCTTTGTTCTATTTCCCATCATTCTTTTAGTTTGTATTCATTTTTACAAACTAAATTTAATGCTGTGATTATAATCTTTAATAAAAATTATATAATTTAATAATAAAATTACTTGGAAAAAAGGAAGTGCTTTTAGTATGAAATAATGGTCAATTCTGCTCCTTGGAATGTGAAGTATAATTCTTTTGATGACTGTATGAATGTTATCTAGTTTATTTATTTTATTTTTTATTTTATTTATTTATTGTGTCAAAAGCTTACAATACAATAGAAATAAGAATAAACATAAATTTAAATATAAGAAATAGAAACTAATAATTGGGGACAGTAGGACAGGCATGGTAGGCAAGATTGTGTGCTTTTGCACATCCCTTACAGACCTCTTATGAATGGGGTGAGATCAATAGAGTTTGGTTAATTAGTTTGAGGGTAAAGGAGCAGGTGACAACAGAATCAGGTAGTGAGGTAATTGACCACTCTGTTGCTGAAATCGTTCTTCTTGCAATGAAGTTTGGAGTGGTTTACCTTAAGTTTATATCTGTTTTGTGTTCTTGTGTTGTGATTAAAGCTGAAATATTCATTAACTGGTAAGACATTGTAAGATATGATTTTGTGTACTATGCTTAAGTCCAATCATAGTTCAAGGTTGTCTAAGCCTAGAATCTCAAGTCTGGTGGTGTCGGGTATTCTGTTGTGAAACAGAGGTTGGATCAATCCAGTTGATGTGAATCAGTTGCTGCTGTTTTATTGTTTTATTATTGGCTCTTCCTGGGCTTCTTGCTAAGATTTATCACACTGCTTCCTGCTATTGAATATGTATATTTCTTCCAAGTAGCCTGAATGTATAATCCTTGTATCTCTTGTACTCATATACAGGTACATGTTTGTGATCAGTAATCTAATTGCAAATTGGCTGGTTGGCACTGAGGGCAAATTATGACCAGAATTAAATAATATTCTTGAAATTACGTCAGAACTGATCCTTCCTTTGATCCATCCCATCTGGTAAAGAGATAAAAAATAGTCCCAGTCTTCCCTCTAGCATGCCTTCTTCACTTCACTATCCAAACATGTGCCTGTAAGAAAATAATATCTGACTGCTACTAATGCAGATGCAAGTGCAAATATCACATAGCTAATTTCATAAGCAATATAGGAATGGCACTTAGACTTATAATATTACTACATGGTGCTTTATGGCACACTCTGAGCAGTTTACAAATGTCAGCATATTGCCTCAAACAATCTGGATCCTGATTTTACTTATCTCAGAAGGAAGGAAGGCTGAGTCAACCTTGAGCCAGTCAGGATTGAACTCCTGCAATACAGCATTCTAACTACTGCACCACCACGGCAATATATTGTTCATCCATAGTCATACACATCTGCATACAATATTCAAAATATCCACCCACTCCTGCAACAGACATCTAAGCTAGTAACAGCTATCAGAAAAAGAGGACAGGAGAAGCAACTTCCTTTATTGTATCTCCAATAGTTATTAAGTTATAATTTTATACTTCCAATACAAACATATGCAGTTTTTTCCTGGACAAAATTATATTTCTTTCTCCTTGTGACTATAGATTTTATACCACAAATCAATAGCATGAATATATCTCTGAAGAACAGGGAAATGGGAATTGCTGGATTCCTTGGATTAGTAAGGTAGCATTCACATACAACATTTTTCCTATATAATTAAAATAGACAAATATTAAAATTGCAGGATCCAACCAATGTTGGTCATAGGGACCAGAGGTTTTGTCTTCCGAGTATTTGGACTTGTGGTGGAGACCATCTTCAGGGAACTTTTTTCTAGCTAGGGAACTTCTTTCTGGGTCTAGAGAGAAGTTCTCTGAAAGTGGGTTTCAGCAGGAGTCTAAAAATTCAGAAGACAAAACCTCTGGCCTGGTGACTGACCCAGATTGGATCCTGGGACAAATATTAAAATTGCTTATTTTGACAAACCTTTGTAAAATATAGAAGTTTTGACTGCACCCATCCCAAGTTTATATAACATTCTGTTCTATTGTATGAGAATAATTTCATGTTTTACATTTACATTGGTACATTTCAGGTTTTTTAAAATTGTGATGTTTGCATACATGCAACCAGTTTCCAAATATTTTTCCCAGTTTTTTTATCAGAAAAAAACAAAGACTCGCATCCGTGCCATTATAAAGTCTGGGGAATGTTAGTGGGAAGATGCAGTAGCACATACTTGTAAACTGAAAGAGAAACTGATGTCAACTAGTTGAATAAATGTCTAGTATAAATTTGCAAAAATTGTTAATATAAAAATGTTAACAACAGGAAAAACTCTTTAGAGTCTGTATCCAATAATTAGCATGAAAAAACTGGTTCTCAACTGAAATCTAGAGAACTTTTGACCCCACCCTTTTCCTAAGAGGTCTGTAGGGGGTGTGCATAAGCGCACCAATGTGCCTACTGTCCCTGTCCTATTGTTTCTTTTATTTTTCTTATATGTACCCATTTCATGTATTCATAACTATGTATATACTTAAACTTATTATCTTGTAAGCAATTGACAAATCAAATAAATAAATAAAAATAAAATAAACTTTTTTCTTCTCATAGGATCAAAAAAATATTACCTTTGTGGAAAGAGAAGCAAATTGGACTAATTTGGTAAACAGTTTAGCAATCCACATCAATTGAATAATGTTTGTGCTATTCCTTTATTTCTGCCTCTGAGACAGTATTTTTACTGTATGGTTGCAGTTACATTCATAGATTATGAAAATATAATTGTTTTTTCATCTGCAATTTTTATTTAAAAAACTTCTTAGAAAATTGATCTGTACAAACAGACTGCTCAAAGTATTTTTAAGACAATAAAAGATAACAATAATACAAAGATAATACAAATGGAACATGGTAGCAATAAGGAATAATTTTACAGTATTAGATACTCTTATTAATGTTTTACATCTATCTATCTATCTATCTATCCACAATATGAGAACCAGCTTTGTATAATAGTTAAGCAATGAGCGAAACATCAATCTACCAACCTACATGGACTACCCATATTAGATAATAGTCCATAATCTTTCAGTAAGAGGTCTGGTGGATTGATTTGGGATGATAATGATGACAAATATATCATTCGTATGAGTACAGGCCTACCTGTCATCAACTGCAGGTTTTCCTACTCAGAGAAAAGAAACAAGGAAAGCAAGTGGAAATTTCCAGGGGAAGTCAACTCAGAAGACCCTCTCCCACCCCCCTCCCTTGTTGTCCTTCCTCTCCCAATCTTTTTTATTTCAGTCTGGGGTGGTCTTCATCCCCAGAGGAGATGAGACGAGGTTTCATAACCAGAGCAAAAAGCTATAGATGATTTGCATGGAAGTTTAGCAAGAAGAATTCATAAGGAAAACTCTAAGCATCGTGGACAGTGAGGGAAGCCTCACAATGATCTGCAATGTGTGTGTTTCTGTCTGACTAAAGAATGCCTAAAACATCATTTGCTGCAAATTAAAGCTTGTTTCTCTCTTGAAGGAGAAAAGGAAAAGTTTATGAGGAAAGTTACTACGCTATTATCCATCAGAGAAGATGAGCAGTTTCTGTACAGGAAGGAAGCATGAGAAAAAAACTTCAAGATTGAAGTTAAGGAACAAGGTCAAGGAACAGATATGGCAGAGGTTCCAGAAATGCTTTTTATTAATGTGGGGTATAAAAGCTTGAAAAATTGTCAGAGTTTCTCTCTGCCCCATCTCATACCAAACAAAATCAAGTCAGAGCAGGGTTTGTTTTTAGTATCTTGCTCATGTGTCCTCTTTCTCAGAGCTATGTAACTCTTTCATAACCTTCACATATGTGGATCCATATCCTTTATGTCCACTTCGTATATGGGGAGCTGCTTTTCTGTTATTGTACAACAAATATGTCAGGTAGATTTGGCTTAGGAAGCATATTTGGCCCAAAGTTTCCTAGTCCGTTTCCATGTCTAACAATAAATTTGAGTTTGAGTTGTCCTAGTTCAACACCTTAATCATTCTGTCAAATTGTTTTTGTCATTTCTCCATTTATCCCCCTAATACCATTCCAGCAATTCTAAAACCATCTAATGAGTATATTTCACTTTATGTTACATTTATATCAGAGGTGGTATTCAGCCGGTTCTGACCAGTTCTCAAGAACCGGTAGTGGAAATTTTGAGTAGTTCGGAGAACTGGCAAATACCACCTCTGACTGGAGATTTTACAGTATCCTTCCCCTGCCATGCCCACCAAGCCACGCCCACAGAACCGAGGGTAAAAAAAAAATTGAATCCCACCATTGATTTACATGTGCTACAATTGTGTTTAACAACCAGAATTGGGATTGACAACTTTGTCATTAAGTGAAGCGGTAACTGAAAATCACCATAACTGGTTAGAATACCTTATTTCAGGTTTCCTTGGCTTTACAGACCTGCGGAAGTCATTAATACAAGAATTGGTTGCAAAGTTACTTTTTTACATCACCACCATAACCAAATGGTCATTAAATGAGGCAGTCACTAAATGAGGACAACCTGTGCTTTTAAATAAATAGTGTTCCGATACATTATGAGATAGGGGGGAAAATAATCCTGTCAAATAAAATAAAATAAAACATTGGTGCAGAATATACCTGTTGGTAAAGGGATCAGATGTTTTAAAACCAGGCACACTTTGAACATTTTTTTATCTGTGCATAGGCAGAATGTTTTATCAATTCCAAGGAAGCCACAAGTAATTGTTAGAGTGCCATTCATGAAGCAAAAAGAGAAACTTCTCCTAGTATTATTTTTAAACAGTTTCTTCCTCTGCCACATTATTGTTTAATCCCTCCTGTATAAAATCCCTGCAAAAATCTTTGCTTGGTTGGCTTAACCCCAATCAAATAATAGGATCTGACAACACTTCTTTTTCTCCCTCCTGTAAATGGATATGAACAGTGAAGACCTTATCAGATATTAATGTGTAATTCAGGCTAACGGGAGAAAAAGACACTTGCTGACACAATGAACAACTCGAGTTGTGAGAAATTCTGGCCTAAAATTAATTTATCGCCATACTGCTTTTCAAGTGCATTAATTTCAGCAAAGCACATTTTCTCCTTCTATTATGGGGCCTGATTGACAAAGATGTCAAGGAGTCACCTCTTCCTTTGGAAATCAGGAAACCTGAAATTGCTTCTCTCTTCTGAAAATAGCCCTGCTGGAATGCACATTGGAGACAAACAAACATTCCTTTGATATACCTCTTTTTCAAGATGTCAGTTTCACTAGCCCTACAGTCTAAACCCCTGTTATTTTCTTCTTTTGCTTTAGTTGGAATGGGCTTGCTTCCAGAAGCTTGACAGAGTGAAAACTTATTCATGCCTGTTCCAAGATAATAGAATAGGTAAATGTATCTTAAAGGTAACTTATATTTATGATAGATGAGCTGTACTAAATGTGTAGGAATCCTGTTGAGATCAGTGAATACTTTTTGAATTTTAGCCAATGTTGGGGTTATGCTTACAAAGTGACTGCCAGAATACATATGGCCAGCCATAAAACACTCATTCCCAATGCTGCTCATGATTACAGAATAACACAATCAACAGAATAACACAGTTGGAAGGGACTTTGGAGGTAATCTAGTCCGACTTTAGAGGTAATCTAGTCCAACTCTCTGCTCAAGCAGGAGACCTTACACCATTTCACATACATTGTTTATCCAATCTCTTCTTAAAAACCTCAGTGTTGGAGCATCCATAACTTCTGGAGGTTCCACTGATTAATTGTTCTGTCAGGAAATTTCTCCTTAGCTCTAGCTTGATTCTCTCCTTGATTAGTTTCCATTCATTGCTCCTTCTTCTGCTTTTAAGTGCTTTGGAGAATAGGTTGACCCCTTCTTCTTTGTAGTAACCCCTTAAGTATTGGAATACAGTTATCATATCAGCCCTAGTCCTTTTCATTAAACTAGACATACCCAATTTCTGCAACTGTTCCTCATATGTTTTAGTCTCAAATAATCTTTGGTGTTCTTCTCTGCACTCTTTCCAGGGTCCCAACATCTTTTTTATATTTTGGTGACCAAAACTGGATGCAATATTCTAAGTGTGGTCAATTCAACCAGTGGAAAAGCTTGTCTTCAGAAGTTGTGGGTGCTCCATCACTGAAGGCTTTTAAGAAGAGACTGAGCAGTCATTTTCTGAAATGGCGTAAGGTCTTCTGATTGAAGGGGGTTGGACTAGAAGAGCCCCAAGATCCACTCAAACTGTGATGATGTTCTATGTTCTACCAGGGCATTATAAAGTAGTACTAACACTTCATGTGTTTTTGATTCTATTCCCCAACTTTGGATTGTGTTGGCTTTTTTGACAGCTGCACACTGCTGGCTCATATTTAAGCGATTGTCCACTAGGACTTCACCCTCTCACAGTTACTGCTATTGAGTCAATTACCACCTATTCTATACCTGGGCATTTGGATTTTCTTACCTAAATCTCCACCCCCTCTCTCTCCCCTCCTTCCCTCCCTCCCTCCCTCCCTCCCTCTCTCTCTCTTTCTTTCTTTCTTTCCAGGAAGGTGCATTCCCAACAAACCTTTAGGCAGAAGCCACTCCTTATTTTTATTCACATAAAATGATTGCGACTTACATGTAGTTCATAAACTTTCTGGTAAATAAAATGTTGTTTTACAGGATTGCACTCTGCTTTACAATATTCAATATTGTATGGCAACTTTTTTTTTTATGTAGATTTAGTTATTAGAGTTGAGAGCCTAGTAAATACCAGTGAATATTTCTAGGGCAGGGGTCACCAACCTTTTGGACCTCAGGGACCACCAAACTCATAATTTTAAATCCCGCGGACCACTAATATGATTTTTGACTGACAGTGGCTTGCTAACATTTTCCCAGGGTCTCTGCAGAAAGTAGCAGAGACCCTGGGAAAATCCCCCCCAAAATCCTGCAGGGAAATTCCCCACCCCATTTGCCTACTGATTGATCATTCGCTATTTGGGATCATAGGATACTGTCTCCAGCTCCATTCTCAGGGGGAGGGGGGGAGAGAGAGAGAGAGAAAGAGAGAAAGACTTTGGCTTCATGCAAGGAAAGCAACAGAAGCAGCAAAGGTCTTTCTTTTTCTCCCCCAAACTCCTCTAGAAATGAGTCTTTGTGAGACTTGTCATGCTGGTGCAGCCTCTTGGAGCAGGAGGCCTTGCAGGGTCCCAAAGACTCATTTCTGGCAGAGTTTGGGGGAGAGAAAGAAAGACTTTTGCTGCTTTCCTTGCGTGTAGCCAAAAGCAGAAGAAAGAAGCATAAAGAAGCAGCCCAGGCTGGCAAGGCACATGGGGCACATGAGGCAAGTTCCTCCCTCCACCCTTTCCCCCCTCCTCTCACTACCTCATGTTGTTCATTCAAGTGATGCAAGACTTGTGTTCCCATGGACAATGTGGGCAGCGCAGCCTTGTGTTCCTACGCAGCCTGGATTAATTGCTTTGGGGAGGGGACATTTCTCTGTGGACCACCAAAATTTTCTTGCAGACCACCAGTGGTCCCCGGCCCACTGGTTGGCTACCACTGCTCTAGGGCACACTGATCTTGACATTTACCTTATTATTTTTCCCTGAAAGAGCAATGTAAGCTAGATCTTTAAGGCAGAGCTTCTTAAAGCAAAGCATGACAACCTACTTCTCTTTGAGTGACATCTGCATCAGTCACTGCATTGTCATTGTTCCTGTTAGGATAACATTCAGATGTCGGCAACCCGTGGCTTCAGAGCTGCATGCGGCTGTTTTGTCCCCCTGTTGTGGCTCCCTATCGGTGATCTCACCACTGGCTTGCCCCACTCCTCACCCTCCCCTCCCAGTCACTCATTGCCTGGCCTGAGAAGATAAGGGTGACAGCAGAGGATGGGGATGCAGATGGGGCTGATTCTCTGGTGCCTCATCTCTTGCTTCTGGCCCTTATTGTGCTGGGTGTGCCTCGCTCACTTGGAGAACATGCAACCTGCTCTCTTCCCTGAGACACTGGCCAGACCTGGCCATGACCAATGCCGGTCTTGCTCAGGGCAGTGGGAAAAGGGGCTGGCCCCACTGAATCTTGCATGCCCACTCTGGGGTTCAGGCTCAAAGAAAGCTGGAGCGTCCTCACCAAAGTTTCTCACCTGTCAGTTGGTCAACTGCCCACTCTACCTTTGTTGCACTTTGGCCAAGCCTGGCTGCTAATTTGAGGAGAGGCTCCCCACTCATGAGTGCCATCTCGGCCCCACCACAGCTGGCCAGGGGTCATAAGAGGAGAAGCAAGGGGAGGAGGGTCATCTTTGGGAAAGGCTCTGCTGCAGCTTGCACTCATTCCTCAGCCAACCCAGATTTCCAAAAAGTTGCCAAGAAGAAAGTAAAGGAGTAGTGAAGAGCCCTAGGGAGAGCTCAACAGGTCGGTCTAGCCTCAGCTTTCCAAGAGAGAGAGAACACACACACACACACACACACACATACACACACACACACACACGTAGAGTCAGACAGACAGATAGACACACACACAAATGCAGATACAGACAAAGACACACACATAGAGAGGGGGAAAGAGAGAGGAGGGGGAAAGACACACAAAGAGAGATAAGAGAGAAGGAGAGAGAGGGGGATAGAGGGGAACAGGGAGACATACAGAAAGAGACACACAGAGAGAGGGCTAGAGTGGGGAGAGAGAGGGAGAGAGAGAGATACACAGAGAGAGAGAGACAGTGAGAGAGAGGGGGAGAGAGAGGGAGACAGAGAGAGATACAGAGAGAGGGGGAGAGAGAGACATAGAGAGAGAGCACTACAGAGCTACAGAAAGAGGGGAGGGGGTGAGAGGGAGAAAGAGACACACAAAGAGAGTTACAGAGAGAGATGGGGAGAGAGGGGGGGAGAGAGAAGGAGAGGGGGGAAAGAGAGACATAAAAAGACAGAGAGATACAGAGAGAATGGGAGGGGGAGAGGGGAGAGAGACACAGAGAGAGGAGGGGGAGATACAGAGGGAGACAGAGAGAGAGACACACAGAGAGATAGAGAGAGGGAGAGAGGGGGGAGATAGAGAGAGAGAGAAAGAGACAGACAGACATACAAAGACAGAGATACAGAGAAAGGGAAGGGAGAGAGGGGGAGAGACATAGACAGAGGTACAGAGAGATCGATCGATAGATCGATAGATCGATAGATAGATAGATAGATAGATAGATAGAAAGATAAAGAGAGAGAGAGGGAGAAGGAGACAGAATCAAAATATTTTTGTGGTTCCTGGTGTTTTTTTAACAACCAATTCTCTGCCCTAATGATCGGCCGTGTAAGCATGGCTATGGGGTCATGTGACTGGGTGAGAGTGAGTGACATTGAGTTGGCCATGCCCACCCAGGTTTTGTGGCTCCCAATCTTTTCTGTGGTCCAAATGGCTCTTTGAGTGTTTAAGATTGCAGACCCCTGCTCTAGTTTAATGAATGCAGCTCAACAAAGCTTAGTTTTGTTTGAATGAGGAGGCAGCCAAAGCACTCAGAAAGAAGGGTGAAATTAAAGTAGCTGTCTCAATCCACTTAATAGTAAGGCTGCAATGAGAAGGTACATTTTCATGAATCCAGGAGAACTTTTATCTGAGGATAAGAGTCTTGCAACATATGCTGATGCTGTACTGTGTTTTCTATTTAGACAAAATGTTATTTAAAATGATATGTATATATAATGTACATACACATACATTCTCTCTCTCTCTTGTATATGTATAAACAAACATATGCTGTACAATCAAATAATTTGATTCCAGTCATTTCATTTATCAGGAAATATTCCTGTTTTTGAGATACCTTTTGTTTCAGAGTCAGTGAACATTGCAAAACTATCTTTAATGTTCTGAGAATTTATGAAAAACAGTTTAATTGGAAATCATCTCTGTTCAATGCATGGTACAGCAATAGCAATCTTGACAGATGGTTAGCCAGCCTCTGCTTACCTCTTCTAATAAAGGAGAACCAACCAATTACTTTCCAAAGCATTCAGTTTTGTGGATGAGCAATTCTTATTGTTAGGATGATTCTCTTAATGTTTTAGCTAAAAGTCTGCTTTCTTGCAATTTACAGTCATTAGTTTTTGTCCTGCCATCCAAAACAACAACTCTGCTTTATCTTAAAATATTCAAATCTGGCAATTATAAAACATGCTCTAATCTTTCATTCTTCCTTTTCTTCTTAAAAATGTGACAATTCCGAATATATTCCAAAGGTACAATGATTATTGCACATATGAAAAGAATAGCAGACCAATCAGGGGTGGGATTCAAAAATCCCAGCAACCAGTTCACTGCCCGGTTGCTGGGTAGGCGTGGCCATGGTGGACGTGGCCTACCGGAATTTCTGGGAAGGCTGTTTTTCACCTTCCCCAGGGTACAGAGGCTCCCCTTGAGCCTCTAGGAGAATGAAAATGGCCTTCTAGTGTCTGGAGGCCCCTTGGAAGCTGGAAACAGACCTGTTTCTGGACTGTTGGAACTTCGAGGATGGCTGTTTTTTTTTTTTTGCCTTCCCTAGGATCCGGAGGCTTCCCTTGGGCCTCTGGGAGGGTAAAAATGGCCTCCTCCAGGGTCTGGAGGACCTCCGGAAGCCAGAAACAAGCCTATTTCTGGACTGCTTGAACTTCCAAGAGGGACATTTACCTGCATCCAAAATGAGCCACGTGGAGACTCCTGGGAGGGGAGGGGTAGGTGGGGCAGTTGGTTGGTTCAATTACCGGTTCAGTGAATCAGATGTAAATTTAACATCCAGTTCACCCGAACCAGTCTGAACCAGTAGAATCCCACCCACTGAGACCAATGACTAATTTTGCAGTAAATATAGGTAGAGAAGGATGGTTTCTTTTCCGTTTTGGCATGGACATAAAAAAATAATGCCCTCTGGAATTTTTGAAGAAATCTTTAAAAAAAATCTAATATAGGCTAATGTCCCACTACTCTTTTTCTAGAGATTAATTAGTCTTTCAGAGCCGCTATTTTCTATTAAATTATTTACAGTTTCTCTTGAACATTAATGCTAAAGGATCAGGGTTCACACTAGTTGTTATTTGCTTCAACACTTTTTAAAACAGCAAATCTGTTCATCAATCAAAATTAATCCTCCTAAAAAGGAAATTAACTCTTCACTGTGGATTCCAAAAGGCCATCTATTTTCTGTCCTATAAATAACAGTAGGTACACATGATAAATACTTGATACCTGCTTATAACTACAGCTGGTATGGGTCAGACAAAATGTCATTAATCTACCAAATTGAACATCCATGAAAGGCTTCGTTTAACTTTAATAAGTGTTTGAGGGGAAGAAGAGACATTTCTTCCCACTACCCCTTACTCTACTAAATCACTTATTGACTTCACTTAAATCACACAAGTCTATTTCTTTTTTTTTTTATACTCAGTGGAAGCAGGAAGGCAATTATGTTGGATTATTTTGTTGTTCCTAACCGATACAACTGGAAATCTAATAAATCAGATAAATACAGCCCTAAAGATTTCAGTGAGAACTTCTTTGTGACTCACACAAAGCCCAATTCTGATTTGAGAGGTTTCCTTCCCCGAATACATTGACTTAAATTTCCTGCTTTACAATAGATTATTTCTTGCATTCTATTTCTTACATCTATTATAGGAACCAAAATGCAGACATTTGTCAGATATTCCAAGTAAATAGCCATGCAATGATTTGACAGGTAGGGACAGTTAGCGGGGAGAGCAAACTAATACTGGAAATGGAATAAGTGCACAAATAGGGAAAATGTGGATCACTTTTTTTCAAAGCCCAGAAAAGATGTGAGCCTCATGTCACTTTGAGTGAGAATAATGTTCCACATCTGCTCCCTTTGGTTACTTTCCTAAATCTGCAATGCAAATAAGAGTTATCACTGCCTCTGAATATATACCAAGGTCCCTGAATATGTTTAGAGACCCGGGGAAGAGGCAAGGATAAAGGAGGTCATCTATATTAGTATGTCTGGAATATCAGGCAAGGATCATAGTTACCTGTTGTCTGGCAAGGACATCACTTGAACATTGAAGAAACTTAAAATGTGTGCTTGATAACTAGCTATTTCCTATTATTCATTACTGTTGGAATGCTGTCAGGTTAAAAAAAAAACCTCTTTCTGCATGTGCTGAAATTATCATTCAGCCTGCAATAAATAAACACACACACATACACACGCACAATGTGTACATACATACATATACATATAGAGAGAGCGGGGAGAGGGAGAGAGAGTTTCTGTTCTGATTGTTTTTCATTTTTATTTGTTAGAAAAACCCAGCTCAAGACGCAGAGAAGTAAACTAAATCTATAGAGAAACCTTATCTTTGTGTCCTGATAATCTTTATTTATAAAGTTATTACAGATAAACTAACTTCCTAAGACACTCAAAGAAGTTTGCCAAAAATTGATACATCAGTTAAAATGATCAGCAAAGCCTAATACAACCAACTATCATAAGTACCCAAAAGATTGAGGGGGTGGGAAATGGGGGGAATTAAACTTGACTGGAATAAGGGAAGAAAAGTATTCTATGTCTGCACTCAATTCAATTCATCCACTACAGCTGGGATTTCATTTAAGCTTACCAACTATCTTTTTATTGTGCTTATTGGGGCCTTTCTGTTCTAATACAAGTCTAGACAGCCTGTTGATTTGAAGACAATTGAGTGGACTTTCCCCTGTGTGATAAATTCTAATCCATGACACAGGAAAATTGGGATTTTTATTTCAAGTTAAGATTGACTCCATTTACCCTGTGGTTCAAACACACATCCATATCACATCAAAAATATATTTTTAAATGTGTTAAGAGTATAAATCTAATACACTCCAGTTGCCCTAGAGTACTAGGCTAAGGGACCCAGGTATAAACAATTATTTTTGAGCAAACAGAGATTTGCACCATGAAAGAAGTACAGTTATAACAATGCAAACCATTTTAGGATGATGGTCTACAAACTGGGACTACACTGGACTCCTAAATTTTCTATGTTTGTTTAGAGTCCATAGACTTATTGCAATTCTACAGCATTTTTCTGACCATTTTGCTAAATAATTATCAGAATCTGATGAGTACAAATTTTCTGTGCCTGTAACATTTATAAGAGAGAAGAAAACCTGCCACAATTCCATTTCCAAACTGTAGGAGAATTGATTAACATGTCAATTTGGTTGTATTATTATAACAATATTGGATTCCCTAACTGGAATCAATTCTAAACTAAAATCAAATTATTTATTTCTTTAGCAAATGGCACATCATTCATAGACTAGCAAAATACATTAAGATTTCACCTAGATTAGTAAAACATAACGAAATATACATGTTAAAAAGTTCTATGTTCAAATGCCAAAGCCTAGCTACTGAAGTGCAGCATCATTTTTATTTAAAAAACAACAACAACACCCAGATCCTGGACTGGTATATGCCCTCAGCTTACATCTGGTCATGATTGTGATCTACAATTTGATCTACAATGACTCTGAGAGGAGGATACCATGCCCCATTTATGTAAACACTGTGTGCATATCTTATTCAAGATTGTCCACTGCTAGTTCAAAGCCTGGCACCTTTTTGGGGATCATTTATATGTTTCTCTATCTGGGTGTTCAGTGACCCACTTGGATTTCCATTGGGAATCAATGTTAAAGTTGGGCAAATGCCAGTGGGAGCTTCCTGGATTTGAGTCTTCTGGTTGAGAAATGAGGAAGGTTGGCATATACCAGTAGGAGTGAGTTGTTCATAATTTGGACTAAGTGTAACACAGGGAAATCATTTTATTTTGATTCATGCAAAGGACTAAATTATTCTTATCCTGGATGCTATGATCACAATCTTGGTACCCCTTACTGGCATCTATTTTTAATTTTTTAAAAAAACCTTTGCATCTAATTTTAATAAACATTTTAGAATTCAAGGTAATCAGTCTATGAAGCAGTTATTTTTCTAAAACCCTTCCTACCATCCTTCCTTCCTTCCTTTTCCTCATTCTTTCAAGAATAAGCTAGCAATTTCCCTCTCAGCAGTTTGCCTTGCTAAGCAAATAAAACTATGACAGTTGTTTTAAATTGTTCTTTGCAATATGTATTCTGCAACTATGAAGGTAAACTTTTTCATATCAAGGGTGCACACTATTCGTATATTCAAATTAAATTATAAATTGAACAAACAATCACTTCAAAGTATCCAGAATCAGCTTGCTCAAAATAGGCTC
This sequence comes from Laticauda colubrina, assembly GCA_015471245.1. Lineage (NCBI taxonomy): Eukaryota > Metazoa > Chordata > Lepidosauria > Squamata > Elapidae > Laticauda > Laticauda colubrina. The sequence goes on from BLBF01000018.1 coordinate 31,041,373, forward strand.
CTGCTATTTTGCCCGACTACAATCTAAAAAAGAGAAAAAAATCACACAGAAAGACTAACAAATTCAGGCAGCACTGGCAATTAATCTTAATTACACAACTGGAATAAGATATTTTAGCTGGCCATAGGCCAAAAAGAGCAAACTACTTAATAAAAAGCCTGAGCTCAATTAAATTAAAAAAAAATATCACCCTAAATACTTTATTTAAACATTGCAGGCATAGAAAAATTAGTTATGGATTAAGAAGGGTTAAATGTTGAGCTATGCTGACAAATAGGGCTCTCATGTATTTAACCTTTACACTACTACCGGGTGGGTTATATTTTAAAAAGCTAATTTTTCAACCTTGGGGCATGACCTGAGATTAAGAGACATAAGTTGTACCTTGATTTCTCAGTTGGTTAACAAATTGATGCAAAGGACTAAACTAATGTATTAGGCTTGCTCCATTCCATCACAGCTGGATTCTGAAGCATTTGTACAAGCATAAGCAATTGCTACTTTGAACATCTCTGCATTAAAGGCCCGGTCCCACTGCACTTACGGATGCAAAGAGGATGTAAAACGGAAAAAAAAGCTTGCCATCCATTGGAAAACGCGATGCATCCATTGTGTACTCATTGCATACGTGTTTCATACACTCTATCCATCGAGCATCCATCCACTGCGATTTCATCCGCGCAAGAAGTTTTGAGCTGCACAAAACTTTGTGAATGGATGAATTTTCCGCCGTGTACAATGTAAATCCGTGACATACGAGCAACAGACATTCTATGTCCGTTAAACATCCACTGTATCCCCTCTGCATCCCCTGGGCATCCTCGCAACTCACATCCACTGCAGCTGAAAATGGAAAGAGGGAGGAAAGAAAAGGTACATGGAACATATATACATTGTTAGTAGCACGGAAATAGAAAGGATGTGCAGTGAACGGTTTGTATCCGATATACATCCACGTGGCATCCCCTTTCTTTCCTTTAGGCGTATGTGATGCATCCGCTTCATCCCCTATGCGTCTGCTTCGCAATTATCCCCTGGAACCCCTTCGGAGGTGTCAGCCTGTTCCAGCCGCTTTCATCCGCTAGGCTTCCAATGAACATCCGTTTAACATCCCTGCAACATACTACCCACGTCCATTCTTTTCTGTTCTTTTCCATTCTGTTTATGCAAATTTTCACCACTTTTTGGAGCGGATGACAACGGATGGAGCCACCCCCGAAATTTTGCTCATCTGCTGTATCCTTTTTGCATACGTTTTGCATCCGTCGGCCAGTGGGACCAGGCCTTAATTAGTTGGGAAAAGGAAAAATGTCCTTTGGGGCATCTTTTTGGCCACAATATTTGAAAAACAGTTCTACCCTAAAGGGAATATGCCATTGCTATTTGCTACCTTTTGAAAGATATAAATATTAAGAAGTGAAAAGAGAGAGGGAGGAAGATTCTTTCATGGCTGGTCTCTATATAAGGGCTGTCAAACTCCTGGCCCAAAGGCCAGATGCATCACATGCTGGCTGTGCCCACACCCGGTTTAATGAAGAGGAAAAAAGTCCAGAACATCATGTGATGCTGCCATGACAATGTGAGTTTGAATACTCCTGCTCTATATAGTTACTAACAGGATATTCTCAACTTTGCCAACTTTAAGAAGTGTGCTGGCTGGGGAATTCTGGGAATTAAAGTCCACACATCTTAAAGTTGACAAAGTTGAGAAAGACATTGAATTTGTTCAGTTGAGCCACTTGGTTAACCTCTGTTCTTACAGTTAAATTTGATCTTCTGCCAGAGAGAATTCTGGCTTTTGTCTGCCTGTCCAACCTGGAAATAATGCAAAACTGTATACAAGGTCAAGCCCAGGAAATAGATTTGTTTTTGAAACCACCTTCAGGTTACAGTTTTCTTGTAAATGCCTTCTCCTGCATAGAATAAATGTATAAGGAGATAAGAAAGGCTGTGTGGTTAAAAAAAAAAAATCCAATTTCTGAAATCACTGCCTTCAGCTGGCTTGGACCTCGCACAAGGTGCGCAGACTTAGAGAAGTGAAAAGAACCACATCCTGTATTGGTGTAATGTATATGTGTTGATCCTTATCTCTACCACCACCACACTATTCACTACACTGTGCAGATTAGTGAATAGTAATAGTCAAACCTTATTTTATGAATGCATTCATATTTTTATTACATAGAAACAATAAAAAATAAAGTCCCATTGATTCACAAAGTCAGATAACATCTTAATTGACACTAAAGTGACACAGAAGTGTATTCAATCTTCAAGATACTTCAGATAGTATTAAAATAATATTAAGAAGAGATTAAAAGGAAAACATGTGGAAGAAGTACTACAACTCTCAAATCAGGCTGTATCTCTGAATTCTGAGGACCTTTTGTTCTTAAAGGTAGCCTCATTGTGGAGTCTTCACACTGAATACATTGATTATTACCAGCCACTGCTTTGGCAGGGGTGTCAAACTGGCAAACTGTCATGGGCTGGATGTATCATGTGCAGGCCACACCCATCCTGGCTCTGCAAAGGCAAAAAATGTCACGATACATCACATGATGTCACTTGACATGATTGAGTTTGACACCGTACTTTGGAGGATGAAGAAATAATGGTCATTTTCTGGTTCTGAAAATGTAAAAACAAAAAAAAAAATGTTGTTTGATATGGAAGATTTAGTTTATCTGCCAGATTATGCAAATGCCTACTAAGCGCCACCATAATATCTAATAGGTCCAAGTTCACAAACTGCAGTAAGCCTTGGTTTATTGTAATAAAAGTTTGTTAAATAAGACACTGTATCATGTGTGTGAATTATTATGGTCAAGTATTAATATATCCAAGTAGATTAATGAGAGGAGACATAGTAATAACATCTTCCAGTGACAGAGCCATGCAATGCCTCTCTCCTCTCTCTTCAATATTCTAAACCAAAAGAGTTCCCTGATGAAAGAGGAAACTGGAAAGGACTCTAAAGATAAAAGTGTTTAGCACAATTTTAATGCTTCAAAGGAAAATTGTAGTATTGGAAGGTGGAAGGGGGAGAGAAATAAAGAAACCTACCCATGTTTTTCTCTGCCAGGAACCAAAGGGGTTTTGATGTGGCTTTCATTAGCATGGAGGACCTGAGCAACATACTTTCCATTTGATTGGAAATATTTGTAGACAGCCACTTGTACCATGCAGTTTTCACTGCTGCTTCTCAGCCAAGGGCTCAAAAGGACAAAGTTCATATTTTCAGATGTATTAAGATACAAGAATGAACCTGCAGAAAAAGAGAACACAAGAAGTCTAATTATTAAAAAAGGCACACATTATTGACTTGTGTCATCATCAATCACAATATTATTTTATATTTGCTGATTTTTATGAATAGCCTGCAATGTTTCTTAATATTCATCTCCCACTCCTGAACTCAGAGAAAAACTGAAGCAATGCCTCTTCACAATTAATAGGCCTTCACCCACTCCCAGCTCCCATAAAAACATTGTAAGATACTAAATCATTAGATTTCTCAAACTTCAGTGGCATCTCCACTGTGTCAAATTAATGGGCTCCTTATTGCAGAAGTCAACAATGGCTGAACAGTATACAGATTGCTGCTAATGGATGGAGGAGAGTTGGCAGCAGGACCAATGTGGAAAGCCCTCGGAAGGCCTCAGAATGCTTCTGCATCTTGCTGAGACAGCCCTATCCATATTTCTGGATCCGAAATCTTGATGACTATAATGTTATTAGATTTTTATGAGAGAGAGCGTGTGAGAGAAAACAGACTTAATTCTCCTGCCTCCTATTTCCCCACAACGATCCTATAAATTAGGTTGGGCTGAGAGAGAGTGACTGGCCTAAAATCACCCAGCAGGTTTTCATGCCTAAGGGAGGCCTACAACTCAGTCTCCTGGTTTCCATCAGGAGTTGACTTTGTTTTCCTAATGTTTTATTGTATCCATTCTTACTCTCCCATCAGCACACTCACCTATGGCAAACTGGTTCTCCTATAAGGCTTGAGTTTTACTGTCTATCTAACTGTCAGTTGGATAATTTTAACTTTCTGAAAACAGAACAGGATAGAACCAAATTTGTGTACTAAACAAAATGGCAAAAAAGGACTGAGATTGAATGTGGATTAGATCTAAATAGAGATTATAGGGGAAATAATCCAGAAAATAAAATCTACAGGGCATTGAGAAAAGCAGTTGGACAGCTTTCTATTTGTTATTAATTTGTTCAGTTTAAAAACTCTTTTCTCCCCTCTTGTAGTAAAGTGACAAAGAGCAGAGTAATTTTTATGTGCCTGGAAAAAATTATACTGGCCATATTCTGCACCTCCCTGGATTATTCATTACAATCAAGTGGAATATTGGAAGGAAACTATGTACTATAAATGGGGATGAACCCCCCCCCCTCTCCATGTGTGTTTATCAGACAACATTTATTTTATTTTTAAATAATGCTGACCTGAAATAAAAAATATTTTTATTGATACATCAGTTTGTTCTGACATTCTCTTTTTAAATGCATCTAATCCAAAATAAAGAGTTTTGTTATTACCCGAAACACCAATTCTCTTTAAATAACCTGACACAAACTAGTAGAAAGGGCAGAAATAAATTTATTTACAGTCATTTGTATCAATTTAAATGTTTTAGTTTTGATTGGGGCTTCAATTCAGCCTAATGTACATTACTCACAGAGGCAGATGCCACCATCTCTACTTCTCATACATACTCGCAGTTAAAGCCCCTATCACACTGCACCAATGGATGGAAAGAGGATGTAAAATGGAGAAAAACACTTGCCATCCGTTGGTTAACGCAATGCTTCCGTTCTGTACTCACTGCCTCCATTTTGCTTCCACTCTATCCGTCCAGCATCCATCTATTGACATTTCATCCGCTCAGAGGGTTTTGAGCTGCTCAAAACTTTTGTATCCAATTCGTCCGTTCTGCATCCACTAGGCATCCGCAAGGCATCCCTTCTGCATCTGTTACGCATCTGCTATATCCACTAGGCATCCGCTACACATCCGTGCAACTCGATCCATTCCAGCGGTAAACGGACACAGGGAGGAAGCGGAACAGACGCGGAATGGATGCAGAACGGATGCAGAATGGATAGAGAAAGGATGAAAGTGGATGCAGCTTGCAAAGAAAGCATTTAAAACGGAAAAAACGTTCGCAGAGGGGACCTATCTTGGATATTAAGGATGTCTAGAGGATGCCTAGAAGATGCAAAGGGACACATAGTGGAAAACCTATACTGCCTATAAAAAGGGGGAGCAACTCATCTGGATCCCACTTTCAGACCAGCAGACCAGCTGTGCAGACCTTTGCAGCCTTCATCTGACTCTTGCTCTTCCACAGCATCCAGTCATGTCCACCATGGATCGTAATAAAGTCCTTTTGGCAGCCACCATCGTTCTGCAACAGTGCAAAGCCATCTACAGGCTCTGTGAACTCTACTATGGGAAGAAAAAGAGGCGGCCAAGAAGTGTCTGGGTCCGAAGATGGATCAGGAGAAGAGCAGAGTACGGACTGTACAACAAGCTGATGATGGAGCATTCCAAAACTCGTGCATTCCAAAACTTCATGAGGATGCCTCCAGCCATGTTTGACGAAGTTGTGCAGCGGCTGACACCCAGGTTGACTAAAGCAAACACCAACTTCTGGCCCAGCCTGGAACCTGGGCTCAAGGTGGCACTCACTCTGCGCCACCTGGCCTCAGGGACCACCTACAGGAGCATGCAGTACAACTGGAGGGTGCCACACAACACCATTAGCATTGTGGTCAGAGAAGTGGTGCAGGCCATCATCGAAGAATACCTGGAGGAGCTCCTCCAGTGCCCCTCCACTGAAGAAAGCTGGAAGAAAGTTGCAGAGCAGTGGTATCAGAAGTGGAACTTCCCCCACACCATTGGAGCCATAGATGGCAAGCACGTGGCCTGCAAAGCTCCAGTCAACTCAGGATCCAATTAATACAACTACAAGGGCTTCTTCAGCATCATCCTCTTTGCCATGGTTGATGCTGAGTACAAGTTTATCTACATTGATGCTTCAGGCAACGGATCAGCTTCAGATGGCCAGGTATACAATGCAAGTGACCTCAAGGATGGGCGGGAATGCAACCTCATCATGGGTTTTCCAGGTCCAGACCCCCTTCCCAATGACACACAAGATATGCCCTACTTCATCGTTGGTGATGACGCGTTCTCCCTCAGAACCTACCTCATGAAGCTGTACAGTTCAAGATACCTCACCCATGAAGAGAGGATCTTCAACTACAGGCTGTCCAGGGCAAGGCGAGTGGTGGAGAACGCCTTTGGCATCCTGGCCAACAGGTTCCAGGTACTTCTCACCACCATGCAGCATCGCCCAGAGACCGTGAGGAGGATCGTGGAAGCTTGTTGCATCCTGCACAATCTCATGCGCACCCGCTACCCAGTGTTGCAGAACAGGCTTGTGGACCTCCAACAAGGCAATGGGGACATGGAGCCTGGGGAATGGAGGCAAGGGCAAAACCTGATAGACACTGAGGATGTGCAAGGCCCCAACAGAGCTTCACATGAAGGGAAGAAGCAGCGCAACCTCCTGAAACACTGGTGCAACTCCCCAGCTGGAGCGGTGGAGTGGCAAGACAAGATGATAGATGCTTAATGGATGCTTCCTTCAGCCTGTCTCATCACACTGATGAGATTGGGCCATAGGTGTGGCACCTGGGAGGGTGGACCATACAGTCCCACTATGCTTGCACTGGAGGTTTATTTATCCCACAGCTATTACAAAGGTATCCCTGCCCACCACACTGCTATCTTAACCCATCCCACAAGCATGCAAAGGCTTAAACCATTTCTAAAAGTTTCCACCAAGACTTTATTTAATAAAATAAATGAAGCAAGTGTGTGAATCAAAGATAGACTTTATTAAAAACAAGCTGTAAAAGAAAAATGACCCAAGTCAAGTGTCCAAATAAAGTCCACAGGTAGCCAGCCAGCCAGTCTCTGGCACTCCTCTTGGTCACTCGGAGGTTTGCCCAGTCTCAGGGCTGAAGGGTCCAGGTGATGTGGAGGTGGGTGCTGCTGCAGTGCTTGTCTGAAGCACCATTGGGGTGCCTGGCCCCGAGAGGACAACAGGTGATGGTGTGTTGATAAAGCTCTCGGACAGCTGGTTCAGACCCGTGATGTTGAGAGCTCCTTCCTCCATGCCATGTGGTGTCAGCCCCAGTACCAAGGACAGATGTACTGAGGCCGGGCTTGGCTGTGGGGTGGAGGAAGGAGCAGTGTAGTGGGGCTGTCTGGTCTGCATCTGGGTGAGGACTGGCATTAGTGGCATCGGTGGCGTGGGTGGCATCAGTGTCGTGGGTGGCATCGTTGGCGTGGGTGGCATCGGTGGCATCAGTGGCATCGGTGGCAACGGTGTTTTCCGATTACTCTGTGTCTGGACTGGGAAGGGCTGCTGCCTGTGCTGCTGGACCTCCTGGTAGCTGTAGCCCTGGTAGGTGAGGGGCTGTGGAAAGCCTTGGAATGGGAGGGACATCACCTGGGGTGGAGGAGCAGACCTGGACTGGGTGGGAGCAGGTGCCTCTGGGTCTGGAGGGTTGTGAAGCAGCTCGGTGATCCAGTCCTTCACCACCTAGTACTGGGGTTCTGCCATGTCCATGAGGGTCTAGTTGACATAGGTGAGGAAGGGCTTGTGGTTGGAGGATGAGGAGTCGGTGTTGACCAGCTGAGAGAGGAGATCTATGCTGGTGCGGATGGTGTCCCTGATCTCCAGCAGGACATTGTGGCTCTGCCCCTCCTGCTGTCTGGCTCTCTGCCTTTCTGTGGAGGTGGAGCTGTGGGTGGATGCGGGTAAGGCTGTGGTGGACGTGCCATCTCCTTTCTCCCACCGCACCAGGGAATCCTCCACGCACTCCACCACGGTTAAAACACCTGTCCATAGGTTCTCCGCCGTGGCACGCTCCACAGAAACCTGCCTGGAGACAGGAGCTGACTCTCGGCCAGAGGAGGACTGGCTCTCAGCAGGCTGCCGGAGAGAGAGGGTAGTGAGAGGGGCTGCTGGTGCTCCTCGGTGGTGGATCTCACCCTCCAGGAAGCTGCACCTGGCCATGACATAGGTCTCTCTGTCAGTCAGCTTAACCATGGCCTGGCCAGATTTCTTCAGGTGCAGCTTCCCATACCAGGTGTGCATGTGCTTCCACCAGCCAAGGAGCACCTCCGAAGTGTAGCCCATACTCTCCGCCTTCTCTCTCCAAGCAGCATGCATCCGCTTGGTGTCCATGTAGAGACGGTGTCCCTTCCACCACAGATAGTCATTCTCTTTCAGCCACTCCAGTACCTCATCCTCGTGTTCCTCCTCAATGGAGTATTGCCTCCTCTCCCATCCCCGCATACGCCTCTTCCTCCCTTTGGCAGAACCAGATGGGCCCTCATCTGAGGGGCTCCCAGGTAGTAGGGGCTGTTCCTCCACACCACCAGCAGCAGCACCAGCAGGATCATCATCATCATCATCATCATCATCATCATCACCAGCAGGATCATAATCATCATCATCATCAGCAGCAGCAGCAGCACCAGCAGAATCATCATCATCATCATCATCATCAGCAGCAGCAGCAGTAGCAGCAGGACCAGCAGGACCAGGATCAGCAGCAGCAGAGTAAGCAGCAGCAGTGCCAGCAAGACCAGGAGCACGAGCAGGACCAGGAGCATGAGCAGGATGAGCAAGTCCAGGAGTACGAGCAGGACGAGCAGGACCAGCAGGACGAGGAGCAGCTTCAGCAGGGTACGCACCAGCAGAAGCACCATCACCAGGAGCAGCTTCAGCAGAGTAAGCACGAGCAGAAGCACCACCGTCAGGAGCAGCCTCAGCAGAGTAAGCACGAGCAGAAGCACCACCGCCCAAAGCATCATCATCAGCTCCTCCAGAAGCAGAAGCAGCAGAAGCCCCAGCAGAAGCAGAATCAGGGACAGGGGGCGGGAGGTTGACCCTGTCCCTCTTGCCAGGGATGGCGGCAGGTTGCTGAGGCTTTCGCTTCTTCCCCATGGTTGTGGGGTTGCTGGGTGGCAGGGAGGCTGGCAGGCAGCCAAGCACCAAGGCTGGCAGGAAGCCTGGCAGGAAGCCTGGCAGAAAGCCTGGCAGGCAGGCAGGCACCAAGGCTGGCAGGCAGACTGGCTGGCAGGGAGGCTGGAAGGCAGGCTGGTAGCAAGGCTGGCAGGCAGGCAGACAGCAAGGCTGGCAGGGAGGCTAGCAGGAAGTCTAGCAGCAAGGCTGGCAGGCAGGCAGCAAGGCTGGCAGGCAGGCAGACAGCAAGGTTGGCAGGAAGGCTGGCAGGAAGGCTGGCAGGAAGGCTGGCAGGCAGGCAGAAAGCAAGGCTGGCAGGGAGGCTGGCAGAAAGGCTGGCAGGAAGGCTGGCAGCAAGGCTTGCAGGCAGGCAGGGCAGGCAGGGCAGGCAGGGCAGGCAGGGCAGGCAGGGCAGGCAAGGCAGTCAATGCATCCGGCAGTAGGTCTTTCCTCCAAATGGTGACCTGCTTCCGATCTGCTTCCCTTTATATCCGCAGGGCTTACGCAATGCATCCCCCCCGCATGCGCAATTGACGCTCGGCATCCATTAGGCTTCCGCTCTGCATCCACTTCATCCGCTGTGCATCCGCTTTGCATCCGCTTCATCTGCTCGGCATCCACTCTGCATCCACTCTTTCCGTTCCGCATCCGCTTTGCTGAGGTCCCCCAGAAGCCTAGCGGATGTGCCATCCACTCCCATCCACTTCCATCCGCTAGGCTTCCGTTCCGCATCCACTTTACATCCGTTCTGCATCCTCCCCCTGTCTGTTCCTTTCCGTGTTATCCACTATGGTTATGCAAATTTTTGCCCCTTTTGAGAGCGGATAACAGCGGATGGAATATTTTTCTCGTCCGTTGTGTCCTTGTTACTAATGTTTTGCATCCGTTGGGCAGTGTGACAGGGCCTTAAATACTTATTCTTTCAGACATAACCAAGCATAGGGGAACATAGGGTCCTATGAAATTTTACTCATCCTAGTATTGTAACTCATCCTGGTTATGACCATAGTAAAGATTTGATTTGATTTGACATTCAAATATTCTTGGCAAAATTAAAATGTGTGGGCAAATCCATTGAGGATAAGGTTATCAATAGTTACTACTTGTAAGGTTTAATTATCTCCAATATTAGAAACAATATATTTCTCCGTACCAGATGCTGTAAGTGAAGGAATAAAAACAATGTTCATTTAGGGGAAAAGTTTCTAAATAAATTCAACAAATAAGAAGACTAAAGGTAGATATTCTTCATGCATTTTTAGATGAAATACACTTTTGGCTATGGAAACCTACCTCACCATAAAATTGCTAAAATGCAGAAAAATGAAGAAGGCTTTTTATTTCACGTTATTACAGGAAAATCATAAAAATACAAATATATGGATAACTATCATTGTGAAAATTTGGCAGAAAAGCAAGAATAAATGAAAAGATGTTTAAGGATCCCATGGACAGCAGGAAAACAAAGATATCAAAGAAGAAATCAAACTAGAATTCTCTTTATTAAATAGTTTTTATTTTCTTTTTTTTTTACATTGTAAGACATGGTATCAACAACATTCTTGGCATCTATACAAGATTTTGATTTAAATATCATAATACATTATATTGTGTTTATCTATCTATCTATCTACTATGAAATAATATCTTTAGCTATAAAGATACTATTCTTATATCTTGATATAGTTTACAAAATTTTATTTTACTTTCTTAAGGGTTGTTTCAATTAACATTTTTGTCTCCCTTCTTTGTTCTGTTTTTTAGCCATTTATACCAATTTGTCCAAATTGTAAAAAATTCAGAGTTGTCTTTTCCTTTCAATTTCATTGTTAGCATATTCATCTCAGCACTTTCTGTTATAATAATAATACTTTGTGTATTATTAGTTCTTCATTAGGGGGATTTGATGTTTTCCATACCTGCACAAAGGCTATTCTGGTGGCTGTTATAATACATAAACGAGGTATTTTACTTATTTCGGTAGTCTTTCTTTAATAATTCCTGATGGGAAGGATTCCAGTCTGAGCTCAATCTGATAGCCAGTAATTTCTTTTAACCAATTTTTAATTTGGATCCAGTATGTCCTGGCCTCAGGGAACATCCACCACATGTGATAAAATGTACCATCAACTTTTTTGCACTTCCAGCATTTAGGACTCATATTGGAGTAGATTTTTGCCAATCTTGTTGGGGCTAAATACCATCTATAAAACATTTTATATATGTTTTCCTTGTATGTGGTAGATACTGTTAATTTATAATTTATATTCCATATTTTTTCCCATTCCTCTAATTCTATAGTGTATCCGAAATTCTGTGCCCATGCAATCATTGTACTTTTGACTATTTCCTCTTCCATTTTAAAATCTAATAAATATTTATATATTTTAGTTATAAGTTTTTGTTCTGGTTCCATTAATATTTTATCTAGTTGATTCTGCCCTTTGTCAAATCCAAAATCTTTTGAGTCTTTTTTATATTTATTTTGAATTTGCAAATATGGCCACCAATCGTTTATAATTCCATTTTCTTTCAGTTCTTGGTTTGATTTTAATTTCTCTTGGCTATGTAATAGTTCTTCATAGCTTACCATTTTCTGTAGGTCTAATCTGTTTGGAAGTATTATGGCTTCCATTGTTGACAGCCATTGTGGGATTTCTGTACAGTGTTTACCTTTGATTTTTTTCCAAATTGTAATAAATGAATATCTTATTAGGTATTGATTGAAATAGGTATGTATATTACTTTTATTTTTCCACAAAAATGCATTCCAACCTACCAAGAGGTCATGTCCTTCTAATATTAAGATTCTCTTGTCTCTTAATTTAATCCAATCTAATCCAACTCAACACCGCTGCCTGATAAAGCTCCCATTCTGGTAGTCTTACACTGCATCTGCTCCTATTATCTTGTAAAAGTTTCATTTTAATACGTGGCCATTTGCCCAAACAAACAAACTTGGATCATTTTATTTAGTTCTATAAAGAAAGATTTCCCTAATTTAATTAGAATCATTTGGAATAGATATATTAATTTTGGTAAGGTATTCATTTTCAACATTGCTATTCTTTCTAATATAGACACTGTTAAGCCTGGGTTCCCCAACCAGGGTTAGGTAGACAAGCTAAACA
>BLBF01000018.1:31068565-31156835 GCA_015471245.1 Laticauda colubrina
ATATATATATATATATATATATATTAATCATGATTGTTCATTCTTTGTGGCCCGGTACAAAATGATCCACGGACTGGTACCGGTCCAGGGCCCAGTGGTTGGGGACCCCTGTGGTAGACCATCCTGGCCTGGTATTTTATTATTTTTTTGTTTTTGTATCGCCTTTTGTAACTCTGTTAATGTTATTTCTTTAAGTACTTCTCTGTTTTCTTCTGAGATTGGGCTCAGACCGTTTCCCTCCAAGTAGTATCTAATGTTTTCTTCCCTAACATCTTCTTACTTATCAAGTTCACGAAAATACCTTTGCGCAATTCTCTTTTTCTTCTCCATCTGATAATACACTGTCCCTTCCTCATCCTTGAGTTGCGGTATTAGAATTCTCTTTCTCTATTTTTAATTGATGGGACAACCACCTTCCTGGTTTATTTGCTGATTCAAAGAAATTATGTTTAAGAGTTTTTAAGTTTTGTGCATTTTCCTCAATATCTATCAAATTTAGTTCATGTCTAATCATCTCTATTTCTCTCTTAACTTCCATATTCTTTGGGTCTTTTTGGAGCTCATATTCTATTTTTTAAACCCTTTCTTGTAATTCATTTTGTTTCTTCAATTTTTCTTTATTTTTCTTAGCTATATAGGCTATTGATATGCCTCTCACGAAGACCTTTTTCATGTCCCATAAATTTTGTAAACTAGTATGTTGCTCTAGATAAACCATAAAGAATGTTTCTAACTCATTTTTCATTCTTGAGATATATTCTTTTTCCTTTGTTATTTGTGAATTTAATATCCATCTCCTTTTCCTTTTACTATGTCCTTTCCATGTAATTTTAACTGTCAGCCCATATGTTAGGCATTATCTCTACTTCACTAATATCTTTCTCGATTGCCCCATTAACCCATACCATATCAATTCTGGACCATGATTTTTGTGGACTAGAATAAAACATATATTTCTTCTCATTTGGATTCCTGTTCCTCCATATATCTTCCAAATTGGTCTCATGTGTTAAATCAAAAAAAATGTTTGGTAAAATTATCTTCTTTTTCTTCCTAGTCCGTTCCATACTAATATAGTCTTTTTTAACATCAACAATGGCATTAAAGTCCCCCATCAAGCAAATATTTTCTTCACCTACACTAATGATTTTATCATTCAGTCCCTTATAAAACTTCTGGTTATCATTTGGGGCATATATCCCCACTAATAGTAATTGTTTTTGAGGTAAATTAATTTGCATCATTAAAATTCTGCCTTGTTCATCTGCACAGATTTTTTCTTTTGATCTGCTAATGCTATGAATAATACACCCAACTTGGGATATTCTAGATATTTTTTGTGCTGTTTTTGGATATGTACCTCCTGCAGGCATATAATATCAAAGTTTTGTTTTGTTAGTTTGGTTAATATTTGTTTCCTCTTGATCTAGGAGATTAATCCATTGATGTTTATTGAGAGTAATTTAATCTCTTCTTCCATTGTTAATTCTGAGTCTACCTAAATCTTCTGTTTGTTCTTGCTTCTCTTTGGGGTCTTGTTCTTAGTCCTTCTCTCCTTGGGTATTCTTTCTTTTCATTGTCTCTCTCTTCTTGATCCATTTCCTGTATTCCCTGTTGCTAATTTTCTTGTTGGTCCTCCTGACTCTTGCTTTATGACTCTTCTTTACTGCTCCCCTCTTCGTCTGTTTCCATCAACTGATCATAAAGTTCTTGTGACTTTTCAATACTATCAATTTTTACTCTTCTTTCTTGCCATGTCACCAGCATTCCTTCAGGGACCAGCCATCGGAACCAGATGTTTTGTTTATTCAGTAGTATCACCAGAGATCTGTAGTCCTTCCTCAACTCTCTTACCTGCCTTGGAATTTGTTTCAAGGTCATGATCTCTTTTTCTTTACACACCATCGGCTCATCATTTGTGATTCTATGTACAGTGTCTCTTACATTTTTTCTGACGAACCTGATGTGGACCTCTCTAGGCAGCTTATTTCATCTGGTGTAGTTTGTATGGATTCAGTAGACCTCATCTAATTCTTTCACTATTTCCTGCTGGTCCCTTTGCAATGCCTCTGCTATTAAGTGGGACATTATGTCTCCCAGGTCTTCTTCGGATTCCATTACATTTTGGAACCTCAAATAGAATGCTGCATGTTCCATTTTGAGATGGATAATCAAATCTTCTAAGTCTCTGTTCATCTCTATTACTTTCCTGTTCATCCATTCCAATCTCTTATCTATTTGTTCAGCTTTAGTTTCTATATTCTTTATTCTTTGTTCATTCTTCTCCATGGTTTGTTGGATCGTTCCCATCTTCTCTTCTAAATTTTGAATGTTACCCTTCATTTCCCCCATTTCCATCTTCATATCTGTATGGTTATTAACCATTGTTTCCTGCATTTTAAGCATCATTTCCTGGATAGCTGTTAATGTTGCTTGCATCATCTGCATGTTGGCCGTGTTGCTTATCTTTTCCATGTTCAACATTCTGTCTATTGTTTTTTTGGTCTGCTAGAGATGCAATAGACATTGATGAACAAGACATCGTTTTTTTCCCTTTCAAGTTCACTATTGTAGAACTGATCATATTTCTAACTTTATTGTAAACATCTTTCCACTTTACCATTCACTGTTTAATTTTTCTTTTGTTATTAGTTCTATGCAATAGTTTTCCTTAGAATATAAATATATTTTCCCACTTATGATATTCTAAATTATTCAGATTTGATTCAATCTTTTATAGAATCTGAAACAAACTGAATCACCAAAATTAAAGAAGATAGAGAAGGGAGAGAGCTAAAGGGATGACAGGAAGGATAATATCAAAATGAGAGAAAGAAGAGAGAAAGAATGTAATATAATATCCTAAAATATACTTCTTGTAAATTGTTCTTATACAACTATTTTATATTACTATATCATGGTATAACAACTGTATTCTTTATCTTTAACTGTAAAGTGCAGTTTCCTTTAAACAATTCTATATTCCACTTCTTATATATATGACCTTACTTATTTCATTAGTTGTTAGTAATCAATCAATCAATCAATAATCATCGAAATAGTATTTCACCAGTTTTCACAGTTTCATATCATTTAAACTTTTAAATTCTTAATAAATTCAATCAAACCTTAATCAAAATGTTATTTCATTAATTATATTCTATGAAAAGAAGTCCAGTAGTATTCAGTCACTTTTCTTTCCTTGTCTGTTCATGTTTTGTTTAATCATAGTCTGTTACATCAGTTTCTCTTCCCTCTGTATAATCTCAAAATGTCACTTCCGTTCTTGGATTTAGTCCTGTCTCTTACTTTCTTCCACTGTTTTTCTTCTTTTACAAGTCACAGATCCATCAGGTTAAACTCCAAATTCCTAGATAATCAGTCTAAATCAACTCTAAATTTTTCAAAACAAGTCCAAGATGGCCAAGCACTCACATGTTGGAGCAAATGAGGTCTCCCTCGAAGCTGTCAACAGCTGCCACTGTCAAACTTCTCCTCGGGCTTCCTCACACCTTCATCTTCCCCTCTAGGGTCTATGTGCCCCTCACCGGGGCCTCCAAACGTGCAGATTGGGGATGAGAGAGCAGAGCTTGCTCTTCTCTCCCTACCCTGCCACAGTGCTGCAACTGGAAGTCTAGAAACTCCAAACTAGAATTCTCGTGTAAACACAATTGTCCAGGATCCAATCTGGGTCAGTCACTGGGACCAGAGGTTTTGTCTTCCAAGCTTTCAAATTGGTGCTGGAGCCCATCACCAAGGAAGTTCTCTCTAACCAATTGTCCAGGCCCTCACTATTAAATATACATCACATGGACTTCCTGCTCCTTTCAAAAGTCCATGATGCTTGAAAAAGTGGAATTACAAACAAATAGAGAACCACCAATGGCAAGATGGATGGATTCAATCATGAGAGCAGTTAATGGATCAGTGACCGACCTTGAAGAAAGATAATTCAGGAGTGAATCTATATGTGTAATCACTAAGAGCTGACATTGGCTTGAAGATGCTTAATCAAGCAAGCAGAAATAGTCAGGATAACTTGATTTTCACTCAGTAGTCAATTAATACAAAACTGGTGAAAATTGTTTGCCCCTTTGAATCTGCTAATCGTTATTAACCTTGAAGCTAGAACACTAGAACAAGTGCAAGCTGTACATGAATTGTAAAATGCTACAGCAAGTAGATAAATTTGTGTACTTTCATAGAATGTTTTCTCTAATAGGAAAAAAGGCAGAGACACTCAAATAGCGGAAGAAAGGTAATCAGTAGTGGCTTGTTGTGAGGAACAAATATTTGAAAGAAGCAAAAATAGCCATATATAAGGAAGCAGCACACATCAAAAAGCTCACCTCAAAGAAGTCCCTCACTATGCTGCTTCAGAGATAGTCAAAAAGTAATGAAGGGAACTTGACAAACAATTAGCACTTGAAAATAATTAGCTGACAAGTATTTCCAACTGTTTCTTTCACAAGATCAAATGCGTGACGCATAGCTATTGCAAAAAAAAAGAAAAACATCAAATTATATTCAGTTGCCAGCAGACTCCAAAGACTGGAATATCTGATGATTATGTTAGCTGATTTAAAAGTTCCTTGATCATATTGGTGTGTAATAAAGACAAAGTAAAGTTTTATCTTGTTCAGTCATGTTTGACTCTAGGGGTAGTGCTCATCTCCCTTTCTTAGGCAAGAAAGCCAGCATTGTCTGAAGACATCTCTGTGGTCATGTGACCAGCATGACTATCAGCCAAGGTACATGGAATGCTGTTCCTTCCCACTGAAGTAATACCTATTTATCTATTCACATTTGCATGCTTTTGAATTGCTTGGTTGGCAGGAGCTGGGGCAAGTAACAGGAGCTCCCCCTATTGTGTACTACTCCAGCTGACAAGCTCAACATCTTTATCTACTGAGCCATTGAGCCCTCTTCACTGGTGTCTAATAAAGAACACTTTAAAAATGTATAGGATAGCATTGATTATCAATTATTTTCTGGATAGGGTAAGTCAAGTTAATGGATGAAAATGCACAAAATTAATCTGACCCATAAAATGCTGGTCTCAGTTGTGAATTGGATCATTTGCATCCACAAGATCCTCTTTACCCAAGGTAGCTAATGTTTTCTTTTAAAAATTCTGAAGTATAGATAATAGTTCTAGCTATTCAAAGGCAAACTCACATGATTTAAGTATTACCAGATAGTAGATCCCAGCCCAGGAGCCAATTTAAAGAGTGAAACTTGGCTCATCATAGTTGAGATCTGTGTTTTCTTTGCATATTTGCTTAATAATCCTCTTCTGGTCCAGCTCAATTGTACATTGTATGATAGTGATTTGGCTTGATATTACAAGAAGAATACCATATGTCAATGTTATTTAGTAGAAATACAGCTAATTGGAGTGTTTACATGTATTGTAAAAAAGAGAGAAAATGGATTAAAATGGATTAAATTTAATTCTGGATGGAAAGGGAAGAAGAAAGTGACTAGTAGCAAAGTGGATAGGCTACAGAGATGGTATTCAGAAGTTCTGACCAGTTCTGGAGAACCAGTAGAGGAAATTTTGAGTAGTTCAGAGAACCGGTAAATACCACCTTTGACTGGCCTTGCCCCTATCTATTCTCTGACTCCCGAGTCTCAGGTCAGCTGGGTCTTTTGTTGTCCTCCACAGGAGAATGAAGCTGGAAAGTGGGTTTGTGAAGTGGGGAGGGAATGGAGATTTTACAGTATCTTTCCCCTGCCATGACCACTAAGCCATGCCCACCAGAACCAGTAGCCATGCCCACAGAACCAGTAGTAAAAAAATTTTAATCCCACCAATGATGGGCTACAGTAGCAATGGTAGACCTGACAAATCAAGTTAGAAACAGATTGTCATGAAGAAAATCACTAAGAATTGATACCAATTTGATGGCACACAATCAATCAAAGTTAAATTTCCCTGACTTCAGTAAGATTACTAGATTTGAAGCTACATTTCTGCTAACATATGGTACAACAACCTCTCCCCCTAAAAATTAAGGAAATAAGAATATAAAGAGTCTAGAATACAAGCATAATAAATTTGCTGAGTTAAGAAAGATCCTTTAATTGAGTCATTCATTTTTATCATTCCATTTTAATATTTATTTCATAGCATTGCAGTTTCATTTTTCTCAGGGCAGCATGGAATAGGCATACTGTGGAATCTTGTTGCTCAATACTGAGCTACATGTATTCTCTTCTATTAGGCATAACTGTATTATAATGAAATTCAATACATAGATTTACAACACAAATCTATATTTCAGTTAAGCCATGCTTCACCTTATATCCCTTTTCAAGTGTGCTGGGAATTTAAAAAAAACATAATGTAGTATCTCTATTGATGGAATGCAGTATTAAAATAAAGACTTGTGTGCATATTTTAGGAAGCATTCTCTATTTCAAATCTGAATCTTACTATTATAGATGATAGGAATGCCTGTTTCAGAATAACAGAGTTGGAAGAGACTTTGGAGGTCTTTTTGTCCAAAGCCCTGCTTAATTAGGAGACCCTATAGCATTTCAGACAAATGGCTGCCCAATTTCTTCTTAAAAATCTCCAGTAATGGAGCACCCACAGCTTTTGAAGGCAAATTGTTCCATTGATGAATTGTTCTAACTGTCAAGGAATTTCTCCTTATTTCTAGGCTGATTCTCCCCTTGTTTACTTTTTTTCCACAGTAGGAATCCATGGCAACATTTTTTACATATCAAATTTATTTCCTATATTATTAGCTGAAAGAAGATGTATATTAAAAAGCAAACAAAACACTTGTCTATCTCTAAAATATTTCATTCAAGATAATTGCAGATCCTGTTAAATATAGATACACTTCAATACATCAGAATTTCATGTTCTTATTGGGAAAACAACAATAGTCACTGAAAATATAGCTGAAAACATCATTTTAATACTGTCTATTTCTACAACAGCTAAAAGAATTGTAGAGTCACAGAGTTCAAAAGGCCATTAGTAGTTATCTCATGCAATTTTTTTCTGCTCAGTGGGGGGTCCATTACAGCATCTCTGACAGATGATCATTCATTCATCATTCTCTGTTTAAAGAATTCTAGTAAATTCTAGTGAATAAATTCACTGCTTCCTGAGCAGCTGGTTCCACTGGTAAACAACTCATCTGTTCAAGAAGTTCCACCTCACCCTCACCGCATGAACTAGAACAGGGGTCCCCCAACCCCTGGATTGCAGCCCGCTATTGGGCTGTGAACCATTCAGAACTGGGGTGTGGAAGTGGCAAGTGAGTGTGCACACATCCCCACTTGTGTGAGCAGCTGATAAGTGTGTGCATGTGCACTTCTTTGCACAAGTGGTGTGCCCACTGCTGATGCAAAATGGAACTGCACCTCTGCACCTGTGCACTTGTATGCTGCTTACACAGAACCATCACCTCTCTTACTTTCCCTCTGGTCCACAAAGCCAGAAAAGAACTCTGAGCTAGAATCTAGAAATTAGAATTTGCCCAAATATCCAATCTCTTTAGATATTTCAGGGAAATCAATCATTTTAATAATATATTTTAAAGATTTACTATTATGAAACCATACACAGGGCTTCTCTCCTGTGGAACTAATATTTTAAACATCATAGGAAGATGAATCTGAACTTAAGGCGCCTGGAAAAACTATTAGACAGAAAATGGATTATCAGCAAAGAAAACAATTCTTGAACATTACTCGGCATCCATATTTTGATTATTATGATTACCAACTTCAACTGGAATAAATTCTGAAGAAGGTTTTTTTTCCCTCCTATAATAAATGTGAGCTTCTAACACATTTGTATATGTGCATAGAAATCTCTCTGTATGTGCCTTTCAAAACAGAGCAGACAAAATAGATGATTATTAATGAATGATGATTTTTAAAAAAACTGCCAGTAAAATAAGGTGCCAATTGATAAACTTAGTTGGTCCCCCATCAACATATGGACAATCCAACTTTCTTTTTTTTTTTTACAAAATACTCTTCCACAATTTTCATAAATAACAAGTGTTAACCTACAGAGAGACCTCAACATACATTTCTGCATACCTATACTGTAGTAAGTCTTACTGAGATCAAGGACTCTTATACTTGGAAAAGTACTGTATACATAGACTGAGAAAACTGTGGAAGAGATCCTTGGCATATTAAGACATTGATTTTTGTTTTTTTGTCAAAAGCAGAGAGTTCAAAAGAGTCCTTTGTGCTAGGTTGTAATCATCAAGAAGCTTATGTATGCTTACTCTTAGGGAGTCTCACCGAATCTGGAATTGATAGTATCTTTATGCTGAGTGAAACAACTAGTTCTTTTACTCAGATAATGACTGGACATTAAACCCAACCCAACTCACCTATTTTAATTTAGCTTATTGTATGAATCAGCTCAATATATATCATACTATCGGCAGCAAACCTCAAGAGAGACTGAGCTGTGACTTTTCCCAGAATCATAGTATTTGGACTGGAAGCTTTTACATTCAGAAGACAAATTCTAAAAACTATTTGTTGTTCTATTTTTATATTTTATAAAGCAACTCATAAAGCGGAGTGGTGTGGGGGCCTAGAGGTGGAGCTTTCGCCCCACAGTCAGAAGGCTAAGAGTTCAATCCAAGGTAGAGGCGGATATTTCTCTCTCTGGGCATACTGCATTGGAGACAGGGAGAGTATCTGGCCATTAAAACACTTTGCTTGCTCCATTCAGCTGCTCAGACTCTACTCTGCAAGGAATTATGGAGTTGTTAAATGAAGATGATGATAAAGCAGTTCACAAATCAATAAAGCTATATCTATCAAACAAGTTTAAGAAATGAAAGAGTTGGGTTGGGTTTAATGTCCAATCATAGATAATCCATTTAATACAGGATTCTCTGGACCTGCAGCACAACCACATTCTTAGTAACCTTCCTCAGAAGGTTGGAAACAGGATGAGACTTGTCCGTCAGGGTGGGATCTTGTGATGGCTTCTTAAGAAGGGGGTGAACCATATCCTCCTTAAAGAGTTTAGGCACTACCTGCTCATCCAAAAATACACTAATCATCCCAGTATCCACCCAAATGAAATCTCCCCAGAGACTTTTACCAGCTGGGGGGACATGGATATAAACAGACCAAGATCACATTCCCTAGGATCCTGTCCACTTCCTTAAGAGCAGTAGGATTAGACCATTTCCAATTAACTAGTCAGGAACCTACCACAGCCATCTCCACTGGATCAGCCTCCACGCTGACATCCAACTGGTAATGAATCCAAGTGATTTTATCTGCATCTTAATAATACAAATTACCATTCATGTTTAATTATGTTGCATTTATCAATATTCCTGAATAATTAATAGCTGATTTGGAATATAAATAAAATCAAGACCTTACATTGAATAGTTTGTTTTAATGTGCCTAGAATATGGAATGGAATATGCTTGGAAGTAGGATGGAAATTGCCCATCATGGTGGGATCTAGTGATGACTTCTTTAAAAGGGGTTGAATAACATGTATTATATAGAATGTATTATCTGACATTATTGTACAAACTCCAGAAAGACAAAATTAAAATTCATTTTGTTTATTGAGACATAGGACAAAAATTAGATGCATTGGTTTTGCAAATCTTGGTAACAGAATGTCAGCATTTAGCAGCATATAAAATATAATTTATTTTATTTTATAATTTATTAATTTATTTTTTCAGTAGGGTATAGGTTTAAATTGGAAACTGGCTCCTAACGTCTTCAATATCTTTTTGTTTTTTTTTCAGAAATATAACTGCTGTGAAAAGCTACCTGGGAGACAGTCATATAAATCTGTACATATTTTATTTTTAACAAGTCTTATTTAATTTCCTTAAATTTTTAAAGTGAATATTGTGTTAATGAGCCTCTTGGGGGATCATCCTGGGTGAACGCATAACAGAGAAAGAGCACTGCAGCTTCAAACAAATTTTCTCCTGACATTCAAGTACCTTGAGTATTAAACCTTAGATGAAAGCCACCTCATGTTTTATCAAACATGTTGTTGGTATCAAGTTTTGACCATGCACTTAAATAAAATGCAAGCCCTGGGACTCTGCAGTTATCCATGAGAAATATGCCAAGAAAGTCAGAACATGTACTTAGTGAATCTGATTAACACGTTGAATCATTTATCACAGAAAGAACCTTTACAATCTCATGCAATCTAGCTTTTTGCCATCATCACCTATTTAATTAAAATGGCTATTTAAAAAAAAAGATCCTGCATCCATAGTATCAGTGTGAAAGAGATGAATGTGAGAAATGATTATAAATTATGCTATCAGTATGATAAGAAATAAATTATTACAATGCACTTTGCAGTTATTATTCAGACCTTCTGGAAGCCAAGTTAACAAAGTTCTTAAAAACACAGAATTTGCTATTGGGGATAAAATTTATGATCAATTTAAGTCCTTTATTCTATTTGCTTTCAACTGTGTCCAGTTGGATAGAAGAACAAGCAAAGGTTTACCAGTGTATTGCCACCGGAGGTGAAGTCTGCGAAGCTATGACTTCTGGGAGAGTATATGCACCCTGCTGTGTCGACATGAAAGGTCATCTCTTGAAGAGCTGCTTGCTGCTAAGTAAGCAGAGACTTTATGGGGCATATAAGGCAGCCAAGTTCCAAGTAATGAACTCATTAAGCAAATGAACAAAGAGAGCAAACAAAAGTTTGTCAATAGAATTTGACATATGAGTTTAAGAGGAGCCCTCAATAAATTTTTCTTTTAAGGTTAGAGTGGGTAATTGGCTAAACTGCTAGCCTGAGGGCTCTTCCTCATGGCTGAATTAGATGAATTCTTCCAACCCTTGACTCAGGAGTAAAGTATGCCAGCATTAACTGTGCTGGCTTGATGACTGATATCTATTCTGTATTTTAATTAGGCTGGCAACTAGCACTGACCTGCTGTTAAATTTTCCCATGTTAAAACATGAAATAATTTAACAACAGTGATTGGAGAATTTTCCTGTCTGTTTCTGCTTCCACTCAGTGTCATATCCTAGTGGAAGAAAAGAGAGAGAAAAAATCTAATCAGGGTGCTTAGCATGTGGTGCCATAGCTTTAGATTATTGAAGAGCAAAAGCTTTGAGCAACTTTCAATTTGCCCAAGGTCTGGGTTGCTGGAATTGAATGAATACCCACTGATGACCTTACAGGCTATTTATGTACAGATCTCCAAAAAAAAGAAAAAAAATGTAACTAATTGGCCTATAGTGGGAGAATAGGGATGAAATAGAAAGGAAATCCACCCACTACACTGGAAAAGCTTTATCTTTCACTCTGAGCTTCTTCAGTTTCACCAACCTATCAGCTAGGCTGTTTGTGGACAAAGCATTCATGCTTTTCTAGAGTGCTTGATCTCTTTCTGACTTCACATGAGGCCCCTCTGCTTGCACTGTGTGCTAGGTGAAAAGTTAGACCCCTTGTCAAGTTCAACAAAGTCCCAAACACTCAGATGAAGAAGTTCTGCAAAGAAATAGCAGTTTGAGAGCAAGTGGCCACAGCCAGAATCATCAGAAGTAATCGAGGGAGTACTCAAAATGGCAATGGAGTTGTAAAATGACACTTATAGAAACCATACAAAATACACCTACCTCGCTCAAACCCCCTTTTAGCAAAAGCAGTACAAAACGTATAATGGAATCACTGATGATAGAATCAGCAATACACAGCTGGCAGAATTGGTCCTCTTTAAATCAATTAGAGCACCAGACTTGATTGATTGATTGATTGATTGATTGATTTTCCTTTTTTTACAGGTCTGGCACTGTTTCAAAAGATTGCTAATCTTGTGTTTTAAAAACTGTCTAGCACACAAAGTGCTTATACAAAGTGCCTACGTTATCCCTAATTGATGGTTTTGGAAGGGCCAGTTAGGCATTACATGGGTGTTGAATAGATTAATGCAGAAATAACTGGCAGACTGGAATGGAATGGAAAACTCATAATGTAAGATATTAAATACTACCTGTTTTTATTGATACATATACAAAAAGATATACATATACATATATGCATGCATACATACATACATACATATATACATACATACATATTGCTCACTATAATTTTGAACCATCCAGTTTTTGTACTGATCTGCATTTTCAAAACATTTATGAAAATTCACATTCAGTTTTAACAATATTTCCTCACACAATAAATTATTAAATATTTTTTTACTTTCAAAATATACACTTCAAAAATTGTTCAGGAATATTTGGGAAGGGATCAAGCTGATAGATAAACATTTGAATTCATATACATATGAAGATCAAGTCAGATAATATTTACTTGACTTAAGTGTCAATTTTTAAACTTCTCTCTATTTAACACA
Organism: Laticauda colubrina; assembly: GCA_015471245.1. Classification (NCBI taxonomy): domain Eukaryota; kingdom Metazoa; phylum Chordata; class Lepidosauria; order Squamata; family Elapidae; genus Laticauda; species Laticauda colubrina. The sequence continues at coordinate 31,080,931 of BLBF01000018.1, forward strand.
TCCTTCGTGATGTGTTGATACCACAGATTCTATGTTACAATATTAAAAATAATGTAAAAGTGATAATTAGTATTATATCTTTCTAATTCTATGTCATTGCTGAGAATACTTATATGCATTTTGATATATAGCATTACTTCAAATTATACTTTTTTATATTCTTTGATGTGCCTTCAAGAGGTAGAAAACTCTGGACAAATTAGAATTAAGTTCTGCAAGAAAGTCTTGTGGAATAATTTTTTCTGTCCTTCTCAGCCAAATTTACCATCACTGTGTGTATATGTGTGTGTATGCATATACTTTTTCATTCTGTTGCTACTTGCATTTTTAATCTGCTTAATCATATTCTAAACTGAATGTATAGATTTTGCACACTGTTGAATCATTAATGTTCTGCTTTAATACACCCACCTACAGAGTTGAAGCAAAAGGGCATATATTTGCTTGCAGCACTCCACAGTAGGTGTCTTATTTTAATTTGCTTGAGTTTTAAACAACAGTGCTCTTTATCTATAAGCTAGTTCTTAATATCTCTCTAAACAAATAATGAAAATCCTAAATAATCTTCTCCTGGGTCCCTAACATTTAAATATTTTCCTCCAAATATATTACAATTAATAAGTAGATTTTTTTGCTACATTGTTGTTCATTAATGTGGTCATTTTAAGCCTGATGCAGAAAAATCTTTAATCAAAAGCTCAAAGGAATTAATATAGCTGACATTAAAATATACTTAGTACTTTCTAATTTCAGTAGTATTCACTCGGAGATAAATGAATTAATTCTGTACTTTCATTTTTCCTCCCTTAAGAGTTGCCAGCTTTTTGGCAACATTTCAAAATTATTGCTATGATAGGAAATGGACGTTTCAGAAGATGAGTGATAGAACAACATCACTCATATATCAAACTCTGTTGAGGCCATTTGCCTTTAAAAATACATTATTATTTTTTATTAAGCAAATTGAATGGGAAAGGTAATAGAAAGCGAACAGAAAGGCTTTAAAATAATGAAGCTTGCTGGCAGCAGCAACAGCACAGGCAGTGGTGAGAGGAGAACACTGCTTGGGAAAGTAAGCAGAGATAGATGCAGTGGGACTGATGGCATCATGCTGAAGAGTTGACATCCCATCTCCTTATACCAGTACCCTCCCCAAAGTACTGGTATAAGGAGATGGCATGTCAACTCTTCAGAATGATGTCATCAGTCCCACTGCATCTATCTCTGCTTACTTTCCCAACCAGTGCTCTCCTCTCACCATTACTCCTTAGAGTAAGGCAATTATTTGATCCTCCCAAGAGTGTACTGCCATCATGGGTGGAGCTCTAGTCAATAACAACATCTCTTCTTCAACAAGTGGGAAGGACTTGTTGGTTGCATACCACTGTCATTTGGAACCCACCTTGGCTGGAGATTACATCACACTGCCATAGATGTTAGCAACCTGTGGTTGTGGCACAGTTGAGTTGACAGGTGCAGTCCTGTAGTTACCTAGGTCTGTTACCTCCTGATCATTGTTTCTAGTTGGCTGTTGCAACTTAACTGTGTGGTTATACTATTTAATATTTTTCCTCTTGCCATTACAGAACTGTTTTTCTATAGTGTGCAACAAAGATGTTAACATCCAAGTTATCTTAGAAGACATTAGCTATTTACTAGAAGCTTTAGTATTAGAGGGGAAGCCTGGTCAGAAGGCTATAGCAATTTATTTATTATTCATTTATTTCATTTATTATTATATTTGTTTGCTGCCCCATTTGTTTGCTGTGACCTGATCTGATAAAATGGGGCAAACCATAAAAAGATCAGTAAAGATTTTAAACAAAAGCTATGCCAGTAAAACTGGAGAATGATATATTTGGCTAACAGATTGGAAGAGATCATGTATCTGCACCAAAGATGGAGACTTAACAATGCAAACTATCACACTTGTTTGTACATGCTAGGAAATTAATGCTTGGAATCATCTAACACAGATTAGAGTCCTTCTTGGAAAGGAAATGTCAGATGTTGAAATTTGTATTAGAAAAGGCTAAACAAGATAGAAAGGGTATTGATGCATTTGAACTCTGTTGTTGGAGAAGACTCTTTAGAATACCACAGACAGCCAAGAAAACAAACAAATGGATCATAGAACAAGTCAGTACAGTTTTCACTTGAAGCACAAATAACTACTGACAAGTTGTGAAGTTTGGACACGTTATATGAAGCCCCAGCTCTCCTGAAAGTACATAAAGTTGGAAAGGCAGAAGAAAATAGAAAACTAGGACAATCAGAGGTAAGGTGGATGGATTCAACTGCAGCAGTGGGACAACATTCTTGGAAGACATGAAAATCAGTTTGGGGACAGATCATTCTGGAAAAGTTGTTTATGAGATTGCTAAGAACACCAACAAGACAGTACCGAATCCTTATTTTCATAACGCCAAAGTAAGCAATGGAAAAGCTGGTAATATTGAAAATTGACCAGCCAATGAAGTTGCCACTGGTATTAAACAGAAGGCAGATTTGATAGTGCAAAACACATTCTTTCTTCTGTGCTATGGACCTGTTCTTTTGTTTGTTATCTGCCTCTTCCATCTTTTTCACAAACAGAAGAAACTCCCGAGACTTCTTAAGATCCATCAGTAGATGATATTACAGTATTTTGCCTGCTTCTGATATATTTTTGCAATAAAAAAAACCTTGCACAATTGGAATATGCTGCTATCTCTAAAATGATCCCATACCAAGCAGCTACCATGCCTGAAATTGTTACAATTGAATCTAGAGATACTACTTGGACTACAGTGATTCCAAGACTGGAGTAAAGGAAACACCATGGGAACCTCACAAAACATATCAGTTTAAGAAGAGAAATTGGTAGTGACAGGGAGATTTACATGAAATCACTCTGCTGAACTTAAAGCTAAGATTTATACATTTCAATCCCTAGGACTGTAGGTCCTTTGTAGAAGTCCAAGTCAGGAAGCAGACTCCACCAATTTGATTTAAATAATACTGATGTGGGCTATAGTTACAGAATCCTGAAACCTTATGTGTTTTGCTTTCTTTGGGCACAGCTACCCTAAGTTTGTTTCTTATTTTTAATGATTTGTTCATTTCCCATTTTTTGTAACTGGCACTGCATAATTTATCCAAGGTCATTTCTGAGGCTTTCTGCAAAGGCATAATAATTGGGGTGATCAGTTATGACTTGCTTTCAAGAATCAGTCTGATTTGACAGTAGATTTGTCAGTCCCTGAATCCATGGTGCTTGATATAAAAGATAAAAAGGTTTGCTTGTTTCCTTAGCTGCATGGAGGCATCTTTTGCTAAGCCTGGTGCTTCAAAGGACTGCCACTACAGGAACAGAGCTTTGTTGAAGTCCAGAAAGAGAATGAAGTAAATTCAGGTACGTTGGTTCTATCCTGAAAGAAATAAAAATTCACTCTGAATTCCTAACTCTGCCTCAAGAAATGGTATTTGGCTGGATTAAATGAACCCCCAAGGCAAACACAGATATGAATTCATCCCTGTTTTTCTTGTTTTGGCTTTCTTGGTTCCAATTAAGTGAAACTTTTTTGAAGTGTTATAACAACATACTTTTTTATTAGAGAATAAATGGATTAGAGTTTAAAAAGCCAATACCTATTGGAGCTCTTTGGAAAATTAAAGCAAAATATTTTATGTAACAGATAACAGATAATCAGAGTTGGAAGGGTCATCTAGTCCAACCCCCCACCCAAGCAGGAGACCCTACACCATTTCTGACAAATGGCAGTCCAATCTCTTCTTGAAAGTCTCAAGTGATGATGCTCCCACAACTTCCAAGGGCAAACTGTTCCATTGGTTAATTATTCTCACTGTCAGAAAGTTTCTCCTTATTTCCAGGTTAAATCTCTCCTTATTCAGTTTCCATCCATTATTCCTTGTCTGGCCTACAGACGTTTTAGAAAATAGTTTGACCCCTTCCTCCCTGTGGCAGCCCCTCAAATATTGGAAAACCGCTATCATGTCTCCCCTGGTCCTTCTCTTCACTAGTCTAACCAAGCCCAGTTCCTGCAACCATTTGTTGTATGTTTAGTCTCCTAATCATCCTGGTTGCTCTTCTCTGCACTTTCTCTAGAGTTTCAACATCTTTTTGATAATGACAAAACTGGATGCAGTACTCTCGGTGTGGTCTTACTAAGGATTTATAGAGTGGTATTAAGGATTTATAGAGTGGTATTAGTACTTCCCTTGATCTTGATTGTATCCCTCTGTTAATACAACTTAGGATCGCGTTAGGTTTTTGGCTGCTGCTGCTCACTGCTGGCTCATACTTAGCTGGTTGTCTCCTAAGATTCCAAGATCCCCCTCACAGCTACTGATATTGAGCTTGGTTTCACCCAGTCTATATGTGTACTTTTGGTTTTTCTTAATTAAGTGTAGGACTTTACTTTTCTCTACATTGAATTTCATTTTGTTAGATACAGCCCAGTGTTCTAGTCTGTCAAGATCCATCTGGATCTTGAGCCTATCTTCTTGGGTGTTAGCTATTCCTGCCAGCTTAGTATCATCTGCAAATTTGGTAAGTTCCCCTTCTATTCCCTCATCTAAGTCGTTAATGAAGATATTGAAGAGTACTGGACCTAAGACGGAACCTTGTGGCACCCCACTGCTTACTTTCCTCCATGTAGACTTAGATCCATTAAGGACTACTCATTGAGTATGGTTTGCCAGCCAGTTGCGAGTCCATCTAGTGATGGTGCTATCTATTCCACATTTTTTCTAGCTTACTAAGAAGTAGGTTGTGATCTACTTGTCAGATGCTTTGCTGAAATCTAAATATATTATGTTCACAGTATTTTGCTGGTCTAGTAATTTAGTCACTGTGTTGAAGAATGAAATAAGATTGGTTTGGCATGATCTGTTCTTAACAAACCCATGCTGACTGCTAGTTATTACTTTACTTGTTTCTAGATGTTGGCAGATCTGTTTTTTTATTATCTTTTCCAGTATCTTCCCAGGTATTGATGTTAGGCTGATTGGTCTATAGCAGGGGTCCCCAACTTTTTTGTACCAGGGACCAGTTTCACCCAGAAACACTTTTTCAAGGACCGGCAAAATAAATTCTTCCCCAATAGTAAAGGGCTTCTTAGCTTTAGCTAATATAAAATATATATTTTAATCACGATTATTCATTCTTTGCGGCCCAGTAAAAATGATCCATGGACCAGTACTGGTCCAAGGCCTGGTGGTTGGGGACCCCTGGTCTATAGTTTCCTGGGTTATTGACCTTGATGAACTGTAGTGAACATGGAAAAGTATTTTCATTAGAATCATGCAATAGGAAGCTACCAAAAAGCCATAGTTTTAGATTTAATATTCTTTTGTTAACCTGTGCTACAAGGAGTAAAAATATGTCTCGTATGAATGTGATATTTTTTACAAATAAGTAAGATGTATAGATCATTATATAATTTGATAAACAGAAATTACTAGGAATTACTAACAGTGATGTGTGTGTAATATTCCAAAAAGTACAACAGGAAACTGTTAAAAAGTACAACAGGAAACTAAAAGTTAGCACATGTTTTATGACATGCATCTTTGTGGAATATGTCATAATAAACATGTAAGTCTTTGAAGAATTACAAAGCTGGTTGATACTTTAGGCAAAACCAACAAAAATGCTATCCTTCTACTACATGTCTAAATAGAAATGTTACAAATTCTCTAAGTTTTATTGCAATCATATCAGCATTAAAGCCCATGTCACACTGAACCAACGGATGCAAAGAGGATGTAAAACGGACAAAAAACCTTGCCATCCATTCAAAAACGCGATGTACTCACTGCCTCTGTTTGGCTTCCTCTCTATCCGTCCAGCATCCATTTATGGACGTTTCATCCACTCAGAAGGTTTTGGGCTGCCTAAAACTTTTGTGCGGAAAATGTATCCAATTTGTCCATTCTGCATCCGTTATGCATCCGCTACGCATCCGTTATGCATCCGCTATATCCGCTAGGCATCTGCTACGCATCCACGCAACTCCATCAGCCCGGACGTGGGGAGGAAGCGGAACGGATGCAGAACGGATGCAGAACGGATGCCTAGTGGATGCAGAATGGAAACAAAGCATTTAAAACGGAAAAAATGTTCGCAGAGGGGACTTATCTTGGATATTAAGGATGTCTAGAGGATGCCTACAGGATGCCTACAGGATGCCTAGCAGAAAACCTATACTGCCTATAAAAGGGGGGAGCAACTCGCCTGCATCCCACTTTCAGAACAGCAGCCCAGCGGTGCAGACCTCTGCAGCCTTCATCTGGCTCTTCCTCTTCCACAGCATCCAGTCATGTCCACCGTGGATTGTAACAAAGTCCTTTCGGCAGCCACCATCATTCTGCAACAGTGCGAAGCCATCTGCAGGCTCTGTGAACACTACTGCGAGAAGAAAAGGAGCCACCCAAAAAGAGTCTGGGTCCGAAGATGGTTCGCCAGAAGAGCAGAGGACGGACTGTACAACAAGCTGATGGTGGAGCTCAGGAGCGAAGACACTCGGGTGTTCCAGAACTTCATGAGGATACCTCCAGCCATGTTTGATGAAGTTGTGCAGCGCCTGACACCCAGGTTGACCAAGGCAAACACCAGCTTCCGGCCCAGCCTGGAACCTGGGCTCAAGGTGGCACTCACTCTGCACCACCTGGCCTCAGGGACCTCCTACAGGAGCATGCAGTACGGCTGGAGGGTGCCATCCAACACCATCAGCATTGTGGTCAGAGAAGTGGTGCAGGCCATCATCGAAGAATACAAGGAGGAGCTCCTCCAGTACCCCTCCACTGAAGAAGGATGGAAGAAAGTTGCAGAGCAGTGGTATCAGAAGTGGAACTTCCCCCACACCGTTGGAGCCATAGATGGCAAGCACGTGGCCTGCAAATCTCCAGCCAACTCGGGGTCCACTTATTTCAACTCCAAGGGCTTCTTCAGCATCATCCTCTTCGCCACGGTCGATGCTGACTACAAGTTCATGTACATCGATGCTTCAGGCAACAGCTCATCTTCAGATGCCCAGGTATACATCGCCAGTCACCTCAAGGAGGGGCTGGAACGCAACCTCATCATGGGCTTCCCAGATCCAGAACCCCTGCCCAATGACACGCAAGATGTGCCCTACTTCATCATGGGGGATGACGACTTCTCCCTCACAACCTACCTCATGAAGCCCTATACCTCCAGACTGTCCAGGGCAAGGCGGGTGGTGGAGAACGCCTTTGGCATCCTGGCCAACAGGTTCCAGGTACTTCTCACCAACATGCAGCATTGCCCAGAGACCGTGAGGAGGATCATGGAAGCTTGCTGCATCCTGCACAATCTCATGCGCACCCACTACCCAGTCTTGCAGAACAGGCTCATGGACCTCCAACAAGTCAATGGGGACATGGAGCCTGGGGAATGGAGGCAAGGGGAAAACCTGATCGACACTGAGGATGTGCAAAGCCCCAACAGAGCCTCACATGAAGCGAAGAAGCAGCTCAACCTCCTGAGACAATGGTGCAACTCCCCAGCTGGAGCAGTGGAGTGGCAAGACAGGATGGTAGATGCTTAATGGATGCTTCCTTCAGCCTGTCTCATCACACGGATGAGATTGGGCCATGTATGTTGGGTTGGCCTACAATGAACAGGGCGTTTAATAGAGTTGTGTTTATGTTGACATGTGTGGATAATTATTACATTATTATTGATAATAAAGGGCCGTAGGTGTGGCACCTGGGAGGGTGGACCATACAGTCCCACTATGCTTGCACTGGAGGTTTATCTATCCCACTGCTATCCTAACCCATCCCACAGGTATCCTAACCCATCCCAAAGCTATCCTTACCCATCCCACAAGCATGCAAAGGCTTAAACCATTTCTAAAAGTTTCCAGCAAGACTTTATTAAAAAAAAGAAATGAAGCAAGTGTGTGAATCAAAAATAGACTTTATTAACAACAAGCTATAAGACAAAAATGAGTATCTGGCACTCCTCTTGGTCGCTCAGTCCCAGGGGTGAAGGGTCCAGGTGCTGTGGAGGTGGCTGGTGCTGGAGTGCTTGTCATCAGCTTCTCCAGAAGCAGAAGCAGCAGAAGTCCCAGCCCCAGAAGAGCGAGCCCGTGCTGCAGAAGCCCCAGCAGAACCAGAGTGAGGGCCAGGGGGCGGGATGGTAGCCCTGTCCCTCTTGCCAGGGCTGGCAGCAGATGGCTGAGGCTTGCTGTGCTTCCGCATGGTTGTGGGGTTGCTGTCTAGCAGGGAGGCTGGCAGCAACCAAGGCTGGCAGGAAGGCTGGCAGGGAGGCTGGCACCAAGGCAGGCAGGAAGGCTGGCAGGGAGGCTGGCACCAAGGCTGGCAGGAAGGCTGGCAGGGAGGCAGGCACCAAGGCTGGCAGGAAGGCTGGCATGGAGGCTGGCAGGCAGACATGAACCAAGGCTGGCAGGAAGGCTGACAGGCAGACATGAACCAAGGCTGGCAGGAAGGCAGGCAGCAAGGCTGGCAGGCAGACCGGCAGGCAGCAAGGCTTGCAGGCAGGCTGTCAGCAAGGCTGTCAGCAAGGCTGTCAGCAAGGCTGGCAGCAAGGCTGGCAGCAAGGCTTGCAGGCAGACATGCAGGCAGGGCAGGCAAGGCAGTCGATGTGTCCGGCAGCAGGTCTTTCCTCTGAATGGCGACCTGCTTCCGAGCTGCTCCTGTTATATCCACGTGGCTGATGCAATGCATCCTCCCTGCATGCGCAGTGAACGCCAGGCATCCATTAGGCTTCCACTGTGCATCCGCTCGGCTTCCGCTCTGCATCCGCTTCATCCATTTGGCGTCCGCTCTGCATCCGCTCTTTCCATTCTGCGTCCACTTCGCTGAGGCCCCCCGGAAGCCCTGCGGATGTGCCACCCACCCCCATCTGCTCCCATCCGCTTCCATCCACTGGGCTTCCGTTCCACATCCACTTTGCATCCGCCCTGCATCCTCCCCGCGCCCGTGTTATCCACTCTGGTAATGCAAATTTTTGCCCCTTTTGAGAGCGGATAACAACGGATGGAACATTTTGCTCGTCTGCTGTGTCCTTTTTGCATCCGTTGGCCAGTGTGACATGGGCTTTATATTTTGTGTTTGATTAAATGGAGACAGTTGGACTTACTTCAGATGTGGTATTCAGTAGGTTCTGACCAGTTCTGGAGAACTGGTAGTGGAAAATTTGAGTAGTTCAGAGAACCAGCAAATACCACCTCTGACTGGAAATTTTACAGTATACTTCCCCTGCCGCATCCACCAAGCTACACCCACAAGAACCGGTAGTAAAAAAAATTGATTCCCACAACTGATTTACCTCACAATTTAAATGTTACACTGAATTTTATGTGGATCATAAAGACTCATATATGTTATTGTACATGAATACAGGATAACTTGCATCACGAATGGTGTTATAGATGTAGTGATTGATTGATTGATTTACTGGGGTTATATGCTGCTCAATCCAGGGGGACTCTGAAAACTTACATTTCCTTTTTTTCAGTAAGAATATTAAAATAACAAAGTAATATTATAGGGGGAAAACCCTTTAACAGTTGCTAATAAAGTTACAAATAAAACTGGCCACTGAGGAATGATAAACATCTAGACACTTTGCTGAATAGAATTAGAAAACCAAGGTTTTGCAGGTTTTATAAAATGAAAAGTTGGGGAAATTTTCAGGTAGTCATCAGCAATCCTGTTTCACAAGTTGTTGGTTGAGAGATCTGTTTCTGAAGTTAAGCTCACTGGAGCATTTGGGATTGTTCCTGTTGTACCAGCCTTCCTGCTACATACCTGAGGGATTGGATACCATCTCAGGATAAGTTGTAGACATCCCCAGACTCATAGTCCTAGGACATTTCAGTTTGGGTCTCTGAGGCAGCTCGAAAGTTGATGGCCTCCATGATGGCCATCAATCTCTCCCACGGTTTTCTTGTTAGGGCAGTGGCAATGTGATCTGAGAGAGGAGCTTTTATTGGTCTCTTGGCCATAGTCAGATGGTGCCCTGGTGGCTTTGGATTCTCTTATGCTACCCCCCTCCCCCGCCTCTGTAGACAGGCTGGATCTATTCAATTGATTTGCCCCCAGTGACTGATGGACACAACTAGGTTTTAAAGGGAGTTGGGAGAAATACAGTTCTGCAGAAGAGGAGTAGAAAAGGATCAAGAGATACCAAGAACACTTTTGAAGGAAAATCAGGGACAAATCTTACTGAATATGAGGCACAAGTACTATTAAGGCCTACCTTGTGGTGGTAAGAGCAGCAAAACAGCATTACAGTTGCTTCCTGGTCGGAATCAAGCTGTTGCTTATTACCTTCAAATTCCTCAGTGTGGTGGAGCCATATTATCTACTGAGTCACCTTGGTCCTATTATTTCAGCCTGACACATATGGTCAGGCAGGGAAGGTATACCAAAGACTGCATCAGTTAAAGAATTTCAAGTGACAAGGTCCAGAAAGATAGCCATTGTCCCCATCATTTGGAACACTCTCCTTCTAGAAGTGAGGCTGGAACTCACTCTCTGATTTTCAGAAATGCTTGAAGACCTAGCTCACATGGGGTTCACTGAGGAGCAGGCAATTATGTGGCTGATTACTACTCTGAAGCACTCCCTCATAATTTTAATTATTTTATTCTTGTTTTAACTGTTTTAGTATAATATTTATCAATAGTGTTCCATCCGGAAAAACGCGAGGTAGACCGGGTTCCAACAAACAAAGTCTTTATTAAAGCAAGCAACAGTAAGGTGGCCTTTATGAAGCATACCCAACACTCTAGTTTGTAATTTGGAAGGAATTACCATCCGATCACCCCACAATAAACACCCCTTTTGTATTGACAGTTCAGTTTGTCTGGTCCGGAAAGGTTTAAAGTTTTCAGTTTTTTGGTTTTCCGGCCAACCTTTACCTACCCAATTTAAATGTGGGCAGTCACTGGGTCTTTGGCAGTTGCTGTGGCGACATCATTTGCAGATATTGGTAGCTCGGGGCAGGTTTCTATTTGTAGGGTGATAATTGTTGGTTCTGGGTCTTCCTCCGTCATTGGCAGCGGTGTTCGACTTAATGCATCTGCATGGGAGATCTATTTCCCGGGTTGATGTATCAAAGTGTAAGAGTACACTGCTAGGAATTCTGACCATCTAGTTATTCGGGGAGATAAAATGTTCGGTGTGGGTTTGTTTCCCGACAAGATTCCAAGTAGTGGTTTATGGTCAGTCACAATTGAAAATGTTCTCCCATAGAGGTACTCGTGAAAACGTTTAACTCCAGCGACAATTGCCAGGTCTTCTCTGTCTAGTTGACTATAGTTGCGTTCTGCTTTAGAAAGTGTTTTCGAGTAAAAGGCAATGGGTGCCTCTCTCCCGTCAGGCAGTTGGTGGCTCAGGATGGCACCGACTCCAAACGGTGAGGCGTCACAGGTGATCGTCAATGGAAGTGTGTTACTAAACTGAATAAGAATGGTGTCTAAGGTTAAAATATTTTTTATGCCTTGGAATGCTTTTTGTTCACTATGCCCCCAAGTCCAACTAGTTTTCTTATCCAATAAACGATGTAACGGTTCTGCTATTGTTGCTTTGTGAGGGAGGAATACATTATAGAAGTTTATTAGACCCAAAAATGCTTGTAACTCCGTTTTGTTTTTTGGCTGTGGTGCGTCTCTAATAGCCTTGACTTTTTTTCCTGTAGGGTGTATACCGTCTCCGTCAATCAAATAACCCAAAAATTCGACGCGATCAGTCATTAAGCAGCATTTTTCTCTTTTGACTTTCAGGCCGGATTCTCTAAATTTTGTTAACACCTCTTTCAGTCTTGTCTCTAATTGGGTCATGTTTTTAGCTGAAATTAGGACATCATCAAAATATGGAATGACTCCTTTAATTCCATTTAATAGGAGTTCCATAAGGCTTTGGAAGATGCCTGGGGCAACGCTCACTCCAAATTAAAGTCTGTTACATTTGAATGCCCTTCTGTGAGTTACTATTGTCTGCGCCTCGGCCGTTATTGGGTCTACTGGAAGCTGTTGGTATGCCTGGGCTAAATCAAGCTTGGCAAAAAATTTTCCTCCCCCAAGTGAGTGCAGTAAATGTTGCACGATTGGCACAGGGTATGCGCTTTGCTGCAACGCCTGGTTCTGGGTAGCCTTGTAATCTCCGCAGATGTGTACCAACCCATCAGGTTTAACAGGTGTTACTATTGGTGTCTTCCATCTAGCATGGTCAATTGGTTCTTTGACCCCTTGCTCAATTAATTTATTTAACTGTTCATCTATTTTGGCCTTTAAAGCAAAGGGGACTCATCTGGCTTTTAATCTTCTAGGTGGTACCTGAGGGTCTAAACTAAAGGAAATTAGGGTCCCCTGGTACCTGCCTAAAGTGCCGTCAAAGACGTCCTGGCACTCTTGTATCAGGCTCTCTTCCCAGTTGGTTGTGGCTACTTGGCTCACCCTGGTCATTCCGATGCACAATGGTGTGAACCATTCGATGCCCAGGAGGCTGGGGTGGTCCCGGTCGACTATTGTTAGAGGCAGGACTTCAGCATGCTGCTTGTATGTGACTCGGAAATGTCCTAGACCTACCACAGGGATTCGGTTTCCTTGGTAGTCTTTTAAAGTTAATTTTTGTTTCTGGAGCTCTTTTAATTTGATGTTTGGAACCAGCCGTCTGATTCTGTTCCAAGACACCATTGATAGGAAGGATCCTGAGTTGACTTCCATCTTGCAGGGGCTTCCTTCAATTTTTACAACAATTTTGACCTTTCTCCCGCTTTCCGTCTGGGCGCTTCCAATAGTGACAGTTTGATGGGTCTTTTCTCGGTTACCGGTTCGTTTTTTGCGCTCCCATTTCTTTTCGGCTTTCTTTGATTCAGCTGGTAGTGGGGAGTTACTGTGTCTGTTTGGGCTGTTATTTTTTCGATTCCTGCAGACTTTTTCGATGTGTCCCCTCTTCTTGCAAGCTCGGCAGATGGCATCAAGGAATCTGCAATTGGCTTGCGGGTGGTTTCCTCCGCAGCCAGCGCATTCCCACCAATTTCTTTTTCTGCACCTTTTTTTGTTGGCGTGCAGGTGGTGGACCTCATCGTCCTCATCCTCTGTTTCTGATGAACTGTCGAATTCTTCGTGATGAGTTGTGGTGGGAGCTTGCTTTTTTCCTCTGGATAGGGTCATCGCGTCATTATTTGAGTTCATTTGCTTCATCGTGGCCACTGACTTTTTCACGGCTTCTGCTGCTGTGGATTCTGTGATCGCTTCAGCCACTGTGATATTGGGTTTATTCAGTATGGCTTCATCTAAGTTCAGGAATTCGCAAGCTCCCCCCTTCAGTCACTATGATATTGGGTTTATTTAGTAATTTACTTTGTAAGTTAGAGTCTCTCAGACCTAGGACAACTCGATCTCGCATGGCTTCATCTAAGTTCAGGAACTCACAAGCTCCTCCCAGTTGTCAGAGAGCTGCCACGAAGTCAGCGATGGTTTCGCCTTCCTTTTGATCCCTTTTGTAGAATTCGTGCTGTTTGATGAGATTTGACACTACCGGTGCGTAGTGGGCCTTTAACATTCGGTGAAGTTCAGACCAGGTCATTTGTTTCACGTCTCTGGGTTTCGCCAATGCTTTGGCCATTTTAAATACGGTTGGTCCACAATGTGTTATGAATACAGCCCTCTTCCGCTGGTCTGAGATCTCTTCCATTTCATTGCTCTCTAAGAACATCAGGAAATGATCTACGTATGATTCCCAATCCTCTTTATTGGGATTGAAAGGTTTGGGCGGCGCGTTATTCCTAGCCATCACTTTTAGTCTGGAATTCTTTCTGCCGCATGCTCGGTCTCACGTTTAGGATGATCCCATCCTCATCGCCAGTGTTCCATCCGGAAAAACGCGAGGTAGACCGGGTTCCAACAAACAAAGTCTTTATTAAAGCAAGCAACAGTAACGGAACAGTGTGGTTGAAGCCGCGGCAGCCTTTTTATACAGGCTTGCCTGCCAGCTTGTAGCCAATGGCAGCTATTTGACTTTGCCGCCTTTCAGTGGCCCTTTTGGATTGGTTCCTAATGAACCAATCCAATGCTAGTCTTTTTAGCCAATCAGATTGCATAGTTTGGAGTATACCATTCCATACAGAACAAATAGGTTTTGTGTTTTTACATCTATCTGTATAGCACCCAAAATCGCTCTATGAGGGAGATGGCAGTATTTAAATATGATATGTAAATAAATAATCTTAATCACTATTGGATTGTTACAATCATACTCAATCACTGACTCCTATCATAATGTAAACAGTTTGCAGGAAAAAATAGCTAACATATCAGCAACTAATTAATCTAGCGCACAGGAGAAGTACCCAGCTGATAGCATACTTACTGTATTAAAAGACAGTAAGCAAGAATGAAATTAACTCTGTGCAAAGGGCATAATAAACAGAATGCAATTAATGCCATGTATGGTTTATCTTTCGTCGTTGATCAATCTATTGCTAACCACAGAAGCCCTACTGTTATATTTATTTTAACAGTTTGTATCTTGCCTTACTTTCATGAAGAAATTCAAGTTCACTAACGGCATGAGTATCACAGCCATGATAATGAAGGAAACAAAATTATCAATATCAAAATTATGTAAAGCAGCAGCAGAACTTAGTTGTAGCTTTAGAATGCCTTCTGTCATGATATGCCTCCTTAAAATTCCTAATTCCAAAACTGTTAATGAGGCCAGATTAATGCCATTGGATAGGCCCTTTAAACCCCCAGAAAGCTGAGACATAGGGGCTGCAATGGAGTGGTCGACTTCAAATTCAGTGCACATGATGAAAGCTAGTGAAAAAGCTAGCAGTTGGGAAGGTTTTTTAAATTAATATTTTAGAGGCATGCTTTTTTAAAAAAGTGTCTAGATTTCTTTTTTCTAAACTTTGGAAAATTAACCTTGTTCCTAATAATTTGCTGCCCAGTATGCTCCTGGAGCAACACAATTTCTTCATGATATAGAGTGTAACAATAATGCCTTACTGGACAAAAATAGCAATTAATTTTGGTAGATAACATCTCAGCTCCCTTCCTCCATCTTACAAAACACCTGCTTGACATTTGTCATTAACTACAAGGGAAGAAAATGGCTGCTAACTAGATAGTTATCTCTATTACAAATCCATAAATAAAATATATAAAGGACAGTCACTCTTACTTTGTAACTAAAAGCATTTGAAAAAGAACATTTCCTCGAAATTGATCTTTATCTTTTCTGGATCTGCTTGGTTTACCCTCACCTCAAATTTCAACCTATTTTTTGTCCATTTCATATATACATTATATTCAATCATTCTAAAAATCAATTTATCTGCAGATTTGTTTGTTACTCATTTTTCAAAGATAACTTTATAGCTAAACCCAGTGAGGTTGCCCTTAATTGTGCAATTAGAATAAAATCCAGAGCACAACATCAAACTATTAACAGGTTTTGTAGATTCTAAATGAAGACGCAAATAAATTTGTCATGAATCAAGCTTTTTGTCTCACTCATAAATCGTCAGAAATTTCCTCTAGGTAGAATCTTCATACCCATTTCAAAATTGCACTTTAGATACAAATTACATTTTTCTAAGCAAGTTTTTCTTACTCTTGTCTCTTCTACATGGACCAAGTCTGAAAATCAGGCATTATCTTCTTATCCAGTGTTTCTTAACTCATTACTCATTACCTTTCTTTTCTTTTAAAAAAGGTACTTCAAGCATGCAATCAAGAAAGCAAGATTCATTTCCCTTAATCATGTTTAATGCCAGGAAAAGGGGGTGTTAAATAATAAGCAAATCTCCAGCTCTCATTTATTATTGAATTCATTAAAGTAGAGGCTCTGTGAATTATTTGAACTTCTTTCTCCCAGAATTACTTAAATGAAGGGCTAACAGCCCTTTAGCCAGATAAGACTAAAAGTCCATCCTTCTTTTTCCTTTATCATGTTTTGAAACACTTCAATTTCTTTCATAGCCTCAGAGTTTACTCATAACTCCATTCCTAAATGACTTGCTAATGAATTACAACCCAGATGATAATCATTGAACTGCAGTTAATTAAAACTTCAAATTCACCAGTGAAATAAATATGTTCCCTATGAATCTAAAGAATCCAACTTTACAGTTGATTAGTCAATGTCTTTAAAAATACTTTAACAACACTGTGTCTTCCACTACTATTTAATTATTGGTCTTTTCAGTTGCTTTTTTTCAATTGGATTTAACATTCATAAATAATAGATGTTGATGTCATTCCTTAACTACACAATAATTCTACTTGGTTTCTAGTTAGTAGGATAGGGATAAAAATAGGACTGGTAATCTGACTAATATAGACTCCTTCATGATACCCCTGGAAGCTTGGCACCCAGACAATTCAGTCATCAATAGACACATACAATGAAACAATATTGTCATGTCATTCAAAAGAGATAATAAAGCTAAGAGCAAAACAAAAAGGAAGCAAAATCCCCCCACACTGCTGATTTTACCTAATTGTCTGCAAGGTCAGAGTACATCAGGGACTCAACCCTAAACTACATATATTCTCTTCTATTGGAACCACCATTTTGTTCTGCTGTAAAAACCTGACTAAGTGAAAGCATCTCTGCTTCACTGTTTAGTTGGTGGTTTGTGCATTACCTGCATGTCTTCCATTAATTAACAAACATAATATACCAATTACCAAACCAAATCCCTTCAGATGGGATGGATGTATTGGACAGCAGGTCCCTGAATTCTCAGCAACGACCCAGTTAGAAAAGGCAGCAGTAAAGAATAGGATAGAAAGAATCAGTTACAAATTGACTGCTTGAATGAGAATGATAAATTTTGTTTCTAGTGTGTTCTGGGGCACAGAGTATTTGCAGGAGGTCAAAACAGGAAACATTGTTATTGTGGCATTGTGATCAAGACCCACCCCTGTTGTAAAGGTGTTAATGGTATACACATATAGCAAAAGATGGGACTTTGAGTGCAATTCTCTGATTGCCATGTGGCCTTTTTAACACACACACTGTGAACACTACTGCTATGGAGGTTGTTTGTTCTCAATCCTGCTAGGTTTTAAGAAGAGACTGGGAAGTTATCTCTCAAAGGTTAATTGATTATATGATCCTCCTGTGATCTGTTTGAACTCCACAATTCTGTAATTTTATGAACTATTTGTCTGATGGAGTAGAACCATGTTCTTCAAATTTTTTGTTATAATAAATTAAGTGTCACAATTTCTGGTAGGCTCTGAGAGCATAAATACAGAAAAGACTTGCTACATAGTTTTAATAATGGGGATCCAGATATGAGTCAGGATAAAAACCCAATTTACTATATTATGTTGAAAGCCAAAAGAAATATTTTTACATTTGTCAACACACATTGTTAATTGTTTTTTAACTCATTAGCAACCTATGTGATATTTTTTCAATTTAATGGACTCCCAGGGAAGAAATGCCAAACTGAATATGGCTTGACTAAAAGCAAATCCAACAACTGTAGCATCAAGACCCAGCAAGAAGACTCAGCTCTTCAGAATTCCTCTCTAGACTAAGGAGAGGACTTGCTAGTTGCTCCTC
Source organism: Laticauda colubrina (assembly GCA_015471245.1). Classification (NCBI taxonomy): domain Eukaryota; kingdom Metazoa; phylum Chordata; class Lepidosauria; order Squamata; family Elapidae; genus Laticauda; species Laticauda colubrina. The sequence goes on from BLBF01000018.1 coordinate 31,098,517, forward strand.
AAGAGGAAATCACATGACAATAGTTTCTGGTGGGCTTAGAACTCTGGGAGATGAAGGAATGTACATCTTTTTGTTCAGTTTGCAGTCAGCATCTTCAAAAAGGACACAAGGTTTGCATCCTTCCTTTTTTAATCACTTTTGGAAATTTCTTGTTAACTGTTTTTCAACTATCAGGAACCATTGGATCAACAGGTTTTACAGCAATGGATTAGTTTTCTTCAATCTTCAGCAATCCTTTTTTTTAAAAAAATAAATAAATAGCAAACTAGGGATTAGAACTTTAATTTTGGAAAGTTATATGAAGACAAAAGGCTTGGTTGGATTTGAAGCAAGATTTTGAAATTAATTGTAAGAATTTTTAAAAAAACATGACAGAAGGAGATTTTGAAGATTGGACATTGGGGAGAAACAGAAAGAATTAAAGATTAAAATTAAAGGAGACACATACTTAAATTTGATTAGCTAATACAGAATGGAAAAATATTTTAACGTTGCACATATTGAAGGATATTTTATGAATCATTATACTAGAAGCTAATTTTAAGAGTGTCTGCCCCAAAAGATAGTTTTAAAAAGATATTATGGAAAAGAAATATGTTTTATCAGACAAGACTAAGACTGATTTGACAATGGGTTTAAAAAATGACAGGCCACAAGAATTATATGGGGAAAATGCTACACCAGGCACAAAAATGAAACCAGGTGATATCTTAACAATTAAAAGGGACAAAAATAGCCAACCTTCAATAACTTTCCTATATTGGATTTACAAAAGAGACTTATTAAAGCTTTAAATAATTTTATGAGAAAGGATAAAGAAAAAAATAAGTTATATATATGTGTGTGTTTTTTTAAATTTTCGCGGGTACTTACATGTGTGCTGTTCAGCTTCCTTCGGGTATTATCCCACGTCATTGTAGTGCTTTTAAAGTTGTAGCAACGTTTCAGCAGAATCTCATCTGCCATCATCAGGCTTTTGTATAGAGTTTGTATGTATATATACAGAAGCCTGATGACGGCAGATGATATTCTGCTGAAACGTTGCTACAACTTTAAAAGCACTACAATGACGTGGGATAATACCCGAAGGAAGTTGAACTGCATTCATGTAAGCGAAACCTTAAAAAAACACACACATATATATATATCCCTATATGCCTTTTCCTGGTTAGGTATTTGATTTAGAAAAGCTGTATGCACTAATTTCCTTTTAAGTGAGTTCCTCAATTATGGAAATCCTTACTATCTGTTTACATGCTATGTCCTTTATTAATTTTCTGATTACAGTTAAGAGCCTCTTAACACTGTATTAGAATTAATCCACCATGTGTGCAGCAGCTTGACTAGAGAGAGAGAATAGTTGAGACCTCAAGGCAGGCTTGACAGGTTAAAAAAATAACTGGGAATCTTCTGGTGTCTATTATATTGTGACAGGAGAGAATCTGGCAAGTATACACCATCTCTACTTTAGCACTGCAGTGGTAGAATATTAGTGGTATGGTTTTATGGGGATATAGAGGTCATTTCCCCATTCATGACTTGTGGATAAATAATAATATTTTATGTCAAAGCAACAGTAATGAAGACAGTATTGTATTATTTCAATGACAGTAGGCAAAGTGAATTCTTTTTAGCAGATTAATAGGTATATGGCATTAGAACATGCTATGACTTGCTAGTGGGGAATTTATAATTTTTATAATAATTATAAAATCTAAGAAGAAGCATCAGGAATGCATGCTTTCCTCCTTTTCATGTTGGGTTTATTCCTCTTTTTCATGTTGGGTTGTGTGCCATCCCTATATAGTGTGTATCGAAGAGGAAGACACAAACAACTGAAATGAAACACAATAATCAATAGAAAAAAATCTAGGGTCCAAGTGTATAAGATATACAGGTGAAGCACAGTGGACCAACACCAGCAGATGACATGGCTCCCCAAATCAACATAGACTGTGGAAACTTCACACTGGACTTCAGGTATCTTGCAGTGTGTGCCTCTCCATTCTTCCTCCAGACTCTGGGTCCTTGGTTTCCAAATGAGATGCAAAAGTTGCTCTCAGCAGAAAAGAGGACTTTGGACCACTGAACAACAGACCACTTCTGTTTTTCTTTAGCCCAAGTAAGACGCTTCTGACATTGTTTGTTGTTCAGGAGTGGCTTGACAAGAGGAATATGACAATTGAAGCCCATGTTCAGGATCCATCTGTGTGTGGTGGCTCTTGATGCACTGACTCCAGCCTCAGTCCACTCCTTGTGAAAGTCCCCAACACTTGAATGGCCTTTTCCTGACAATCCTCTCCAGGCTACGGTGATCTCTGCTGCCTGTGCACCTTTTTCTTCCACACTTTTCCCTTCCACATAACTTTCTATTAATGTGCTTTGATACAGCACTTTGGGAACATCCAACTTCTTTTGCAATTTCCTTTTGAAGCTTTCCCTCCTTATGGAGGGTGTCAATGATGGTTTTCTGCACAACTGTCAGGTCAGCAGTCTTTCCCACAATTGTGCTTCCTACTGAACCAGACTTGAGAGACCATTTAAAGGCTCAGGAACCCTTTGCAGGTGTTATGGCTTAATTAGCTGATTAGAGTGGGACACTTCGAGCCTAGTCTATTGAACCTTTTCACAATATTCTAATTTTCTGAGATTGTGGATTTGGGGTTTTCATGAGCTATAAGCCATAATCATCTCAATTATGATAAATCACAGCTTGAACTATCTTGCTTTGCGTGTAATGAGTCTATCTCATATGTTAGGTTCACCTTTTAAGTTGCATTACTGAAATAAATGAACTTTTGCGCGATATTTTAATTTTTCGAGTTTCACCTGGAGACCAGAGGTCTCCAAACTTGGCAACTTTAAGACTTGTGGACTTCAACTCTGGGAGTTGAATTCTTGGAGTTGAAGTCCACAAGACTTAAAATTGCCAAGTTTGGGGACCTTTGGTATAGACAGCTGATAGCATTGGCTGAGGAAGTTTAACAAGGTTCTGGTAGAGATCAGGGAATTGAACTCCCCACAGCAGGCAGATGTATGAAGCATCGAGCTTTCCATACCAGTTACAGCTGTTCCAACATGTGGCTTTTCTCTACCAAAAGCTTATAATTTAGATGCTCCTGGACTCTATCCAAAAACAGTCAGAGCAAAGCAAAGCTGTTGCAAAATCTGCTACATGGGTAATTATACTATCTCAGCTTCTATTCCTCAGAAATCTTTGTCACTCTAAATATAGTGGCAATGCATTTCTTTAGACTTGGAGGCTTGGTTCCTATCAGGTTTATAGTCAGGAACAGAAAGAGATGCTTCTGTGAGCTCATCCTGATTTTGGAGAAACATGCCACCTTCTTTCACTTTCTTCTGCTCTTCAGGCCCCTTTTCCGAAGGGGTCATGCATGGGAGCCATCAAATCTGCAGGTTGGTTTTAGTGCTTTGTTGCCTTCAGTATAAATTAAAGCCACAATATCTAGTCTAGTGAAACAACTTGCCTCCAGAAGTTGAGAATTCTCCAACACTGGAAGTTTTTAAAAAGATGTATCACTATTTGTCTGAAGTGGGGTAAGTTTTCCTGCCTGGGCAGGGGGTTGGACTAGAAGACCTCCAAGGTCCCTTCCAATTCTTTTATTCCATTGTAGTCTGAAAAAATCTGGGTGGCTATAAAGTAGCAGGAAAGAGATATAGAAGCCTCTCTGATGTCACAGTGTCTTCTGTAGTTTTGCTGTTCACTTAATCTAACCATTTTCTTTTACATCAGAAATATAAAAGAAAGGTAGAACAGTGCTAATATAACTGATTTCTTTTAGATCAGAAATGGGGAGTGATTTGACTTTAAAAAAAAAACACCTTTATTTTCTCATTTTGCATTAACCAAATATATATGCAGTGCAGTGGCCAATGCATGTAGGAGAGAAAAGGAATAGTCAAAAGAGAAGGAAGAAGTCCCACTTCTAAGACAAGATGATGCTGAGATCTAATCTATTGATTGCTCATCCTATCTTGAGCAAGAAATTATTTTTAATTTTATGCCCACATGAGATATGAAGGAGAGAGATCTCTTTTCTTAGACCTTAAGATAATAAGCTTCTAAACTTAGTTTACAAGCTTATTTACCCCTGAGTCTAACCATCTTTGGGCAATTTACAATTGCCTATTTTATATCCTACTTTCAGCAGTTCTGAATGGGAAATTTTAAAAAGAGATATTAATAGGAAAGTCCTTGTAATTCTGATGTAGTAGAAACAGTAGAATATGTATTGATCTAGTTTATTTTACAGAATTTACTTCTCCAATATTTACTTTGCTTTTGATAAGAATATCCCTCTTTTTATGCCTCTAACTCTGCTCAAAATTCTGAAAAGTGATTTGGAATGGTGGATGGACCTGCAAACCTATAATTTGAAAACTCTACTGCCAAATAAATTCCCACAATCCTTCAAAAATACATAATTTATAATATCACTATAAGACCAATCTAACTAATTGCCTTTACCCTGCATCTTCTTTTTACATATTTTATTCATCTCTCTTTCTCTAGCTCACTAGACTCCTGGTGATATTGCAGAGTATACTCATCTGATCTGGTGAATTAATTTCATGTTTGCCTTGCATTTTGCAATTTAATATACATTTTACGAGTGGCAAATGGTATCAAGCTTGCTAGCAATTAGAATTTTTAGTTGTTTATTTAGTCTTTTTAAAGGCAAGCCAAACACAAACTTAATTTCCCAAATCAAATAGAAGATAACAACCAGGACAAATTTCCTGGATGTCAAACTTTAATCTCACTTCTGCACTAGTTTTTATGCTTGGTAATGGTGAATCATTTATAATTATAAAATGGTATTATTTGAAAAAGAAACAGTTTCTGATAAAAAGCAAATTAGACTAGTTCACAGCATTCCTTGCTGAGTTACTAGAATTCTAAATCAGTTTATACCAACTCATTTGGGGTATGTTTGTATGGCATGTTTACTCAAGGTTAATTTATGATTTGTCTCAGTAGGCAGCAGCACCAGATTGATCTTGTGTGGGCTTGGAAGCTAAACAGGGAAAGTTTAGTACTGCTAAAAGTTTAATACTGCTTAGTGTTTGGATGAGAGACCTTCAAAGAAAACAAAGACTATTGGCTAGAATGAGAGGTGAAAAAAATAACAAAAATTCCATATTCTTGCCCAAAACTCTACATGGCTGTATCCATGAAATAAGCATCAAGCTGTACTTGAAATCTACTTTATCTTAGTTTATAATTTACCAGCTCCATTTTTCTTGGTTTACATAAGATTTTGTTCATTAACTAGTTACAGAGGCTGACTTCCAACAACATGCTAGAATAAAAAAGTGGTTGGTTGCTTTGGGTAATTGTACTGAAGTGCAGCTTTTTGTGTTTTATTCCCCCTATTATGAGACAGGAGGGTTGATATGTTGAGCACTTGAATAAACAAGGTGCAACCCTTGGAAAAAGCTGCACATTTTGAAATTGTTTGCTCTTAATAACCTTTTAAAACTATGGGAGTTTTGTTTCCCTCCTCTGTATTAAATTGTTTTTTCTAGCCATTCAACTAAAGTGTCCATTTCTACTACAATTTCTATGTGTGAAAAAACTGCTGGTAGATCTGTACCCCAGCATCAGCACAGAGTAATAAATGCTGCCTGTGTTTCTTTGTATTGAGCTGATATAAAGAAGACAAGGGCTTTTCGAAGATGCAAAGGAAAGTTGCTATATTTTTGTGACAAGTCTAGCAGAAATTAGTTCTCAATATGTTATCTTGTTCTGGCCTTTGGATTCCAATTCTAAATCAATTCCAAGCTTATTTTCAATGTTTAAAATAATGTATTTAATGTACTTATGGGCAGCTAATCAATATAGAAAAAGGTGGTTTACTTATTAGAAAAACAGCACTGTAATAATTGTGTGACTTTAAAATCCAGAAAAGATTTTAAAATATCTTAAAATATCTCATGCTAGAAGTCTTTACGTTATCTAAGTAAGATTCCCATTTCTGAGTATGACCAAAGAAAGAGAGTACAGTACTTTCTTGGTGTACTGCAACTAACTTTTCTAACAATCTTCAGTCACTTTCCAATCTTCCTTAAATTATCCCATAAGAGATGGATAGGGATACTCTGACTTCTCATCATTCCACCAGCTCTCTGAGCAAATTATCTTTAGTTCACTGACATTGTAATTTGCCAGAGTGAAAGAGAATTGCACAAGGTAGTTTTTGATTTATAATATTTATCTTGCTTGGCTACAATTATTCTTGCCTCCATTTCAACCATCCATACTATATAACATAAATGAGGAAATACAATTCAATTTGTTCTGAGCTGCTCCATGATAACAACAAGTGCTATCTTATTTAAAGGCAATGCTGCGAATCATTTGTACTGCATTTCCCAACACCATTAATGTAACTAGCAATATATATCCAAACTGACAAAAGCATTGATTGGACATCTGAAAGGAGTGGATATGAACTATGATATCTAATGACCTGTTATTCAGAAACCACATTCAAGAGTTTTCCTTGCCACTGAGTTAGAGTGCAATCTTCCTATCCTTGTCTTGAAAACTATATTGTGGTGAAATTCCAACTTCTTCCAACTGCATGTGTTCTGAAGACAATACCAAATACTGATTACGTGAGTGGAGCCTACAAAAAATAAAGCAAGTAGCTGATTTCACTGCCTTTGCTGCCCTCCTTCAGCACATCATTATTATATCCAAACATATTGTATACTGGTCACACCAGTACAATATGTATGCATATACATGTGTGTGTGTGTGTGTGTGTGTGTGTGCATGTGTGTGTAAACTTTGCCAAATGCTCTGAGTGGTTCATAAGTTTACAAAAACATTAAAACAAGAAAAAATAGAACAAAAAATAGCCAAGATGACAAAAACTTGATGGGAATGCAAAAGAAATGAGCTGACATAAGCCAAATAGGTTTAATTCACCCTTGCCAAAGGTCTGGTGAAGAACTAATTTTTAGGGATCCAGCAGGAGAATTACAGTAAATTAGGCTAAGCTGAACATCATGAAATAGCCAATAAGCACACCATGATCTCACCCAAGCTGAACACTTAACACAAGGGGTGGCTAAACAGAATCAATATATAACAATTTTGAGTCTTGCTCTTTTCTGACGTATATCAATGCAAGTTCTGCTGTCCAGTTCTCCATTTGCATTTTATTTCATTAAAAGCAAGCACCTTTATTTCAATTGACTACTCTTCTCTTTTGGGTCACTGTTTGTATCCTTCCACTGATATAGCGAATGCATATGGTAAATTTTTCTGTTTAGCAAGTTCAGTGATGGAACAGTTGAACAATGCACCTGACTTTTCTTTGCTTTTTGCTTTTATATTAAGTATAATTGGAAAAAATTCTACCATTTGTTTACTTGTTTACACTAACCTAAATGACACGTAAGTATTTAATATTTTCTCTTTTTAAGTTTTTTGTAGCAAATCAGATGGGAAAATGTGATTCCAGAGGAAGTCAACAGGAAGAAAAGGTACAAAAGATCAGTGGAAATCATATTGTCAAAGATTCACAAATCTTTTGTGAAAAAAAAAGGGGGTGGGATTGGAACTTGTTTTTCCAGTGTATTGGGAAGTATAAAAAAGCTGGGTAATCCATTAAACAATGATTGGTAATCACAGTCTAAAACTGTGATCGGTCACAGTTTTTTTTGTATAGTATCAACCTTATAAATTCTCAAGCTTCCTCTTCCTGATATGTATTCAAGACTAATGGATTTAGAGAATATATGTGGTGTGTGTGTGTGTGTGTACACTTTTGAGCACAGGCGACATAATTTCATTTTTAATGTGTGCCAGTGTGCCCACAGTAAAAAATGACAATAAAAGTTATCTACCTATCTATTTGCAGCTATGTTTTCTTACGCATGCTTAAGTAGATTTATCCACTTTTAAGTGCAGCGTTTCCACTTCATCCATTACTCCAAAGTCTTTTGATGACCAGAGAAAACATTACTTCCCCTCTCTGATTGGCAAAAGATGGGTCATGAAACAGGGTTGAATATACAAAAATGTGGAGGTTCTACTGATTATCTTTCCTCCTTCTCCCTTACATAGATGTTAAGTAATTAAATGAAAGAGAGCCTCCAGACTGCAGAGTGTCCTTGCACTGTAGATTCCCTGGTTTAAATGTTACATGTATAGTGGGATGAATAAGTGCACTATATTTTCCACTTTGAAAGAGGCAAGATTATCTGTCAGTTGGTGCCAACCATTCACTTAGACAACCAATGCTATGCAAGAATTTTTGATGGAACATATATGACTTCTTTAATTTGGTTAAGCATACATACTGAGGGCACTGATATAAAGGAGTTATGAGTGTAATTACTCCCTGAAGATACCAATGTACTATATATAAATCAGGACATGTTAAAAAAAGTCCTTTATCCATTATATCATAGCTCAGTGGTTACAGACGATGCATTTGTGAACCTTCAGAAATAGATTCAAAGATGCCAAAGCACAAACATCGTATTTCCAAAGCTGTCAATTTTTTAAACCCACTGTTCAAAAACAGAAAAGAGTTGTTCAATACAGCCTGTAATTTGTTTGACCCTGACCATTTTAGATTGTTTTTATTTTTTAAAAAATAATACATAGTCTGTGCTAAATATAAATAAAGGATTATAGGAAGGATTATAATTGAAAGACTTTATAATGTAGGGTACGCCTGACATGGAAGTCATGACTTGTTTACGCCTTCTGATTCTGGCTCGCCTGGAAAAAATCAGACTAGAGATCTGAGCTTTACATCATGATAAACAAACTACAGCTGGAGCCATGCCAGCTGGCAGGAGAAGCAGCAGCAGAGGTGAACTGATTGAAAAGCACAATGCTTGTTCCAGTAAAACAGAGTTCTGATCTATCTTAGCATGTGAATACTCCCATTGACTTGCAGGTGTTTATTGTATGCCCATGAATTTCCTTTGACTTCAGTCCTAGCTGAGTCCTAAACCAACAAGTGATATGGCAGTAGTACAATTTTGCTTATCCTGCAGCTTTTCCCTGAAATGTGCATGTAACAAAGAGTTACATCTTCTGTTATTTCACCTTTCTGCAATCTGTTTTCCTCCCAAATTTTCATGTTCCTTATTTGGATGTCTTAGCACAGCCTGGGGAAGAATGTGATAATTAGGACTATCCTGCCCCCCCTTTTTAATTGTCTTCCAATGAAAGAATCCCCAGCATTTTCACAAAGCCTCATTTCTGGGACTAAATTGAAATGACAGCAACAGTTTATGGGAGGAAAATAAACTATTTTAAAAATAAATGAACAAAAGCAGCAGGGATATGAACTATAATGCAGCAATGAATTGTAAATATTGGCTTCTCCTATTTCTGGAGATGTTCAGCCTCATGAGGTTTACCTCGATCGTTCATTAGTAGCTTTCTTTATGTTCAATTACAACCACAGCATCAGAGTTTATTATGGGAACCAATTTTGTAAAGGTTGCATGTGTGAGAGAACAGGAGATAATTTTGCTTGTGACAATATTTCTTCACAAACAAAATGAAAAGAATTTGATTTAAAACCTAAATGTGGGCTAAAGCAATGTTGACAGATTCACTCATTCGTGCAGGAGGGCTTGGATGCTTAGCTCTTAAAAAATCAATTGAAACCTTATATATCCAGCATTGCTTATTTTGAAGTGCTACAGATTTATCAGAAACATGTACTGCAAACTGCTAAAACATACTAATGTTGTCTTCCCTATTGTGTCCTTGAAGAATCAGCATCCTATCCAACAAGATGCAGTACTGGTGAAAAAAGTAAGGACCTGCAGGAAAAATCAAATGTATAGGTATCGAATAGGAGGTACCTAACTCAACAATACTAACTGTGAGATGTGTTTTGGTGGATCACCACATAAATATGAGCCAGCGGTGTGCTGCAGCTGTCAAAAGAGCCAACACAGTTCCAGGCTGCATCAACAGAGGGATAGCATCAAGACAATGGGAAGAGATAGTAATGTTTTATATTGCACTAGTAAGATAATACTTGGAAAACCATGTCCAGTTCTGGTCACCATTATTCAAAAAATATGCTGATGTCCCAGAGAGAGGACAGAGAAGAGCAACAAAGATGATAAGGGGTCTCAAGGCTAAATCATGTGATAAATGGCTAAGTGAACTTGGTATGTTTAGCTTAATGAAGAGAAGGCTCAGGGGAGATATGATCGCAGTATTGGAAGACAATACTTGAAGGGCTGTCACAGGGAAGAGGGCATTGATTGATTCTCCATAGCACCTTAGGGCAGGACAAGAAGCAATGGGTGGAAGCTTGTTAGAGGGAGATTCAATCTGGAAATGAGGAGGAATTTCCTGACAGTAAGAGCAATTAATCAATTTTCTGCTGGTATTGCCAATAAGGCAGTATCCCTGCAAACTGTCATCTGTCCATTTAAATGTCCTTTCTTGACTTATAGTAAAGTACTACTACTAGCTATTTAGATGCAGTTTCCACCTGCAATCTGGACAATTTCTCTATTAAATGCAGGAGAGCTTGTTCTTCAATGTTGCCTTCCTCCTCTTCCTCCTCCTCCTCTTCCTCCTTCTCCTCCTCTTCCTCCTCCTCTTCCTCCTCCTCATTTTCAGTTTCTATCTTTGCTACTTTGTCAGCATGGGGAGCGCCAGATTACTAGTGCCTTTGTGTCATCTATAAAATAATTGGCTTGTGTGTGCCTGCATTCTCAATCCAAAGACATTAGTGAACTGAGAAAACCAGTTCACATAAACTGGCCTGTTTGTGCTCAATTCCCAGTTAGATTGTTGCCGCCATAGTTTGTCTAGTCTCTTAGGAAAATAACTGGAACCATGGCTGTCTTGGTTGTCTCTTTCCACTATGTATTCAAAATGGACACTGATTAATGTACATATGTATGTATGTATATGTGTTTGTAGGTATATGCATGTTTGTAGGTATATATACATGTATGTACAGTACATATCATGTGTATATGTATGGGTAGATATATACTTTCTTTGAGAGCCGGCAACATAATTTCATTTTTAATTTGTGCCAATCTGTCTACAGTAAAAAAAAAAAAAATCTTATCTCATCTCTACTCATCTCATCTTATCACAATGCATTTTTTCTCCTGATCCATGTTTTCCATTCATGCAGGTAAATGTGGATTCTTAGATTGGATGTCATTGTACAACATTGCAGAATTAATGTAGAAAAATACTTTGTTTAAATTCAAGACATTTTTGCCAGGCCTTATGGTAATGTAACAATACCTAGGCTCTATAGCACCGTTTCTGAACCTCAGTATCTTTAAGATATGTGGACTTCAATTCCCAGAATTCCCCACCAAGTATTTTGGCAATTGAATGTATATATCTTCAAGTTGCTGGGTTGAGAACACCTGGGGAATGAATTGATTGAAATAATCAAAGTCCAGATACAGCTGTTAATTTTTAATCATTATGCACATATAGGAGCCCATGCCCTACAAACATAACATTATGAATAGATGGGTCCAAAAATCATTAAAAAAACTTCATTCTATTTTAAAGCATTCTGAAATTAATTTTGACTCTCAATCTAAGACATGCCTTTGAAGTGCTTCATTGGCTAAAGTTACATTTGGATTCTGTGGTTGTTCTATGTGAAAACCTCAGAGTAAAAATAATATAAAATCTTATATATATTTTTTAACATTAAGATGGTGGCAGCAGTTAAGGCAGCGTGAGGAGCTCCACCGGGCATGGGCAGTGCCAGGTGACAAGCCGTCTAATCCCTGTGGGTCCACTGGCGAAGTGGAAAGCCTAACTCCCGAGACTTGCCAGCAAGCCAGAAAAGAGCTCCATTCCTCAGCAAATGCTCAATTCAAAAGTACTTGGAGATCTCCAATTCCTCCCATCCTTGACCAGCACACCAGAAAAGAACTCATTCCTCGGTGGGCACTAAGTTCGGGAGTGCTCTATTCAAAAGCGCTCAATGATCTGCGACTCTACCCATCCTTACTAGAAGGTAAGATGGTGGAGCTCACCAGTACCAGTGGGCTCAACAGTCATCCTTGCAGGGCAGTGAGATGGTGAGATTCATCCCATCCTTGCAGGGTGGTGAGCACCGAGAGCTGTGAGTCAGTCTTCAGACGTTTGCAGCTAGGGTGTGAAACAGATTGCTTCCCCCCTGCTGCCCTTCCTTCCCTCTTCCCTCTTCACCAAATTGCTAATCCAGACTTCCTCTTTAAAAGAACAGTAACTTTGGACTTTCAATAAGTAGGGAAGATTGTGAAGATTGGAAGCACATTTATTTCCTGTGATAGAAGCAGAAGTATATTGAAGCCAGGAGCAAATGTTCAGTACAAATCTGTATTGGACATAGTAAAAATATAAACTGTTCAAATTGCCAGTGCATCTTTCTTTCTCTTTCTCTTAAAAGCAACAAACTTTGAAAGTGTATTTAAATTAGCTAGGAGGGGGGCCAGAAATCCCATTCATCAAGGGAAAACAAAACAAAAAGTTTCCTGTTGCCTCCCAGTTCTGTTTATCTCTGCTGAAGAAGGGGCCAGAGACCCCCCCCTCAACTTCTTTGCATTTTTACTATCTCAGAAACTCAATCTACAAAACAAGAAAGAGAGTGTAAACCTTTCCTCATTGATTGTTTTCAAACAGCCCAGGAAAAGAGACCTCCTGACAGTTTATTAAGGGTTATAAACCTATTCTCAGATATCAGCAACAGCTAAGTAAAACAAAGCAAAGCAATAACACTTTACTTACCAATTCTCAATACTACTTCATACTACTTCATTACTTTCATTATCTCAAAAAATCAATTTCTTTAAATTAATTTTTATCAAATGATCAATTGATTTATTGTTTTTATTGCTTAGTATGATTGAAGTTTAGTGCATATAGTGTAATTACTGAATATCTGATCAGTAAAATCAGTGATTTAGTGAATTTAATTGACAGTGTGTTTAGTAATCACTGTAATAAATTAGGCTGTTTGTTGCTTAGCAAAATTATTTGATTAGAGTGATTTGAATAACCAATTGATTGAATGATTTTTAGTAATAAGCAACCTTACTTTTGATTTGTTCTCTAACATATCAATTAACATTTATTAATTACCAACTTTCATTCAGTAATTGTCTATCACATTAGCTAGCTATTGTAATTGATTACTGTACTATTGCCATTGACCATGCCAGCCAAAAACTCCAAACCAAAACAAAAGAAAAATATATCTACCAATGACCTCCCAGACTCCTGCACATGTTTCAAATGTCTTGAAACCATAAATGAAAGCAAAATTTACATCAAATGCTGCCTATGCGATAATCTATCCCACCCTGCCTGCTTAAATGCAAACAAAAGCCTAGCTGATATGGTTGAAAATTCAGATATATTATTTTATCTATGTCCATCTATGTCCATCATAAGCTAAACAAACTGGGTACCCTTCCTGACAGAGTTGAAAACATAGAATCACTCATTCACTCAGTAGAAGAACCTTAGCAACACATTTTGAAACAACTACACAAGCAAGCCTAATCTCTCTTGAAAAAAAATACAGCACAGATAAGTGAGTATCTATCAGCTCAAAATCAAATCCTACAACCACAACCATTACCTCAACTATAATCACAACTATAACCAAAAATAACCACCAAACCACAGCCACAAACAATAACTATCTCTTCAAATAATTCCACAAATAATATCTCCTTACTCATCAGAGACACCATGCAATGTGAACAGAAACGTCCAAATGCCATCTTATTTGGTCTCGAAGACACCAATGAATCAGATGACATCACCAAAGTTCGTGATATCATAAGCAACTCAAATACAACAAACATCTCTCCTGAAGATATCAGTGAAATAACTAGAGATGGCCATGGGTACAAATACAATGATGACTCTGTGGCCCCAAGATTTTTTAGAGTTGTATGCAAAAATGAGTCCAGCAAATGCATATTCATTCATACAATAAATACCATTGCAAAAACCAATCCCAACCACAAAAAACTTCACTGAAGACCAGACTTATCCATACTGCAAAGAATCTGCTCCCATGAACTCTGCACAGAACTCAAAAACCATCTAGACAATGGAGAAAAGGACCTATACATTGACTATAGAGCTGATTGCATCAAAAGAAAGTCACATAACCCACAACTCCGCATCCAACCCCACCCCATCCATTCCAACATCACTCAAAACTAGGCATGCATGCCCCTAACTAACTCTATTCCAACCACAACTGGCCTTAAATGCAAGCTACTCAATGCAAGAAGCCTTGTAAATAAAAACCTGAATTTCTCCTCTTACTAAATATGGCTAAATTCGACATTATATTTGTCTGTGAAACATGGCTCAACGCATCTCTCCCTGACTCCATTACCATAGTAAGAGACTATCTTAGTAAGAGACTATCATGTTTACCAATCAGATTGTGAAATCTGTAGAGGAGGTGGTGTTGTACAACTGAACCCACACATGCAACCTTCTACAATGCAGTAACAAATCTGGGTCTAGAACAACCAGCAACCAACAACACGAGACTTAACAACTGCCTCAATCTCATCTTCTGCAATAGTTTGAATTCAATTTATGGAATACAAATTAAAAAACCCTTTTCCAAAAGTGAACACAACATGATTGGCTTTTGTCTCAACATACACCTACACAAAAATCATCACAATGACGGAATCCCCAATCATAACTTCAAAACAGGCAACTATGATCTTATAAACAACGATCTCTCATCCCTTGATGGGCAATTTCCATTCTCTGGATGCAATCCTGTAGAAGACCAGCACAACATATTCTTACTTGAAGTCAAAAGAGTCATCAAACTATATGTACCATTAACAACTCCCAATACCAGAAAAAACAAATTACCCAAAACAATAAGGAAGCTTCAATCCAAAAAGAAATCACTTTGGCGGAAAAACAAATCTGGTCACGTTGCCAACTTCAAAAGCCGATACAAAAATTTATGCCACCAGAAAAAACTGAATGCACCAATTCCACCAGCGCTTTGTACAATTTTGTAAACAACAAACTAAGACTCAAGGTCCATCCCGCCCATGAAAGGATCTAATGATAAAGACTGCAATGACGACACTATTAAAGCCAACCTCTTTAACACATTCTGTGGCTCAGTATTTGTAAACAGCAATGGATCATGCCCAGTATTTCCTAGTTGAACCACAGACAATTACAATGATCTAATACATATCGTTTTTCTCGAAGAAAATGTTGAAAAAACACTGTGCAATCTAAAACCATCACTATCGATTGGATCAGACAGAATATGTTCCTACTTCTTAAAAAAGCTATCCACTGCCATAGCCAAACCTCTAAGCATAATCTTTGAAAAATCTTTCAGGACTAGCTTCTTGTCAAAACTATGGTCACAAGCCACAGTCATCCCCATTTTCAAAAAGGGAGACCCCAGCCTAGTTGAAAATTACAGACCAATCTCTTTATGCTGCGTCACCTGTAAAGTCATGGAATCAATTATTAACCAATCCATCATCCTCCACTTAGAAACAAACAACCTACTCTCTAATAAACAATTTGGTTTTAGGAAAAAGCTATCATGTAATCTGCAACTCTTACACTGCAAAAACATATTGTCTACACAATTCGATCAGGGCAAAGTGATTGACACAATCTACATAGACTTCTGTAAAGCCTTTGATTCAGTGGTACATGCACTCCTAAAACTAAAATCTTACGGTATCTCTGGACACCTGCATAAGTGGATAGAAGCATTCCTGTCAAACAAATGGTCAAAATTGGGAGCATCCTATCAAATTTTGTACCTGTCAACAGTGGTGTCCCCCAAGGCAGTGTTCTAGGACCAACTCTTTTCATATTCTACATAAATGACCTCTGTGATCATATCAAGAGCAATTACATTCTCTTCGCTGATGATATAAAGCTGTTCAACACCACAGACAATACTGCTACCTTTCAAAAAGACCTTAACTATGTGTCAGAGTGGTCAAATAAATGGCAACTTCAAACCTCAACAAATAAATGCCATGTCCTACATATTGGCAAAAAAAATAATAATCAGAAAATAAAATACAGGCTGAATAGTCAAGACCTTGTTGATGATCCAAACTCTGTCAAGGATCTTGGAGTACTCATCTCAAATGACCTAAGTGCTAGAACCGACTGAAACTACATAGCCAAAAAGGCGTGAAGAGTTGTTAACCTAATCTTATGTAGCTTTTTCTCTGGTAATATTACACCACTAACGAGAGCATACAAAACATTTGCTAGACCAATACTTGAATACAGCTCATCAGTCTGGAACCCACATTATGTATCTGATATTAACACAGTTGATAAAGTCCAGAAATATTTCACAAGAAGAGTTCTCCACTGCTCTACTTGTTGCAGAATACCTTATGCCACCAGACTTGAAATTCTAGACCTAGAAAACCTAGAACTACACCACCTTCGGTCCAATCTAAGTATAGTATCATATATTGCAATGTCCTACCTGTCAATGAATACTTCAGCTTCAGCCATAACAACACTAGAGCAAACAATAGATACAAACTCAAGGTTAATCGCACCAAACTTCATTGCAGGAAGTACAACTTCAGCAACAGAGCAGTCAATGTCTGGAATACTCTACCTGATTCTGTGTTTTTTTTCCCCCAAACTACAAAAACTTTAACCTTAGACTTTCTACTATTGACCTCACCTCATTCCTAAGAGGTCTGTAAGGGCCGTACATAAGCGCACCAACATGCCTACCATCCCTGTAGTATTGTTTCTTTTATATTATTTTATTTTTCTTATATGTATCCATGTATTCATAATTATGTTTTACTCATACCTATTATCTTGTGAGCAATTGATAAATAAAAATAAATAAAAGATAATTAAACATGTTAAAAATGAACTGACCTGATTACAAACACTCAAACCTATTCTGTTAAAAATCACATGAACACTGTTTTTTAAGAACCCATCCATCCAGCCCAGTGTATCTATCCCCTGCTCCTATATTAACCATTACAATTATTTATCTCTCCTTTTGTTTCTTACTCTCCCTCTCTCTCTGTTTATTAAGGAAAAGCTTTTGTCTTCCAAACAGCTCCCATTATCTCATTGTTTCTACTGCACAAATGTTGTCAGGCAATTATTTTGTGCTATCTAGATAACAAGCTGATTATCCAAGTCTAGAGGAAAAAAGAAGAACCATCTTTTTGCAAAATTATACTGTATCTAATCAAGCACAGATGCTAATGCTTAAAATAAGAAGTCCCTAAGCAAGTCTACACAGTCTTGGTTATTAAACCCAGACTGGTATCTGTTTAATAACATGAAAGAAGGAGAATGAAGACCATCTTAGAAATTACAAGTGTCTCCTTTAACAGCTTGGATATGCTTTTTTTTTTTTTTTTTGCATAGAAGCCACCTCAAATCTAATAAGTCCTTCTAAAACTTTGATTGCAAGCAGAATTATAACACTATTATGATAATCACTATGGGGAGGAAAAAGAAGGCAAGCTGTGCACTAGGCAATGCTATTTGAGAATTAGGAGACAAAGGATAGCATATGGTGAAACATTTCTGATTTCTAAATAAAATTAAAGGAAGAAGAAAAAACTTTGGAAAGATTGCCATTGCAGTGAAATATGCAGATGCAGCCAGCTGTCCTCATCATTTTATTTTACCACAGGAAAAAAAAGAGGCTTCAGTTCGTATAATTCAGCATGTTTGGCTGCTATCATAGGCAAATGCGACAGGGATGCAAATGTTCATAGGCACATTCTCCTGCCAATCATCAACATTCATTTAGTGCCACAAAATGCTTTACAGAAGTTATTATATGTGATGCTCTTCAAAGGTGCATAATCTTATATCTTGATATCTTGATAAACATACTTGAGCTACATCAAGTGCCCATGAGATTGCCTTTGTCTGGATGTGTGACACTGGTTTACATATTTCTTTGTTGTATCAGATTTATGTAAGCAAATCACCTCTTATTCCAACACTAGAAGAGCCTCAAAGTATAAAAAAACCTTTAAAGGAAATAAATTGACGAGCAATGATTGAGAAGACAAGGAACAGAAGCAGGATAGGGAGAGGAAGGAGCAAACTTTTCATGAGGACAGTTTTCTGCAGATACAAAGATGAATGGATAGAACTCAGCCGTAGTGACTGAAGTTTTTCCATTTTTCTTTTCTTGACCAGTAACTTCACCTTTTTCATACCCTGCATCTCTCTGGTGCCACCAAGGCAGGGAGGCATCATGATATACACAGCATTGTGCCAACATGAAAGCTTTCCTTTTCTTGAGGAATCATTTGCACATTTGCTGTGGCACCATACTCTTTTTGTCATTTTGAACAAGATCCTGCCTATGGGCAGCACTAGAAATGCCTGTGTTGTTTATTGGTTTTTGTTTAGCAAATGAATTTTAGTGTGGCCAGAGGTGTCTGCAGGATCAAAAAAGCTAAAATTACAACTGCAATGGTGTGATAAAAGTTCTGTCTGTTTTTAATGTGCAACACAGATAGTAGTTTTTCCATGATAGTGGCCATTTTGGCTTTTTGTATTCTGGAGCCCTTTACTGTTTCATTTTAATTCTCAGTCTAGTTTTCAGTCTATTAGAGGAGTCTGTATAGATCAAGAATAATTCTGACTCTTTGAACGATCATTTATTAAGAATAAAATAGTCCTACTAGACAACATGATATTTTAATAATGTGGGTGAGCTGTTTTCATTAGTTAGATTCTTTTTACTTAAAAAAATACCTGTAGAGGACCAGAGATTTAATATCACTCGGGCCACATTAATTGATGGCTAAAAATGACAGGGTTTTTTTTTACTTTCTTTTCAAGGATTAGATCTTTTACATTCATTCTTTTGCTTCTTTTTGGCAACTGGAAGGATGTGTCACATTCAAAAAGTAGAAAAGAAAAAATATTAAAAAGCATCAGTTACTGTCTAAAAAAAATAAGTGTTTTTGTGAGAATGTTATGTGGAACGACACATGCAAAAGCCTGTTTATATTTCTCTGCTTTTATAAGTATAAATAAAACAGCCATTAAAACAAACACTATGCCTTCACAATGTTCTCATACAAAAGAAATTAAGACTGCTATTCTGTATATGATACTGTTTATATTTCTCTGCTTATATAGTTATATTTAAAACAGCTATTAAAAGAAATATTATGCCTTCAAAGTGCTCTCAAGCAACATAAATTAAGGCTGCGACTCTCTATACATTTAAAATAGCAAAGGATTTATTTAATATAGATATATGTAAGATAATGTTGTACAATTTTGTGGGGGGAGGAGGAGGAAAGGAATCCTTAACACCTATTTCTGTACTTAAAAAGCTGGAAAGTATATTGCAATAATTTGCATTTCACCTTGGAATTAATAAGAGAAAAACACAAAGGAGGAATAACTGGGGAAAAAATAAATAGGGGTTTTTCATGCTGGTTACTAAAATATTTTGCACCCAGAGATTTTAATATTGTTTCTTTCCATAAAGCACTTTAAAAATGAACCTGGAGATCTTCTAGCCTTCTATTTAACAACCTTGGAATCCATGCAACAAAGACTAACGAGGAGACTCCCCAACATCCCCTCCAGCCAATCACACTTATGTAGTTAGTCTCTGATTAGTAGACTCTCTTCAAGCACAACATTTTTTTCTCTCTTAGTTTTTTTCCCATCACTTTTCTCAATCCTATTAGTCTACCAAGCAAAAGAATGGTGCAACTTTCCAGCTAGAAAGTAGAACTAGAAAGCAGTACTCTGTTTACTAGAAAGCAGTACTCTGTGGCTCCTGTCCACTAGAAAAACATTTTACTTATTTTGCCACTCTTTGCCATTAAAGTAGTCAAGTATTAAATGTATTAACGAGTATAAGATGAACATTCCCAGTAATGTCTCATGACATCATCTTACTCAAAATGCATTAATCAGGTTTATTATGGTATAATTATAGTGTACTTTATCCCATATATAAAATTCCCTTCTCATCCTATGAGTGGTATATGTTTTCCTCAATCCTGTGTCCTCTACCAGAGGCATGGAAGTTTGAAGGTTTCATGCAGTATCTTAGTTGTTCCTAGCACTGCACTTGTTGGTCGAGAGAGCTATGAGGATGTGATCTGTTGGAACCACTCTCCAAACTTAGGAATCCCAAATATTCCTTCCACCACTAGGATTACTTTGGCTTTCTCTGGTTCCTTTTTCAGGCTCTGGTACTTCTCCAGCTTCTTGTACTCTTTCTTCATAGTGGTCTGTTCCTAATATATCACCACTACTTCTGATTCTTGTCTACTACCATAGTGATTGATTGGCCAGTCCCTGTCTGTCTGTCTGTATCTGGAAATCTCACAGGATATTAGCTGTGTTATTCTCCAAGACTTCTGTGAAATCTCCCATCTGGAGTTGGGAAGGTCCAGCCCATACACTGTACAGATGTTCTTGTACAGAATGCCAGTTACTTGGTTGTTTAGTGTATGCTGTTTTGCTGGTTATGTTGGTTTTATTCTCAATGTCCTTCTGAACTGTCTTCATATATTGGCCTTCAGGGTCCTGTAGCTTAGCAATTATGAGGTCTGATAGGACTTTTCATGTTGTGGGAAGGCAGGTTATTGGCCAGTAGTTGAATAGTGTTGTTTCCTTGTAGGGAACTTTAATGATCAGCATTGTCTTTTCTTGTATCAGCCAATCTGAATAGGAGTCTGCTGCTAGCAGCTGGTTCATCTGTGCTGCTATGTGTTCATACACTGCTGTTAGTTTTTTAAGCTAGTAGGTGTATATCATGTCCATACCAGGTACTGTCCAGCTCTACATGTTTTTGATCTGTTCTTGAATGTCTGCTACTGTGATGATGTGTGGTTCCTATCTTTAGAGATGGCTGTCATCTCTTTCGGGTCCTGCAGTCACTTTGCAAGATGTTATGTGTCTTTCCTTTTTCCCATATGTTCTTCCAATAGTGTTCAGTTTCTGCTGTCGGTGGTTTTATTGTTACAGTGTTATTGCACTACAGTTGTTAGTATACCTTGAATGGTTCTTGGAAAACAGGATATTTATCTTTTTGGCCTTTGCTACTCAAGTGTATTTCCTTAATCTGGTATCCAATGCTGTGAGCCTTTGTTTAGGAGCTTTAGATCTCCAAGATGGAGTTATTGTATAATTTTCAATAGTTGAGTCTTATCCCTAATTTTCATAACTTCTGTTATCCTACAGCTAACTAAACTCTCTCCAAGTTGCCTTGATTTTAGTCTTTAACCTCATCTTTCAGGGGAAGTATGTATTTTCTTGATCATGTAGCCAAGCATTTCCAGAATTACGGCATTTATCAGTTCATTGGTTTGAGTTATGGAGATAATAGAGATTATCATGTGGACTCTCTTGACATCTTCTAGCATACTGATGCTACTTCTCCACTGAGCCTTCGCAAACAGTCTTGAGGATTGACTAAAGCTAGTTTATCCAGGATCTTATGCCTTATATTAGCATTAGAGCTTTGTAATGAAGATAGTGGTAATGACATTCCAGCTTTGGTGTTTGCTGAGCATCTACTTATTCTTCTGGCTCTTCTTGACCATGGGATGAATATGTAGCTGGTATAAGTTTTGAGAGCAGTTTCCACTTCATATATCATGTGATTTGAGGAATGGGGTTTCTAAAGTGAGTAGACTCCATTCTTTTTTTCTCATAGCTGTATGAGCACTTTCATAGTTATAACATTGGGCACAGGTCATGGGTTCATTTTTCAGCAACTGAAAAATGAAAAATTATTCAAAAATAATTTTGAACAATTATTGAATGGACTTCAAGCTTGTTTGGAGGTTCTAATAGGAAGTGCAGTTATCATACACCCTTGACCAAAGATCAATACACTCCTATCTGGGATGGTCGTCTTCTTCCACTGAGTGCACAGCTTTGGGAGGGATGCACTTGGAGCAGCGAGAGAGGAAGGGGACATTTGCCTAGTCAGTCAGATCAGCTGAATCAACCCTGGTGATCAATGGGGTGATAGATGTCTCAGCCAGATTGCCCTCACATCCAATTATTGAATGAATGATCACAAATTGAGGACTATGTGTAGTATATTATTATGCATCTAAAGAGATATGATTAAATATTCAATGTTTTTGTTTCAAAACAAAACATTTCTAGTATCAAACACATGCTTTAATAATAATGCCTTCTACAACAGTCGGTCCATCCCAGTTCATTGAAATTCTAGAATGTGAATCCAAAGGACTCCAACTTCCAATGATACTAACATATAATTGAATGGAATACTTGAGGGGGCGACTTGACATTATCAAAATTATAGGAAATTTGAAGGAAAGTCAAGAAAAAAATGAACAAATACAGTATATGCTTCATTACATAGAAATGGGAACAGTGATGTTTGAGCTCCATGACTTTAAAACTGGTTTTTACAACTATTCATATTATTTTATTTTTCAGTGAAATGAAACAATATTTATTAGAAAAGTAGACTGCAGTTAAAATGACACAATTTTACAATTTCTGATGTTACATTTAAATAGTGTCCTTTTTTTTCTTTTGAGGCAAAGTAAATAGAATCTATAAGTCATGTACAATGTATTTGTAGAAAAATTCAATCAGATAAGTTGATGCTTTTTTTTTTAGCAGAGTGAAGAGGTAATGTCAAGGAAAATGGATAAATTGAGAGCAGAGACAAGTATAAGAAATTATCTCCCTTTATCTTTTCCTTAAAGGAAAATGTAGTAAGCAAATCAGCCAGCGAAGAAAACTCCAGACTGGCACTCACCGTCAGATGTGGTGTGTCCTGATTATTTGAATTGATTGTCCTGATAAATGTCCTGATCATTTGAATTGATTTTTGGATTTCTTTTTTCCTTTTTTCTTTTATCATGAGTCAGTTCAAACACTTAAAATTCATTTTTAGCAGTAGCATTTTTCTGCTCACAAGTTCCAAGAGTGAGAAGAATGACTGGAATTTAAATAACAAAGACTCAAGACTTGCTCATCATGTCATGGACTTCTCTCCCCAAGAAACCATGTTTTGCTTTCTTTTAAATTATATTCATATAAATAAGCAGCTAAATAAATTTTGAATCTTGCTGAAGCAAACCAGATTATTAATAGGCCAATTGTTAAACTTGCCTCCAGGGCAACAAGCTGTCTTCAGTCAAATTCTGTTTACTAAGTTAATGAGATGACCTATTTACTTAACAATATGAATTTAATTAAGGAGTTTATTTATTTATTTATTTATTCTCATCAATAATATTATTTGGTATAATGATACTCTTTGAGAGGAAAAGAAGATATAATGATTTCCCATTGTAAGTATATGACTATACACATGGCCATATAAATCAATATAATTACCTATGTACATACGTACATCTCCAAGAACTGAATGCAATGCTTGCTTTCTGCTCAAGCATGCATAGAAGGCAACACAGTGTAGAAGATACAACTCCTTAAATATTTGATTTGTGTCATGCTTACTGAGAAATTTCTAAACACTCAGCTTGGCAAAACTTGACTAGACTCCAGTCTTCCATTCAGCTTAAGATAGCAGCATTGCAGCTTCACTCTGTGTGTATGTTTGTATATTTGTATACATCCTTGGATGTATGTCAAAATCAGGAAGATGGTGAATGGTGTGTCATGATGCAAATCTTGCCTCTTTTGAATGTGTGCATAGACCTGGATATACTTCCAGACACACTGGAACTAGATAAAAAATATTATTGCTTGCTACGGTTGTCTTTTGTAGCTGCAATTCCCCTGTTTATCTTGTACCTCCTGTGTATGGGAGAATATGTGTGATTTGAATCTTGGTTCTGCTGTATGTATATGTGTCTTTAGTATTGCAGTTACTAGTTTTCTCCATTCTAACGTCTTTTCTAGTTTCTGTAATAAAAATGTATCATTAGGAGTTGAAGGCTTTCAGTTTCAATATCAGTCCTTGTGAAGACTCACAGGTGGAAGGAATGCTTATCAAATTTGCAGATGACACTAAAAGGGATGTCACAGCCAATACCTTAGATGACAAGATTGAAACTGATCTTTATAAGTTAGAAAAATAGGTTGAAAATATCTGAATGATACTTAATGGGGACAAAAACAAAGTTACGCATTTAAGAAGTAGAATTGAAATGCATGTCTGAAGAGAATATTTGGCTTAGTAAGAACATTTCTGAAAATAAAATTATTGGAATAGCAGTGATGCGATATAGCCGCAAAGAAGATAAATACAACTTTACACATTACTTCTCCAGCAGAAATTGGATATCCATCTGTCATGAATACTTTAATTTGGATCCTTGCATGGAGTGGTATTGATTTGGTTTGGAGTATGACACAGTTGGATTTAATTTTATTGTGGCTTAATATTCTCAAATAATGATTTCTTTGTTCATTATCTTCCCATTTTGAAAGCAGATTAAATTCAGTCTACCAGATTAAATCAAATTAACTTGCATATAGTGATATGCAATTTCCCTGATGTTTACTGTGTCTCCATAGGATCTACCTCATTTTCTGACATCATTGCAAACAGAAGTTCCTCATCTAATTTGAAACATATGCATTTGGGCAGCAGGGGAGAGAATTTCCTAAATTACAGGGTGGAAATTAAAGAACTGCAGTTCAGCTCATTAATGATTTGTGATGTTCGCAAAGAAATCTTTTCTGACACTATTGTAGTCTTATGTCATGCCCCTGATGGAGACTGACTCTGAGGAAGAGGAGGAACAGCCAACAGGGAGTGGGAGTGTGACTCCAGAGGGGGTGGAGGAGGCTGGGGAAGGGTAGAGGCCAGCTGAGCAGTCAGAGGAGGATCGAGGCCCATCCCCTATCCATCCTAGGTCATGCAGAGAGGAAAGGATCAGGGGAAAGTGATGTCTACTCAAGAGGAGATTACCATGATGTTCCTTGTGGCTTGCAGCTGGGAGCTATATATATAAGTTTGCAACTGCGCAGTTAGAATTTGCAGGAGTCAATTTAGTGTTCATCTTGAAAGAGGTTTATCTTTGCTGGTGTTCTTCCCATGGACTTTTCTCAGTTATTTTCCTGGAGTTTATGATTGGTTATCTTGGTTTGCTTCGGAACTCTCATCAATGTGGTTTGTTTTGGTTTTCTGTTTGCCTCATTATGTACTTTTGTGACTTTAAACTGTGCCCAATAAAACAGTGAAGTTAAAGCCCATGTCACACTGAACCAATGGATGCAAAGAGGATGTAAAATGGACAAAAAACCTTGCCATCCATTCGAAAACGCGATGTACTCACTGCCTCCGTTTTGCTTCCTCTCTATCCATCCAGCATCCGTTTATTGATGTTTCATCTGCTCCAAAAGTTTTGGGCTGCCTAAAACTTTTGCGCGGAAAATGTATCCAGTTCGTCCATTCTGCATCCGCTATGCATCCGCTAAGCATCTACTACGCATCTGCTACGCATCCGTTACGCATCCGCTATATCAGCTAGGCATCCGCTATGCATCCGCGCAACTCCATCCGCCCGGACGCAGGGAGGAAGTGGAATGGATGCAGAACGGATGCAGAACAGATGCCTAGCGGATGCAGAATGGAAACAAAGCATTTAAAACGAAAAAAACGTTCGCAGAGGGGACCGATCTTGGATATTAAAGATGTCTAGAGGATGCCTAGAGGATGCCTAGAGGATGCCTAGCAGAAAACCTATACTGCCCAGAAAAAGGGGGAGCAACTCGCCTGCATCTCACTTTCAGAACAGCAGCCCAGCGGTGCAGACCTCTGCAGCCTTCATCTGCCTCTTCCTCTTCCACAGCATCCAGTCATGTCCACCGTGGATTGTAACAAAGTCCTTTCGGCAGCCACCATCATTCTGCAACAGTGCGAAGCCATCTGCAGGCTCTGTGAACTCTACTGCGAGAAGAAAAAGAGGCAGCCAAAAAGAGTCTGGGTCCGAAGATGGTTCACCAGAAGAGCAGAGGACGGACTGTACAACAAGCTGATGGTGGAGCTCAGGAGCGAAGACACTCAGGCGTTCCAGAACTTCATGAGGATGCCTCCAGCCATATTTGACGAAGTTGTGCAGCGCCTGACACCCAGGTTGACCAAGGCAAACACCAGCTTCCAGCCCAGCCTGGGCTCAAGGTGGCACTCACTCTGCGCCACCTGGCCTCAGGGACCACCTACAGGAGCATGCAGTACGGCTGGAGGGTGCCATCCAACACCATCAGCATTGTGGTCAGAGAAGTGGTGCAGGCCATCATCGAAGAATACAAGGAGGATCTCCTCCAGTACCCCTCCACTGAAGAAGGATGGAAGAAAGTGGCAGAGCAGTGGTATCAGAAGTGAAACTTCCCACACACCATTGGATCCATAGATGGCAAGCACGTGGCCTGCAAATCTCCAGCCAACTCGGGGTCCACTTATTTTAACTCCAAGGGCTTCTTCAGCATCATCCTCTTCGCCATGGTCAATGCTGACTACAAGTTCATGTACATCGATGCTTCAGGCAACGGCTCATCTTCAGATGCCCAGGTATACAACGCCAGTCACCTCAAGGAGGAGCTGGAACGCAACCTCATCGTGGGCTTCCCAGATCCAGAATCCCTGCCCAACGACACACAAGATGTGCCCTACTTCATCGTGGGGGATGACGCCTTCTCCCTCACAACCTACCTCATGAAGCCCTACACCTCCAGACTCCTCACCCATGAAGAGAGGATCTTCAACTACAGGCTGTCCAGGGCAAGGCGGGTGGTGGAGAACACCTTTGGCATCCTGGCCAACAGATTCCAGGTACTTCTCACCACCATGCAGCATTGCCCAGAGACCATCAAGAGGATCATGGAAGCTTGCTGCATCCTGCACAATCTCATGCGCACCCGCTACCCAGTGTTGCAGAACAGGCTCATGGACCTCCAACAAGGCAATGGGGACATGGAGCCTGGGGAATGGAGGCAAGAGCGAAACCTGATCGACACTGAGGATGTGCAAGGCCCCAACAGAGCCTCACATGAAGTGAAGAAGCAGCACAACCTCCTGAGACAATGGTGCAACTCCCCAGCTGGAGCAGTGGAGGGGCAAGACAGGATGGTAGATGCTTAATGGATGCTTCATTCAGCCTGTCTCATCACACGGATGAGATTGGGCCATGTATGTTTGGTTGACCTACAATGAACAGGGCATTTAATAAAGAGTTGTGTTTATGTTGACATGTGTGGATAATTATTACATTATTATTGATAATAAAGGGCCGTAGGTTTTGCACCTGGGAGGGTAGACCATACAGTCCCACTATGCTTGCACTGGAGGTTTATCTATCCCACTGCTATCCTAACCCATCCCACAGCTATTACACATGCCACAGGTATTCTTACCCATCCCACAAGCATGCAAAGGCTTAAACCATTTCTAAAAGTTTCCAGCAGGACTTTATTAAAAAAAAGAAATGAAGCAAGTGTGTGAATCATAAATAGACTTAATTAACAACAAGCTATAAGACAAAAATGAGTCTCTGGCACTCCTCTTGGTCGCTCAGTCTCAGGGGTGAAGGGTGCAGGTGCTGTGGAGGTGGCTGGTGCTGGAGTGCTTTTCATCAGCTCCTCCAGAAGCAGAAGCAGCAGAAGTCCCAGCCCCAGAGGAGCGAGCCCGTGCTGCAGAAGCCCCAGGAGAACCAGAGTGAGGGCCAGGGCAGGCAAGGCAGTCTATGTGTCTGGCAGCAGGTCTTTCCTCTGAATGGCGACCTGCTTCCGAGCTGCTTCCGTTATATCCATGGGGCTGATGTAATGCATCCTCCCTGCATGCGCAATTAACACCAGGCATCCATTAGGCTTCCGCTGTGCATCCGCTGTGCATCCGCTGTGCATCCGCTTCATCCGTTCGGCGTCCGCTCTGCATCCGCTCTTTCCGTTCCGCGTCCGCTTCACTGAGGCCCCCCGGAAGCCTAGCGGATGTGCCATCCTTTCCCATCCGCTTCCATCCGCTGGGCTTCTGTTCTGCATCCACTTTCCCTCCGCCCTGCATCCTCCCCACGTCCGTGTTATCCGCTCCGGTTATGCAAATTTTTGCCCCTTTTGAGAGCGGATAACAATGGATGGAACATTTTGCTCGTCCGCTGTGTCCTTTTTGCATCCGTTGGCCAGTGTGACATGGGCTTAAGTTGAAGGCCTTACTGGACCTTAATATAAGTTTTGGGTTTTGGGTTATTTTGAGAGACTACAGGTCATCACATCTTATAACACAATGCAAAAACTCAGAGAAGTAAAATATTAACTGTTTCTAGCATCTGTCTGTCTGGCTTTCTGTCTGTCTATCTGTCATCTTCTCCAAATTTCAGTTCCATGCCCTGTTTGATTTTCAAGGAATGTCAATCTCTTTGTCTATCCTTAGAATTATATTTTTTATTTATGAATATCGCCAACCTGATGTGTTGTTTGGGATCTACTTTGCAGAGGCACTTTCCAATGGTTATTTGTATTTGAATGGGTCTTATGTTCTTGTTTGGTGCCATGTAGTCAAGAGTATTTCTTTTGAAGATTGCTATGGAAATTCCTGTGATAAATAGTAGTAAATCAAGTCCCTGCCTCCTAGTTTAAGTAGATGAGCTATTCTTTACTACTTTTAATTCAAAATGCATGTTTGAATATAGAAATTATGTCATCACCTAAGGCTCAGACTTTTGATGATCAGAAACATTTTTGAATCTGACTTTTTCCAACAGCAGCAGCAGTTGATGATCATGATTATGGTTTTTTTATTTGGAAAGCAAGAAATGTGTGAGTTTGGATGAAGGTTTCAGTTATATGCCTAAATTACACCTCAGCTAAATAACTAATGTCAGAAGCAAGTGAACATACAAGACAAAATATATATTCCAAAAGCTGGTATTTCTTTTGCACTTCAAAACTGCAAGAACATAAATCAAAACATGATAGAAACTGTCAAAGTTCATCCCTCCGCCTGGTTATTTCATTTTGTTGTCTTGCTCAATATTCTTAGTAACTTAACAAGGCCTCTTTTTTAAAGAAGAGATGGAAAAAGAAAGAAGAGAGAGAGAGACTGGAGGGAGAGAAGGAAAGGAAGGAAGGATTTATTTTTTTATTTTCAAAAAGTGGGGATAATTCCTAAGGATGTTATATTAACAAAACAGAGAGCTAAAGAGAATGAATTCCTTACACAGCGCTGATTGAAATGATCTAATGACTAATATGTTCCATTAAGGAAAACTAAGGCAAGAATGCAAGAATTCTCTAGCTGATTAATGCCATTTCTTATCTGTGATTTTAATAAAAATGTTAATATATATTGCTCTTTGGCCACCTATGCAGTTAATTAAAACTCTGAAAGCTCCAGAGAATGTATTTCACCAGTCTGACATAGAGTTATTACATTCACACCTACAGAAGGGCATGATGATAAAACCAAGTAAAGAGAGCATGGACAGCTCTGATTCAATCTAACATATTATTTATTATTTTAGTGAATACATTTCAGGTTCCCCGGAAAAGTTACAATTTAAAACTGCCCTCTGCAGGTATCTTTACAGGGATATGCTGCATATCAAATGTAGGGAGTCTTTGATGAAACTATTTAGAAACTGTTATTAAAAAAAACCCCAGTATATGCAGAAGTATATTTTGATCTTGGGAAAAGTGAAAGTATTAGGAAGAGATTCAATCTGGCACTTCCCTGACTCCTAGAACTTGTTGGCAGAGTTAGAAGTTCCCTTTGATGCACAAAGGCCTTATCTGGATCTTCTTCTCATCTGGGTGTTCTGTAACACAATGGCCCCCTTTCGGGCACCAGGGACTGGTCCCACGGAGAGAGGTTTTTCTGTGGACCAGAAAGGGCATGGTTTCACATGCTGTCTTCATTTATGAATGGAGTTTCACTTGTTTGTACAGCCCAGTTTCTGGCATGCTGTATACCAGTGCCAATCAATGGACTGGGGATTGGGGACCCCTGCTGCAACACACTTCCACACTGATATCATCCTCTTTCCTCCTCTCTTTTTATTGGTACCCAAATACTTTCAAAAGGATTTCCATGTTCTTTTCCCAAATTTCTGGGAAAGAGTATATTTTATATGCAGTTCATGTTGAGTCTGTTTGGATAAATTTTTCCAGTGATGTTTCCCAATCATGAGTATTATTACACCAGGTTTTAGTCAATGATGAATATTATTCCATCCCATCATACATTTATCTCATTCAGTTCAGTTAATTCTCTTTATTTCCCATATTCTATGCATTGGTGTGGAAACTTTTTATACTTTTGATATTCCTATTAGTTTTCTCTGTTGTAGTGGGCTCAGAAACACTCAGTCCTAATTCTGCTTTTTTTCCCTTTGTGTTTTCCTTTTTTGGTTGCAGTTCTACTATTTTCCCATTCTTCCATTTTTTGTTATAGTTTAATGCCATCCTGTTCAATACCTTCAAAACACTATCACCCCAATATTTAGCACCGACCAATAGAATCTGGACTTTTCTTAATGACAACTGCATAGTCAGTTGTTGATCTTGTGCCATCATTTTCAACTGGAAAAACTGTTGAGAAACTACTTGTTTTAATATACCAGCACCTTGCTGTCTAGATGTCATAGTAGACTTAAAGTCTCTTCTGGTTGCTCATACACCCCACATGGATCAAGAGGAAAGAACACATTTTCTACTCTTCCTCTTCCTCATGCCCCCAAATTCCAGGGATCAATTACATTTGTACACCAAGCAAAACTGTGGCAAAGTTGAAGATGCTGATTTTTTGGGGGGGAGGAAGAGCCCAAATTTCTTCCTTGTTAAAAAAATAATATTCTGAAGTCAATTAAAGATTTATATAGTACAGCTAGGTGGTCCCATGAGGCTTTAAGAATCCAACAGGCATTATCATTTTTGGTCTTATGAACAGATACTGAAGGAAATTATTTAAAAAAAAAAAAATCAAAAATGTATACACAACCAATTCCTATTTTATGGCTTTAAGCAATTTAAGAATTCAGCATTAAATCAACTCTTCCCTTCCACTTCCATCAGCTTTTATTTGTTGAACCGGAGATCTTGAAAATGTGACATTTTTGTGACATTTGAACTGACCTAATAAAAATATTGTCCCAATATAGATTTTTATTTATTTTTTATAGCCAACATTATATGACAAAAATGATTACAGTAATTCCCTAAAGAAAGATAGTTGCTCCTACTTTCACTCATTTTGATGACGTGTTTTTAAATGGTGATGGAGACCTGCCTTCCAGCCAGGGATTCTCTGTGACCTTCCTCTATGAATGACAAAATATTTCAGACAAGAAACTGAATTTAAATCAGTTCAATTACACTAAAAGAAATGGCAGAATAATGTGGGGCATTGGTTATGAGTTATAGGATGTGCGGATGCATGTATCAGAAGAAACTGTAATATCAAAAGAAGCTGCAGTAGTTAATGAAAACTACAGCTAGGTCCCACTGGCTGACGGACGCAAAACATATGCATAAAGGACACAGCAGATGAGCAAAATTTCGGGGGTGGCTCCATCTGTTGTCATCCTCTCCAAAAAGTGGCAAAAATTTGCATAAACAGAACGGAAAAGAACGGACGTGGGTAGTATGTAGCGGGAATGTTAAACAGATGTTCATAGGAAGCCTAGCAGATGACAGTGGATGGAAGCAGATGACACCTCCGAAGGGGTTCTGGGGGAGAATTTCAAAGCGGATGCATAGCGGAAGGGGCGGATGCATAGCGGATGAAGTGGATGCATCACAGACGCCTATAGGAAACAAAGGGGATGCCACACGGATGTATATCGGATGCAAAGTGTTCACTGTGCATGTGGGGAATATGAATTGTGTTAGCTCCATGGATATAAAAGGATGCAGCATGCATGCAGTCAGCATAAAGGGGAAAGACATCATTGTTATGCGACAGCCTCAAGGAAGCATCCATTAATCATCTATCATCCTGTCTTGCCACTCCACTGCTCCAGCTGGGAGTTGCACCAGTGTCTCACTAGATTGCGCTGCTTCTTCCCTTCACGTGAAGCTCTGTTGGGGCCTTGTACATCCACAGTGTCTATCAGGTTTCATCCTTGCCTCCATTCACCAGGCTGTCCCCATTCCTTTGTTGACAGTCGACAAGTCTGTTCTGCAACACTGGGTAGCGAGTGCGCATGAGATTGTGCAGGATGCAGCAAGCTTCCACGATGCTCTTCACAGTCTGTGGGTGATGCTGCATGGTGGTGAGAAGTATCCAGAACCTGTTGGCCAGGATGCCAAAGGCGTTCTCCACCACCCGTCTTGTCCTGGACAGCCTGTCGTTGAAGATCCTCTCTTCATGGGTGAGGTATCTTGAACTGTACAGCTTCATGAGGTAGGTTCTGAGGGAGAACGCGTCATCACCAACGATGAAGTAGGGCATATCTTGTGTGTCATTGGGAAGGGGGTCTGGACCTGGAAAACCCATGATGAGGTTGCATTCCCGCCCATCCTTGAGGTCACTTGCATTGTATACCTGGCCATCTGAAGCTGATCCGTTGCCTGAAGCATCAATGTAGATAAACTTGTACTCAGCATAGGCCATGGCAAAGAGGATGATACTGAAGAAGCCCTTGTAGTTGTAATAAATGGACCCTGAGTTGACTGGAGCTTTGCAGGCCACGTGCTTCCCATCTATGGCTCCAACAGTGTGGGGAAAGTTCCACCTCTGATACCACTCTTCTGCAAGTTTTCTCCAGCCTTGTTCAGAGGTGGGGCACCTGAGGAGCTCCTCCACGTATTCTTCAATAAGGGCCTGTACCACTTCTCTGACCACTTTGCTGATGCTGTTGTGTGGCACTCTCCATGCATACTGCATGTTTCTGTATGTGGTTCCAGAGGCCAGGTGCCTCAGAGTCAGTGCCACCTTCAGTCCAGGGTCCAGGTTGGGACGGAAGTCGGTGCTAGGCTTGGTCAACCTGGGTCTCAGATGCTCTACAAGTTCATCAAACATGGCTGGTGGCATCCTCATGAAGTGATGTAATGCACGAGGGTCTTTACTCCTCAGCTCCACCATCAACTGGTCATACAGTTCAAACTCCATTCTTCTCACGATCCATCCTCGGACCCACACAGCTCTTGGACGTCTCCTTCTTCTCCTTCTGTGTAAAACTTGATACAGTCTGAACAGGTTTTGGTTCTGCTGATGAATGAGCACAGCTATCTTATGGACTGTGCCATCATCCATGGTGGAGAACAATTGATGATGTTGAAGACCAAGACCAAGGGTGAAGAGGTCTGTACACCACGGCTGTTGGACTCATACTGAGATCCAGATGATTTTATCCTCCTTTTTATAGAAAATATCGGTTGTCCGCTTGGTGTCCTTCTGCATACTCTAGACATACTCCAGACATCCTAAATATACGAGATACATCCCAGATACAAACTTTTTGTCCATTTTGAATCTTTTATATATGAGATGCATACGCTTACCTCCTTTCTATTTCCGTGCTACTAATGCTGTGTAGACGTTCTGTGTTCCTTTTGTTTCCTTCCTCTTTCCGTTTTCAGCTGCAGTGGATGTGAGTTGAGGGGATGGCCAGAGGATGCAGAGAGGATACAGCGGACATTTAATGGATGATAACAGACATAGAACATTTGTTGCCCATATATGTCACGGATGTACATCGTATGCAGTGGAAAGCTCATCTGTTCACAAAGTTTTGTGCAGCTCAAAACCTCTTGCGTGGATGAAATTGCAATGGATGGATGCTCGACAGATACAGCATATGAAACACATATGCAGTGAGTACACAACAGATGGATAGCGTTTTCCAATGGATGGCAAGCTTTTTTTTCACGTTTTACATCCTCTTTGCATCTGTAAGTGCAGTGGGACCGGGCCTTTACTCCTTGAGGAAACTTAGGCCAAAGTATTAGAATGTTCGGAAAACATGGAGATGTAGTTCTATTGTATTTGCATTCAATATAGTGATTTCTTAACATCTGAAGTTTTGTTCAAATAATTATTTGATTGAGAATTGAACCGAAGGGATCTCAATACCCCTAGAAAATCTCTCCCTCCCTCCCTTCCTCCCTCCCTCCCACTCCCCTCATTGTGTATGTGGGGTATGCGTGTGTGTGTGTGTTTGTGTGTGATTCCTGGTCTATCGTGTTTAAGTATTTGACTTAACAAACACAGAACTCTTTTCACATATTCTTCTTAATTATAACTGTGGTCCAATGCATAAATGTAAAATTTAATATATTAAACTTAATGTATTGTCTGAGAAAACATTCAGGTTGTTAATTCCATGCCATAAGATACTTTGGCTCAAAATTATTACGAAACAAAAACTCTCCAGAGGATTTTTACCTGCCCTACCTCCCTTTGAGAATGGGAACAGCACTGGTCACATTTTGGGATGATTTCTGGCATGGATGGGATGGTGGACACATGTTCTTTCTTGCTTTACTTGATCTCTCAGTTGGTTTAGATACATTTAACCATGAAATATTGGTTAGAGTGAGAGGCGTGGGGATGAGTGGCACAATATTGTGCTTGTTTGCCTCCTTTCTCTGGGATTGATTCTAATTGGTGATAATTGGGGAGAAGAGGTCCCGCCCTTGGCTCCTTCTATGAGGAGTATCAAAGGGTTGGTGCTTTCTCCTCTCCCATTTAACATCTACATGAGACCTCATCTGTCACCATGATATGCTGCTGATACCCAATCGTACATCTTTGCTCCTGGTGAGTCAAGCAGTGCTGTAGACATTTTATCCTGGTAAAGGCTGTGAAAGTCTGGATGGAGAACAACAAAGTTCAACTGAACTCTGAATGAGCAGCTTTGGGTATTAAGGGGGGAACACTTAAACAATACAGTGTAACTCCAAGTCAATCACACTTCTGTGAAATCAAACTGTCTACTCAGGTAGCAACACTGATTGATAATCAATTTAACATGCTGTTGTGAAAATGGAATAGACAACAGGTGGAAAACATAGGCAGTAGCAAGACATTCCCAATAAAGGAGTGGTTCTGCAGGTGGTGACCACAGACCACTTCTTAGTTCCTATGCTTTCTGGCTGATGGTTTGGTCACTTTTGAATGTTGGTGGTGCTTTCACTCTTGTGGTAGCACGAGATAGAGTCTACAACACACACAAGTGGCTCAGGTGGTGCAGCTCATCCAGGATGGCACATCAATGCGAGCTGTGGCAAGAAGGTTTGCTGTATCTGTTAGCGTAGTGTCCAGAGCATGAAGGTGCTAACAGGAGACAGACCAGTACATCAGGAGACATGGAGGAGGCTGTAGGAGGGCAACAACCCAGGATCAGGACTGCTGCCTCCACCTTTGTGCAAGGAGGGACAGGAGGAGTACTGCCAGAGCCCTGCAAAATGACCTCCAGCAGGCCACAAATGTGCATGTGGCTGCTCAAATGGTCAGAAACAGACTCCATGAGGGTGGTATGAGGGCCCGTTGTCCACAGGTGGGGGTTGTGCTTACAGCCCAACACTGTGCAGGATGTTTGGCATTTGCCAGAGAACACCAAGATTGGCAAATTTGCCACTGGCACCCTGTGATCTTCAGAGATGAAAGCAAGTTCACACTGAGCACATGTGACAGATGTGACAGGGTCTGGGGAACATTCTGCTGCCTGCAATATCCTCCAGCATGACCGGTTTGGCAGTGGGTCAGTAATGGTGTGGGATGGCATTTCTTTATGGGACCACAGAGCTCTCCATGTGCTCACCAGAGGTAGCCTGACTGCCATTAGGTACCAAGATGAGATCCTCAGACCCATTGTGAAACCATATGCTGGTGGGGTTGGCCCTGGGTTCCCCCTAATGCAAGACAATGCTAGACCTCATGTGGCTGGAGTGTGTCAGCAGTTCCTACAAGATGAAGGCATTGATGCTATGGATGGGCCCACCCGTTCCCCAGACCTGAATCTAATGGAGCACATCTGGGACATCATGTCTTGCTCCATCCACCAATGCCACGTTGCACCACAGACTGTCCAGGAGCTGGGGGATGTTTTAGTCCAGGTGTGGGAGGAGATCCCTCAGGAGACCATCCGCCACCTCATCAGGAGCATGCCCAGACATTGTAGGGAGGTCATACAGGCATGTGGAGGCCATACACACTACTGAGCCTCATTTTGACTTGTTTTAAGGACATTACATCAAAGTTGGATCAGCCTGTAGTGTTTTTTCCACTTTAATTTTGAGTTTAACTCCAAATCCAGACCTCTATGGGTTGCTAAATTTGATTTCCATTGATAATTTTTGTGTGATTTTGTTGTCAGCACATTCAACTATGTAATGAACATTTTATTTAATATGATAAAATATTAAATAAAATATTAAAATATTTTATTTAATAAATAAAAATAAATAATATTTTATTAATATTTAATCAGAATATTTCCTTCATTCAGATCTAGGATGTCTTATTTTTGTGTTCCCTTTATTTTTTTGAGCAGTATATGTTCCACAGATCAGATAACTTTGTGTAACAAATCACAAAGGCTGAATTCTTTGGACATTTTAAATACACAATCAGAAGATCAGACCATTAGTTTGATAAATACTCTGCTTTAATCTTCTAACTTCATAAGAAGATGTGGAAAAATAATTGCCCAAACACTTTAGTGTTTATTTTTACTGATTTACTGTTATGTTTTTTTTTTCATTTATATAGTTGATTGCTTTTCAGTGTAGCTGATGTAATGTGATATAAGGTTTTTTTATTTCTTTGCTAATGTACACTACCCTTCTCAGATTAAAATATACATATGGAAATGGTTGGTATACCTACACAAATGCTGTAAATGTCACACCAAACACTATTTTAATTGACAGAGCAACTTTAAATTCACAGCGCCACTAAATTCACATTGAAGGTCTTTCAGCCAGAAAAATAATATAATCCTCTAATATAATCCCCTTTCAATCTCTCGTAGCTTTATAGTCATTATTATCACAAATATATCTTTTATCACTATAGCATCTTAAAGTTTTTCCCCCAGAATCTTGATTTCAAATTTTAAATTTATCTGGAAATGGGAAATAATATGATTATGTCAGGCAAAAAAACCCTGGCAATTATATATTAACTGTATACATACCGTGTTTCTCATATAATAAGGCTGGGTCTTATTTTTTTTTTGAGCCCCGAAAAATGGCTAGGCCATCTTTTCGGGGATAACTTAATTCCCCCTCCCTTGTATATTCGGGTGGGTGGGTGGCGATGGCTTGGATGTTGACCTCGGTGTTGGTGGGGCACTTCATATTGGGGTCAACGCAGGCAGCACCATATCCGGGTGTGCAACAAAAGTACTTCCTAAGGGCAAGCCTCCCCACCATTCCCCCCCATTTCGCATGTTTTAATATAGGCCTTAATTTAGGGGGAGGGGCTTATTTTCATTTCATGCCTATAAAACATGCTGGAACTTCTATTGGGGGAGGCCGTATTGTTGGAGAAACAGGGTACATAATATTCACCCTAAATGTTCACCCTAAATGTTCAGATGGCTGGAGCATTTCAGAAAAGTACATGTGCTTTGTCTCTTCAAGTGCAAAATATAATAAAGGACAACACAGAGGAAGGACAGGGAAACCCATTGTAGTTACCAGGTCCAGGTCCTTGACAAACAGTTTTCTGTATACAAAACCTTTGGCATTTTGCATTTTTCATATCTTATTTGCATTAATCTCTTCTTGACTTTTAACATACAGAGGAGGAAAAAATATTTTTTCAAAATGAAGTTTTTAAGAGGAGTTTGTGTAAGCTCAGAGAGACATCTTATTTTTATTATTGCACTCAATACTTTGTTGAAAATCTAAGCTTCTCAGAGCTTGCCTTCATTGTTCTTTTTTTATCTGCATGTCTGTGGATTATAACTCTCTGTTTATTTTGTGAATCTTAGCCCTTCAGTAACTAAAAAAATAATAATTCTTCAACCTTTGAATTTAGACTTCCAGTTTGCAGGGCTTCGGCGGCATGCAGGAATCCACGATCGTGCACAGTTTCTGCCTGGACTCTCCACTGGAGCGCCCCGAGCCAGTTGGCTTCAGGGATAAGCCACCAGGTAGAGGTGGCGAAGATGGGGGAGCCCCAGCAGGGTTAAAGGGAGACGCATCTCTCCTCCTCAGCTGGCTAAATTCTCTTTCCTGAAGGTGGTAAGAGCAGCGGTCAGAAATGGCCGCCTCAAAGAAGCACTCAGCCGGAAAAGAAAGTGTAGGAGGAAGTTAAGAAGTGAAAGTTTTGGCTGACCGGGACAATAAGCAACAACCAAGGTATCCTGGAATTTAAATTTTATAAAAGATACATTGCTCCCAAAGAAGAGTCGGAAGCAGCAAATGAAAGTGAAAAGGGAAAGGTTTTTTTTCTTCACTCTCCTTCCCTACGTTGACAGCAAAGAGAGCTGAATGAGAAATTGGAAAAATCCACTTTGGCACCAATAGGTAACTAAACTGGAAATATAATTGAATGCCAAGGGGATAAGAAAGATTTCTGAACACTAAAAAAATTCTTTTTTTTTTTTTTTTTTGTATAAGAGGGAAGGGAGAGGAAAAGAATAAGGGCAGGATTTGGAAAGAGGAGTCTGCCTGGAACTTAAAAGAATCAAAAGTTGAATTTAAACAAGACTTCTAAAAGATACATTTTAATTGGAACTCTGCAACTAAACAGTAACCCCAGGAAGAGAAAGTGAAAAAAGAAGAAAGTGTTAAAAGAAACAGCTTGTGTGTATTTAGACTGTTTGGTGACATTGGAATTTTTGGAAATTATGTTTGAATGACTCAAAACAATTTGGGTGGTTGTTTAAAAAAACTCTACAATGGCATCACTTCTGGATGAACTGAAAATGGAATTTAAAAAATATAAAGAAGAAGCACAAGAAGGGAAGGACTACTTTGGCTCCGTTTTTCAATTTTTAGAAATGGCGATCTGCACTTATGAGAAACAACAAGAAAGGATTGCACAACTAGAAGAGTGGGACAAAGAAGAAGCCATCTTTAATGAACAAGTTACTCTATCCAGGGAAGAAAGGGGAAAGGGGGAGAAAGAGAATGGAGAATTTAAGATTTAAAAAAACAGCCAAAAAAGGGAAAAAATAATGTAAAAAGTGGATATAATGTTGGAAAGCAACTGTAAAGGGGAACACAGAAGAGGGAAATGGAGGTGGAGAGACAAGGAGGTAAAAAGGGGAGAGAAAAGAAGAAAGGGAAGAAGGAAGGGAAGAGAAGTTCCAAAGGTTTGGAGCAAGATGTAAAAAACAGGACTTATTCAGAGATAATGGGTGAAAATTTAACTGAAAAAGGGATTCTGCAAAGGTACATAAGATGGTTATATTTGTATTAGAAACAATGTTAGAAAATTGGAAATAACATATGATTAAAAAGTGGGTTAAAATAGTCAGTGTAATTCAGTGAAACTTTTGTGAATAAATGAATAAAAAAAAAGGAAATGAAATAAATGAGAGAATTGAATTAGGAAGGAATGGGAACATTTTAACTATTAAAAGTTTTATAAAATATAAGTGAAGTGGGGGGGAAGCAACTATGGAAAGTTTAGAAGTGTTCCCATAGAAGTATGATATCTATTTGAAAAGTAGTGTGTAAAATGTTTAAGAGTTAAATGAATATTAATATTAACGATAGAATTGAATGGGTATGGATTGTTGTTCTAATTATATTATATATTTATACTTTTTTTTCTTTTTCTTTTTAAAATGTAGTGTTTAGCTTTAATGTACCAAGCAGAATCCAAATGGAAGTTATGTATTATATTAAGTATTATAATTTTAGGGGAAAGATATAAAGGCGTCATACTCCAGTTAAGCCCATGTCACACTGAACCAATGGATGCAAAGAGGATGTAAAACGGACAAAAAACCTTGCCATCCATTCGAAAACGCGATGTACTAACTGCCTCTGTTTGGCTTCCTCTCTATCCGTCCAGCATCTGTTTATTGACATTTCATCCCCTCCGAAAGTTTTGGGCTGCCCAAAACTTTTGTGTGGAAAATGTATCCATTTTGTCCATTCTGCATCCGGTAAACATCTGCTACGCATCCGTTATGCATCCGTTACGCATCCGCGATATCCGCTGGGCATCCGCTGGGCATCTGCGCAACTCGCATCCACCCGGATGCAGGGAGGAAGTGGAACAGATGCGGAACAGATGCAGAATGGATGCAGAACAGATGCAGCACGGAAACAAAGCGTTTAAAGCGGAAAAAACGTTCGCAGAGGGGAGCTATCTCGGATATTAAGGATGTCTAGGGGATGCCTAGAGGATGCCTAGAGGATGCAAAGGGACACCTATACTGCCTATAAAAAGGGGGAGCAACTCGTCTGCATCTCACTTTCAGACCAGCAGCCCACCTGTGCAGACCTCTGCAGCCTTCATCTGACTCTTCCTCTTCCACAGCATCCAGTCATGTCCACCGTGATTCGTACCAGTCCTTTTGGCAGCCACCATCCTTCTGCAACAGTATGAAGCCATCTACTGGCTCTGTGAACTCTACTATGGGAAGAAAAAGAGGTGGCCAAGAAGCGTCTGGGTCCAAAAATGGATCGGGAGAAGAGCAGAGTACGGACTGTACAACAAGATGATGCTGGAGCTCAGGAACGAAGACACTCGGGTGTTCCAGAACTTCATGAGGATGCCCCCAGCCATATTTGACGAAGTTGTGCAGTGCCTGACACCCAGGTTGACCAAGGCAAACACCAACTTCCGGCCCAGCCTGGAACCTGGGCTCAAGGTGGCACTCACTCTGCGCCACCTGGCCTCAGGGACCACCTACAAAAGCATGCAGTACGGCTGGAGGGTGCCACACAACACTATCAGCATTGTGGTCAGAGAAGTGGTGCAGGCCATCATTGAAGAATACAAGGAGGATCTCCTCCAGTGTCCCTCCACTGAAGAAGGATGGAAGAAAGTTGCAGAGCAGTGGTATCAGAGGTGGAACTTCCCACACACCGTTGGAGCCATCGATGGCAAGCACGTGGCCTGCAAAGCTCCAGCCAAGTCGGGGTCCACTTATTTCAACTACAAGGGCTTCTTCAGTATCGTCCTCTTCTCCATGGTCTATGCTGACTACAAATTCATGTACATCGATGCTTCAGGCTATGGCTCATCTTCAGATGCCGTTATACAATGCCAGTCACCTCAAGGAAGGGCTGGAAGCCAACCTCATCATGGGCTTCCCAGATCCAGACCCCCTGCCCAATGACATGCAAGATATGCCCTACTTCATCGTGAGGGATGACGCCTTCTCCCTCAGAACCTACCTCATGAAGCCATACACTTCCAGACTCCTGACCCGTGAAGAGAGGATCTTCAACTACAGACTGTCCAGGGCAAGGCGGGTGGTGGAGAACGCCTTTGGCATCCTGGCCAACAGGTTCCAGGTACTTCTCACCACCATGCAGCATCGCCCAGAGACTGTGAGGAGGATCGTGGAAGCTTGCTGCATCCTGCACAATCTCATGCGCACCCGCTACCCAGTCTTGCAGAACAGGCTCGTGGACCGTCAACAAGGCAATGGGGACATGGAGCCTGGGGAATGGAGGCAAGGGCAAAACCTGATCGACACTCAGGATGTGCAAGGCCACAACAGAGCCTCACGGGAAGGGAAGAAGCAGCGCAACCTCCTGAGACACTGGTGCAACTCCCCAGCTGGAGCGGTGGAGTGGCAAGATAGGATGGTAGATGCTTAATGGATGCTTCCTTCAGCCTGTCTCATTACACGGATGAGATTGGGCCATGTATGTTGGGTGGGCCTACAATGAACAGGGCGTTTAATAAAGAGTTGTGTTTGTGTTCAAATGTGTGGATCAATGCTTACATTGTTATTAATAAAAAAGGGCCATAGGTGTGGCACCTGGGAGGGTAGACCATAGAGTCCCACTATGCTTACACTGGAGGTTTATCTATTCCACAGTTATTAGCCATCCCAAAGGTATCCCTGCTCATTCCACAGGTATTCCTGCCCACCCCACTGCTATCTTAACCCATCCCACAAGCATGCAAAGGCTTAAGCCAATTCTAAAAGTTTCCACCAAGACTTAAAAAAAAAAAAAAAATGAAGCAAGTGTGTGAATCAAAGATAAACTTTATTGAACAACAAGCTGTAAAAAAAAATGACCCAAGTCAAGTGTCCAAATAAAGTCCACAGGTAGCCAGCTACCCGGTCTCTGGCACTCTTCTTGGTCACTCGGAGGTGTGCCCAGTCTCATGGGTGAAGGGTCCAGGTGCTTTGGTGGTGGGTGGTGCTAGAGTGCCTGGTCGAGAAGACAACAGGGGACGGTGTGTTGAGAAAGCTCTCAGACAGCTGGCTCAGCCCCATGATGCTGAGAGGTCCTTCCTCCATGACATGGGGTGTCAGCCCCAGTACCCAGCTTGGCTGTGGGGTGGAGGAAGGAGTAGTGTAGTGGGGCTGTCTGCTCTGCAGCTGGGTGAGGACTGGCGTGGGTGGCATCATTGGCGTGGATGGCATCGCTGTCATCGGTGGCATCATTGGCGTGGGTGGCATTGGTGGCATTCGTGAAACAGGTGGCAACGGTGTCGCCCGATGACTCTGTGCCTGGACTGGGAAGGGCTGCTGCCTGTGCTGCTGAACCTCCTGGTAGCCGTAGCCCTGGTAGGTGAGGGCCTGTGGGAAGCCTTGGAGTGGGAGGGACATCACCTGGGGTGGAGGAGCAGACCTGGACTGGGTGGG
This sequence comes from Laticauda colubrina, assembly GCA_015471245.1. Lineage (NCBI taxonomy): Eukaryota > Metazoa > Chordata > Lepidosauria > Squamata > Elapidae > Laticauda > Laticauda colubrina. Next base: position 31,141,228 of record BLBF01000018.1, read on the forward strand.
AGCAGGTTCCTCTGGGTCTGGAGGGTTGTGAAGCAGCTCGGTGATCCGGTCCTTCACCACCTGGTACTGTGGATCCACCATTTCCTTGAGGGTCTGGTTGACATAGGTGAGGAAGGGCTTGCGGTTGGAGGATGAGCAGTCGGTGTGGACCAGCTGAGAGAGGAGATCTATGCTGATGCGGATGGTGTCCCTGATCTCCAGCAAGACAGTGTGGCTCTGCCCCTCCTGCTGTCCAGCTCTCTGCCTTTCTGCGGAGGCAGAGCTGGGGGGGGGGGTGGATGCGGCTAGGACTATGGTGGACTCGATGTCTCCTTTCTCCCACCACACCAGGGAGTCCTCTATGCACTCCACCATGCTTACCACACCTGTCCGTGGGTTCTCTGCCGTGGCACGCTCCACAGAGACCTGCCTTGAGACAGGGACTGACTCTCGGCCGGAAAAGGACTGGCTCTCAGCAGGCTGCCGGAGAGAGAGGGTCATGAGAGGGGCTGCTGGTGCTCCTCGGTGGTGGACCTCACCCTCCAGGAAGCTGCACCTGGCCATGATCTAAGTCTCTCTGTCTGTCAGCTTCACAGTGGCCTGGCCAAATTTCTTCAGGTGCAGCTTCCCGTACCAGGTGTGCATGTGCTTCCACCAGCTGAGGAGCACCTCCGAAGTGTAACCCATACTCTCTGCCCTCTCTCTCCAAGCAGCTTGCTTCCGCTTGGTGTCCCTGTACAGCCGGTGTCTCTTCCGCCACAGATAGTCATTCTCTCTCAGCCACTCCAGCATCTCATCCTCGTGCGCCTCCTCTATATAGTATTGCCTCCTCTCCCGTTGTCGCATACGCCTCTTCCTCCCTTTGGCTGGACGAGATGGGCCCTCATCAGAGGGGCTCCCAGGTAGTAGGGGCTGCTCCTCCACACCACCACCACCAGCAGCAGCACCAGCAGAATCACCACCACCATCATCATCATCTTCATCATCCTCACCAGCAGGATCATAATCAGCATCATCATAATCAGCAGCAGCAGCAGCAGAATCATCATCATCAGCAGCAGCAGCAGCGGCAGCAGGATCAGCAGCAGTAGAGTAAGCACCAGCAGGGCCAGCAAGTCCAGTAGCACGAGCATGACCAGGAGCACGAGCAGGATGAGCAGGACGAGCAAGACCAGGAGCACGAGCAGGACGAGCAGGTCCAGGAGCACGAGCAGGTCGAGCAGGACCAGCAGGACCAGGAGCAGTTTCAACAGAGTAAGCCCCAGCAGAAGCCCCAGCACCAGCAGAAGCACCACCGCCAGGAGCAGCTTCAGCAGAAGCCCCAGCAGAAGCAGAGTCAGGGCCAGGAGGTTGGCCCTGTCCCTCTTGCCAGGGATGGCGGCAGGTTGCTGAGGCTTTCGCTTCCTCCCCATGGTTGTGGGGTTGCTGGCTGGCAGGGAGGCTGGCAGGCACCAAAGCTGGCAGGAAGGCTGGCAGGAAGGCTGGCAGGAAGCCAGACACGAAGGCTGGCAGGCAGGCACCAAGGCTGGCAGGAAGCCTGGCAGGTAGGCTGGCAGGAAGCCTGGCAGGAAGCCTGGCAGGTAGGCTGGCAGGAAGCCTGGCAGGTAGGATGGCAGGAAGCCTGGCAGGAAGTCTGGCAGAAAGCCTGGCAGGAAGGCAGGCAGGCAGGCAGGCACCAAGGCTGGCTGGAAGGCAGGGTGGCAGCAAGGCTGGCAGGCAGGTATGCAGGCAGGGCAGGCAAGGAACTCGAAGTGTCCAGCAACAGGTCTTTCCTCGGAATGCTGGCCATGTGCGAGCTGCTTCCCTTTATATCCGGGGGGCTTACGTAATGCTTCCCCCCCGCACGCGCAATTAACACTCGGCATTCGTTCCGCTTCCGCTGTGCATCCGTTAGGCTTCCGCTGTGCATCCGCTTTATCCGCTGTGCATCCGCTGTGCATCTGCTTCATCTGTTCGGCGTCCGTTCTGCATCCGCTGTATCCGTTCTGTGTCCATTTCGCTGAGGCCCCCCGGAAGCCCTGCGGTTGCGCCATCTGCTCTCATCCGCTTCCATCCACTGGGCTTCCATTCCGCATCCACTTTGCATCTGCTCTGCGTCCTCCCCGCATCCGTGTTATCCGCTCCGGTTATGCAAATTTTTTGCCCCTTTTAGGAGTGAATAACAACGGATGGAACATTTTGCTCGTCCGCTGTGTCCTTTTTGCATCTGTTGGCCAGTGTGACATGGGCTTGAGTGACTAAAGGAGAAATTTTGTTTAATGAGAGAAGATAATAGACAGCTGAAACAGGACAGACAAAGAATATAAGTGCAATGATTTGAATTGAGACGAAATAAATAAAATAAAATAAAGAAAATTAAAAGAGGAGAGAAGCTAGATAGAAAATTTAGAATGGTAACAAGATATGAAATGGTATATAAAAATGAGCATGAACTTGAATTTGTGTCTGTACAAAGAGATGTAACCCGGGATCAGGCTGCTTTCAAAAAAGATGTTTTATGTTTTTATATTTTATGTTTTGTTTGTTTATGTTTGTTTTTAAAAATCAATAAAATTTTCAAAAAATAATAACAATAATTCTTCAACCTTTGGTGGGTACAGTTGATAAACTTCCTAAAAACCAAACATAGCTTTCCTTTAATTTATTTATTTATCAATTTCATGTGGCCACTCATCTCATAAATGTGATGGCAGGATATCCTTTTGGTTAGGTTCAGGGGTTAGGAGTCAGAGATACTGTGTTACAAAAGCCCTCCTTCTTCTTCTGGGATTGGTTTTAGTTGTTGATGGGTGTAATGATCTGGTCTGCAGCCCCTGCTTTGCAATATGCCTCAAGGACTGGTGCTGTCCCCACTCATGCTTAACATTTGATCATTCACTGATATGAGTGAGATATCATTAGCTGATGCTTTACATCTATGCTCTGGCTGAACAAATGACATAATGAAGATTCTGTTTCAGTGTGTGAAGATGCTGATGGTTTGGACTGAGATGAACAAACTTCAGCTGAACTTCAGTAAAACTGAGTGGCTCTGGGTTTCAGAACTGGCTGAATACAAGAAAAACTCATCTCATCTGGCTGGGATAATACCATCTCAAAACTGAATTGGTACATAACCTGGGGTTTGTCAACATAGAGAGGAACATATAGCAACTGCGGTCAGGAGGGCTTTTGCACTACATTATGTTGTGCATCACTTATACCCTTTTTTGGACCTGGAAGATCTGCTTTGTTTATCCATCTTCTTTATGGATAACTGTGATGTACCCAACATGGAGATGCCCTTGATAATTATCTAGAAGCTATAGCTGGCACAGAATGCAGCAACATGGGCAATTAAGAATGCACCTCCATTTGTGAATATTTCACCTCTGCTCCTTGAATTGCACTGATTGTCAGCATGCATCTGGGTGCAGTTCAAGTGTTGATGTGACTCCCCAGTTGTTTCTACCCATCTCATAAGATCTATCAGGCCAAACATACTGAGGGTCTTGTTGGTCAAAGGATGTTGTCTTGCAAGAATTTACAAAAGCAGACCTTTTGGGTTATTACTCTGGCCTATAAATACTGTTCCCCTGAGATTAGATTGGTCCCAACGCTGTCAGTCTTTTGCAAGGCTTTAAAACATGGTTATATTCTCAAGTACAGGTCAGAGCCTGTGCTGTACTATATTGTTGAGACTGATTTGAACTCTTGGCTATTTCTATTATGTTTTGTATTGTTTTTTGCCCATTGTAAACTGCTCAGAATTACTGAGATGGAAGGCATATAAAGCAAAGGAATTAAGAATAAAAATATATCTTTTTGTGAGACACTTTATATCAAAAGAATATTCAAAACAGATGATGTCACAGCTGCATAGTTTCCAAAATAATTAGCAGTGAGCTGTGATGAAAGAAAAGACTTTGTGAAGTAGAATCATTTTGGTATTTGTACCTAGATAACAAAACAGCATTTCAAAAAAAAAAAAAAAAAACCACCCTCTCAAATCATCCCAAAAATGAGCTATGATGAAAGAAAATACTTTTTTTCATTTTTTGCACAGTTAGTGGGATAAAAAATGATGATTTGGATGAATAATGGATGTGAAAAAATACACAGTAAAGAGAAAAAAGATAAACAACTAACTTTTTACAAGCAAACACCAAATTCTTTCTTTCATACAAACTTCACCAAAACTTTTTTTAATATTCCTGCTGCTGGGAAGGAAAAAACCTAGCAGAGGGAACTGACTTATAGAACAGCTCTATGCTGAATTTCTCAACTTTCTTCCTCCAAAGCACCATAACTGTTATTGACAAGTCCTACTAATATAATTCACTGAGGCTGGTTCTGTACAACATGATAGATCAGGCTAAGTACTTAGCTGACCTTGGCTGATCCAAAAAGCTAAGGAGTGTCAGACCAACCTCATAGCTTCAAAATAATAATAATAACAACAACAACAACAACAATAATAATAATAAAAATAATTATCCCAATTGATAGTATGTGCCTCACGGTGCCTCTGAATTGTGAATTACAATTGGGGGATTCAGACATAGATGCATTTGGAGCATATCTAGTTCATTTGATCTCTAAATATTCCTGCATTAGTCAACACAGAGTTCTGCTTGATATACTGCAATAAATCTCAGGCATGCATTGTAGACCAGGGGTGTCAAACTCATCTCATCATGGTAGTGTCATGTGACATATTGGGACTTTTTCCCCCTTCGCTAAATCTGGTGTGGGCATGGTCAGTACATGACACATCCGGCCCATGGCCCAGGGTTTGACAGCCCTATTGTAGACTGACTTTCCTTCCTCTTCTTCTTCTCTTCTACCCCCACTTCTTTCTGTTTCTGTCTCATTCTATTTCGACATACTTAAAGCTAAAAACTCCAACAGATATTATTCAGAACCACAGAAAGGGAGTTAGGGTCATTCATTATTTCATATCATGATGGCTCACTAAAGTTATATTAATAGCATTTCATGAACCACCCCATTTTTAATAACAAGCTTCTTGTGCAAAATTAGTCAAGTCAAATCTTTTTCAATAAAATGAATGCATGTTGTACGTAGGGGACACTTTGCTAGATGAAAAGGGATTTCCAAATTAAGAGGGGTTGATTTGTGTTATTAACTGTGCATTTCTCTCTGGGGTCCCAATCATGTGTATGTTTTTATTAGTTGAAAGCAGCTCTGGTTCAAGCAGCTGTCCATTAGCATCAATTGGTTGTTTTTGATGGGTAAATAATTCATGTGTTTTAATTCTGTTAGCCTGGCCTTTCACTCAGCTTCTTTTTCTATTGACCTGCTGCAATTCTGTATAAAATGCATTCATTTAGATATTCTGTATCTGTTACTGTCTTTAGGAGTTTAAACTGTTAAATTGAAAGTGTCAGGAAGAGACAGAATCACCTCCTTCAAAGTACATACTCTGTCCGAAACTAAAACTGTCAGAAACAGACCTCTTGGGTATTCTGCAATTTATCTCCCCAGACATAATATGAAAATGACTTACTTCCTAACATATAGCTTGAATATTCCCATAACAATCTCCATGTGCTGAAAATAAATATTGTATTGGATAAGGGGGAATATTTCACAAGCAAACACAGACAAGGAAATACTAGTAAGAAGTTGGTTATGAAAATGGACAACAGAAAAAAATGAGAAAGAAATTTTCCTCAGGAGCACCAAATGTGAAATGATGCATTGGTAAGGATAACTCAGAGATACGGTGACACTCCACAAAGAGTTTTGGTCAATATTAATTGGTTTCATACTTTATAAATATTTTAAATTTGATGATGATTTCAGTACATTCATCCTCTGAGGTCATGCTGAACAATGACACTGGACCACAGTAATCAGGAAAGGAAGTGCAACTATGATTAATAAAATTGACTAGAAATAGTTAATCTTGTAAGGATTAAAAATATATAGTCTTGTTATGAAATAATAAATAGCTAAACCAGATACTTCTCCCCTGTTACATCTACCCAGACTGCCAGAAAAATATGTTATACTTTCCTTCTATCAGGAAAGTATATCTAGTGGAACTCAGAAAAAAGAACCTTTTTTGTGGTATTCTCTGACTTTGGAATATCATTCCCCAAACTCTAAGATTGTGACACACACACTCCAAACCATCTCAATATTTTTCTGGAAGTTTCTGTCAGTGGGCCCCAGGTTGACATGGGGCTGATCAAGTAGTTGATGTGATTCTGTTTTTACATAGTGGGATTTTAATGTTGTAAGCCACACCAAAGTCACCATATGTGAGTTGGGTGATCATATAAATATATTTAATATACATAAATAAATAGATGAACAAAACTTGGAAGAACATTTAACATTGTTTAAATATTAATCATATGTATAGCATTAGTATCACTTGGCCAAATAGAGGTTTGTTACTGATATAAATGCTTATGCCATTCCATTCATTCAGGCAGGCAGACAATTCAATCTACTGGCTTATTTACTAAGTGACTTATTTACCGAATGACTTTGGGCATATAATAATAAAGGAAAATAGAAAAAAAGGCATAATAAGGCAAAACATATTGCACTTAGAACATGATATACAACTGACATAATGCAACAGCTCATCTTAATTTTGTGGCCCAGAATCTGGTAAAAACTGTTCAATAGGGGAATAGGTTACCTGGGAAGGTTATAGAAGTATTTAAATACAGGCTAGCTGGATATATTGGTGATACTATAATGCATATTTTGGGGTCTTTTTTGAACATTCCACAGGCTACCTTAAGCTCCAATTAACCAGAAGGAAATTTCAGGAACAATCATGTTTCAGTGAATACATGTAACTTAGGTGTTTACCAACATGTCTTAGGCAATGTCCACCACAATTGCACGACCAAGCTCCTTTTCATTCTGGAGTGGGTAAGAAATCCTGCTGTCCTAAAATTTGATGGCCACAGATTCTGCCCATTTTTAATCTGTTGAGAGCCAGTTTTGCATAGTGGTTAAGGCATCAGGCTAGAACCCCAAAGCCAACTAGGTGACCTTGAGCCAGTCACTCACTCTCAATCCTAGGAAGAAGGACAAATCAAGACACTTCCAAAACACTTTGTGAAGAAATCTACAGGGACTTGTCCAGACAGTCATCAGGAGCCAACACAGACTCAAAGCCACACACACATAAAGTTTCTGTTACAGTTTCCATACGAAAATATGATAACTTCAAGCAACCAAATTATCCCAAAAATATAATTTTTGGAAAAGGAACATTTCCCTTCTGATTTGTGGTGAAATAAAAATTGCTTTTTAGCTTTGGATTGGCTTCATCAATACATAATTTACACAGACCTGCAGAATAGGCTGAAAAATGGATTGAGAGAATATGGGGCAACAGGCATGCAGGAAAGCAACTGCTGAACATCTACTTTGTCTGTCCAAATCTATTTCCTCACTGTGGCAGAACTATAGAACTAATAAGCTTGGAGTTGGCATGGCAGAAGATCTATTTACATTTAGAAAGAAAAAGGGTTAACTTATCAAGTGTTGTTAGAGCAAGAATATAAGATGAAATCAAGAAAAGAATTGGCTGCAGAGTTTGCTATGGTTTTTTATGCACAACTAAGAGAAAGCTAGATAACAGGATATTTGTAAACTAATTTTGAAGCTAAATTATGTACAAATGCTGAACATCTAATTGCCAAAACCTATAAACCTCTGCTGAAATTTGAAATGGAAGAAGTGAAAGGATATATGAAAACAAGTGAAAGGATATATAAAAAAATGGGCTAAAAACACTGGATATAAAATATTGTTGGAACAGTGGAAAAAAGGTATCCCAAAAATGACATGAAGAGTCATTTTATCATGCCTGGTGGACTTGTAAAAAAAAAGCCAGAGAATTTTGGGTTCAAATACATATACTAACACAAAGAATACAAACAGCCACTCAAGACTATTTTTATATATGATCATATAGACTACTATATGCACAGAAATTGAAAGAGTCTGATATATTCACAATGGAGGAATGGAAGATAATGAAGATAGGAGAGATAACAAACTATTACATTTGGAAACCTCGTTATGAAATTTGCTGGAATAAAAATGAACTTGTGGTTTATGGCTTTGATGATTAGAAAGGATAGTTTATTGAAAAAAGGAATTGCTGATTTAATTATAAAGAGCAGGATGAAAATACAAATGCATCAGTACTTAAACTTATATACCACCCCATAGTGCTTTACAGCATTCTCTGGGCAGTTTACAATGTCAACATATTGCCTCCAATGATCTGGGTCCTCATCTTACTGGCTTTAGAAGGATGGAAAGTCAGTCTTGAACCTCATCAGGATTGAACTCCAGACTATGGACAGAGTTTGCCTGCAATACTGCATTTTAACCACTGCACCACCCAGGCTCCTTTCTTTTTATTTCCTTTCCTTCCCCCACTCCCACCCCCCTATTCTCTTTTTTACTTATTCACTGTTCTTTATTTTCTTTGTTTTCTAATATTTGTATTGCTTTTATCTTGCTAAAAATTCTTCAGTAAAAATTATATTAAAAACAGATTAGGGAAAGTTATATAATAGGGCCTATCTAGGATCACTTCAAAATATGCTTAATAGTGATAATTATTTATTATGCCTCGTTTCATTTAATTTTTTGGATACATAGGTACAACTTATTCTGGTTGTACTCTCTATTTTTTGTATCCAAAAATTATTTGCTATAGATTTCTGAATATACAGAGAGAACAAGATTTAGTTTGGCTTTATTTGTTATAGGGAAACAAGTGTTGCTAGAGATACTGAAAAGACAAAAAAACCAACAGATAAATTTTCATGCATCAGTTTGTTGTCTTCTCAATATTTACCACTCAGTCTATTTGGATAATTGTTTAAAAGCAATGTTAAACTATATATCTTCCTGTCATCTGGCAATAGATCATTTAGTAATAGCACAAGAAATGAACAAATGTTTTTTGAATCAAAGTTTTCTGTGTTTTATTTGTGACATAAACTAGAGCAGGGGTCGCCAACCTTTCGGACCTCAGGGACCATCAAACTCATAATTTCAGATCCCACTGAATTTGCTTGCAAGCCAACCTTCAGTCCTAAGGGAAGTTCGGCTGTGCTTAGCTAGAAAACAAGAAATCCAACATTTTGCTGTTTCTAGCTAATCTAAATCTCTTGGCACAGCAGAATAGATGATAGTCAGAAAAAGGAAAATAGCAACTTTGCAGACAAGTTTGTTGGGTAAGGAGTGAGTGGGCTGGGAGGGCTCCCACGGGCCATGTGGATGGTGCAGCCTTGTGTTTCTGTGCAGCCTGGATAAATTGCTTTGGAGGGATGCTCTGGGGGTAAGATTTCTCTGCAGCCCACCAAGATTTTCTCATGCGACTGCTGAACTAGAGCTCTGAAGTCATAACTAGGATATTTTGTATGGAGAAAAACAAATTTCACTATGAAAAACTCTCATATCCAGTGTTACTAATTTTTCTTACTCACATCTATCCCATCTATATATAAGGTGTGGGTGTGGGTGTGTGCAGTGGGTGTGTGTGTGTATTCCTAGCATTTTCCTGCAAGTGCAGAGTCCAATTATAAATATATAATCCTAATTGATGATGAAAAAGTCACAGAATAGAGTTTTTAAAAGAACTATTATAAGTTTGGAAAGATGAGTAGCTAGGAATTATTTCCATTTGCATTGGTCTTACCTATTTTATTTATATGTCCATTTAAAATTAATCTCAAAATACCTAGCTTGACAATGTATGTGTAATTTAAGCCCATGTCACACTGAACCAACGGATGCAAAGAGGATGTAAAACAGACAAAACAGCTTGCCATCCGTTGGAAAACGCGATGTACTCACTGCCTCCGTTTTGCTTCCTCTCTATCTGTCCAGCATCCGTTTATGGACGTTTCATCCGCTCCAAAAGTTTTGGGCTACCCAAAACTTTTGTGTGGAAAATATATCCAGTTCGTCTGTTCTGCATCCGCTACGCATCTGCTACACATCCATGACACATCCGTTACGAATCCGCTAGATCCGCTAGGCATCCGCTACACATCCAAGCAACTCGCATCCGCCCGGACGCAGGGAGGAAGCGGAACGGATGCAGCATGGAAACAAAGCATTTAAAATGGAAAAAACGTTCACAGAGGGGACCTATCTCGGATATTAAGGATGTCTGTAGGATGCCTAGAGGATGCAAAGAGACACCTATACTGCCCATAAAAAGGGGGAGCAACTCGCCTGCATCTTACTTTCAGAACAGCAGCCAAGCTGTGCAGACCTCTGCAGCCTTCATCTGACTCTTCCTCTTCCACAGCATCCAGTCATGTCCACCGTAGATTGTGACAAAGTCCTTTGGGCAGCCACCATCCTTCTGCAACAGTGTGAAACCATCTACAGGCTCTGTGAACTCTACTACAGGAAGAAAAGGAGGCACCCAAAAAAAGTCTGGGTCCAAAGATGGTTCGAAAGAAGAGCAGAGGACGGACTGTACAACAAGCTGATGGTGGAGCTCAGGAGCGAAGACACTCGGGCATTCCAGAACTTCATGAGGATGCCTCCAGCCATGTTTGACGAACTTGTGCAGCGGCCGACACCCAGGTTGACCAAGACAAACACCAACGTCCGGCCCAGCCTGGAACCTGGGCTCAAGGTGGCACTCACTCTGTGCCACCTGGCCTCCGGGACCACCTACAGGAGCATGCAGTACGGCTGGAGGGTGACACACAACTCCATCAGCATTGTGGTCAGAGAAGTGGTGCAGGCCATCATCGAAGAATACAAGGAGGATCTCCTTCAGTACCCCTCCACTGAAGAAGGATGGAAGAAAGTTGCAGAGCAGTGGTATCAGAAATGGAACTTACCACACACCATTGGAGCCATAGATGGCAAGCACGTGGCCTGCAAAGCTCCAGCCAAGTCGGGGTCCACTTATCACAACTACAAGGGCTTCTTCAGCATCATCCTCTTCGCCATGGTCGATGCAGACTACAAGTTCATGTACATTGATGCTTCAGGCAATGGGTCATCTTCAGATGCCCAGGTATACAATGCCAGTGACCTCAAGGAGGGGCTGGAAGGCAACCTCATCATGGGCTTCCCAGATCCAGACCCGCTGCCCAACGACAAGCAAGATGTGCCCTACTTCATCATAGGGGATGATACCTTCTCCCTCAGAACCTACCTCTTGAAGCCCTACACTTCCAGATGCCTCACCCGTGAAGAGAGGATCTTCAACTACAGGCTGTCCAGGGCAAGGTGGGGGGTGGAGAACGCCTTTGGCATCCTGGCCAACAGGTTCCAGGTACTTCTCACCAACATGCAGCATAGCCCAGAGACCATGAGGAGGATCGTGGAAGCTTGCTGCATCCTGCACAATTTCATGCGCACCCGCTACCCAGTCTTGCAGAACAGGCTCGTGGACCTCCAGCAAGGCAATGGGGACATGGAGCCTGGGGAATGGAGGCAAGGGCGAAACCTGATAGACACTGAAGATGTGCAAGGCCCCAACAGAGCCTCACGTGAGGCGAAGAAGCAGCGCAACCTCCTGAAACACTGGTGCAACTCCCCAGCTGGAGCAGTGGAGTGGCAAGACAGGATGGTAAATGCTTAATGGATGCTTCCTTCAGCCTGTCTCATCACACGGATGAGATTGGGCCATGTATATTTGGTTGGCCTACAATGAACAGGGCATTTTATAAAGAGTTGTGTTTATGTTGACATGTGTGGATAATTATTACATTATTATTGATAATAAAGGGCCATAGGTGTGGCATCTGGGAGGGCGGACCATACAGTCCCACTATGCTTGCACTGGAGGTTTATCTATCCCACTGCTATCCTAACCCATCCCACAGCTATTACCCATTCCACAGGTATCCTAACCCATCCCAAAGCTATCCTTACCCTCCCACAAGCATGCAAAGGCTTAAACCATTTCTAAAAGTTTCCACCAAGACTTTATTAAAAAACAGAAATGAAGCAAGTGTGTGAATCAAAAATAGACTTTATTAACAACAAGCTATCAAACAAAAATGACACTCTCTGGCACTCCTCTTGGTCACTCAGTGTAATGGGTGAAGGGTCCAGGTGCTGTGGAGGTGGCTGGTGCTGGAGTGCTTTTCATCAGCTCCTCCAGAAGCAGAAGCAGCAGAAGCTCCAGCCCCAGAAGAGCAAGCCTATGCTGCAGAAGCCCCAGCAGAACCAGAGTGAGGGCCAGGGGGCGGGATGGTAGCCCTGTCCCTCTTGCAAGGGCTGGCAGCAGATGGCTGAGGCTTGCTGTGCTTCTGCATGGTTGTGGGGTTGCTGGCTGGCAGGGAGGCTGGCAGGAACCAAGGCTGGCAGCAAGGCTGGCAGGGAGGCTGGCAGGAACCAAGGCTGGCAGCAAGGCTGGCAGGGAGGCTGGCACCAAGGCTGGCAGGAAGGCTGGCAGGAAAGCTGGCAGGAAGGCTGGCAGGCAGCCAGGCACCAAGGCTGGCAGGAAGGCAGGCAGCAAGGCTGGCAGGCAGACCGGCTGGCAGCAAGGCTTGCAGGAAGGCAGGCAGCAAGGCTGGCAGCAAGGCTGGCACCAAGGTTGGCACCAAGGCTGGCACCAAGGCTTTCAGGCAGGCTGGCACCAAGGCTGGCAGCAAGGCTGGCAGCAAGGCTGGCAGGCAGACATGCAGGCAGGGCAGGCAAGGCAGCCAATCCGTCCGGCAGCAGGTCTTTCCTCTGAATGGCGACCTGCTTCCGAGCTGCTTCCGTTATATCCACGGGGCTGACGCAATGCATCCTCCCCGCATGTGCAATTAACGCCAGGCATCCATTAGACTTCCGCTTTGCATCGGCTGTGCATCCGCTTCATCCGTTCCGCGTCCACTGTGCATCCGCTGTATCCGTTCCGCATCCGCTTTGCTGAGGCATCCCGGAAGCCTAGTGGATGTGCCATCCACTCCCATCCGCTTCCATCCGCTGGGCTTCCGTTCCGCATCCGCTTTGCATCCGCCCTGCGTCCTACCCGTGTCCGTGTTATCCGCTCCAGTTATGCAAATCTTTGCCCCTTTTGAGAGCGGATAACAACAGATGGAACATTTTGCTCGGCCGTTGTGTCCTTTTTGCATCCCTTGGGCAGTGTGACATGGGCTTTATGTTAGATATAATATATATATCTATATTATGATAGATATATTAAAAAAGAAAACCTTGTTACATTAGACTAATCGCCTACCAAGAAGTAGCCTTCTATTGAAGATAGCTTAAACAATCTTTTGGGTCTAAACTGCCTTTAAAAAAATCCTCATCTGAATTGCAACACATTATAAAATGTTCAGTCTGAACAGAAAGCTACACATCTTGCTGTTAGACAAATTCCTTGCTGCTATGCTTTCCCACATTCCTGATCCAGGAAAGGAATAGTCCATCACTTTCCTTGCTCTGGGCATATCTTTCCAGACAAGAATAGTTTTATATGAGTATTTGTGTATTGCTTTTTCCTCAAGCAATTGAGAAATTACATAATGGTGAAGTCCTGGACTTAATTATTTTTTAAATTTGCTACCTAGTCAAGGGAAAGTAAATAATGAAATGATAGATAGTTGTATTTAAAAATCCAGATTCCTACATTTAAGAATGTAAATCCAAATGCTTTAATCTATTTTACAGATGTATGCTTAACTTATACTTGAACACAGAGAGGAACCTATAACTTTCCTGGGTTTCTGGTTCTCCTTTTAACTGTTCTGACTTCAGAAATGTCCTCTCCTCTCCTCCGGGGGCGGGATGGGAGGAGACTCCAACTAGAATTTGCCTTTCAATAATTAAATTTATTACTTCAGATCCTGCCCTCTAAGCAGATCATTTACATTCTTATCTGGGCAATTTATTCAGGTTCTTGAAGACTCCATACTGAAGGTGTGTTTTTTTCACTTCCTTCAATCTTCTTTCTCGGTCTTGATTTGTAATCACCTTATCATCACTTTTTTTTTTGCTCAAGTTTTTCTGAATCCTTCTGAAAGTCTGATGTGTAGAAATGGACACAGTATTTGAACAAGGATCTGAATAATACAGAATAAGATGGAACTACTATTTCCATGATTTGGGGACATGAGTTTCAAAATTTTTACAGATTGTAATATGATATGATGTAAAAACATTCCCAAATCAGTATCAGAATGAATAGATTGATTTATTCCATTTTTAAAAAATAGTAGTCAGAACAGAATTAATATAAGTACACAAGGAACATCACGTTATCATTTTAGTATGCCTGAAGAAAATTTTGATTTCCAGGAATTTAAAACTGGAAATGAACCATATTCTATGTGGTGCATGGCATAATGTCAGCCTATTTGTAGAATCATCTGTCTCCCATTTTTTCAGCTTGGCTCACCATCTCTAGCAGAGAAGGCATTCTTTAGGTTTTTCCATCAAACTCCGCCAATTTGTTGGATCCAAGAGTTGTATCTTCTCTGTAGCAATATCTACTTGTAAAACAGCATCCTTCTAAAAATTCAGATGGTTCCCATCCCTAAGCTTTTTGTAAAATACTGAAGACCTGGCTGTATTCCAAATGTTTGGGCTAGAAGGTTAAGTGTGCTGGTAATGCTATTTTCATATTTTTTTCATAATTCTATATACTAGTTAAATTCAGATTCCTGTTACCGTTAATTGGATGAAACAGTGCACCATGCGTAATTCTTTTTTAAATCAAGGTACTTCAAATGGCTAACTTACAAATGCATCCAAAATCCAGGACCTATACCTCCTATGGAACTGAAATATGGCAAATTTTATAAAACATTTAATGACATAAAATTATCATAAAACAGTTTCTGACATAATACAAAATGTCATAAAATGTTTCCTGTGCTAAGGTTTGACTATGTTGTACAGTTTAACATGGTCTGTTTCCAAGGCAAATACATTTCTGAATATATCCCAGTTTTTCCAGGAAAGGCAGTGCATTAGAAACTCTGCCATTGTTAAAGGCATTGAGGGATTTGATAAGGAAATATCTCAAATGATGGTGTGGGGGTTATGAATTGTCTAGTTGGGTTTTATAATATAAGTTGCTTTGACATTGGGCATTCTGGTTTAGTTAGTTAACCGTTATTTAATCCTGTGAATTATCCAATGTCATGAGGTGGGAAAACATATAAATTATGTAATAAAATAAAAAAAATCTATTCCTTATATAAACTTGGTAATATTGTATTGTAGGAAATAGATTGCCCTAGCACAACTGGTCTTGTTTTTCTTCTTTAAGTAATTGGTTTAATGGATGAATGTTCTCAGAGCTGTATATATAGTATGATAATTATGATATCCTTATATTTTGCTTGTTAATGATTTGTGGTTTTAACCCAGCTTGCATCTATTTTGATATATGTCAGAGTCCTTCATGATTGGAGAAGCCCATAAGCAATAAAATTAATAAAGAAGCAATTGGATGAAGTTCCAAAAATTCTTTGGAAATAAGTAGTTGGAACCTTAAGCAAAAAACCCTTCAGAACATCTACTTGCTCCTAATTAAATTCATTTTTAATATCCACTTTATACAAACAGCCATTTTGAGATATAGATAGCTAGATAGCTAGATAGCTAGATAGCTAGATAGCTAGATAGCTAGATAGCTAGATAGCTAGATAGCTAGATAG